>CM063441.1:24935066-26185066 GCA_032191425.1 Lymantria dispar
CGGAAAGACATTATTTGACTCCTCTCGAATAAGGTCTAACGACACACCCAAAATCATTATATTATACACCTACTAAGAATCAGTAGTAAACATGTTTTTCTTTTTTTATATATTTTGATAATCTTTGAAATAGTGCTGTGTGGTAGCGGCTTCGAATACTACCAACCCTTGCTTTGCTCGTGGGTGTCGTAAAAGACGACTAAGAGCCCTAGATTGACCCGGACCAACTCCATCTGGTATCATTTGGGTCAACGATTATATTCCCAAGGAGGGTTGACGTCAGGCAGGCGGCCGGTCATAAAAGTCATTGCCGAAACTTTTTGCAATATGTCAAAACAGATGACATATTGCGTCGACCCCAAGTAATTGGGATAAGAGCAAGCTGATGATGATGAATCTTTGAAATATTCTTGAAAACATGAATTGAATATACAAGATTTCTTTTCACAAAAAAGGTATAGTGTAATTTTATTATAAGGAGTAAATCATGTTTAGCTACAAAAGAATAATTGAAGGTATTTTTTTTTTGAGGGTGGGTTGCGGTCGGCGCGCTCCTCTCACCACTCCGTCCGGAGCGACAGAGGGGCGTAAGCACGCACACCCGCAACCCACCCACGATGCACGTCGCCTCCGTTGTTGGGCCGACCACCGGAGCAGGGTGACTTGACGTCAGTGGTCGGCCCGACGGAATACCCCCTATTTGGGGTACCCTCCCATCGATCGACGTCCGCCCCTCGGGGAGGACGTCGGTCTTTCCACACGCGGTCGACCTCTCAGCGGGTGACTGACTAATTCCCCGGTCACGTCACCCGCGACCTCGGCTAGGGCGCAGGTATTCGCGCCTACGCCGCCCCAGTCGCCGGCGGCGGATCGCTTCATCGAGGCTGCGCTCCTCGCGCAGTCGATCCGCCGCCTCCTTCCGCGAGACTACTGCCTCGCAGAAGGCTGCAACCGCGTCCCAGTTCCGTCCAGTCAGGTCGGCACCAATGATTACGACGAGTTCACGACCCTGCTCCGCCCAAGTGGCATAGACCTCGAGCGTATGCTGCGCCGTGTCCTAGTGGCAATCGCAGTGGTGGCAGGACGGTGTACTCTCCCTCCTAACGACCTTGTGCAGGTATTTGGCGAAGCACCCATGCCCCGTCAACACCCACACTAGTCGGAAGGAGAGCACCCCGTGCTGCCTTTCCAACTACTACATCAGCACCGGCCGGAAGGCCTCCACGATTCGCACCCTGAACCGAGGCCTCTCCAGCCGGACTGCCCAACGGGCAATGACTTCCCGGCGGGGGTCGACGCGCCAGGCGGTGAGCTCTCTCAATGAGACCACACCGCCCTCCGCTCGCACCCCCGACACCCGCCGATACAAACCGGCGAACATTTCCGCCTCTAGGTCTCACGAGGGAGTGCCGGTCAACAGGCACGTTGCCTCCGTCGCCATAATTGAAGGTATAAGGAATCAAAGTATGTATATATAAGTTATGCCTTTATAAATGTATATTAACAATAATGTATTAAATATATCTACTAATGAATATGTTACGTAAGCATCCAAAGCCGATGCAATGAAATTATCTACAGATTATTTTAGAGTTACAGTTATTACTGTAATTAACATTATTTAAACAGGTCTTTGCATCACTAAAATAAACAAATCGATATATTTAAATTTAGGTACAACACTAAATATGTTTAGGATATAGCAATAATTGCAATGACGTCACGCTATAGCTACGTTATGAAGTTAAACGTTACAAGCTTACTACGATGCGGTAACCCTATGCAACATCACTGAAGAAACAGAATTTTATTAAAATATTAAGCTCGTTTTATTCCGCTCATAATTTATTTTCGTGAAATATTTTTTATCACTCTAATAAAAGTTTTAATAGTGTATCTAATGATAATTCTATTAATATTCACATGGTAAAAGGGTTTTAATCTATATATAACTTCTCTGTATGGTGACGGAGTAAGAATACAACTCACCACTCTCTATCTTGCCCGTAGATGTCGTAAAAGATGACTAAGGGAAATAATAGGCATATAGCATCTATGCAAGAAAAGAAAGACTTGAAATAAAACGCTATACCAGCCTGTCTGACCAGCATGATATAGCAAGGTCTATTTCCCTCCTATTGTGGAGGAGGCTCGAGGCCAACAGTGGGACGTACGAGCATATGAGCTGAAATGATGATTTTAAACCACGTAACATTAGACTCGAAAAGGGGAACTGAATACGAAAAAGTCTTTTCTCATTTTTGTCTATCTTAGTAACAGTATTTTTTTTTTGGTGGTGCGTTACGGTCTGCGCATTCCTCGCACCACACCGTCTGGGACGACAGAGGAGCACGTCGCCCTCGCCGTTGGGTCGACCACCGGTGGAGAGTTCCTTGACTTCAGTCAACCCGACGGAATACTCCAAGGGAGTACCCTCTCCCGTCGACTTCCCCTACTAGGACGCCGATCGCCGTCGCGAGGCTAAACTCTTCGCGGGTGCCCGTACTAAATCCCCGGTCCGGTCACTTGAACGGTCCGGTTACCCGAACGGTCCGGTCACCCGAACGGTCGGGTCACCCTATAACAGTATAATATATAGTCATACTAGCAGACCCAGTCACGCTTTGCTGTGGCTAATGTTTTTGTTATATTACATTTTATTAAACTATTTAAGTGGAACTGTAGGAGAACATCTGTCATGGAGGTCGTCATATTTTTTTACAAATGGCATCTATGTAAAAAAGCAAGTTAAAATCGTATATGACACGTTTGTAGGTTTGACATAGCAGCGCCATCTAATAATTGATTACTCAATCCATTCAACAGATATCGCCATCTGTTAAATCCTTTGGAGTTAACAGATGATTGTGAATGTCAAATAATGGACAAATAATTTTCCATAAAATAATATTGCGACTATAAACTAAGATGGCTATGATGGATAAGCTATCCTATATTTCAAGTTGGATCAAACTGCACACGGTGTGCAAATTTGATTAAAATCGGTTACGTAGTTTAGGAGTCCATCGCGGACAAACAACGTGACACGTAATTTATATATATTAAGAAGATATATACAATCTTTATATGAACTTTATATGAAATTACTAAACGGATTTTCTTCCAGTTTTGGTAAATAAATGAATGGAGCAATGGTTACCTTTTATATCATTGAAATTTGAATATCTCTAAAAAATTACCATAAGCAACCCGCCCACGCTTCGCTTCGGTTTCAGTCGCATTAACCGCGGCGTAGTACCCGTTCCCGTGTGAATATCTAGATAAAATATAGCCTATGTTACTCCCTGATATTATAGCTTGCCATTGGTGAAAGAATTTTTGAAATCGGTTCGGTGATTTAAGCGCTAAAATGTAACAGACAAACAAACTTCCTTACTTTCGCATTTATAATATTAAGTAAGGAAGTAAGGAGTATCAAAAAGCAGCATAACTTTGATATTTTTAAAGTTTGAGAAATAGAAAAATTCAATGACCCTCTATGAAAATGCTCATACGGGTGGGATGTATAAGACCTGAAAGTGAAGTGTCCCGAAAAAATGAACATCGTTATGATCAATATGAGAAGTAATCGAAAATATTGTAAATCACCTTCATGGTTACGGGCGGACGCTGTAAAGTGTTTGAAACGTTGGGCAATCAAAAATCAAATACTTGTTTTATAATTGGTCAGTAATAACGGTGCAGCATGGATTTTGACGTATATTATGCAGTCGTAATTCTTGAATCCAGTACCAAAGACACGCTGACAGTTCCCGAATAAATTCCAGGGTGTAGTAATCCCAGCGTGCTGATATCAGACAGGCGGCCGTAAAACTATTTACATAAAGCTTTTGTAAGATGTATTAAAGTATGTAATTATATATAGTACTAGCAACCCGCCCTCGCTTCGCTTCGGTTTCAGTCCCTTTACCCGCGCCGTAGTTCCCGTTCCTGTGGGAATACCGGGATAAAATATAGCCTATGTTACTCCCTGATATTATGGCTTTCCATTGGTGAAAGAATTTTTGAAATTGGTTCGGTGGTTTAAGTGTGAAAGCGTTACAAACAAACAAACATCCTTACTTTCGCATTTATAATATTAGTATGGATACTAGCAACCCGCCCTCGCTTCGCTACGGTTTTAGTCGTTTTACTTGCGTAGTTCCCGTTCCCGTGGGAATACCAGGATAAAATATAGCCTAGTTTATACGCTGATATTATAGTTTTCCATTGGTGAAAGAATTTTTGAAATCGGTCCAGCCGTTTTGAAGATTACCCGGAACAAACAGACACAGACAGAGAGACAACAATTTTTTAATCTGTATTTTAGGCATAGGTGTCGTGCAAATAACCGCGTGAGCATGAAAAAAGCCTATTATTTTGACATTACAAACAGACACTCCAATTTTATTTATTGGTATAGATTATGTAAAGAAGGAGATATTGGAGTCGACCCCTAGTAATTGAGATAAGAGCAGGATGGTGATGATGAGTATAAATAGCAGAAATATTAAGAAACTAGCAACCCGCCCTCGCTTCGCTTCGGTTTCAGTCGCCTTATCTGCTTAGTTCCCGTTCCCGTGGGAATACCGGGATAAAATATAGCCTATGTTACTCATTGATATTATAGCTTTCCATTGTTGAAAGAATTTTTGAAATCCGCTCGGTAGTTTAAGCGTGAAAACGTAACAAACAAATAAACAAACTTACTTTCGCATATATAATATTAGTAAGGACGCTACTGTAACGTATTAA
Source organism: Lymantria dispar (assembly GCA_032191425.1). Lineage (NCBI taxonomy): Eukaryota > Metazoa > Arthropoda > Insecta > Lepidoptera > Erebidae > Lymantria > Lymantria dispar. Next base: position 24,939,822 of record CM063441.1, read on the forward strand.
AGTAAAATTTATTGTGATATTAGGTAACTAACTACTATTTAAAATTGTACGTTAGTTCTGCTGCCGTTTTCGATATTCAACTCCACAGACCTCGAGTTACATAGCAGATTCTGGAAAAACTTGGTTCATTTGGTCGAATGAATTGAGAATTTTAATACTTTCCTTTATCTTGAACTGTACTTGTTAGGAGCTCATCGACTGGGCGCACTAAGTTCCTTTATTTTATTTCCATCTCATTTCTTTTCCTTGCCCGTTACATTGAATAATTCATGAAAATTTTCATTATAGATTAGACGTGTATTTATTATACACATTATATTTATTGTTAAAATATACCTCGAGGTTCAGATCGCAGATATTTTTATGATTATAATTATTTTTATTTTCTTCGCTTCGGTTTCAGTCACCTTACCCGCGTAGTTCCCGTTCGTGTGGGAATACCGGGATGAAATTATAGTCTATGTTACTTCCTGATATTATAGCTTTCTATTGGTGAAAGAATTTTTGAAATCGGTTCGGTGGTTTAAGCGTGAAAGTGTAACAAACAAACAAATAAACAAACAAACTTACTTTCGTATTTATAATATTAGTAAGGATTATTATGTTTTTATGATTTTCTTTTTCTGTGTGGTGACGGATTAATACAATTCACCACTCCATCTTGCCCGTGGATGTCGTAAAAGACGACTAAGGGATATAATATGCACATAAGATCTTTATGAGAGAAGGAAAACTTGAAATGAAACCCTATATCAACATGTCTGACCAGCATGGTATAGTAAGTTAAATTCCCTCCTGTTGTGGAGGAGGCCCGAGCCCAACAGTGGGACGTATGTGGGCTGCGATGATGATGTTGATTATTTCTTAAAACATGTTTTGTAATATATGTACTTATTAAATATATATAGATACTAATTAAAAATATCTTAACCAGCTATTAAGGCAGAGGCCAGTGGTATAAATATGAGCTGAGATAATGTTGATTAATTGCCAGTATCAGTACTTAATATAAGCAAAATAATATAGCAAATTTTAATAGTTAAAATCTGCATAAAAATATTTATTATTTATTCTTTTATCTCGAGGACATCAAAAGAGCAATCCCGTCTAATAAGCAAGTTATAATAAATAGATTTGCCTGTTATTATGTGGAATTTGCCTCTCCCCGTGGTGATGGGTTATGTATACAATGCGTCTACCCCTTCTTTCCTGTGAGAGTTGTATACACCGGCTGAGGGATCATTCCAAAAATAATTGCAGATAGCGAAGGCACGAACACAAACTGGTACAAAATAAGTGTCTAAATGTGTACTTAATGGATACCTATAGGATTTTGTTCAGTAGCTAAGACAGCAGCGAAGATATGAAAGCCAGTAAAGAAATAAAGTATAGTTGAGAGCTACATCAATGATTATGGATGATTAAAATCGCTTAAATATAATTATGTTTACATGAAAAGTAATAAGTAGCGCTAAATACGTGCATTTTTAGTAACATTAAATATAGAAGTAAGGCCATTCTCCGAGAGTTAATATTTCTTTATTTGATGAATTCGTAATAGTCAGACATTAGCAATCATCTTATAAAATATGAAAATCAATCAATGAATGAATCACGGTAAGACACAGATTTAAAAAAAGGTTCGCTAATATAAACGTAAAATATACGGCGAAACAAAAATTCTGCACGGCCTTTCGCAAGTTTGTTATAAAAGCTCTATCTAGGCGAATTGACTGAATTTACCAACGTACTAACGAACTTCTAACCTAACAACATTCTAAGAGCGACATCTATACTTACATTTCCTTAATATTTATAATCACAAAATATAAAAAGCTTTATACAAATCTTGTTTTCTGTCAGTTTTACGTACAACTTTAAATTTATGTTTTATTGTAGATGGCGTTATGAAACCTTTTCTTGGTTACGTAGCACCGGAAAATCCTTGCGTAGCTTCTACACATAGACGATTTCTATTAATTTAACAATGGAACGCTAGATGTCGCTTTGTTACAATTATTAATTTCTATTCTAATTTGTCTACAACAATTTCTTTTCATAACTGCTTCGCACAAATAAACGATCTACAGTCTTCTGCTCTTCTATGTACCCCTCCAAATAGATCTTGAGTTTATCTCGTTCTCTTAGCGGTTTTTATTTTCGTTTGTGTTTATACTTAGATTTCACACAACGCCTATTTTCCAGCAAACAATTGCCACTAGACTCCACCTTTATGGTTAACCTATCACCACACGGGTTGAGTGTGTGTTTGAAATCATCTCAAAGAGATCCTTTTTGTATTATCCATATCTACAAATTAGATAAAAAAAATGTGCCATGTAAGTTTACACAGAACGTTTTTGCAAGAAAACTCAGGTGACATGATGCTAAATTAATATTAATTTTGAAGGCGGCTTACTTTATGTTACTAAAAGGTTTTAATTTATAAAAATTATCTTTAGTTATTATTATTGTGTGTCAAATCTATACAATATGAGCTCACAGTGTCTTGCAGTCTTGTGGTAGTCTTTTTGGATTTGTTTTTAATAATGTTTATAACAGGATCCCAGCTTGATGGTAACACCCAGCCATCCTCTCTATTGAAATTTTTGTGTTTTTTAATCTCAATAGCCTCGCGTACCAGTCTGGGCAGGTATCGGTGTTCTTTTGCGAGGATTTGTGGTTTGTCAAACCTGATGTTATGGCGGGCGCGGTCCTGACTATGTTCACAGACTGCAGGCCTAGTGTCACGGCGGTGCTTCACATCGGCTATGTGTTTTTTGATCCGAGTTCTTATGGATCTCTTTGTTTGCCCAATATAAGAGAGACCATAGTCACAGTCAAGTTTACATACTCCTGCATCTTGTAGAGGGATCTGGCACTTGACAGGTGGTAAGAATTGGCTAATCCTCTTCAGTGGCTTAAAATAAGTTTTAATGGAAGAGCGTTTCAGGATGTAGCCAATCTTGTCAGTGACTCCTTTGACATAAGGTAGTACTGCAGGGAGGCGCTCAACTGTGGGTGGTATCACTCGGTCTCTGTGACGGGGGCGAGGAACTTGCAGCTTGTTTGCACGTAGAACCTGCTTGACATGCTGCAGCTTCCCAGCCAGGTGTTCATCGTCACAGATTCCTCGTGCTCTCTGCAACAAAGATTTACACACGGTAGCTAACTGTGAAGGGGGATAATGAAAACCACCGTTCAAGTATCTGTCTGTATGTGTTGCCCTACGATACACTGTATGACTCAAGGTGTTATTAGGTTTACGTATAACCAAAATGTCTAAGAAGGCTAAAGAGTTATTTGACTCCAGTTCCATAGTGAATTGAATTTTTGAATTAATGGAGTTAAGATGGTTTACCATGACCATGAACGCTGTAAAGTGTCGAAACGTCGGGTAATCAAAAATCAAATACGCGATAAAATCCGTAAAGTAGTTTTATTTGAAATGTATAATACTCGCGTAAACATCAGAACTCATTATGTTTTTGTTTGAATTTTTAACGTAAGTACCTATATATGTGAGCACCAAAAGATAACTTTGGTTAAAATAATTATTGGGCATCCATACAGGACCGGATTATCCATAAGGCAGACTAGGCAACTGCTTCGGGGCCCTGCACCGACTAGGGGCTCCGAGCAACGTCGTATTTTGCAAATTTGTATACTGCCTCAATATTATTCCTTTTTTAATGCTGTTGGTGACAAAGGAAAACCACTTTACCAAAAGGAAAATAACACATCTGATGGTAAGAGATACTGCTGCTCGTGGGCCTTGAACCATGGACATGGGAATTGCACTGCCTAGGGGCCCTGACCGACTTAATCCGGCCCTGTTTCCATAGATTAACTTTCCTCTTGGTAACGGAAAAAGAATACAATTCACCATGGCGTTGGGCGTCGTAACGAATATAATAAACATATAATATCTACGTAAGTAAGGGAAGACTCGAAAAAAGAACTTTACCATCCAATCTGATCTGGTATAGTAGGCAATTACCCTCCCACTGCAGAGGCGGCTCGAAGCAGGGGGCATTACTCGTATGTGAAATGCGATGAGTTGCCAAAAGACACTTTTAGTTGAAATAATACGTGGGTGTCATAGATAAAGTTAATAAAAACGAGGCAGAGTAAGTAGTCTGACCATAAACAATGCTACAAAAAATTTAGATTTTTATATAGGATATAATTTGGAATAATAATAACACTGTACAATGAATTTGGTAAATTTAAATAAATTTAGTTGCCGTTTTAACATTATTTTTCAAGTCAATATGTCGGATGGTCGACTACTGATTCTCAAGTTATAGGTTTGATTTTATTTTGTTTTATTATTGTACAAGCAAAACTATTAATTTCATGTCGTTGAAAAACTGCCGCAGAGCTTAAAAAAAGAAACACTAATTGAATTTGAGTGAAAATTTAGATTGAGCAATACAAAAGGCAATTCGATCTGTTCTATTCTATAACCCCTTAAATGGTTAACTACTGGTGCTCTTACCTTACATATTTGAAGTATTTTATACGGATTTTATCTCATTTGTAATTGATTTTTATTTTCTCGACGCTTCGAGCACTAGTGTTCATAGTCACGGAAGGACTTAAAGGATTAAGGAATTAAAAATCCAAAACCATTTTATCGTGTTTGTAACTCGATAAAATCCGTAAAAATAGTATTATTTCAGATTTATAATACTTAAGCGCCTAAAGACCAGAAATCATTATAAATATTTGAATTTTACAAATTGAATGTATTCACGGATCGAACACGAAGTAAGTAGGTAGGTTTACTCTGTACGCGGATCCGTGTTCAATTCACATTTTATTAAGTTAAAACTAGACATAATTTTTAAGTCTGCGTATTGCACTCTTGCTTACGATTATAACTGATTTGAGCAACCATATCTCAAAGATTACTTTAAGCCTTTCTTAAAATTCCAAAAAAGCTCTCACACTGAGAATTCGAAAGAAACTTATTATGAAAAAAATATCGGGTTAATTTAAAATCTCTGCCTAAATCTCTATTGCGCATAATAGAAGCTATATATAACTTTCTTGTTGTGGTGATCGGTTAAGAATATGATCTGTCAGCAACGTTTACTATCAAATCCGAGTCGTAAAACCCGACTATACCAGCTTTGTGGTTAGTAGTACTCTTCTACCTGCCAAGCGATTGTAGTAATTTCTCCCCTAGCCGGAAAGTCAACGCCAACTAATAAACATCGATAGTTTATTAATGGATACATTTTTTTTTGGGTGGGCTATACAGTCAGTGCACCCGCCGCCCGACTCCGTTCGGGGCGATAGAGAGGCGGCGCACGGCCTCTTAACCCACCCTAGGGCACGTCGCCTTCGTCATTGGGCCCACCACCGGCGCAGAGTTCCTTGTCTTTAGTGGTCGGCCCGACGGAATACCCCGAGGGAGTACCCTCTCTCGGGATATTTCGTCGACGTCCTCTTCCCCGGACACCGATCGCTCGCGCGAGCTTAGCCTCTCCGCGGGTGCCGGACTTAATCCCCGGTCCGGTTACCCGATAAATGGATACATATGGATACCTACATCAACTGCTATGTCATATAAGATTTGATCGAGTACAACGCTTATTATCTTGACACGCTGGTGAGAGACACAAAAATATGTTCTTTGCTGATGAACAAAGTTTGATGTTTGAAGAGCACTACAACGAACAAAATGATAAAGTATATGCTCACAGTTTTAAAGAAGTCTCGAAACTTTTGGGAAAAGTTCAACGTAGTTACCACTTCGATAAATATGTACAGATAAGTTTTATTCTCGTTACATTGTATCTTTAAGAGAATATACATTTTATAACAGAATTTGTGGCCATACTAGCTATATATTATGTACTTTTTATTTAACGTAATTTAACGCCTACAGTAAGCTTTTTGTACGACCGCAATACATGTTCAGAAGATGTTCTCAAAGTTCTTTCTTTGCGCAAAATTTATTTATAACGTATAAAAGTTACTTAGATTATTTTATACTAGTTTACACACCTCACTGCTTCCGTGCGATGACGGAATACGAATACACTTCACCACTGCTTATCTTGCCCATGGATGTCATAAAAGACGACTACGGGATATCATAGGCATATGATATCTATGCAAGAGAAGCAAAACTCGAAATAAAACCCTATTTTTTTTTTTTTTTTTATGGGTGGGCTATGGTAAGCGCACGCGCGGTCCAGTCCGTCCGGGGCGACGAAAGGACGGCGCGCGGGCCCATAACCCACCCGTACCCACGTCACCTCGTTGTTGGGCCGACCACCGGAGCAGATGTGACTTGTCGTCAGTGGTCGGCCGACGGAATACCCTTTCGGGTACCCTCACCTCTTGACGTCCTGGGACGTCGGTCGCCGTCGGGCGGTTAGCCACACTGCCGGTGACGGACAATTCCCCGGTCCGATCACCCGCGGCCTCGGCTAGGGCGGCATTAGGCGCAGATACTCGCGCCTGCGCCGCCCGAGTCGCCGGCGGCGGAACGTGTCGCCGAATAGGAGCTCTACTCGCACACGATCCGCCGCCTCCTTCCGTGAGATTACGGCCTCACAGAAGGCGGCGACGGCGTTCCAGTTACTGACGCTGACGAGCATCTCCCTGGCGATGATCGGCAGCGCCAGGTCGGGACCGATAATTGCGACGAGTTCACGGCGATCCCCCTCCCATGCAGCACACTCCTCGAGCGTGTGCTGCGCCATGTCCTCGTCGTAACTGCAGTGGTGGCAGGACGGTGTGCTCTCCCTCCTGACAATCTTGTGCAGGTACTTTCCGAAGCAACCGTGCCCTGTCAGCACCTGCACCAGTCGGAAGGAAAGCACCCCGTGCGTCCGCTCCAACCACTCCATCAGCACCGGCCGGAAGGCCTCGACGGTCCTGACACCGTATCGAGGACTCTCCAGCTGGACTGCCCAACGGGCAATGACTCCTCGGCGGGCGTCGACCCGCCAGGCGGTGATCTCCTGCAGGGAGACCATGCCGCCGCGGGCGCGCGTCTCCGACACCCGCCGATAAATGTCGGCGAGCATCTCCGCCTCCAGGTCCCACGGGGAAGTTCCGGCCAGGAGGCACGCTGCCTCCGTCGACACCGTGCGGTAACCACGTATGGCCCTGACCGCCATGACCCTCTGTGGTCGCCACAGGAGGGCCCTAAGACGGACGGTCAGGGACCCCGCCCACACCGGGGCGCCGTACAGGGCCATCGACCGGATCACCCCCACATACAGCTGTCGGCACGTAGCGCTGGGTCCGCCCACATTCGGCATCAGCCGCGAAAGGGTGGACGCCGCGCCGACAAGCCGGGGAAAATAAAAAAAAACCCTATACCAAACTGTCTGACCAACATGGTATAGTATGGTCAATTTCCCTCCTATCGTGGAGGAGGCTAGAGCCCAGCTGTGGGACGTAAACAAGCTGAAATGATAATGATGATGATTGTTTTCATCATCATCATTATCACAGCTCACATGTGTTCCATTTCTGGGCTCAAGCCTCCTCTACAATGGGAGGGAAATTGAGCCACTATACCAAGCTGCTCAGATGGGTTGGGTATTATTTCGAGTGTACTCTTATATAGATGTTCCTGCATAGATGTTAACTGCATATTATAATCCCTCAATCGCCTTTTACGACATCCACTGGCAAAAAAGGGAGATGGTGAATTGTATTTTTACTCCGTAACAACGCGAAGATTCATTTATTGTTTCACTGCTTTGGACATTCAGAAGCCATTCATCAGTTTATTGACGTTCGCTGTTCAGTATAAGCCCTTCCATGGAGGGCATGGGAGGTTTGCTATACTGCCATCATCACTACGCTTGTTAGGAAATTTATCGAGAGCATTGACTATCTTTCTTCTAAATACTAGTACAAGTCATATTTGTTAGCAATTGTTTTGGAATTATTCACAAACATAAATTCATAAATTTACAAATTAAAGTATGAGTGCAAATTATCTGGTGCTAATTATTTCAGGAAAGCATATATTTTTGATACCGTATATTTATATTTATTCCATGTGTTAAAGGAGTAAGAATCACCAACATTACTGCAAAAATGAAAAATTCGAAATAAAAACGTTTGACCAGCATGTTATATTAGACAAATTGCCTGCCTTTGTAGAGAAAGCTCGAGCCGAGCAATGGAACGTGTTTGACCTGAAATAATATTTATATTCTAAGTACTTATATACTTATCAAACAAAAGTACAGACAATTTTAGAAATGCAATATATATATTTAAATGCAGTTTTTAAATGCTAAAAAATTAAGGCTGTAGAAAGTTTAAGTTACCATTTCAATCTTAATTATGTGACTTCCTTAAATAGAAATAGAATGTTTCGAAATTAGCATTTACGGAGTAGCCGAAAAGCTACCAATTCAATTTTAACACAGTTATATTAGTTGCTATGTAATGTAATGCGCTTAAAATATTTTTATGGCATTACTAGCAACCCGCCCTTGCTTCGCTTCGGTTTCAGTCGTCTTACCCGCGTAGTTCCCGTTCTCGCGGGAATACTGGGATAAAATATAGCCTATGTTACTCCCTGATATGATAGCACCAATAGCTTTCCATTGGTGATTTTTTTTTTAATCGTTTCGGTGGTTTAACAAACAAAAAAGTAATCAAACAAACTTACTTTCGCATTTATAATATTAGTAAGGATTATTATGGGCATATGTATCAACTATACTCGGTTTTTTACCAGTGTAATAGGCAGTGGGTGTCGTAAGAGACGACTCAGGGATATATTACGCATATGACATCTATGCAAGAGATGGAAAACTCGAAACAAAACCCTATACCAACCTGCCTGACCAGCATGGTATAGTAAGGTTAATTTCCCTCCTACTATGGAGGAGGCTCGAGCCCAGCAGTGGGACGTATATGAGCCGAAATGATGATGATGAATGATGAATAGGCAGATAGTTTAGGTACCTACAATCGTCGAATACAAGAAAATTGTTACCTAACTCTAGCCACCCAAAGGGATATAAGAATACTCTATGATTAGCTCTGTTGTCATAACATTTAAAGGAGTTTTTTTTTTAAATGAGAGGTTGGTATAGAGTTTTGCATAGTAGATATTATATGCGTGGTATATATATCCTTTAGTGGTCTTTTACGACCTCCACGGGCAAGAGAGGATTTGGTGAATAGCATTTACTTCTTCACCAAACGGAAAATATTTGTATAACATTATATTTGTTTAGTATAATATAAATATTAAGTGAACGACAATGATACCACCTATGTATTACTTTTGTACAAGTGATTCATGTCTGAATAGAAATACTTTTGTCTGAACAGAAACACCACCAATTTACACTAAATTCGTTTTACAGTTCTCACAGACAATTATCAGCTTAAACATTTTGTAATAAAGTTGTACATATTGATAACATAAAGTTTGCACGTATACCACACATGCTCCCGTTTCGGGCATGTACGTGCCGAGTTCAGCAAAGTTCTCGCGTCTTGTTTCCGCCACGCGTTTGGCAGATTGGATTTGTTTCTCCGCATGCTAATAACGTAGGTACGTGAGTTCTCTACCCGGATTAACGCCACAGAAAAAAAAATGTCCGCTCGTGTGTATTTTAGGAGCATAAATACGTTTATTTGAGGGTACCAGTACAAAAGCCATTGTTTTCTCTCACTCTGTTTTAAGTACACAACTGATGTTATAATAAATACTTTATGTAAATAATTGTATATGTCAGATAAAAACCCATTTTGTCTAAAATAAAATAAATCCTCTTTACGTACACGAGCTTGAACTTCAATTTCGTATTTTATTGTAAGGATGCCAACCACGTATGCGCAATAAAATATACGAGAAAATTGTCGTGAAAGAAATGCTGTTTCATTTAATTATTTTAGATTACCTAGTCTAATATATAGTGATATTCTATTTCTATAACCCACTCCGTGACTGTTGATAGTTTAAAAATATTATACTTACATCTTAGAATAATAACGTATAGAAGGTAAGTCCGCGCACAAAAAATGAAGCATTTCAATTGGAGCCTAATGGAGCTTACGCCGGAACCGTTCCGTAATGTACAAGGTCACTGTACTGCACGTACCTACGTACGCAAATCTTAAAAAATAAATAGGTAATTATGACGGTTTGTGCATTCAAATGGTGTCACAACACATTTGAACAACATAAAAAGGTTTTTAACATTACTTTTAAACGTATTTAGACGATTTATGTTAATAAAAACAAAATTTTATTTCATTATTTGTATAGTAGTAGTGCGCGTGTGTACGTGTGCTGCGCGCATGTAGTATTTTTGGCTTCTGTTTTCGATCGCTCGAAGTACCGACACTATCCTTCTATACGTTATTATTCTAAGACTTACATAATGAATGATTTCTGATGTTTATGCGAGTATTACACATTTTAAATAAAACTACCTTACGGATTTTATCGCGTTTGTATTTGATTTTTGATTGCTCGACGTTTCGAACACTTTACAGCATTCAATGTCACTACTATATTTACTATTAATTTTAAATAATTACTAACCATAAACAATATATTTTTTTCATATAGAATCATTTTCTACTCACAGTGGCAATAAATTTGTATCAAAATGTGGGTCAATATTTAATAACTAATTTTCTGTATCGGGTAGATAATTATAAATTTTCTGTAATAACGATGACTTGTTGGACGTGATACATCTTAGTGCGTCCGTGACCATGAACGCTGAAAAGTGTTCGGAACGTCGGGCAATCAAAAATTGAATACAAACGCGATAAAATCCGTAAAGTATTATTTAAAATATTAGACTTATTAAACTCTCATTGCGGACGAATTTCGTGTTGAATATTAATGTAAAGAAAGAAGTAAAGGTTATTTAACATCTATCTATCATACATCAGCCTATCAATTCTTCACTGTTGAATATATGCCTTCCCAAGGACAAATAATGCTATAGTCATCATGCTTGGATTGACGATCGTAGTTAGTGTTTTAGTAGCAATCCTTGTGGTGAAGAAATAAGAATACAATTCACCATTCCTTCTCCTGTTCTTGGATGTTGTATAAGACGATTACCTGTCTGACCAGCATGGTATAGTAAGGTCTATTTCGCTCCTATTGTGGAGGAGGCTCCAGCCCAGCAGTGGGACGTATATGAGCCGAGATAATGAAGATGATGAGTTGGTGTTTTAGTTTTAAGTTTCAAGTGGACAACAATTTTTAAGCTTCACAGAAATGTGTTAACTAGTGATGGTAAGGAGGGATGAATCATTGTATTTTCACCGCTTCACCATACAAGGTACCATATTAAGCATACACCATATTAAGGACAATAAATTAACGAATATTATTTTTAAACATGATTTCTAATTCGAGTTTTACGCGTTTATTTCTAATCTTATATATAAATTTCTAGCGTACGTGTGTATGTCGCTGAACTCCTTCTAAACGGCTGGACCAATGTTGACAAAATTTTTTGTGTGTTCAAGGGGATTCGAAGATGGTTTAGACTCACAATTGGCCCCGGTAGGTGGCGCTGTTCGGGCAGGACAACAACATAACTTGAGAATGACTTTACCGATTCCGTCAATCTTTCTTTTTAATTTTTCTACCACTTTGAGAAAGGCTTTTACGGAAAAAAAATTAGAACGTTGCGCAGAAAATCAGAAAATTTAAGAAAACTTAACGACTGGGTATCTAGGTTATTTATCTATACTGCAACTAAACGACTGGATGGATTTGAATTAATTTTTGTGAATGCGTTCAAGTGGGGGCCTGGATGATTTAGATTCACAAATCAGCCCGGGAGATGGCACTGCAGTCGGTTAGTCCCTATTAATGCTGTCAATTTCAAGGAGAATTCCGTTTATTTTATTTGAACAGAACAATGTCTTACATAATGATTTCTGATGTTTACGCGAGTATTATACATTTTAAATAAAACTACTTTACGGATTTTATCGCGTTTGTATTTGATTTTTGATTACCCGACGTTTCGAACACTTTACAGCGTTCATGATCACGGGTGGACTAAGATGTCTCACGTCCAACAAGTCATCGTTACTGCAGAAATTTTTTTTTTTTTTTTTATTTTATTTTCTCGGGTAGATAATTATAAAATTTTCTGCAGTAACGATGACTTGTTGGACGTGAGACATCTTAGTCCACCCGTGATCATGAACGCTGTAAAGTGTTCGAAACGTCGGGTAATCAAAAATCAAATACAAACGCGATAAAATCCGTAAAGTAGTTTTATTTAAAAGAACAATGTCTGTTGGGTCAGCTAGTCTTATATATAAATTTCTAGCGTATGTGTGTATGTCACTGAACTCCTCCTAAACGGCTAGACCGATGTTGACGAAATTTTTTGTGTGTATTCAAGGGGATTTGAGGATGGTTTAGATTCACAATTGGACCCGGTAGGTGGCGCTGTTCAGGCAGGACAATAACATAACTTGAGAACGACTTTACCGATTTCGTCCATCTTTTTTTTTAAGTTTTCTAATACTTTGAAAATGACTTTTACGAAAAAAAAATTAAGAAAGTTGCGCAGAAAATTAAAAAATTTAAGAAAACTTAACGACTATATAAACTTTTGTATCTTTATATATGTATATAAATCTTCTGTTCGTGTGTTTGTAAATGAACTTCTAAGCGGCTGGATGGGGTGCTACGCCAGAAACCTCCGCGTGGTGTACCCTGGGCACGAGCGACAATTCCTTGGACTGCTCTCTGGAATTGTCGCTCGTGGCAAATATCTGGCCCGAGGGGGGGCCCAGTTTGTGGGATGCCCCAAATTCGCTCCATGCCCTCTAATTGTAGAGGGTATTGGACGCGAAAATTCGACGGGCCCAGTCACTCATTCGTTTGAGGACTGGGCAGGCATTTGCCAACCGCGACAAATCGTAGACCTGATTCTTGCTTCGGGACATTTGTCTTGAGGCTTAGATTCAGGAGCGAGGGTCTTGGCTTAACCGCCTGGACCGCGAGGAAGAAAACCTCTATAAAACAATCACCCAGAATCCTAAGTTCTGGCGCGCGGCGAGAGGATGCATGGCTGATGGGTTGTTCAGTCGTTAGCGCGCCCCCAGCCAGGGTACCTGCGGACCCCCTGTGTTGGGAAACAAATGTACGCTTGCCCGGGTATCGGGATCTCTGCCCGGGTGGACCGTCACTTCTCCCTTACTCGTGGGAACTATATGGATTTCTCAACAAACATTGATGCAGACAGGAGGGGTGAGATGCCCAAAACCAAGAATGGGGAGTCTTGTTCCCACAATAAAGCCCAGCCAAGCTACAGCAAAACTGGCTTAGAAGACCTGGATGCCTCGTCGGACTGCAGTTCCGTACTGGAGGCATCCAAATCAGCCGAGGGCCCGGCGAAAATTGAGGCCCGAAAGAAGAAGAGGGGGGGGAAACCCACCCCTGCAACGGAGCGCGCCAGACGGCGCGCAGCGCAGAAGCGACGGGCGGAGCTGAAGGCACTGCGTACTGCTGACGTTTCGCTCAGTGACGCCAGCGTCTCTGACGCAGGCAGCATTGCGACGGCGGAGACCGACGCGACCGTGGAGCAGTCGACGGACGAGGGCGGCAATGCCGCAGGGCCGTCGGATACCGAAGGCGGCAGCATGTCGGCTGCTGAGACCGTCGCTGAGTCATCGCAGTCTCTGGCGTCGGTCCTGACGGCGGCCCTAGCAGTCAGGGAGGAGGTCCTCCCCTCGCAGGTGCGGAAGCGCCCCCTGAACGAGGGTGGAAGTTCGGGATCCTCCGAGGGGAGTGGCACCATCATGCCTCCTCCCAAAGTTCCGGCCTCTCGCAGGGGACGAGGGGGCGCAGTAGTGGCGGCAAGGTCGGTGACGCCATCGCCGGCCGGCGCAGTACAGGGGACTGAGGCCCAGAAGCGGGCAAATGAGGCGGCTGCCGCGAGGATGATGAGGGTGTTGTCAGACATCCCTCCCACCGACATGGCGGCTGCTGACTCCGCTGTAGGTGGCGATCCCCGAGCTGCCAATGTGGCCACCCTGCAGGCTGAAAACACCCGCCTTAGTGGTGAGGTCTCAGGCCTGCAGGAGAAAAACAAGGCGCTACAAAAAGAGCTGTCGGCGGTGCAGAAGGCGAACCGCGAGTTGGCAAGACAAATGGCCGACTTGCGGAGCCAGGTCGCGCAGCTGGCGAAGACCTCGCCGCCGAGAAGCGTCGGCCCTGCGGCCGCCCCCGCCGTCCCCGTTGCGCCAACTCGCGCTGCGGCGAGTCGCCAGAGGGCCCAGCCGGCCGAAGTGATCCCGCTGCCCGCAGTGGACGGCGTGCCGGACCAGACCATGCGCGCCGTAGTGGAGGTTGTCGGCAAAATGCTCGACGCGCGCATGGCGGCTATGGAGGAGAGATTGTCTCTGCCTCCGGAGCCCCGCCTCCGGCCGCCCCTCGCTGCGGACAGGCCGAAGGTCGTGGCGTCAGCCCCTACCGCGCTACCCTGCCAGGGAGGGCGCGTAGGAAGCTACGCTGCGGCTGTTGCTGGGCCGAAGCCCAAAGGACCCGCCGCGAAGAAGAAGGTGGCACCGGCTCCTGCCAAGGCCGGACCTCAGCCGCTGCCGGCAAATGCACCGCCGGCGGCGGCCAATGCAGCCTCGGCCGTGACTGCTGTGCCCGGCACCCCTGCTGCGCCTGAAGAGGGTTGGCAGACGGCCGAGCGCAGCCGAAAGAGTCGCGGCCAGAAGAGAAGAGCGGAGGCCAAAAACGCCGCCAAAGCCTCCGCTCCAAAGGCAGGAGCCGGAAACAAGAGGTCGCGCAGGAGGCTCCGGCCGCCAAAGTCAGCCGCGGTGGTGATCACCGTGCTGCCTGAGGCGGCCGAAAACGGCCTCAGCTATGAGGCTGTCTTACGTCGCGCCCGGCGGGAGCTTGACGTCTCCGATTTAGGAGGCGTTGAAGCCAGGACCCGCAAGGCCCGGACAGGGGCTCGGATTTTAGAGTTCCCTGGGGCCGAGGGCGCCAAGACGGCCGATAGCATGGCGGCCAAGTTGAGGGGTTTGTTCGCAGAGGAGGGTGGCGTCAAAATCGCCAGACCCGTAAAGTGCGCAGAACTACGCATCGCGGGTCTGGACGACTCCGTCACGGTGGATGACATCCGGGAGGCCATCGTCTCGAAAACCGGGTGTCCCGTGGACACCGTCCGAATTGGCGCCATCCGCCCTGGTCCGGGCGGCGTCGGTGCTGCCTGGGTGCAGTGCCCGGTGGAGTCGGCCAAGCAACTGGCCGACTCAGGCAGGCTCCTCGTGGGCTGGAGCTCGGCACGGGTGTCCGTGCTAGAGTCCCGGCCTGCGAGGTGCTACAAGTGCATGGCGGTCGGACACACTCGGCCGACATGCACTAACTGCTTTGACTGCAGCGACCTTTGTTTCCGCTGCGGTCAACACGGGCATAAGGCGGCATCGTGCGCCGCCACTCCCCACTGCCCCGCGTGTGCGGCGGGCAATAGGCCCGCAAAACACCGCATGGGGGGCAGGGAGTGCAGACCCCCGGCTTCGGCCCCAAAGGGGCGGAGCGGCCTGACGACCCCGGCTGCTCCCGCCCCTAGCGCGACCCGATCGCCTGCCAGCGTGGAGGAGGTGATGGATACGGCCCACTAATGGCGGCCGAATCTTACCACCTCCTGCAGGCCAACCTCAACCACGCCGCCGAGGCACAGGACGTCTTCCTGCAAGCCATGGCGGAGTGGTTGATCGGTGCAGCCGTAGCCGCGGAGCCGTACGTGGTGCCTGACCGGCCCAATTGGCTGGGCAGCAGTGACGGCTCTGTGGCAATCGTCGCCTCTACGTCATGGCATTCCCCGCCCTTGATGCTCAAGGACAGGGGCGATGGGTATGTCGCGGCGGAATGGGGAGAGGTTACGCTATTTGGTGTTTACTTCTCCCCTAACAGGAGCGCGACGGATTTCGGGGCCTTCCTCACCATCCTGGGGGCCTCGATACGGCGACTGGCACCGCGCCAAGTCTTCGTTCTGGGGGACTACAACGCCAAGTCCACGGCGTGGGGGTCCCCCAGGACGAATGACCGCGGGCGGGCGGTCGAAGAGTGGGCGGCGGCACTGGGCCTCTGTTTGCTGAACAGGGGCTCGGTGCAAACGTGCGTGCGGCAGCAGGGCGGGTCGATAGTGGACTTGTCGTTCGCTAGCCCTAATGTCGCAGCACGTGTGAGGAGCTGGTGCGTCCAGGAGGAGGTTGAGACCCTATCCGACCACCGATACATCCGGATAGAGGTCTCCCGGACCCTCCTGCAGCCCAGCAGGGGTCACACGGCGGACGGAGCTCCCGCGTTTCCGCGATGGGCTGTGGGTCGATTGGATCGGGACCTGTTGGCGGAGGCAGCCATCGTTCAGTCGTGGCTGTCCTCACCGCCCCAGGCGGACGGGGTGGATGCCGAGGCTGGCCGCATCCGCTGTGCGTTAACGCAGATCTGCGATGCGGCCATGCCCCGTGTGCGGCGTCTGCCCCCGAAGAATGCGGTCCCCTGGTGGTCCCGAGAATTGGCGGACCTTCGGGTCGCGTGCATACGTGCCCGGAGGGCTTACACCCGCAGCCGAGCGCGTCACCGCGACGCTGAGCGGGAGGGCCAGCTGTACGAGGCTTACCGTAGTGCGCGGTCTGCCTTCAGGCTGGCCGTCCGTACCGCCAAGGACGTTAGTCGGCGGGAGATGCTGGACAGTCTCGAGCGTGACCCCTGGGGTCGCCCCTACCTCGCGGCGCTGAACAAGCTCCGCGGGCGGGCCCCCCCCTCACCGAGACTCTCCAGCCCAGCCTCCTCACCAGAGTTGTCGAGGACCTCTTTCCACAGCGGGCGGAGCACACGCCCCCGGTCATGGCTTCGCCGGACAGTGACCGGGAGGCTGACGATGAAAGTGCTCCGCCCATCACGGAGCCGGAAATGGGGGTGGCGGTGGCGCGTATGCGAATCAAATCCACCGCCCCCGGGCCCGACGGTATTCCGAACCGTGTGCTGGCCCTGGTCCTCGAGCACCTGGGACCACGCCTCAGGGGACTGTTCGACGCTTGTTTGACGTCCGGGCAGTTCCCTGGGTGCTGGAAAGAGGGGAGGCTGGTTCTCCTGCCGAAGCCGGGACGGTCTCCCGAGTCGGCCTCGGCCTATAGGCCCATCGTGCTGCTCGATGATGCGGGCAAGCTGCTGGAGAGGGTGTTGGCTGCCCGCATCGAGCGGCACCTCGTCGGGGTCGGGCCCGATTTGTCGGACGCCCAGTTTGGTTTTCGGCGAGGGCGTTCGACGGTCGCGGCCCTGCTGCGCCTGAAGGCCGTGGTAGCGGAGGCCGTCGCCGGCGGAGGAGTCCTGTTGGCGGTGTCTCTGGACATCGCCAACGCCTTCAACAGTCTGCCATTCAGCTGCATCAGGGAGGGGCTGAGATATCACGGGGTGCCCGTGTACCTCAGGCGGCTGGTGGCAGACTACTTGGAGGGGCGCAGCGTCTTCTACGTTGACCGAGTAGGGGACGTTGTGCGAACGCCCATGACGTGCGGTGTCCCACAGGGGTCGGTTCTGGGTCCGACGCTGTGGAACATCGGCTACGACTGGGCGTTGAGAGGAAGCCTCCCAACCAGGCTGGGCGTAATTTGCTACGCCGACGATACACTCGTCACAGCCCGGGGTGGGACGCTAGAGGAGGCGGCACGTCTGGCAACTCTCGGCACCGAGGAGATTGTCAGGCGGATCGAAGCGCTGGGGTTGAGGGTAGCCCTGGAAAAGACGGAGGCCCTTTTATTCCATGGCCTCCGTACCGCCGGGCCTCCCGCCGGCGCTTCGATCACTGTGAAGTCGGTCACCATCAGCATCCAGGCCCACATGAAGTACTTGGGCCTGGTGCTCGACGGGCATTTTTGGTTCCGGGAGCATCTCCATCGACTTGTTCCCCGGCTTGTCGGCGCGGCGTCCGCCCTTTCGCGGCTGATGCCGAATGTGGGCGGACCCAGCTCTACGTGCCGACAGCTGTACACGGGGGTGATCCGGTCGATGGCTCTGTACGGCGCACCGGTGTGGGCGGGGTCCCTGACCGTCCGGCTGAGGGCCCTCTTGAGGCGACCACAGAGGGTCATGGCGGTCAGGGCCATACGCGGTTACCGCACGGTGTCGACGGAGGCAGCGTGCCTCCTGGCCGGAACTCCCCCTTGGGACCTGGAGGCGGAGATGCTCGCCGAGATTTATCGGCGGGTGTCTGAGACGCGCACCCGCGGTGGCATGGTCTCCCTGCAGGAGATCACCGCCTGGCGGGTCGACGCCCGCCGAGGAGTCATTGCCCGTTGGGCAGTCCGGCTGGAGAGTCCTCGGTACGGTGTCAGGACCGTCGAGGCCTTCCGGCCGATGCTGATGGAGTGGTTGGAGCGGACGCACGGGGTGCTTTCCTTCCGACTGGTGCAGGTGCTTACAGGGCACGGGTGTTTTGGGAAGTACCTGCACAAGATTGTCAGGAGGGAGAGCACACCGTCCTGCCACCACTGCAGTTGCGACGAGGACACGGCGCAGCACACGCTCGAGGAGTGTGCTGCATGGGAGGGAGAGCGCCGTGAACTCGTCGCGATTATCGGTGCCGACCTGGCGCTGCCGACCATCGCCAGGGCGATGCTCGACAGCGTCAGGAACTGGGGCGCGGTCGCCGCCTTCTGTGAGGCCGTAATCTCACGGAAGGAGGCGGCGGATCGTGTGCGAGTAGAGCTCCTATTCGGCGACACGTTCCGCCGCCGGCGACTCGGGCGGCGCAGGCGCGAGTATCTGCGCCTAATGCCGCCCTAGCCGAGGCCGCGGGTGATCGGACCGGGGAATTGTCCGTCACCCGCAGAGAGGCTGACCGCGCGACGGCGACCGACGTCCCAGTACGTCGAGAGGTGAGGTTACCCGAAAGGTATTCCGTCGGGCCGACCACTGATGACAAGTCACATCTGCTCCGGTGGTCGGCCCAACAACGAGGTGACGTGGGTACGGGTGGGTTATGGGCCTGCGCGCCGTCCTTTCATCGCCCCGGAGGGACAGGACCGCGCGTGCGCTTACCATAGCCCACCCATTAAAAAAAAAAAAAAAAAAAAAAGCGGCTGGATCGATTTTAATGTTTTTTTTAGCTATACCGATGGATATGAGAATGGTTTAGATTAATAATTGGAACCGGTAGGTGGTGCCGCGATCGATTTCAACGAAAATTCCTTTTAACAATTTTTTTAGATTTGAACAGAACACCGTCTGTTGGGTCACCTAGTAGAAATACATATATTCATTACATTATAGTGGTAAGACACTATTGATAGTTGTCTGACTACAGCTGCGGGCCGGACCCTCTGGGGTAGTACCACACTCTCGCAGAAAATCGACGCACAAATAGTAGCAATTTGTTACTGCGCTTCGTTCGGTGAACGAGAGACCCGGCAGCCCAACTTTCTGAGGGTGTGGGTGTTACGTTTTGGTGATACCTTTAGTATCACCGAACTTCTTTGCACTTATTTACACTCCCTGCACTTTCTTCGTGGTAGACAGCGGCCTAGCTGTGCCCTTGGTATTGCAAAGGTCCATGAACGGCAATAACACTTACCGTCAGGTGTACAGTTTGCTCGTCTGCTACCGTTCGCAATAAAAAAAAAACAGAAAAATATATTCCATAATTAAAGGAAGGAATACGTGTTTTATTTTATGTAAATAGAAAATGAACTGTATAATAAACCACAAAACTATTCAAGCTTCTAAAGGAGGTGTTTTCAATTTCAGTGAATACATATTTAGAGGTTAATACGTAACACGCGTGTATGTTGAATATCTCATTTTACATGTTTTCTGTTTCACTGGTTTTGTGATACATGATTAGCTTAATATATTAACATCGGATCATGTTGCGTAAAACTTTCAGGTAAAACTAAACAAAAAAGTAATAAATTATGTGTATATTAGAATAGACGTTTTGAAGATTAGTTATGCCTATGACTAGGTTGCGTGGTTTACCGCTTATGGATTATTTATAGAGGTTTTGCGAATAACTCTTTTAAGTGATTTTTGATATGCAAATCGTGTTTATTATTCACTACATACAACGACGACATATACTCAGTACGATGTAATATAATACGTATTTGATTTTGCGAGAAATATGTAATGCCTGGCAAGATTACTTGGATATGAATTAAAAAAAAATTGGCAAAAATATAATCAAACACCGTGTTTTCCGTGTGGTGACGGAGTTGGAATACCGTTCACCACCCTCCTCTATTGCTCGTGGGTGTCGTAAAATACGACTAAGGGATATAATATGCATATAATATGTATGCAAGAGAAGGAAAACTCGAAACAAAACCCTATACTAACACGTCTGACCAGTGTGGTATAGAAGGTCAATTTCCCTCCCAAAGTGGAGGTGACCCGAGCCCAACAGTGGGACGAGTATGGGTTGAAATGATGAGATGATAATAAAAACCCAAAGACATAGGCGCTAACTTTTTATTAACAGATATACATAGACGCTCTAAAATTATTATATACATTTTTTTGGACTTAAAATGCATTAGATTTACAACCAATTCCCACGTGTGATTCATCATCGTCATCATCATCGCAGCCCACATACATCCCACTGTTGGGCTCGAGCCTCCTCCACAAGGGGAAGGAATTTGACCGACTACACCACGCTGGTCAGACATGGCCAGTCAGTTGGTATAGGGTTTCATTTCGAGTTTTCTTTCTCTTGCACAGATCTTATGTAGACATTCAATTATTGTTCGTTTAGTATAATGGTGATTATATGTGATAAATAAATGAATTTGAATGTGATATCCGTGGTTTTGGTAAGATTAAATAATATTTAATACTAGTCCGCGAAAATGTAATCAAGGTGAGTCTAATGGTGATCATCACTTATATTCTAGTGGGAGTCGTAAAAACCCTGAATGACCAGAAGAAGAAAAAGCATCCTCTTTTATCTATGTCCAATGGTGCGGCAAAGTGAAGAGTGGTGACATATTTCATTTCATATTCGTCACTATACATGAATAATATCAACTATGAACTCTTTGATCCAGGTTCTTATGGATTTCTTTGAATTTTTACGGAAATTATAGTCATATTCTGGATGTAAAATTCTGTATTCTACAGCGCAGTTCCGAATTGAAAGGTTCGATTCGTCACGAACAGACTGATTAACACTCTCCAGGTTCTCTATCGTTCTTGATGATTCTGGTCGCCCGGGTTTGGGTTTTCGAGCGTTGTACCAGGCTCTTCAAACTTTTTAACCTATTTTCGAATAAGAGGAATGGTTGGCGCATCAGTTAAGTGACGAAAACCTCGAATACCGCAGAATCTTCTACGCACTACAGTCGCCGAATCACCGTTTTCGTAAAACTCTCGCACGCACAACGCGCGGCCTGCTCCCGAGAAACGATTCATAGCGACTGAATCCCCAATAGCCACGCTACTGATTGCCATAACTCCCGCGCCCCTCGGATTCGTTGCGTTCACGCAGTAAAGCGCTTGTTACACTACACGTTATTCAGGGCCCTGAATCACTAGGGGTGCTGTACAACAGCTAAATAGTGGAACCTGTGTCACCTTTAGCGAAATAACAGTTTCAGAAAACTGTTCCAAAATAACAGCCTGTTGTGCTGTAATACGAGAAAAAAAGGGGAAATAACCGTTATTTAGGAATAATGTTTAGAAGTGGTTTCAGTGTTTGTTCCTAAAATGAAAACGATATATTTTAATCATAAAAATTATCAACCATTCATTTTTAATACATTGTTCTTTGTAAATAAAACTACTTTTACGGATTATATCGCGTTTGTATTTGATTTATGATTGCCCGACGTTTCGAACACTTTGCAGCATTCATGGTCACGGGCAGACTAAGGTCTTCCAACAAGTAATCGTTATTACAGACATTTATAATTATCTACCCGATACAGAAAATTAGTTATAAATTTATTAAATTTGACCTTGTTGACATTGTTCTTTATTAATTTAACTACGTCCTTTCCACTATGGAGGGTAGACGTAAGCAGAGCCATCTCAGTGTATTAAAAAGTATCCGTTGAAAGGGAGCAAATTGAAGTGGCGCTATAGCATCAAGTGGGAGAATTTTAAGAAGAGCGCCACAAATTATTAGGGTAGGATACTAAACTGAAAAAGTAAAAAGAATCCGCTTTGTTACAGCACATTTTTTAAAATTATCATAATATATAGACAAACATGAGTATCATTAATTTGTCACAAGATTTAATATTCGTTGCAAGAAAATATTACGATAAAAAATAAATGCTCTGATTATATTGTATGTGTTTGTCTAATATTACTAGTTCCATTTGAATCATAATGATATGTTAACAAAAATATTATTCTATCAAAATGTGAATATCCAATCTAATGAACACAACAGGCAAACAGAAAACAGTTGTCAGCTGCGAACAGAACAGTTTTTTTCGCTTTCCTACAAATGTAATTGTTTATGCTAGAATAGAGAATAGCATGTTCCCTACTTTTATTCTTTCTAACAAAGGTGATCTGCGTAGGATAGAATAGAGAAAAGCATGTTCCGCGTTTAGATGTGTTCGGGTGGGTTGTTACGCCGATTTATAGACAACAGTCCCAGTAAAATAAATACGGTTTTGAAATATAACAGCATGGGCTGTTATATTTCAAAACCGTATTTATTTTATTTAGGTATTTAACTGATTTGATATATACGCCTCTTATACTTTAGTATAACTTAGTTTTGCTGTAACCGTCTCAAGTGTTGCACATCCGCTACAATGGCTCCTACATTGTCAAAACAAAAAATTGCTTTTGCTGTAGCCGCTGTAGTTTCAAGCATGAAAATTAAAAAAAAGAAAAAGAGAATCTGGGTGAAGGAATATTTACAATTAAGACCAAGGCTTTCTAATATGCAGATAATTAGTGTTCTGGACCAATCAGATCTAAGAAATTACTTAAGAATAAGTGGTGTTGAATTTGAAGAGCTATTAACTTTAGTAACTCCTTTTATACAAAAACAGGACACAATTTTAAGACAAAGTATAAGCCCTAGAGAAAGATTGATTGTCACATTGAGATTTTTAGCCATGTATTAGAAATGAATGGTTGATAATTTTTATGATTAAAATATATCGTTTTCATTTTAGGAACAAACACTGAAACCACTTCTAAACATTATTCCTAAATAATGGTTATTTCCCCTTTTTTCTCGTATTACAGCACAACAGGCTGTTTATTTTGGAACAGTTTTCTGAAACTGTTGTTTCGCTAAAGGTGAAACAAGTTCCACTATGTAGCTGTTGTACAGCACCCCTAGTAATTCAGGGCCCTGAATAACGTGTAGTGTAATAAGCGCTTAAGCTAAATAAATATAAACTTTCTTTTGAGACACCTGTTACGGAGTCGTTCCGAGTGGCATTCTCATAGTGAGGCTACGTCCAACAGTGTATGTCTATAGGCTGATGGATGGATTGATAGATATAGGGTTATGATTACGAATGACAAATGATTATAAGACTATTTTCTGTAATGGCCTACAATAAATTTGATTGATCCATGTGTCTATCTATACAAATAAATAAACTTGAAGAGTCTATTTCTAATGTCAAAATTATTGGTTATTCTCATGCTCACACGGTTATTTGCACAATGCATAGGTATTACCTAAAAACCTGTTTAATTATTTTTGTTTGTTTATTCCGTGTAATCTTTAAAATACCTAGACCAATATTGATAATATTTTACTATCAGATAACTATCTACGCTTAGGTTTTACTTAATCCCGCTATTTCCACGAGAGTAAGCACTATGCGGGTGCAACCGCGAGACTTTGTTAGTATAAAATATAAATCGGTAAATTCTATTAAAAAATATTGCACAAAATCACTATATTTATGACTGTTACTCAGATATCGAATTGAATTACACTTTAAATTTAGTCACAAATAAACTTGATTACTTTAAGAAATACAAAAAACAGGAATATAACTTGAGAAACGTCTTCAGGATATGCATCTATTATACATATAATATTATTTCTACAATAATAATACATTACGCTCATTACGCACTATTTCCACGAAGGGATAAATCCCCACAAGGCAAATATTACCCTCAGCACGCATACAAACGTGAGACGTGTAAATATTTGTATGTGAGGATTACATCAATGTCTTATGATACCAGTATTAAGAAAGAAAAACGCTTAAATACGAATATTCTAACAGTTAGAAACAGGTCTGCCGCAGTGTTGTATGTATATTGTATAGTGGCATACGTACAAAACTACTGACCATTAAGTCCTGAATTTATGGATCTATCGGAAGATTTTTCTTTAGATGATTATCATTTTTTAGATTCGTAACTATGCTCATAAGTCATTACTTCTACCAGCCCCTCGATATTCACGGTCTCCCCACGACGATGCCACTCAGAATAATTGCCGTTATTACATCTTAAAACCGATACGTATATTGTATATAGAATAAGTAGCGATCTCTTAAATCACATAGCTTTAATTAAGGTTCATTGGCAGCCGTTAATAGTTAGTCGCTCACTGTTTAAAAAAAAAACTGTTATAACTTAAAGGTACGGCAAAGGTAAAAGTAAAGAACGTAAATTAACCTAGTATATCACGCTGGTCAGACATATTGATTTATGATTTAATTTCAAGCTTTCTTTCTTTTGCATATATGATACATGCATATCTAATCCCTCAGACGTCTTTTATGACAACCTCGGGTAAGAGAGGGAGTGGTAAATTGTATTCTTACTCCGTTACCACGTGGAAAAACCACAACTCGGATCTAAATGTAACAGAAAATATTCTTAGGAAACAATGAATACTTGAATTATTTATATTATACGCATAGCGCTTTAATACAATAAAGTGAAAATATAGATATTAAATCTGTTATTTTTACTGTACATAATGAACTAAGAATGCAATAAATTTTCAACACTTTCCATTGCCATCGGACCGATGGCATCTGTATCCTAAGAGATGATTAACGAAATGAAGCGCATATTAATAGTTCATTATTTTTTCTCGTAGTAGATACCAATAGGTACCGCCCAATAGAACGGCTTTGAAAGCAGCTTTCTTCCATACACATCGAAGTCAACACATCAGGCATTTTGAAAATTAATAATATATGGTAAATTATGAGAGAAGAAAATCTCGAAATAAAACCCTATACCAACCCGCCTGACCAGTGCGGTAAATTTACCGCCGTACATTGTGGAGGAGGCTCGAGCCCAGCATTGGGACGTAATGAGCTGTAGTTGAGTAATAAAATGTGTTCAAAATAATAATAATAAATAATAGAAATAATTATGTTTCTAATATTTGCGTATTTCATCATTGAATTAAAACTATTTAAGGATTTGTATATGATTTTAAATTGCCCGACGTTTCGAACACTTTTCAGCCTTCATGGTCACGGGATTACAAAGGTGACTTACGTCCAACAAGCTAACGAATTTGTATCCAACATCTAGTTCGAATTTAATAACTAATACTGTAGCGGGTAGATACAAATCTTTGTAATAAAGATGACTTGTTGGACGTGAGAAACTATGAACAATCAAAGCTGCTTAAAAATCAATATTAAACGCGATAAAATTCTTAACACCAATTTTAATTCAAATGTATTTAGCAGTTAGATGTATGGTATGTCATCAGCTTATTCCTGAGCAATATGCAAGCGACAACTGCACGAGCGTGTAAATTGTTAAAGTTGGAGTGCGGTTGCAATTTTCGCAGCTGTGTAAAATATTGTCAGGAGCGATAGCAGACTAAGAAGCGATGGAAGCGCTCTTTGGCTTTTTGGCACGTTCCACCACAGATCGGTTGGAACGTTTGTAATCTGATATTGCTTTTGATATGTTACAACAGACCTCCACTCGTGTTGAATATCGAATTGTTTTTGACTTTTTGTTTTTTAAGACTATAATTTGCACACATGATAGATTCGTTAAGTACCGGCCTGTAGTGATAATAATCGTTATAGGTTCGATCTCCGTGTAGGACAACGGTTTGTGCGTACACAAATAATTGTTTTGAGTCTGTATATAAATTGTGTCTATTAGTACTAATATCTGGTTGACCGAGCTTCGCTCGGAATATTTTTGTTGTGTTTTTGTCGAATTTATTTAGATATATATTAATAAAAAATAAAAATTAAATAAAGAAAAAAATATAAAAAATACAAACAGAGAATAATAATAACACCGAGATTCGATCCGACGCCGTTTGAATGCTAAAACAATACTAAAAGGAAACTGCACTACTCCCCAACTAAGCTATCGTAACTCATGACGTTGACGCCAAAATTTGAATTCATATTCTTTTAAAATTTAATGTCATTATATTGTTTTGCTAAAAACACTGACAAAATAACATTTTCTATAAATAAAACCTAGCTAGAAGGATTTTTGGCCTTGAAACCTCTAGTGTGCCAAGTTTCATCAAAATCGTTGGTGCCGTTTCCGAGATCCTGAATATACAGCGTGTATCAGGTTATGGGGCAATTGTTCTAGTATGTTGTAGTGTACCGGTCATAGATCGTAATTAAATTGTATATTACACAAAAAACAATATAATATAAAAGTTATAGTGATCTCAAAAATGTGTGTCTAACAGTCTATGCCTTAAATATTACGTATTATGTAGGCATGTATAGACAGGATACATGTAGGCATGTAAAGCTTCGACAGTATAATTTCATTCATACATACCTAGAATTGCGCAAACGCTTCAATGGTGCCGTATCTACAAACGCGACTCCCCGACGGTTATCGGCCGATCAGCTGATTTCGGGGCCAAAAAATCGATCTAAGTAGGTTTTATTTATAGAAAATGTTGTTTTGTCGGTTTTTTTAGCAAAACAATACAATGACATTAAATTTTAAAAGAATATGAATTCAAATTTCGCCGTCAACGTCAAGAGTTATAATAGCTCAGTTGGGAAGTTGTCCAGTTTTCTTTTTGTTTTGTTTTGGCATTCAAACAGCGTGGGATCGAATTTCAGTGTTATTATTATTCTCTTTTTGTAATTTTTGATATTTTTTCATTATTTTATTTTTATTTTTTATTAATATATATCTAAATAATTTCGGCAAAAATACAACAAAAATATACCAAGCAAAGCTCGGTCAACCAGATATTATAATTAAAACTAATAACGCGGGATTGTTATTTAATGCTATTATTAAAAAAAATAATAACAACATCAAATATATAATAAATTCATACAATCTAAGTAACTGACACGGCACAATCCAAAGATCGCATTAGTGAAATTTACGTACCTATTTTAATAGCTGATCCAAGAGATAGACCTACTGGTTCTACAGAACGCTGTTTTAAAGTTATAAAATAATAAAAATATAATTTCCTAAAAGCGATGGTAGCGTCACATACCGGGCCCGGTACCGGTTGGTTGTTTTAAGTCTATAACTAACATTTTTTACATATGTATAAATACATATAGAGCTATGTATAATAGCTGATATAACACAGCCGAAGATTATATAGCTGTTCCATATTGATCTGAGCTATAAAATTCCAAATAACATTACCTGATTGTTTACGATAGACAATTAAACTTGTAGATATGTAAAAGTATATTACCTATTTCGTTTTTATTAATATTTATGTCGTGGCACCATTTTAAAATGATATTGCAATACTCTTTATCAATCATATATAGACTCTTTAATTATGCTTCAAAATATTTAATTTCTTTAAGATTTTATTTATAAAATAGGAGGCGAAAACTGCGATAAGATAACATATCTTATCGCATTTTATTCGCATAAAAAAAAAATTAGACACATGCACATGCATGTGTCTAAATTTTTTTAATAAATTTAAACTAACTGGTAGCTTATCTGGTGGGTTCACCCGTGTTATTATTCAAGTGTTTCACGTTGATTCATATTTTATCTATAAGGAATTTCACCATATAAAACTCAGTAATTTTTTTCCTATATGAAAAGTAGAATAACTGTCGTATAGAATATAGTAGACCATGGTGCATCGCGCATCGTCCGCGGCGTCGAGAGGGGGCCGGCAAATGAGCCCAGAACCCGTCGGTGCGTAAGCGCTCAGTAGGCGGTCCACCGATACCCGACCTTGGCATCAGTAGCCTGTCCAGGCGGATTACCATTTCTGGTACCGTCACCAATCGTCACCCCGCCGGACTAGTATACCACACTGGTTAGACGTGTTGGGTCTCACTTCGAGTTTTTTTGTCTCTTACACAGATGTTATAGGGATACTAATAACGGCGCCTTTACAATAGTCACGGCCAAGATACATCATCGCAGCCCACATACGTCCCACTGTTAGACTCGGGCCTCCTCCAAAATGGGAGGCAATCTGACCTACTATAACACGCTAGTCAGACATGTTAGTATAGGGTTTCATTTCAAGCCTTTCTTCCTTTTCACAGATGTTATGTGCATATTATATCCCTTAGTCGTCTATTACGATATCCACGGGTAAGATGGTGAATGGTGAATTCTGTTCTTACTCTGTCACCACACGGCCAAGATACATCTATCTATACCAATAAATAAAATTGGAGTGTCTGATTGTAATGTCAAAATAATAGGCTTTCTTCATACTCACACGGTTATTTGCACGATACCTATGCCTAAAATAGCAATTAAAAAAATTTTGTCTGTCTGTCTGTCTGTCTGTTTGTTCCGGGTAATCTTCAAAACGGCTGGACCGATTTCAAAAATTCTTTCACCAATGGAAAGCTATAATATCAAAGCGTAAACTAGGCTATATTTTATCCCGGTATTCCTACGGGAACGGGAACTACGCGGGTAAAACGACTAAAACCGAAGCGAAGCGTGGGCGGTTTGCTAGTATATATATATATATATATATATATATATATATAAATGAATTGCTGTTCGTTAGTCTCGCGAAAACTCGACAACGACTGGACCGATTTTTTTTATTTTTGGTCTTGAATTATTTGTGGAAGTCCAGGGAAGGTTTATACGGTGAGAAAATATGGAAAATTGCGAGTAAAATACTAATAATATAGTTTTATTTGCCCATACAAACCGTTCTTACCTGTCAAACATTTGACGTTCGTCCCGTCGGTTAGACATTTTTAGCATAATTATATGTAGATCTAGATTAAAAAAGTTTTGGAATCGATAAGAAAAGGCGGTATATCCCTTAGTCGTCTTTTACGACATTCGCGGGTGGTGAATTGTATTCTTACTCCGTCACCGCACGGATAATACTAAAACCAAACTGATAAATACTAAAACAAAATAACAATGAAAAAGGCGGTGTGAAGTTCGCTGGGTGAGCTAGTTTGTAATAAAAATCCTTAACGCGGGTGTAAATTATTTAGCTCAGTTGTTAAGGTATCAAGTTAATAAAATTAGGCTCAAACAGTTTCATCTGTTACTTAAATCAATTGCAATCATCATCATCATCTTGCTCTTATCCCAATTACTTGGGGTCGACGCAATATGTCATCTGTTTTGACATATTGCAAAAAGTTTCGGCAATGACTTTTATGACCGGCCGCCTGCCTGACATCAACCCTCCTTGGGAATGTAATCGTTGACCCAAATGGTACCAGATGGAGTTGGTCCGGGTCAATCTAGGGCTCTTAGTCGTCTTTTACGACACTCACGAGCAAAGCAAGGGTTGGTAGTATTCGAAGCCGCTACCACACAGCACACTTAAATCAATTACAATATCTTGCTCCAAATGATACTTGACTGTACCTACCACTGAAATCAAGGCAGCATTACCGGTAGCCTGCTTAAAAGCTGGAGACCGGACGCATGGTGGCCTTTGAGGTTCTGCACTGCCTTATTATCGTCCCAAATGGCTAGGTGACACTGAGAAAAGGGTACACATGTTTTCTTTTAATTTAATTGCAATGCTGCATTTATATGTTATATTTGTATTATATTAAGTATGTATACGGCACGTAAGAAGCGTGGGAGAGCCAAAAGCGATGGATGGATGACCAAAATCGTGAATGCAGATATGACGGCTGATAGGAGGCTATGGCAGGTAAGAACATGTTGTGCCGACCCAATTTTGCATGGGATGAGGACAGGCAAATGATGATTTTTCTTACATTATCTATAACTATACCAATAAATAAAATTGGAGTGTCTGTTTGTAATGTCAAAATAATAGGCTTTTTTCATGCTCACACGGTTATTTGCACGACACCTATGCCTAAAATAGCAATTAAAAAATTTTTGTCTGTCTGTCTGTCTGTTTGTTCCGGGTAATCTTCAAAACGGCTGGACCGATTTCAAAAATTCTTTCACCAATGGAAAGCTATAATATCAGGGCGTAAACTAGGCTATATTTTATCCCGGTTTTCTCACGGGAACGGGAGCTACGTGGGTAAAACAATTATAACCTATAACCGAAGCGAAGCGAGGGCGGGTTGCTAGTTAATAATATACGTAATACAAGGGATTGAAGATAGACGACAGGCTAAAATCAATAGTTTTATATTAAATAGTCCATCAAACCTCACAACCCCATAATCAGGTTTTAGATATCATCATTGTACAATAGTTTTACACCTACCGCCAGTGTGTCCACCAGTGCAAACGTGAAGTGTCATCGGTAGATGTCCCATCCCATTTTTACATTATGTCTCTTCAAAGGTCTTTGTACGTTGAATCCATATCGCCATGTAAGTTTACTAAAGGACCGGGTATCTTATCTGTGGAAGCGCCCGTGAACAAAAGGAGATACGTAATATTAATACCATAGTTCAATATTAAAAAAAAATCAATAACTGTGTATTGTCAATTTAATATTGTTGATAAATATAAATATTTTATAGAGGACTTTTGACTCGATTGTCAAAATGTCATGTAGTGCTTTTATATTTTTTTCATTATTTTAGTGTTTTACGGTGTTATATTGAATAATTTTGTTGAAATTTTATGTAATATAATGTTGATAAAATGCTGAAATATGGTGAATATGATATAATAACGAATTGCGTGCATTTTCACATTCTGCCAAATTTCCCAGAAGAAGCTTGATTTGGCCATCAACACCAAATCAATGCTAACCACGGACTACTTACGAAGACTAAAGACGCGAATAATTAATATTATAACTCGACATTGGCACCAATAGCTCATATTATTGCAGCTCATTGCTATTAATCAAGAAGAAGAAATATTTTATAGAGTAAATTATCCTCCAAATGAACTATTACTTATATAAATTGTGAATGAGCGTCGCATCATTACATTATTCGTTAAGTAAATGCAAATTGAATTTGTATCGCAAAATGATGTATGCAAACTTCGACCAGAAAATTAAATTATTCATGCATTCTATTAAAGGCTAGTTAAAATTACAATTTATTTCAAAGGAGTAAATTTATTTTGCCGAGTGGTGACGGAATAAGAATACAATTCACCACCCCCCTTTTTACCTGTGGGTGTCGTAAAAAACGACTAAGGGATATATACGCATATAACAATCCTAGCCTCAGTTCCTTGCCCGTGGATGTCGTAAAAGACGACTAAGGGATATCTCTCTTTTTTTTTCTTAGCTCTTATTATACATCCCACTGCTAGGCTGGAGTCTTCACCCATACGAGAGAAATTGATCTAAGTATACCACGTTGGTCAGGCGTGTTGCAATAGGGTTTTATTTCGAGTTTTCCTTCTCTTGCACAGAAGTATTACATGTTTATCATAGTCCCTTAGTCATCTTGTACGACACCCACGGCCAAGATAGGGGGTAGTAAATTGTATTCTTACTCACCATAAGAAATATAATATGCATATAACATCTATGTAACAGAAGGACATTGGACCAGCATGGTAAAATAGGTCAACTTCCCTCCCATAACAGAGGAAGCTGGACCTTGATAGTGGGACGTATGTAAACTGTGATGAAGATGATGAAATTTATTTATTTATAAAAGATTTTTTACACTAAAATACTGCACTGGTTTTCATTTAAGTGGAATACTTAGATGTGGTCTAATATTGAAACACGATTTGAATTAGATGTTAGCATTTTATAAGGTTGGAGGAGTTGGTTTGTAAAGCATATTCAAAACCTTCCATCAGCTACTTGACTGTTTTCTTGCTAATTTTATTTACATGGAAGATAAGAGTTGATAATATATGTATTACTATATTTCTAGCGCTGTACAATTTACAAAAAAAGTGTGTATGTACTTATATACCTACGCCAAGATAAAGATCTTTCTAAAAATGTTATCCTTCGTGTTATCCTATGTTAGTAGAAAAACGACACTAATAATAGAAAAAAAAATGTATTTAATACATTTAAAGTTTTATTATAACGCATTATCTAGTTGACATTTGTAACAGTGTGCGGGCGCATCGTAAAATGTTGACTAACTTAAAAAGAAAAAAAATATTTTAGAATCAGTCATCCTTTCTGATTATTCAGAATAATTTGATCCCCATCATAAGTTCAATGACACACACACGTACGCAAGAAATATATATATAAAGATTATATTCTACAGTCATCTTTTAAGACATCCACGTGCAAGACGAGGTAGTAAATGTTACTTACTCCATCAGCATACGGAAAATTCCATGCACACAATCTAAATGCATTGTCCTTACAAAATAGGATTTATCTTCGTAGTATTCTTGTTCATAATTCAGAGGCATAATATCTTAGCATAAGACCAAACTCGTCAAGTCTTAACCATTAAGCAGCATAGTGTGTTATGTGCAGCTGTCAGATTTAGGCAAACAATCGTGCTCGTTTGGTATATACGATATTCGCTCTGTTTCTCACATTAGTTCAATCCCAATGAATTGGAGCACTTGCTACATTTGAATTCCGTTGGAATTCTACTACAGTATTGCAATGTTCAGTTGTTCCAGTTAAAGTTTTGCATAGAATGAAGGTTGATGTAAATCAAGTGTAGTTAGAAATTTTGATGCACCGTGTTCGAGCTTTTGCTGCCATAGATATGAGTAAACTCTAAATTATGCCAATAATATACATTGTATTTAATTTTCTATTATATTATTAAATATAAAAATACAAGACATAATATGTAAACGTTTAGATATTAAGAATATTTAACTCTATTAAATAATTTATATGCCGTGTAGTGACGGAGTAACTATGCAATTTATCTAGCCGGTGGATGTCGCAAAAGATGATATATAACATTTATGCAAGAGAAGGAAAACTGCAAGGAGTAGGCTCGAACCCAGCAGTGATACATTTATAAGCTGAGACAAAATAATTCTTTGAAATTTAGATCAACTAGAAATTAATCCAATACAGACATAAATACATTTTACGTATTTTAACGTGTTTAAATTTATTTTAACAATTCGATTATTTAGATTTTTGTAGCATTCACGGTAACGAGAGTAAGGAAAATTTTCACTTACGTTTTTTGTACAATCTTAAGCCCGTAAAAAAGAAAATTATTCTATGAGAAATATTGAAAATGATTAAATTATTGTTTGTAGTACGATAAGGTACTAAAAATAGCCACAGAAATCTCGTATACCTAGTGGTTTTATACCACTGTTTGAGAAAAAATCAGTAGAAAAACTCTCACTATTATTGTGGGTCAGACATAATAAGTAGATACTCACAGCGTCTTGTAGTCCTATAGAGGCTGGTCTCACTTTTATTTAAATTTATAACAGAATCACAGTTTAATCTTCCACACTTAAATTTTAGTATTTTATAAAATTAATAAGATCAAAAATCATGCTGGGCCCATCGGTGACGTTCTTTTGTGGTGATTCGTAAATACAAATATATACTTCTTCTTCTTCTTATTTAATGGCAATGAGCTACAATAATATGAGCTATTGGTGCCAGTGTCGAGTATATTGATTATTATTCACGTCTTTAATCTTAGTCTTTCAGTCAGTCGTTAGCATGACTTGGTGCTGATATCCAAGTCATGCGTCTCTGGAAATTTGGGCAGAATGTCAAAATGCACGCAATTCACTATTATATCATTAACCAACTTCAAAAAAGGAGGAGGTTCTCAATTCGTCTGTATGTATAATATTTTTTTTTTTATGTATGTTCACCGATATTTCTGTCAATTATAGACGGATTTAAATTTTTTTTCTTTTGTTTGATAGAGTTTACTTCTGAGGTGGTCCCATTTTCACCAGGTCAGGATCTAATGACGGGATCCAGGAGAAATCGAGGGAAAACACCGAAAATTGTTTGCTCGTATGGTGTTTTTGTTACGTAATAATCATGTCTTACTCAGGTACATGCTTCAGGGTGTCAACATCTGATGCTATTGTGCTGATGATGAAGTTACAGAACTCCTTAACGGTTAGGAGTTGGCAGACAGTACTGCAATTGGTCGATGGAAACTATTTAGTAGTAAGTAGGGTTAACTTGTTGCTTATAAGGTATGCTTGAATCAACATCTGATGCTGCTGTGCTGATGATGAAGCTACAGAACTCCTTAACAGTTAGGAGTTGGGAGACAGTACTGCAATTGGTCGATGGAAACTATTTAGTAGTATTTAGGGCTAACATGTTGCTTGTGAGGTATGCTTGAATCAACATTTGATGCTGCTGTGCTGATGGTGAAGCTAAAGAACTTCTTAACGGTTAGGAGTTAGGGGATAGTACTGCAATTGGTTGATGGAAACTAGGTAGTAGTATGTAGGGCTAAGGTGATACTTGTTAACCGACTTCCAAAAAGGAGGAGGTTTCTCAATTCGACCGTATATATGCTTTTGTTATGTTTGTTCGCGGATAACTTCGTCATTTATGAACCGATTTTGATGATTCTTTTTTTTATTAAAAAGATGACATTTCAAAGTTGGTTCCATGATAAAGAAATCAGAGTTTGATGATAGCAGACCAGAGAAATCAAGGGAAACTTTCAAACATCGTACTGCGTTTATAAGTTTTTTCATTAAGTATTTTATTAAAGCAATAAATTTAATAAAGATCTGGAGTAGATCTGATGATGGAGCTGAGAAACAGTCCAAGGAACTTTTCAACGATTCACAGCAGCTACCTTATGTTTGAGCTTGATTAATCTGTATTGACAAGAACTTTATATCTAGTACATGACAGTCCCAACCCAGATGGGTTGGGACTGTCATTTAGGGGTCTGAAGATGAAAACGAGGACTGTTTAGGGAACTTCTCAACGGTTTAAAGTAGCTACCTTGTGCTTGGGCTTAATTCATTTATATTAATGCGAACTTTGCACCCATATGGATTATAATGAAGGTCTGCAGTAGATCTCATCAGATGGAGACCATAGACAGTTGGGGGAATGCCTCAACGATTTACAGCATTGAATGAATCAAATTGAACCTGTGAACAAGGGTTTCTTCGGTTTCATTTGATAATCCCTCACGAATCAAAGAAAAGCGATGGTCACGATCTTCTTGACTTTCGTTAGTTAATCTACTTGATATATAAGCTCTCATAGCCAACAATCTATTTTAGCACTTCTGAATGAAACGCCAGTTGCATTTATTCTCTTCATATTAGCTTTTTCTTAATTTTGTCTAATCGTTTTCGCCTATCATTTTCCGTCTCACGTAACCGACGCGTCCTCATTCGAGAAGCATCCTTGCACGGTCTACCCATCACTTAAAATCATAAAATAAAATAATTTTTAACAAAAAATAAACCGACTTCAAACAGTAAACGAAAAAGCATAAAATAAATTTGCTTCGCACAAAGTCATATGTATTTTCATTTAGTTAAATAGAAATAAATAATAATAATTATTTTATAATTATGAAGTCGGTGCCAAGTAGTGTTCTGTTCAAAACTAAAAAAAATCCTAAAAGTAATTCTCCTTGTAATCGATCACAGTGCCACCTACCGGATCCAATTATTTATCTAAACCATTCTTATATTAATCGGAACATTTGTATAATTATCTTATTTATTTAAAAGAGAATTTGTATACTTATTAAACATACGTAATAATGGCGCTAACATAAAAAATAATTAAGATATACGTTGTTCAGGAGAACATAAGGGAGTTGAACAATTAAACTCTAGCGTTACTTAATTGAAATTTTATTTGTTCAATGACACGGTTACAAAAAGAGTGAAGACCACGTTAGAGGTGATGATAATGACGGGGCATGAATGCTTCGCCAAATACCTCTACACGATCGTTAGGAGGGAGAGACACGGCGTAGAATACGCTCGAGGTTTGTGCCGCTTGGCAGAGCAGCGTCGTCAATTCGTCGCAATCATCGGTGCCGACCTGACGCTGCCGATTATCGCTAGGGCGATGTTCGACAGCGTCAGGAATTGGGACGCGGTCGCAGCCTTCTGCGAGGCAGTAGTCTCGCAGAAGGAGGCGGCGCAGCGCGTGCGCGAGGAGCGTCTCTTGAACGACGCGACCCGCCGCCGGCGACTGGGGCGGCGTAGGCGCGATTACCTGCGCCTGATGCCGCCCTAGCCGAGGCTGCGGGTGACTGGACTGGGGAATTAGTCTAGTCCGACCGCGTGAGGAAAGACCTCCCCGAGGGGGGGACGTCGGTCGATGGGAGGGTACCCCTTAAGTGGGTATTCCGTCGGGCCGACCACTGATGTCAAGTTACCCTGCTCCGGTGGTCGACCCAACGACGAAGGCGACGTGTCGCGGGTGGGTTACGGGTGTGCGTGCTTACGCCCCTCTGTCGCCCCGGACGGAGTGGTGTAAGGAGTAAGCCGACCGTGACCCACCCCAAAAAAAAGAGGTGGCGATAATAAAAATACATGAGTAGAAGGCAGGGGGTAATTTACATATTTACATCTTACAATAAGGCACCTAATAAAACAATAATGGCTGATACAAACATATTATCATTGAGAAATAATTTAAAGGCTAAGCCTGAACATATGTTTCTAAATTATCATACTACATCTTAAAAAATGATTGCCTCTGAAGTCGGTTTACGGACGATAATGTTACGTGATAACGTCACAAGAAAACATTGATGAAAAATTATGCTTGTACGAATTAATTATTATCACTGAATTATCATTATTAGTACAAAGTAGGAGATACATAATTAAAAACAAATAATCAAAAAGCAATTTTATTAATGAAAAAAATATTCAATTATAGATATATGCGTCACAAGTCGCAAGTCGCTGATCATGCTCCTCTATCGCTTCTTCGGCGCTCTTGCTTGCACAATTGGCTCAGGCGGAACGTGACAATGAGTCATGTTTTTTCGTGCGTGCAGCTGGTGTTCATCGATTTATAAGATGTTATCACATTAAAAAAAGAACTCTTAGTTTTTAATTAGTATTTTTAACCTCATAATTTATAGCTTGTAATTTTACATTTTTAATTACGCCTTTATTTTAAATTAAACTGACATTAAGCAGGTATACTTTCGGAAGTAAAAGTTTTCTTTACTCTCCTTGACATTTATTATTATTATTACGTAATTATAGAATCTTTATAAAGCGAAGTTGGTAGTTACTTAAAATTTAAAGCTTGAAGACAATAAATTACAAACTCTGTATCTTTTTTTAAATTTTCTCCTAGCAGATATTAATAAACTTAAATCGCCTGTCACTGTAAAATTAGATATTCATCATAGGTGTACTATGAATTAAGTGGAGTTATTAAAAATATCATAAACTTTAATGATGTGATTAAGAGAAATAATATTCAATACTAGATGATTGGTGAACTTTGTATCTACAATTTTTATACTTAATTATAACTTTTAATTAACGATTGTATCCTAATCCACTTCGTAACTCCAATTTATTAAAATTAATAATACCAGCTAGTAAATTCAGAGCGGCGCTATCTGTGTGTTGACGAAGTAAAAATACAATTCATCACCTATCCTGTGGGTATCGTAAAATCCGTCTAAGAAATGTAGCATGCATATAACACCAATGCAAGAGAGATTTCCTTATTTCGAAATAATATCGTTACCCACATATCTTAAGAGTCGACTAAGGGATATAATATGTAAATAAGGATAACATCTAGGTATATCAGAGAAGGAAAATTCTACATAAAACCCTATGTCGAAACATCTGACTAGCGCAGTATGGCAATATTACTGTGGAGGAAGTGTGAGCCCAGCATTAGTGTACATGTGAGCTAACATGATGAAATTGGGCGTGGCGTAAAAATACTAATACTGAATTATATATACCAACTTATACAGTTCGGTGTGGTAGGGGTTATGAATATGACCCTAATAAAACGGAGGCCCTATTGTTTCATGGGCTCCGCAATGGTCCATCCACCGTTGCCTCGATCACCGTCAATTCGGTCCCCATCAGCATCCGATCTCAGGTGAAATATCTGGGTCTGGCGCTCGACGGGCGATAGTGGTTACGGTAGCCTTTTCGCCAACTTGCTCCGCGATTAGTCGGCGCGGCATTCGCCCTTTCGTGACTCATGCTGAATTTTGGCGAACCTAACGCTAAGTGCCGGTAGCTATACGTGGGTGTGGTTCGGTCCAAGGCCCTGTAAGGCGCACCCATGTGGGCGGAGTCTCTCACCGTCCAACTCGACCACAGGGGGCCATGGCGTTCAGGGCCATACGTGGATACCGCACGGCAGCGACGGCAGCAGCGTGCCTGTTAACAAGAACTTAAAGGCGGAGATGCTCGTAGGAGGCAGCTATGTCCGCTCCACGGGATGGCCGCCTGGTGAGCGACGTCCGCCGGGATGTCATTGCCTGTTGGGCGTTGGGCAGTCCAGTTGGAAACGCCTCGGTTCGGTGTTCAGATTCTGGAGGCCTTCCGGCCGGTGTTGATGGAGTGGTGGTCGGCGACATGGGATCCTCTCCTTCCGACTGGTACAAGTTTTGTCGGGACATAGTTGTTTCGGCAAGTACCGGTCGTGAGGAGGGAGTGGATGCCCTACTGCCACTATTGTGTGGATACCCTACTGCCACTACTGCGATTGCGAAGAGAATCTATGCAAACAATAGAAGGAGAACTTGAAATATACACCAACAAATTTGAGTAGCGCAATATAGTAGGTCAATTTTCCTTTAATTATGGAGGAAGTCCGAGCCCAACAGTGGGACTTATATGGGCTAAAATTTGACTTATATTCGTTGTTCATTGAATTATATTCTTAATCCGTCACAACATGGAAATCAAATGTATACGAGTATAGGAGTTATTAACTCCTTATGCTTATAAGTATCACAGTAAATCTAATCAAATATGAGTAATTATTATTATAAATACTATGTGATAATATTATCATATAATAATATTTGATAATAATAATTACAAAATCAATTGAATAAAATAAATGATGGAAAATCCTATCTTAAAGCTCAGCCAAGCATATTTTAGTTTAGAATTTAAATAGTAACAGCTGAACAAGATTAGTCCAGTAGTGTAAATACACAACTGCCGATCGTAAGTTCCATTCAAATTTCCTATCGCACAAAAAGCATTACTGAATTTTTTTGACGTGACAACGTCTTACACATCGATGAACGCCGACTGCAGCCATGAGTGTCACATTCCGCCTGAACTGAGCGTGCAAGCGAGGCACGATCGGCCTAAGCGTTCCGCTTGTGACATTGTTACTTCTAATTAATCTGTATAATTTGATTAAAAAAAAAAATTGTAACAACGAGTGCGTATAAATGTTACCAAGCAATAAGACAGCAATGTTAAATAAAAGTATATTTTGTATGGCCCCACTTTTATACAACCATTTGCCTAAATCTATTTTGGAAATAACTCATCATCATTTGCCTGCCCTCATCCCACGCTAAGTGGGGTCGGCACAACATGTACTTACCTTCTATAACCTCCTATCAGCCGTCATATCTGCACTCACTCTTTTCATACGCATATCTTCATTCACACAGTCCATCCATCTTTTTTTGGGTCTCTCGTGCTTCTTACGTCCATCCACATTCATATCGATAACCCGCCTCGTCACACGCCTTTCATCCCTCCTCATCACATGTCCATACCAAGACA
The DNA here is from genome assembly GCA_032191425.1 of Lymantria dispar. Lineage (NCBI taxonomy): Eukaryota > Metazoa > Arthropoda > Insecta > Lepidoptera > Erebidae > Lymantria > Lymantria dispar. The sequence continues at coordinate 24,979,798 of CM063441.1, forward strand.
ACCTCGCGCTCCTAATCTTCTCTATCACTGCTGCTACTTTCAGGCTTCCCGTAATATACTCATTTCTTATCTTATCTAAACTTGTGACCCTACACATCCATTTTAGCATACGCATCTCTGTGGCATGCAATCTTCTCTCATCCGTCTTTTTCAATGCCCAATATTCAGATCTATACATAGCAATTTTGGAAATAACTAATATCAATATATTTAAAAATAAAATAAAAAAGGTACTTTTAGAGAAAGTCTACTACTTAATCAATGATTAATTGAATGATAAATTGATTTGATTGACGTGTAATTAATGCTTTATTGTTATAATATTTCTGTTTTCATATTAATTAATTAATCAGACATATTATTGACATTGTATATTAAATGATCACTATATAATAAGCTCATGGAAGTAATAAGTACTACGTACAACAGGAATGAGCTCTGTCTGTGCATCTTGCAGCTAAAACAAAGAAAATAAAACCTTATGTCAAGGACGTAAGAGTCTTGTCACGCGCAAAATAAAAATGAAGCCGAGTGAGAAGGCAACCACTGTACCCTGTGTCCCTTTCTAACAGTGACTTAGAGTTGCCAGAGTTAAGTTAATTTCAATTATTTCGTTGTTGGTAGAAAAATAGGCGATTTATGTAATGTAATGAAGTAAAAACATTTACTTCTAAAATGTTTCTAAATATAAATAATAATTTATTACCGATATGTTAAACAAATATTATTTGTTGCTACGTGCAAAACCTTATTAACGCAAAAATGTTGCGATTGGCGTATAGGTTTTTTTTTATTTGTATGAAATACGGACACCTGACCTGACAACCCCACATGAAATTTTTAAACATAATTTTTGAATGAAGAATTACGGTGACCATGCTATCCTAGTCCTAGTTCAAGAACAAATAACTTAAATACCTATGCATTTTTTATTTAATTTATATTAAAATTACTTTGTTTCAATTTCAGATTGCCTAAAGATCTTAATATTAGGGAAATATGGATAAATATTATACCCATGTATTATATACCCATCGGCGGGCACAGTTAATCTAAAAATTAACTTCGTTAATCGTTAATTAAAATTTTAACTTCGATAATCGTTAAAGCGTTAAAGTCGCGAAAATTTAACGCAAGTTAAAGTTAACGTTAAAAGTTAACCATTTAAGACTTACTATTTTTTACTTAGACTTGGGTATTATTTAGACTATACTGTTTTCGTGCCTGTGTGGTGACAGAGGAGTAAGGGTCGGTATACACGACAAAATTTCTTGTTCAAATTATCGTGTGGTGTTATTGGATCACAAGACCATAGATCACAACTACTGTGTCGACATATCACAATTTTCGACATTTACTGCTTTTATTGATCGGGGAAAACTTAAACATGTTTCCAGATTTGTATTTGAAATTCTATAAAGTACACTGAAAAACTGTTTATTACATTATCAAATCAATAATTAAAAAACTTACATAAAAATAAAATTATCATGTATGTTGTCCAAGAATTTTATAGCAAACTACATTACATTGTTAGATCCACCACATCCTCCTCAATCTATATTTGAAGATCCACATGATATTCAATTGGTGAAGGCGTTAGCGAATTCATATCTCAATTTACGTTTAACTCATAATGCAAAATTAGAATCAATCAAACATGAGGAATAAGCTGGGTTTGCGGCAGTAACTTCACAAGATTGTTTTATTTAGCAATGTCTGATTTAGAATTAAACTTAAATGTAAACTTAACTATTTTTTTTTGTTACCTAATTAATTAAATATACCACAATAGGTAGTTTATCGTAATTTTATCTAAGTCCAGCTGCATGTCGTGTCGTGTCCCACAAGCACCAGTCGGTAAGTACCTACCTACAGGACCAGAGTGTGAAAAGCAAGCAAAAACAGCAAATGTATAGTGCCGCAAAGGGTAAATTTATCATTAGCATCTTTGATTAAAATCCATCTGAAGCAATGATCTGCTGACGTCAGATCATAAATCATTTTTTATAATTATTGTCCTTAAATCATATTTCAATATGGTCACCATCGCCAGAGAGGGATAAAAGGTACAGTTACTGAGCTCTCGCTCGGCTTCAATTTTGCGACAAGAGCTCATTCCGTAGTACTTATTAATTCCATGAATAAGCTAATGACCTTAGATATGACATAACTGTAAGTGTAAATTCATTTTTTAAATTGGCTAAATGTATGTATTTATTATGAAGTCATTAATTCTTAAAAGGTTTTATCTACAATTGGAAACTCTTTTTGCATAGCGCTTGACGGTCAAATATGGTGATACATTGTCTACCTATAACTACTAATTTTTATACCCATATTTTGCAAAATAAATGATTTGATTTGATTAATTTATTGAAAAAATTGTAATTGTTTTTTAATTAACTCCTTCTTTGTATTATACAAAATAATGATAATTCAGTGATTCAATTCATGTACCTATGCAATTTTTCATAGCTGTTTTCTTTTTTTTACGACGTTTACGTAAAATTATCGTCCCTAAACTGACTTTAGAAACTACCAATATTTATTAAGTCAAGTATTCTCAGTAGCAACATAGACTATACTGTAACTAGTGAACAGAAATTGTCTCGCTCACTGTTACGCAAGGCTGAAATTTCATTGGCGAATATAGTTAGACCTAAAAATTTATGCGGCTTTAAAAGAGTGATACATGGTAAATTGTGTTTATATCACAATTTACCAAGTTTAAATTATTTAAAAGTTATAATAATAATCATTAATAAAATAGCATATGAATATTACCAATTTATTCGAGATTTACCTAATAAATTAAGCTACAAACAGTAAGTATTCTTGAACAAAGACTCTCATAAAAAGGGACAAGAAACAAATTACCTAATTTCTCTTTATGTATACAAAATGAGCTCGAACTTGCTCAAATTGGCCGTTAAACACACTAAAACAATTTGGTATCAAGGCGGGAACCTTATTAGAAGGTTTAATCTGGGAGGCGACTGTAAGAGGATATACTTCGTTTAATTTTTGAATGAATCTTTAAGTAACTCCTTAACATCGTACGAGTTTGGGGCGGAAGGTTAAGTAAAATATAAATATATGGCATTATGTTTCACTGTGTGATAACTGGTAAAGAATGTAATGTCAGCATCCTTTATTTTACTTTAGAAATCGTAAAAATTGGCGGTGGCCTGAAGAACTTGCTTAGGATCTTTAAAAAAAATTAAAAAGAAGCAGGTTTGAGTCTTTTTTTATTATTTAATTTATATTTTGAACACAAATGGCTATATAGTTGTAATATTAAAGTTAGTTGGTAGGTTCAGGGCTGACACCAATTCTACCGATTCTTTTAGTTCCGTACGCTCCTCGAGTCCATCGTTGCATTCGCCGCAAGCCCACAGATGACGCTTCGAGGTCTGCTGCTGGCAACTCGCTCGATGACAGTCCCGCTGTACCAAGGTAAGCGCCTAGTGTAGACTTAGGGTCCTGAAACGCCCATGAAATAGACATTAAGGCTAAATCCAGAGATATGATTGACCCACGAGAACAGCGCGAGGCAACAGCCGTGATTACGTACTATACCGCGTTGAACAGGCGGGTTAGTAGGTTTTATTTTGAATTTTCCATCTCGTGCATAAGTGTTGTATGCATATAATAATTCCTCAGTCATCTTTTATAATACCCATGTATAAGAAAGGTGGTGGTGAATTAATTTTACTCCGTCGCCAAAACAAACAAATCAACAAAACAAACCTTAGTGACTTTAAATGTCTTTAATTATTAAAAATATTAAAGGTCACTAAGGTTTGTTTTAATACCTATATCAGGCAGTTTATAGCCTAGATATAAATTCTTTTACAATTTATGTTGTACTAGCAAGTTGCCGAGGTTTCATCGCCTAGTGCCTGTTCCCATTGAAATACTGAATTAAAATGAAACTTATTTTCGTCATCCTCATTTGGAATTTTATAATATTTCTAACTTCGATTGGCAAACCATTAAAAATCTTCTGTAATAGATCTTTTACCTTAAGTTTATAGCAGACATCTTTTGTACACCAACTAAAAAGTTTGTCACAAATTTATACATTTTATTTCGTGCTTGTTAGTATTTTTAGGAATAGCAAATGAAGATGCAGCTTTTCTTACAGAATTAAATGAGTTACATATACATAAAAGTATAAATATCGGCTGTTAATTGATCTAACTTATAGATTGCCAATTTACTTATTATTTTGTTTTGGAACATAATAACTTCTTTATGAACATTCTGTGTATACGCCCGAATTGCATGACTAACGCAAATATAATAACGCGCTGATTGTCTAGTACAATATCGAAGACTGCCGAAAACAGTACTAAAATGGAGATAAGTATATAGTTTACAAAATTTTATAGAGTGTGGGCTATATATGTATAACAATTACAACAAATACTTTTTTAATTTGTTTCTACGTATTAGAAAATAAGAAATCTATAACATATTATGTAATTGATATTTTATAAAAAATTTGATTTGCAAGTGAAAAATGATTGCAACACGTCTAATAAAAATCCGTTTCAATTATTATCTTAGCAATTAGACTAGCTTGGGCCGACGTATAACAACCAAATTCTCGCACGTATTGGACGTTACTGGAGACGTTCCATATTCTTATCCGATTCAGATAATTGGCGGTTTTTACAATCTTAATAGTCTATTAATCACAAAAGTCTTTAATGGATAGTAAAAATAATAAAATATTTACAAAATAATCTCGCTTGTTTCTATTGAAACCAAATCAAGTTATTCTAATTCAGTACAAAGTGAGACAAAGGTAATGTGTGGTTTTGAAATACTGCAATATGCAAACGTGTCATATTCTCCCCATGATGTGCCATACATTTCGTTGTTCAATAGGTGTATACTTCCTTGCTTTGAGGGTGACGCCTCGGGCAGGCGAGGCTTTTAACACGTAATTGCGTTAATATGTCCCGACGTGCGACACTCACGAAATTAAATAAACCCATACCTCTCTCGTTGATTATATTTATTTCACACTAGGGTGTGATATAAAATATCGAAATTAAATATCCATCGAAAGGAATTCGATAGATGACGCATTATTTCCTATAATTAAATAAATTGAACGAACGTTTTTCATAAAATTGATGAACTACAATTAAAAAGGTTAATATGTTGGTAACTTTTCTTGTTGAATAATATTTACTGTGATAAGCATATAAAAATAATCTATACCAATAAATAAAATTGGAGTGTCTGTTTGTAATGTCAAAATAATGGGCTTTTTTCATGTTCACACGGTTATTTGCATTATACATATGCCTAAAATACATTTTATATTTTTTTTGTCTATCTGTTTGTCTGTTTGTTCCAGGTAATCTTTAAAACGGCTGGACCGATTTCAAAAATTCTTTCACCAATGGAAAGCTATAATATCAGGGAGTAACCGAGGCTATATTTTATCCCGGCATTCCCACGGGAACGGGAACTGTGCAGGAAAGACGACTGAAACCGAAGCGAAGCGAGGGCGGGTTGCTATTTGATTAATATAATGACTCATAGGGAAACCAATTGAAACTAAATGTCCATTCAATTGTCAAAAATGTAGGTCTCTACTCTTATTACAAGGTTAAACATTAAAATTAAAATGCTTTGTTGTGATAAATTCTTGCACAATACCAAATAGTGGAACGGCCCAGGTTTAATAAGGTATTGGTTTTCTCTAACATTGTAGCTGTTGTTGACATACCTCATCCTTCTGTGTAATATCGCAGGCCTGCACCAGTATTTTCATTTTCGATTTACTGCATCTAAGAGATAGCACATTGGTTAGTAATTGAACCTCAGACGTCTTTGATATATCGGCTCTTTTATTGAATTGGATGGACGCAATAACAGACTCTTGATTGCTTTCAAGTGGAGTTGTAAGATTGATTATTTTCTTGTTACTCCGTTCCGCTGTTATTTTATAGATATTTTTTATATATATTTCTTTTCTTTTATTTATCTCCCAAAGATATTATATTATATACGTTTACTCTCGTCGTCTCTTCTCAGGCCTTACATGTCCCACTGCTGGGTTCGAGCTTCCTCCCCAATAGAAGGGAAATTGACCTACTATACTATGCTGGTCAGATATGTTGGTATAGGGTTTTATTTCGAGTTTTCCTTCTCTTACACAGATGTTGTATGCATATTATATCTCTTAGTCATCTTTTATGACATCCACGGGCAAGACATAAGACATTTATTTAATAACAAATTTACATTTGTGTCGAAAATAAAATAACAGTACCTAAATTAATGTTACATGCTTATCCTATTACAAAAACAACTACACAACTCATAATATTAGTTAGTTGATAATATTTCTGTTTTTATAAAAGTAAGGTATATCCAAAATTATTTTTATTATGCATAATAATTGTTCTATCTTCATTTTTGTAATTGATAGATTAGATATAAGACAGGGAGTGGTATATTGTATTCTTCTAACGAAAAACGTTTACTCTAATATAAGCGTACCTAATTATTACTAAATCTCTCTGATACTTTAATCATTTGAATATTATCATCATCTCGGCTTATTCTATATTCTATTGACATTTTATGTCATTGTATTGATTAGCTAAAAACACCGACAAAACAACATTTTCTATTAATAAAACATAGCTAGATTTTTTGGCCCCGAAACCTCTAATATGCCAAATTTCATCAAAATCGTTGTAGCCGTTTCCGAGATCCTGAATATATATATATATATATATATACATATATGGGTATATATATACAAGAATTGCTCGTTTAAAGATATAAGATATTTTTAAAATTAGGAAGCTTTTTCAAAAAGTGGGGCATCTATCCCGGTTTTACCCTGTCTCAGTTTTTGGCTCGAGTCTCCTCTACAATAGGAAGGAACTTGTCCTATGAGCCCGCTGGTCAGACGTGTTGGTATAGGGTTCCATTTCAAGTTTTACTTCTCTTCCATGGACGTTATATGCATATTTGATCTCTTTGTCGCCTTTTACGCCACCACGGGTAAGAGAGGGGGTGGTGAATTGTATTATTACTTCGTCAACAAACGGTATAAATATTGCTATACAATAAATTATATATTGATGTTGAGACAGTATCGTTATTTGATTATTTTAAGTGTGAAGGCCACGAAGTTTACCAATTTTTAAAAAGCTTGCTCTTATCGTACAATAAGACTAAGATCCTTATACCTGGGCTATATTTATCTGATGCCGTTTGGTCGATAATTATATTTCAAAGGAGTATTTATATCAGGCAGGCTGCAGAGCATAAAGTTATTGACAACAACCTTTGCAAAATGTACTGTGTAGGTTGAAATGGTGATGATGATGATGATGACTATGAAAGAAGAGTAGGTACATAATCGAGTCGAATCTAAATAACTGGAGTAAGAGCAAGGTGATGATGAGTAGGTACCATTAGTTGACGTATGTATTACGTTCTTACATATGAAATTAGCGTTTTGTCGTACTAACCACTTTGATCTGAAATATCTCCTCTTTGGTTAAGAGTTCCAAATTCAAATTTATAAATTCATTTAGCTGGTACATCTGAGTCTTGAAAACAGTCATTCATTTGTTTTTCCTCATTATTTTTTTTCTTTGGCGTCGCTTATTACCGCACAATAGAAAACATGAAATATCATTTATATCATTGAATAGAATCATAATAATCATTATTATATTAAAATACATATTATTAAAAATATTATAATAATATTTATATATTATTAAAAATATAATTATTTTCAGAAAGTATAATAGGATAATACTGTACCCTAAGCAAGCAAAAAGGAGTAGAGGGAGACCGAAAAGGCAATGGGATGATATATTTATGGAAAGATGTGGATCAAATTGGAGACTAAATGCTAATAATAGAGAGAACTGGAGAAAGTTGGGGAAGACCTACGCCAGAAAGGCATCTTCCATAAATCAAGATTAGGTTTAATACTTTTGCTTTTAAATTAGTTACTATTTTAATATTATTGTGGAAAGATTGTGGTTAGAATAAAGGCTATTTTTATTTTATTTTGTTTTATAATACTGTACCCCATTAGGCTAGCATCTGATAGGAATAATTAAATTCTTGGTACATGATGGGAGCTAAAAACATTCTTCATCATAAATTATATTATTCGGGTGTCAAACAAGAATAGTTCTAGCTAGATTTAGAAGAAAATAGAATTTACTGATGGTTGTATTCCCGGCCATCCAGTGGTGTAGCAGGTATGTCCCAAAAGGCACTCTGCTCCATTACATTCCTAAGTAGTAGGTACATAGCTGGTCACCAATCCATCTATTTTATTCTATTCATCATTCATTTTAGCTCATACACGTCCCAATATTGGGCTCGAGCCTGCTCCACAAAAGGAAGGAAAGTGACCTACTATACCACGTTGGTCAGACGTGTTGGTATAGCGTTTCATTTCGAGTTCTCTTTATCTTGTATAAATGTTATATACATATTTAATCTCTTAGTCGTATTTAACGGCAGCCACGGGCAAGAGAGGGGGTGTTGAATTGTATTATTTCTCCGTCACCACACGGCAAGGGTTATTGGATAACAGTATTCTCATGAAAAATGTATAATACTAAGTCATATCGACAAGCTCTTAATTAACGAATAATAAATTCCCGTGGTTTAACCTGCGTGGCTTTTATTCCCGTAAGAAGAAGGGTAACGTAGCTTTAATTGATGAAAGATGTTTAAATCAGTTAAGTGGTTTAGGCGTGAAAGCTTAACAAACCAATTAACTTACATTCGCATATATAATATTAGTTACCTGGGATATCAATAATTACTGAGCCTAATTAATATAGATTCGCAGATCTTAAGAAGGCCGTCACCTTTGTTTGAAAGACTATATTTTTAGGAAAACTCACATTAAAAGTATTTATGTAAGTTCGAAGTCGAATAGAGGCTAATTAAAATTTAAAACGTATCTTTATCGGGTGGTCCAGCTTTGCCTCGAATGTTATCACTGCTCTTCACAATTCATTTAACACACACACTTTATACATTTAAAGATGTCCCAAACAAGGGTTAACCGAGGGTGCATGTTTATGTTTCAAAAATGGTACAGAAAAAGCCTTATCGTAAAAATATTGTCGGCCAAGCGTCCTCGTTCATCCACAGTGGTCCAAGCTCATAAATAAACAAAACTGAATGCTCTGTCGAAAAGTTCCGTAAAAAAACTCAGAAACATAAAATTTACGACCAAAAATTCAGTCGAGTTTTAATTAACCGTACAATGGATAGGCGGGTACGAACTGTGCTATTTGTATCTGGATATTAGTTCAGCAACAGTTTTGAAATATTGACAAGCTGCAATATCAACGACAATTATCGTAATACTGATTATAAGAGAATGGGTGAAATCTTTTTTAATTTATGGTGCATACAGAATACCTTCTGACGAAGGTGGCATCATTGGTATACATCATCATCATCATCACAGCTCATAATATACGTCGCAGTATTGAGCGCAAGCCTCCTCAACAGTGGGAAGGCAATTAACCTGCTATACCGGGCTGGTGACGACCACACGACACCATCAACACGGTATAGTAAGATCATTTTCCCTCCTATTGTGGAGGAGGCTCGAACCCAACAGTAAGACGTATATGAGCTGAAATGATGATGATGACGTCAGACGAGTCATGGAGGATTTTATTTGGAGTTTTCCTTCCCTTGTAAAGATCTTATCTCCTCATTAAAATCCCTTAGTCATCTTTTACAACATCCACAGGCAAGAAAAAGGATGGTGAATTGTATGACCACGGAAATTGGTATTGATAAGAAGAATATTGATGAATATTAATCCAAGAAGGAATAATATTGATGGCCACTGATGGCAGGGTCGGGTACTGGCGGCCTGCCCACTTAGCCCTGAAAAGGAGCACATATCAGGCGGGCTATGGATTTTTTCGCAGCCCCCTCTCACCGCACCGGACCGCTCGGAAGATACACGAAGCACTATGGTCTACCTCAAAAAAAGGGGAACAATATCAATAGGTACCAATTTTCGTATGGTGACGGAGTAAGAATACAATTCGCCATTCCCTATCCTGCCTGTGGATGTCGTAAAAGATGACTAAGGGATATATATTTACACATAAAATCTGTGCAAGAGAAGGAAAACTCGAAATTAAACCCTATACCAACATGTCTGACCAGCATGGTATGGCAGATCAAATTCCTCCTATTGTCGAAGAGGCCCGAGCCCAACAGTGGGACATATGTGGGCTGCGATGATGAAGAATAAAATTGCCACCATCCCTTGCTTCACTATGGGAGCCGTAAGAACCAGCTAAGGACTGCGCAGATGGCATAGTGGTTAAGATACCGGACCTACCGTGCCAGTGTCGCGGGTTCGAATCCCATGCAGGACAACACCTTGTACGATCCACAAATTGTTGTGCTGAGTCTGGATGTAAGTTGTGTCGGTTAATTATATATTTGCAAAGTCAATGCAATATAAGGATTATTTCCCTAGTGTAAGGCGTTGTCACTTAAAAAAATAGAAAAGATTCACCAGGAGAGTGGCAGCAGGTCTTTCCGGGGAAATGTATATCTCACTGCGATCGCCAACCCGCCTGCTAAACGTGGCGATTACGGCATTATTCCTCATATGGCAAACAGAAATGGGCCCTAGTCATAGCAGCTCTGCTACCTTACGATATAATTTTGGTTGCAGGTCCAGTAGCGGTGGAACACGGGGTGCGAAGAATCTCTAACAACGATCCGGCTACTAAACAAAACGACCTTTGGGCCTGGTAGCACACAGTATTTGGACACTCAGGACTGATTAGAAGATCATTGAGCTGGAAGAGGTATTAAGCAAAATCCGGCGGGAAATTGTAGGATTAGCAGAAACCTGCTCTTCTATGTTGGGACGATCACCCATCCTAAGGTGGTATAGGGTTTATCGATCGCAAGTCTCTCGTGTACAACGTGGAAAGGATCGAGAGTGTGTCAACAACCGTAACGTACCAGAATTACCAAGAAGTATTCTTTGAAGGTTATACAGGTTTATTCACCGATCTCAGCATACTCCGACGACGAGGACGAGGACATCTCAAAAGTCATATACGCGTCTAAAAGGATACAACTGATAACAGTTGTTATCAGGGATACAACTGATAACAGTTGTTATCAGTGATTCAACTGATAACAATTTTAGCAGTGATTCAACTGATAACAATTTTAGCAGTGATTCAACTGATAACAGTTGTTGTCAGTGATACAATTGATAACAGTTGTTGTCAGTGATACAACTGATAACAGTTGTTACTTGTAAAATCCCCCGTAATACGAGGACTATCTCTTTAGTGCAGGTCTATAAAAAATACAAAAATCAAAAGATGTTTAATTTTATTTCATTACTAGCAACCCGGCCTCGCTTCGGTTTCATTCGCCTTATCGGCGTAGTTTCTGTTCCCCTGCGAATAAAGGGATAAAATATAGCCTATGTTACTCCCCGATATTACAGCTTTCAATTGGTGAAAGAATTTTTAAAATCGGTTAGTTGGTTTAAGCCTGAAAGCGTAACAAACAAACTTATTTTCGCATTTTTAATACTACTAGCAACACGGCCTCGGTCCGCTTCGGTTTCAGTCGTCTTACCCGCGTAGTTTCCATTTCCGTAGGAATACCGGAATAAAATATAGCCTATGTTACTCTCTGATATTGTAGCTTTCCATTGGTGAAAGAATCTTTGAAATTGGTTCGGTGGTTTAAGCGTGAAAGTCAACAGATAAACAAACGAACTTACTTTCTTATTTATAAGTAAGGATAAAGTTAAGTTGTATATTATTATATATTGTTGTAAAATACATTATAGATAAATCGTCATTATGGATTTAGGAAATATTCATTTATTTAAAACTCGATTTTTATTATTCTTTTATTATATATAAAGGCTTCCCTGTTTTGCCAAATTACATCCGTTAGTCGATCCAATGATAGTTTTTCCTTTCACTATAGAAAACAGTCCTTGTAATGTGTGGGATTTTACAAACATAATTTAACAGACAAATTACATCCAGACTCGGAACAACGATTTGTACGAAATATTATCCTGTGTGGAAATAGAACCCACGACACTGGGATTGTGGGTCTATGACTGCGCCATCTTTATAATCTTCACTTTGCCACATAGATTCATCAAATTGAAGAAAATTCTTTTACTAAAAAGGCACACATACAATTCCTTCAAAATAAGCGGCATAGATATTTGGATCAAGTACAGTTTTTATTATCATTTAAGGGCAGTTGTTTTTATAAAAGAAAATCGTTTCTTTTTTAAAGGGACCTATTTTGTTTAATATAAAAAGAAGCTGTTTATCCGTTTGGTAGATAGACAACGAGAATCCATAATGGCTAATAAAAATACATTAATGCTTCCTTTTTAGTACAATCTAAATATGTTATTTCGTATTCTCTGTACTAATAAAGGACTAACTGCTGATAGACTTAGCTTAAGTTAGACGATCATTTTTACCATCACCTTAACTCATATAAGTCGCACTGCTAAACTCAAATCTCCTTCAACGCAGGAGCAAATTTAACCTAATATACTACGCTGGTCAGACGAATTAGTACAGAGTTTTATTTCGAGGTTATTTCTTTTGCAGAGAGACGACATGCATATCATTCAGTCATCGTCTACGACAATCAAGGGCAAGACAGAGTTGCAAATTTTATTGTTATATGTCATAAACGGAGTTGAATCATTACTTCTATATTTTAAAAACTTGCCTGAAATTTTCTAACTTTGTCAACTGGTTTAGTGATCTATACCAATAAATAAAATTGGAGTGTCTGTTTGTAATGTCAAAATAATAGGCTTTCTTCATGCTCCCACGGTTATTTGCACTATACATATGCCAAAAATATACTTTATATTTTTTTTGTCTGTCTGTTTGTTCCGGATAATCTTCAAAACAGCTGAAACGATTTCAAAAATTCTTTCACCAATGGAAAGCTATATTACCAGGGAGTAACATAGGTTATATTTTATCCCAGAATGCCCACGGGAACGGGAACTACGCAGCAAAGACGACTGAAATCGAAGCGAAGCGAGGGCGGGTTGTTAGTAATCAATATAAAACTTTCATCATCTTCAGCACCCTGGACTGAGTCTAGTTACTCAGTGTTGATGCTATATGTACTCTTCTTTCATAGAATATCGCAGAAATTTTAGTAATAGTTTTACGACCGGCTGTTTGCCTATCATCAACCCTCCCTGAGAATGTTGACCTGACAGCATTAGCAAGTTAGCCCAGGTGGATGAAAAACTTAGACGTCTTGTACGACACTTATGAGCAATGTAAGGGTTGGTAGTATTCGAAGCCGCAAACTTTTGTAACAACATTTTGTAGATATTTAACATTATTTTAAGCAGAAACTTTGCTTTGCTTATAAAGTCGGTGTGATTTTTTTTTTTTTGGTAAATGCTGTTTCATCATCATCGCAGCCGACATGCGTACCACTGTTGGGCTCAGGCCTCCTCCACAATGGGAGGTAATTTGACCTACTATACCATGCTGGTCAGACATGTTAATATAGAGTTTCATTTCGAGTTTTTCTTCTCTTGCACAGATGTTATGTGCGTATTATATCGCATAGTCGTCTCTTACGACATCCACGAGCAAGCCAGGGATTGGTGAATTGTATTCTTACTCCGTCACCACACGGTAATACTGTTCCATTTTGCAAATTTTATTTTTACTATTTGATAAGTACTAAATTTAATATTTGTAAAAAGGCATCACCTTCGAGGCATTAAGTACTCATCTATACCAATAAATAAAATTGGAATGTCTGTTTGTAATGTCAAAATAATAGGCTTTTTTCATGCTCACATGGTTATTTGCACGACACCTATGCCTAAAATAGCAATTAAAAAATTTTTGTCTGTCTGTCTGTCTGTTTGTTCCGGTTAATCTTCAAAACGGCTGGACCGATTTCAAAAATTCTTTCACTAATGGAATGCTATAATATCAGGGCGTAAACTAGGCTATGTTTTATCCCGGTATTCCCACGGGAACGGGAACTACGCGGGTAAAAGGACTATAACCTATAACCGAAGCGAAGCGAGGGCGGATTGCTACATAAACGTAAACTCACGGGTAAGTAAACTACCAAACATTTTAAAAGTTTAACTTTGATAAAATGATATTACTAAAGTGTTTTTTTTAGTGACTAAAAGTGGATTTCCAATCCACATAAGATTTGGCTATTTTGGAATTTTGCACTATTTGTTGTGCTCTCTAAGTCGTCTCCATTAATTTACATTCCCATTCTTTTCTACATTTATTTCCAGTCCCATTGTTTGATCCATGTCATTTTCACTCCCATTTAAATAAAATTATATTTTAAGTTATATAAGAACGGATCAAACGCAATACTGATTTATCCACATTTGAATGTCATCATCATCACAGCCATATACAAACCTTTGTTAGGCTCGAGCCTCTCCCACAATGAAAGAAAAATTAACCACGCTGGTCAGACGTGTTGGTATAGGGTTTTAATTTGGAATTTTCCTTCTTTTGCATAGATGTTATATGCATATTATATCCTTTATTCTTTTTTTAAGACACCTACGGGTAAGAAAGGGGATGGCGAATTGTATCCTTAATCCATCATCATACGGTGATGAGGATATAATTCCAATTTGATAACTTAAACCAAGGGCGCAATATCTTGCCTCACAATCTATAAATCGACGTCAAAAATATGAATAAAATAATATCAAAAAAATATATATTAAAATGTTATTTTCCACGTCATTACAAACATAAACCGTTGTGAAAGCACCATCAAAATACTTTTTTCAGGAAAATTAAGCAAAACAACCGCATCACATTAAGCTAACGTCTCCGTATAACCGAAAAGTTCATTTGTTTCTGAACTTAGCCTGCTTGATTTGCATACATAGCAACAAACACGGGCATGTGGGGGTAGGCAGGCGTGAAAATGTTAAAGTTCTACTGTATAATGAAGATGAGAGAAGGCGTCGGGTAATCCGCCACATCGGAGACGAAACTTGGTACAAACCGCAACCGGGTGGCTTCTCAACTTTACTTGTTTGAGACGGCACTCATTTTAGATACTTGAAAACATCTTAATTTTTTTTTTCATTTATATTCTATATACCTTTCTTCGATTTCTATTTCTTGTTGACTTTCTGTCTGGCAAAAGCCTCCTCAATAAATCTGGAAAACTATGCTGCCTATACTGTATTATCTGATGGGTTGGCGTCAGATTTTATTTCTAACTAGCAACCCGCCCTCGCTTCGCTTCGGTTATAGGTTATAATCGTTTTACCCGTGTAGTTCCCGTTCTCGTGGGAATACCGGGATAAAATATAGCTTAGTTTACGCCCTGATTTTATAGCTTTCCATTGGTGAAAGAAATTTTGAAATCGGTCCACCCGTTTTGAAGATTACCCGGAACAAACAGACAGACAGACAGACAGACAAAAATTTTTTAATTGCTATTTTAGGCATAGGGGTCGTGCAAATAACCGTGTGAGCATGAAAAAAGCCTATTATTTTAACATTACAAACAGACACTCCAATTTTATTTATTGGTATAGATATAGATTTCTTTAGCAGTGATATTATTTCTTTATTGCACTGATACAGGAAAAGAAACTAATGTACTGTATTGTCACAGCAGGATTATTATTTTAATAATACAATAAAACAACACCCCATACTTGCCGTCGGGGTCATAAAAATTAACTAAGAGATCACCAAAAAATAAGCAACTCTTTGTTAGTATTTTTTTTAATACCTAGTTGGTCATCTCCAAAGCTGTTAAATACGTTAGGACGATTCGAGATGCAATACATGGTAGGTACTATAAAATCAAAATATTAGGTCTTTACCTATGAAATTGCCGTTATATATGAAAAAAATTAAACGATTTTTTCATGTATTTTTTATTTGTATTAATCGAAGTAATCACCCATGCAATCAATGCATCTTTGCCAACGCAGCGGCAGTTTATTGATGCCCTTCTTAAAGAAATCAGCTGGACGGAAGGCAACAAATTCTTCAAAGGCATTTTGTACTGCTTCTCGGGTATTGAATTGCTTTCCCGCCAAAAATTTATCCAAATTCTGGAAAAAGAAGTAGTCTGTAGGCGCAAGGTCTGGTGAGTATGGCGGATGACGGGGAGCTTCCAACCCCAGTTCTTGCAATTTGGAGACCGTCTGCTGTGCAGTATGAGGTTGCGCGTTGTCGTGCAGGAGCAGCGGAGACGAGCGATTGACCAATGCTGGTTGGAGATGTGCCAGCTTCTCCATCATTGTGTTCAGTTCTTCACAGTACACATTTGCAGTAATGCTCACCCCGTTTGGTAAGAAGCTGTGATAAATCACACCGGCGTTAGACCACCAAACAGTGACCATCACTTTTCTAGGGATAACTTTTCGTTTAGGGCATTGTTTAGGTGCTGAACCAGAATCCAACCAAATTACTGAGCGCTTGCGGTTATCAAACAGAATCCATTTTTCATCGCAAGTAATAATGCGTTTCAAAATTCCTTCACTTGTGTGTCTGTTGAGCAATGCAAGGCATGTCTCGACGCGTACTTCGCGCTGGCGATCATTGAGTTCGTGGGGCACCCATTTGTCAAGCTTTCTTACTTTGCCAATTTGACGCAAATGGACCAATATTGTTTTGACGCTAATGTAAAAAGCTGCTGCTAATTCAGCCGTAGATTGTGTATCATGGGCTTCCACAATCGCCTTTAATTCGTTATTGTCAACCAAAGTCTTCGGACGACCGCGAGGTTCATTTTTCAGGTCGAAATTTCTAGAACGGAAGCGAGCAAACCAATAACAGGCGGTGCGTTGATTTGTAGTGTTAGCTTCGTAAACGTCGTTGATGTTGCATGCCGCTTGTGCCGCGTTGCTGCCACAACGATACTCATATGCCATAATTACTCGAATTTTTAACGTATCCATGATGACGAAAAAGATTGAAATGCGATGAAAACGTAACACTAATCAATAAACAAATGACTACTTTTGGAAAATGAATTCCATGTTTTAAATTAAAATTAATTTGAAATTAGAATTCTTAGCCAAACAAAAATTATTTTGATTTGAAATGGCCAGTACTGCAGAACGGCAATTACATAGGTAAAGACCTATTATAAAAATAATTTTTGTGGTGACCTGATAAATAAATATTTGGATATATAGCTTTGATGTACTATTGCGTAAATCTAATAGTTTTTTGAAATGAAAACTTCTTTTGGCGCACCGCACACAGATTTTTTCGTAGGTTGTGAGACTGATCCGTCACGCTCTGAGTACCTAGTACAGGTTCGATCGAGTAAGCTTGGAACTAGTTACTAGCTGACCCAACAGACGTTGTTCTGTTCAAATATAGACTACAGCAGCGCCACCTACCGGGTCCAATTGTGAATCTAAACCATTCTCGAATCCCCTTGAACACGCACTAAAAATTCGTCAACATCGGTCCAACCGTTTTGGGAGGAGGTCAGTGACAAACACACATACACAAGAAATTTATATATATCATATATATATATATATATATATATATATATATATATATATATATATATATATCACGATTGCCAATAAAGTTTTGACTTGCAGTGCGGTTAAATAGACTCCTTGGTATTATCTACGTTGCTTACGTTTCTTAGCCAGCTCTTGCGTTAGACAGAGAAAGGAAGGAGATAATTGTATTTTTTTATCGGTTATTAAGCGGATACTTTACATTGTAAATAAAACTACGGAATTTATCGCGTTTGTATTTGATTCTTGATTGCCCGACTTTTCGAACACTTTACAGCGTTCATGGTCACAGGCGGACTAAGATGTCTGACATCAAACAAGTCATCGTTATTGCAGATATTTATAATTATCTACCCGCTATAGAAATTAGTTATTAAATTTTGAACCACATTTTGTTACAAATTTATTGCCAGTACAAGAAGAAAATGATTCTATATGAGAAAATTATATTCCATTTGGTTAGTAATTATTAAACATTAAATTTGTAGTAATTATTATGACAATTTATTAATTTAAACCTAACAAATCTAATATACTACCACCACCTTTGTGTGTTACATTGCGTTAGGTAATTACTTACTGCGTGGTATGCAAAGTTATAGAACTGGCAGTAATTATTTTGATATTATATATTACAGAAGAGATTAATCAAACAATAGGTTCAGAACAATCATTTATTTATAAAATCAGGTTGTCTTAATTCATTTCAAATAATAACTGATTGCAACACGTAGTTTATTATAAATACAACTTGGTCAAATATCAAATACGTTAATTTTATTCATAATATGCTGAAAAGGGATTTTCACATTTAAGGTTATTATAAATACTTTTTTTGTAACAATCTAGTGTATTAAAGGATGTTGATAGTAACAAGTTATACATAGAAAAAAATGTAATTGAAACATTCGCGGTCAAGCCACGTCGTCGGTATTTATACCTAATTCAAAATTATTATAAGATTAAATATAAAACATTCCACGAGCTAGTTTAAGTTTGAAATACTAAAAGATATTTTATTACGGTTTGCTAAAATTTAATATTTTCACTAAAATTTTACCATTTATCCTAATTGTCGGAATGTTATCTCTTAGAGGCGGAGAGTAAACAATTAAAGAGCATAATAACTATTACTTGAAATCATATAGTTTGGAAATATAAAGAGCTAAAGTATATGAAAACGTTTATATATGAAATTAATTATTTCTTTTTGAAATAATAAAACTAAGTGAACATTTTATGAAACCGCTATATTTTAAAATATTAAATAACACCATACAAAACAGTCTCCATGTGGTAACGTGGCAATAGCATATTTCATCACATTTGCCTATCCCGCGGTATGGTTAAAAGACGACCAAAGGAAGTCAGCAAAAAATGACTCTATTGCGACCGTTTTTGACCATCATATAATAGTAGGCTGCCTATTTTAGTACTATAGCGGAAGATATATGATCTGAAGATGAGGTGATGGTACAAAAATGAAATTGAAATTCATTCATTAAATGGTATTGGATCGTCACGTCTTATTGGTATTGGATCGTCAGATCTTGCCTAAACCATCCGTGAGGTTAAATGGATGACGTGCCACCCCATAACCTACCGTAAGTTTTTATCGCTATTTGGGAGGACTACTTGTATTGATGGTGTCGGTATCCCTTGGCTCTATTATAATTAGAAAGAAAGAAAGAAATTTTATTTTGTAAACCTCACACAATATAGACACCAACGAAAGAAATAAGAATTACAGACCCTAAGGTCAATTATAAAGTGATACAATGTTTGTTTCCTTATGGTGACAGTAAGAATACAATTCACCACCCTCTCTCTCGCCCGTGGTTGTCGTAAAAGACGAATAAGGGATATAATATGCATATAACATTTATGTAAGAGAAGGAAAAATCGAAACAAAACCTTATTCCAATACGTCTGACCAGTGCGGTTTAGTTGATAAATTTCCCTCCCTTAGTGGAGGAGGCCCAAGCGCAGCAGTGGATCGTAGGTATATGAACTGAGATGATTTTGATGAATGATGGTATTTTCTAAGCGAAGACACTTTAAGCATCAAATAAGTTAGTTCTCATAAAACATTGGAATACTTGAATTAGAGCAATTTAAAACATTAATAGATGTTATTAAAACTCAATCTAAGATAATCTGAATAGTATTTTATATTTCTTAGATTCCTCTGATTAATATTGTACGGAGTTTTCTGAATTATATAAGGGTTAATCCAGACTAAATACTCACAGTTAAATGTGTAATCTCTTTTGTTAATGTGTAATTATGTAAAATTTATTATTAATGCAATATATTAACGCGTCAATGGGATATAAATTTTCATAGCAACGGAACTGTCTCATCAATATCAATTTCCACTCACTCCAAAATGTTCAATTAATTACGTTCAAAGGCGCTAAAACATTTTATATGCTTTAACAATATTTATCTTATAATATACTGGAATTGATACTTTATTAATTAATTAACATTATAGACATCGAAACATTTATATAACAAAGAACAGTTATTATAATGTCTTCTACGTGAAATCTAAAACTAATATTAATAACGATAGTATGCTACCTGTTGTGAATATGAAATGTGTACAACATCTGTTATTAATAAACTCCTCCGTTTGCAATTTATTTAAAATTTTGTGAACTTTATTACTAAGCTTTTGTTCAGGAGGATAATGGAGTGTTCTGTTTTTAGTTACATTTACGTTTAATGTATTCAAATGTCTATCTGTCGTGTCTGTGGCGGATTCTCGTTCGTCTTCATCATCCGATCTGTCGGCCGACCCGAATTGATTGTCAGGTCCCTCTATCGGCGTGGAATATTTGTATTCTTCTCTTTTGTTACCGGAATTCGTGTTCTTTATAGTCGGTGCTGGGATTTCTAAGGAAAAAT
The DNA here is from genome assembly GCA_032191425.1 of Lymantria dispar. Classification (NCBI taxonomy): domain Eukaryota; kingdom Metazoa; phylum Arthropoda; class Insecta; order Lepidoptera; family Erebidae; genus Lymantria; species Lymantria dispar. The sequence goes on from CM063441.1 coordinate 25,000,316, forward strand.
GGAGGTATTAGATTTTACACATACAAATACACACATCGAAAATTATTCAATCACAGAAAATAATTTAATAATAGCACCAACTGGCGAAAGATAATGAAAAAATATAATTATAAATTTAGTGCAAATCAGACTAATAAAACTTTACACACAAAGTCGCTACTTAACCCAGTTTGACATCTGCGTATCCTATTATCATTTTTTTGTGAGATTGAATTCTTGGGATAAATCAATAATCCATCATCATCATCATCATCATCATTTCAGCCTATTGCCGTCCACTGCTGGACGTAGGCCTCCCTCATATTGCGTCACAATGTGCGGTCCTGTGCTGCCTGCATCCAACGACGCCCAGCAACTTTCACTAATCCATATTAATTAAATATCATGTTTGTATGTTTTGAATATATTTTAAAATTATTTAGTAGTCGCTAAAATATTTTTAAAAACTAAGATTCTACATACATATGGTTAGTCTTAAAAATTATCTAAATTGGGACAAAGTTTGACATACACTTACTCTTTTTAAATAAAACTATTTTACGGATTTTATCGCGTTTGTATTTGATTTTTGATTACCCGACGTTTCGAACACTTTACAGCGTTCATGATCACGGGTGGACTAAGATGTCTCACGTCCAACAAGTCATTGTTACTGCAGAAAATTTATAATTATCTACCCGATACAGAAATTAGTTATTAAATCCGTACACGGCGTGAATATATTGACAAGTCGAAAATGCATACTTTTCAGGGCAGCCATTTTTAAGTTTACATATTATTGGTAAATCTATTTTTTTATCAATTTATTTAATTTTTATACGTTTCTAAGTAATTTAATCGTAATTTTCAGATATTGAAAGCATAATAATAAATTAACATTTTAATCAACAAAAAAAAAATGACATATCAAGTTGTTCACCGACGACTTGTCAATTTATTCACCTAAGCAATTTATGGAAATTTGAAAAAAGTAGACAGTTCTCTCACTATTTGAATGGAGATTAATCATCTCACAATAAAACATAAAGCTTGTACTTAATTATCATCATCATCCTCGCAGCCCACATACGTCCCACTGTTGGGTTCGGGCCTCCTACATAATGGGAGGATATTACGCAGGCGGGATTACCTGCGTGCAATGCCGCCCTAGCCGAGGCCGCGGGTGACGTGACCGGGGATTAGTCTGTCACCCGCCGAGAGGCCGACTGCGTGAGGAAAGCCCGACGTCCTCACCGAGGGGGGCGTCGGTCGATGGGAAGGTACCCCGGGTAGGGAGTATTCCGTCGGGCCGACCACTGATGACAAGTAACCCTGCTCCAGTGGTGGGCCCAACGACGAAGGCGACGCGGTGTTCGGGTGGGTTGCGGGTGTTGCGTGCTTAAGCCCCTCTGTCGCCCCGGACGGTGTGGTGGTCACAAAACCTCATTGGACCTATTCACACTCCCTTCACTTTCTTCGCGGTAGGCAGCGGTCTTGTCGGTCCACGAGCGGTAAGAACACTTACCATCAGGTGTACTGTTTGTTCATTTGCCACTATTACAATAGAAAAAAAAACGTCCTTCACTCATTGTTTGGTGTGTCATTGTCAGTCTTTATGTTTAAAAAAAAACGTGAAATGCTGTGTCTATTAAAGCTAATAATTTTTTTAATCGGGAATGGGCTTTTTTTAACTTAATTATGTAAAATTTAAGATTTTTCGAGCTGCCTTAATACAGCGGCAATTGCGTTATTAATCTTGCAGGATCTTATGAGTTGCACACAGTCATTAAGATGTTTAATTTTAAATCGCATTTTCTGTTTGGTTCCCCCTATCAAGGCATGATCCGAGTCACACTCCATTTTTATTTTTTTTATTGCAAACGGTGGTAATTGAGCAAACAGTACACCTGATGGTATGTGTTCCTGCCGCTCATGGACCTTTATAAGGCCGTTGCCTACCGCAAAGAAAATGAAGGGAGTGTGAATGCGTGCATTGAGGCTCGGTGATACCAAGGGCACCAGCAACACCCTCCACACGCAAACACCCTCAGAAAGTTGGGCTTCTGGCTCTCTCGCTCACCGAATGAAGCGCAGTAACAAATTGCTATTACTCACACGTCGATTTTCTGCTCAGTGTGGTACTACCCCGGACGGACCGGCCCGCGGCTGTAGACAGATAACTGTCAACAGTGTGGTCCTACCATGTTATGCGGCTATGTTCGCTGATAAGAAATTTGTGATTAATGGTTTGTAGCTTTGGATCCACAAAAGTACATAATCATCATTGCGACCGTATTATTTTTGTTTTAGCCTCCACATGTATTGAATAAAATATAACCTGTTTAACTTCTGAAGACAAATTCTGAAGAAAATGCCACCAGACACGACGCGATTTGATTAGCTCCACGAGCACCGATGCTTTCGTCCCACATGTAATATGTAGGCTTATCAGTTGCTAAATCATGAATTATAAGATTATAGAACCATAGCTGTCTCTTATAAAAAGAAACAGAAGTTTTAAGATAGGGGGTGGGTAAGTACTGCTGAAGATCAAATATGTATGCTCACTGTTGCTGCACTTTTGTGCCGGTAATAACTTGACAACTTGATATGTATAGTCGGGAACACAATTATGGGTAATGTGAATAATTGACCATCTAAAGCTATTCTGTTAGTTTATTTGATTATGTAGCGTAAATAACTTAACGTGTTGAGTTATTTAAATAAATAACATTAATATTTTTAAATATCTCTAAACGTCATAATGTTCTCGTTAGAAACAGAGTTGTGTAATAATTCACAAGTGCGATGTTCCAAAAATAAATGAGAGAATCGAGTTACTCATTTATTCCCCATATAAAGCAGGTAATCTGGATGACAATTTTGCTATATCTTAAAATTTGGTGTAAGTCGACTTGTCAATGTATTCACGCCGTGTACGGAAATATTGACCCACATTTTGATACAAAATTTATTGCCAGTGTAAGAAGAAAATGATTCTATATGAAAAAATTATATTGTTTATGGTTAGTAATAATTAAACATTAAAATTAATAGTAATTATATTTAAAAACTAAGTAATAATCTAGTATACTACCACCGGATCGGAACACGGTCACACTGAGAAAGATCCGGCAAGAAAACTCAGGTAACATGATGCTAAATTAAAGTTAATTTTGAAGGCGGCTTACTTTATGTTGACCCACAGAATAAACCACAGAAATATTGACCCACAGACAAAATAACCATATTCCTAAACCATCTTAACTCCATTAATCCAAAAATTCAATTCACTATGGAACTGGAGTCAAATAACTCTTTAGCCTTCTTAGACATTTTGGTTATACGTAACCCTAATAACGCCTTGAGTCATACAGTGTATCGTAAGGCAACACATACATACAGACAGATACTTGAACGGTGATTCTCATCATCCCCCTTCACAGTTAGCTACCGTGTGTAAATCTTTGTTGCAGAGAGCACGAGGAATCTGTGACGATGAACACCTGGCTGGGGAGCTGCAGCATGTCAAGCAGGTGCTACGTGCAAACAAGCTGCCAGTTCCTCGGCCCCGTCGCAGAGACCGAGTGAAACCACCCACAGTTGAGCGCCTTCCCGCAATACTACCTTACGTCAAAGAAGTCACTGACAAGATTGGCTACATCCTGAAACGCTCTTCCATTAAAACTTATTTTAAACCACTGAAGAGGATTAGCAAATTCTTACCACCTGTCAAGTGCCAGATCCCTTTACAAGATGCAGGAGTATATAAACTTGACTGTGACTGTGGTCTCTCTTACATTGGACAAACAAAGAGATCCATAAGAACTCGGATCAAAGAACACATAGCCGATGTGAAGCACCGCCGGGACACTAGGTCTGCAGTCTGTGAACATAGTCAGGACCGCGCCCACCATAACATCAGGTTTGATAAACCACAAATCCTCGCAAAAGAACACCGATACCTGCCTAGAATGGTACGCGAGGCTATTGAGATTAAAAAACACAAAAATTTCAATAGAGAGGATGGCTGGGTGTTACCATCAAGCTGGGATCCTGTTATAAACATTATTAAAAACAAATCCAAAAAGACCACCACAAGACTGCAAGACACCGTGAGCTCATATTGTATAGATTTGACCCACAATAATAATAACTAAAGATAATTTTATAAATTAAAACCTTTTAGTAACATAAAGTAAGCCGCCTTCAAAATTAACTTTAATTTAGCATCATGTTACCTGAGTTTTCTTGCCGGATCTTTCTCAGTGTGACCGTGTTCCGATCCGTTGGTAGTATACTAGATTATTACTTAGTTTTTAAATATAATTACTATTAATTTTAATGTTTAATTATTACTAACCATAAACAATATAATTTTTTCATATAGAATCATTTTCTTCTTACACTGGAAATAAATTTTGTATCAAAATGTGGGTCAATATTTAATAACTAATTTCTGTATCGGGTAGATAATTATAAATTTTCTGCAGTAACAATGACTTGTTGGACGTGAGACATTTTAGTCCACCCGTGATCATGAACGCTGTAAAGTGTTCGAAACGTCGGGTAATCAAAAATCAAATACAAACGCGATAAAATCCGTAAAGTAGTTTTATTTAAAATGTATAATACTCGCGTAAACATCAGAAATCATTATACACTACTCTATATTATACTCTATATTTAGTTAAATAAAGCGGTTGGCATAAGAATTTAAATGTTTACCTTTTGTTGCATGCGATGCGATGTTAAGTACCGACATCTATCGTTCGTCTCTTATGACTAAACAAGTTCGACATACAAAGTATTGTATGGGGAACGCCCAACTGAATTATCGACGATTGTAGCTGAGTATGTGACGCAGTGATCTGAGAACCGAACTCTTCTACTGAGTGTTTTGCTTCGATCCCCACTTTTATCAATTCTTTGTGCGATCTAAAATTGATTGTTCTGAGTCTGGATTTAACTTGCGTCAATTAATTATATGTTTGTAAGTCCACTGCGATGAAAAACAGATTTATATTGTAGTGTCCACATCGAGCAGTTACACCGTGGACTCATTACAGCAGTCGAAGTGGATGAACTATTATTCTCAGCTTGAGCAGACATCCCTTTATGCGAAGAGGTGATATACGCAAAGGAGAAAATGGACTATCAAAGGGAGAGAACCATTACCCTCACTAACCACGTGGAATGCACTCGGCATTAAATCTTTGATACTTGGCTCTGGCTCTCATAAGCGCTGGCATGAGGGTGCGAGACAGAGACCTGATCGTCATTTTAGGAGAATTAGTACATGTATTGGTAAGTGCTACTGCTGTTCGAGGACCTTTGCAATACCAGCGACAGAGCCAAAAAGCTGTCTAGCGCAAAGAAAGTACTCTTCTTATACCTTGTGTAAATAAGGATATGGAGCTTGAGAAAAACAGCAGCAGGTAGTTTATTCCAGTGACTCAAATCATTCCCAGTGGAAGACAGCAGATTATCCAGAGTAAACCAAAGTCTCACCGCTACTTCAGAGATTCCTGTCTGTTCCTAAGGTTGGGATCACCGACGATTCGAACAGTAGACCTTTGTAGGTAGCCAAATGGCTCTAGCTGTAATTAACACGCGCCTACCTAGAGATGTGAGCAGTACTCTACGTGAGGATGAATTTGTGCTTTATACAGTATAATACGTACGAGACCTGGGATACATCAGTATAAATGGTCATGGTTTCGGAGCAAGAGCTATAGATGACGACTTAAATACTCCGACCATCCGAAAAGCTAGATTATTACAGAGTTCCTCAAAGGATTCTGTGTGATGGTAACTTTAATTGAAGTTCCCGCGATCGATAGGGTCTGGCAGACTCTATCGAACGCCTCTGTGATATATAGGCCGAGCGCTGGCGCTCCATTCTCACTATCTTCACCACTGTGTGAGGTATACAATAAAACCACCAGCTGATCAATCATCGCGAAAGCCGTATTGGTGATCACTGATCGACTGATAATCCCTAGAGTACTGCAGAAGCTAATGGTTTATTAGTTTCTCCATTTCTTTGGAGAGCAAGGATGTTATGGTAATCGGTTTATAATTCGACGGGTCCGACTGTTTTTTTTGGGATTGGGTAGATATGGGCTATCTTCCACAAAGCTAGAACCATATTAGTATCTTAGGAAAGACGGTATAGGCGCGTGAGGACGGAGGTCAACTCAGGGGCTTCATGAATACTGCAGCAGTGCCATCCGGCTCGCTCGGCTTACTGACATCTAAAAGCAGCAGCTGCTATTTGATCGCTCGGGATGATAGGTAGTCTGACAACTTCCGCGTTCAAAGACGAATTACAGGCAAAGAAGTCATGTATGTGTTTGGTGCATGTCAGTCTTGAGGGAGGGCTGGACCTTCCAAACTAAATAGAGTAAAACTGTTTTTCATATTTTTTTAATAGATACAGCTGACCTCTAAGATTATAAGCGTATAGCTGGAAAAAGTTGATGCGGATACCATATAATCTGATGACACTGTCAACCTCTCCCAACGAGTTCTTGGCCACGCAACGATAACCACCAACATCCGCACTTGTGAGTTGCCTCACTGTCAGAGCCATGCGGCTCTCGAATGAACTCAGCACGGTATTTACTACTTCATACTTACTCGATGATATCACCATTTCATCTGTGGATAATAAAATTGTATTATTTCTTCAACGTTATAACCTATTTTTCTTTATGGGTATATTGAAAAGGAATTTCGTACCCCAGAACATGTATAACTTGTGAAGGTATCGCATTAGCTTCATTTCTTAGCAAAATAGATCCAATAAATTTTAACAAAAAAAATATACTTTTCAAACGAAGAAAACCCATTGCGCTGCAAAAATCATTCATTCAAACAATGAGAATCTTCAATAGTTTTTTCATCTTGTACTTAATTTTTTTTCTCAGTGACATTCTTACCATCAGAACGAAGATAATGATGCATCATATATCAAAATCAGTTTAGTCGTTACGAACGGACATAGGCATGGACGTAGATACGTGTGTACAATTGTACATACCATTTTGAAAACCTCTAAGATTTAGTAAGCTTACATATATTGGATGTTATTCGCACATAATACAGTGACTAATCTCTATTTGCGAATGTAGCGATTGGCAGGACTTAGTTCATAAACATTAAGAATATATGTTTAACAGGTTTACGCACTGTCCTAATTTATTTCATAATATTTAACTACACTCATTTAAAGAACATTAATGAAAACTCCAATATCCGATGAAGTTCATAAGGAAATGATAACGACAGTAATGCTTTTCTTAATCGTAATTTGGATCGAAAGTTTAGACTTATTTACTTTTCAATGTACTTCGACTTTACATCGTTCGGGTTGAAAATTACACAAGCCGATATCTGCGACCTACTTGTTTCATTATAACAAGAAATTTCATCTCAATTAATGTCTAAAATAACACTGTAACACTCTTAATTACGCTCGAGTGAGGCCTGCTTAATTAACACTTACATGTCAGCCACCCTAACATAGATTGATGACAAACGAAAATGACGATCCTGTAGTGTTACCCTTTCGGGTAGATTTTCGCGCTGGGCCGAAGCAAAAGCGCTAGTCACTCTGCAAGTTTGTGAACAAAGGCCTTGTATACGCTGGCCCACAATGCCCCATAGATCATAACGCAGACGCACTCGTTAGGCAACTTGTGACCTTAATGCGTTTTAATAATTAGACCGCAATGTTAAATAAATTGTTCAGCAAACACCGTATGTTTTATCCGTATAATTTCGCATTAAAAAGGGAAAGCTTAGCAAGAATGCTTATTATGAAGTTTCAAAAACATATTTCTTCATAAATTTTATTATTAAATTATTTTAAGGGTAGTAAAATATGAATCTACAACTGGCATATTTAAGAGATAGCGATAGTAAATATTATATGATCTTATTATATCTATTTCTGAAGCGAACTTTATATATGTTAGGCATGACCCATTAGATAAGAAAAAAAAACCGCCGATATAAGTATCCGGCACATTCGACAGTTGAAAAAGAACTGCAAACGAAACAAAATCCTAATAAGTAGTTTTAATTAAAAAATATTAAAAAGTAGTAATAATTACTTAATATAGTTTTACTCATTAAGATATCATTAAAAACTATCATACGTTTGTAAATAAATTATTTTTATTTCTTTTTATTTAAGAACTTAATCTGAGTAAAATACATATAATGGCTAAAACTCACCAAGGTTGCAAATTTCAAGATTGGTTTTATGAAAAAAAAATGCTAGCTATAATTGACTCTTGATTAATATTACCGCGACATTTATATATTAATAAACTTTGACAGGGCAGCGCACAGAGTTCTATATTTTTTTGTAAGATTGCTTTTTAGTGGATATTTAGCAGAAAACTATCATTCCGGGAATGTTTTTCTAAGTTGCATGAAATTACCAAAAAGCAAAAAGAAACACATAATTTAAGCGTTGTCAAATAGCATGGGTATATAATGTATCTATATTATATAATTAATAATGAAAACAAATGATATAAAATTTTCTACTAACCAAATACGTCAAAAATTAAACAAATTGCTATTATAGTGCATAAAATTCAAGAAATTTCATAATACACAAAACTTTTACAATGGAATTAACATTAAATGAACAGAAAGAAGTTTGTCAATATAATAAATTATTTCTTTTTCTAAAAAAACGCTCAAATTATACGTATTTTATTGAAATTTTGTGGTGTTCCCGGAAATCAGCAACCATTCCCGTAATGACAAAAATGTTGGCGTGATAACGATATTGACAGTACAAGGTAAAGTAAGGAATTCTTTGAACTATAGATAACGGCTTAAATAAGAAAGTTATTTATTTGTTTGCACATAAGAAAAATTACTCTTAATATTAATAAATTCTTATAATTAAGTAAGTCTTTTGGTGTGTTATAATCAATCTAGTGGAACTTCTATAATCATAGTTATAATCTTCTTATAGTTTTAATCTAAGACCTCTACTCTAAAATCTTTGAGTCCTTTACTAAATTTCTACAAATAATGGCAAAACTGTAAGGAACGTTAGAAAATCAACATTAAATTCTGTAACAAAAAACAAGTTAACTAATAAGATATCTAAAAAATACAACAAAACTTATTATTTTTCTAAAACATCTATATCATTATCAAAATAATATTTTCTATTTTATCCTCTTTTCAGTAATGGTGACGGATTAATATTGATTATTTACTCAAAGCTAATATATGACACATCCTTTGGTTCCAGTTTGAATTGCCTGATTTTGTTACGCACAGATCTCAAGAAGGTTACTAAGATTTCCCCATCATCGCCATCGACACAATCATATCTTGCAGGTAGCAACATATCTAAAGCAAATATTTGGCTCTTCAGTAGGAATTTTTACAAGCCAAAATGTCCCAGGGGATACGAGATTTGAATGTATATTTTCTTTGTCATAAGATGTACTTGCTTCAACATCAATCTGTTTTTCTTTAATCTGCTGGCGAAGAAATATTGCCATTAAATCTTTATCATCCGAAGAAGATGAGCTGTATATAGATTTTTAAATGCTTTCTCTATTCTTAAATTGCAAATCTGTTAGCATGGGCTCTTCGTCAACTGGAGATTCAATTTCAGGCGTAACAACACCGTCAGGTTCAACTGAACTTACGTTAAAAAGACTAGAAAGCTTCGATAGTTTTAGCTCTTTATGAAGATGTTCGTATCCATATAATTGTATTACAACGTCTATTCCTATTTGCCAATATATTTTTGTGATATCCATGATACCTGGAATGGTATCCAAAGCATTTGGTACGGTGTTTTTACCTTTACATCGACCGCAGTATTTTTGAACAAGCCCACGATTTCTGAGGCTGTTCTAACGTCATTACCCATCAAGACGTGACTGTCAGCTGTTCTTTTAAACATAGGGCCATTATGTTTTACAGAGTCTCTCTTAGATGGGCACATTCGACTTACATCATCTCGTTTGAAGAAATCAACGACCTTTTGCCGAAGGTCTTGCTTCAAAACAACTTCTCTTAATTTTAGCATCAGATTTTAAAATCGATTTTTTGTGTCTTTCCTTTTATCTAGCTGGTAATTCTCTTAGCCATATTTTTGCTAATTCTCTTAGCAAGATTTTGTATTGCCGCAAAGTGTTTCCGCCGATAAATTTATGAAAGACTTCTTTCTCTTTTGAATTTTTTGGAAGAGCACCAGCCTTTTCTTGCAATTGAGTAGTCAATACTTCGCTATATATAAGTAGTTTGCGTACTTCAGAAGATAATTAACTTGAACATCTTTAATTAAGGCATCAACTTTTCTTATGGGACTTGGTACAGTTTTCATTTTTGTATCTGTTCTTTGTAATTTATTCTTTAAAGATTGAATTTTCCGCTTCATTTGAACTATAGTTTCTTCCTGAATTTTAATTTTCTGTATGCTTTCACCCTATCTTTTCGTACGGTTATTCTATCTACTTGTCTTCTCTCTGGAGGTACTGCGACTAAGACGTCATCTGATTGTGGCGGCGTATTACTTATTATATTTGCTAATTTAAATAAACGCGAGCTTTCGTTATACGGCGGCCATCTTAAATGAGGCCTGAATTTGCCGATAGTAAAATATTTGAGGTTACTTTGTTATTTTGTGTCGTAAAAGAACTTTCATCCATAATTAAAAGTAATAAACACGTTCCCGAATTGACGGATTATTAATGTACGCTCTACGAATAATGAATTGAAAGGTACTTACTTACTTATCACTTATTTTTAATTTATTTGACGAGAAACGCACTGACTGCCGGTTTTGTTATTGTTTTCTTCCTCTAATGACATTTGAGATCTCTATGGCTGCATTCACTTAAAATTACTTTTGTTCGATTATAGATTCACTGAAATGACTTGTGCGCTATCAGACAAACTATTTTTGCATTTTTATAATTAAAAATAAATATCTTTTTTTTATAAACTTTTTAAAAACTAGATTTTGCATAAAATTACGATATTTCACGTAGTGACAGGTGTTAAATAGCTCAAATTTTTCATAAATATTTTGAACTTTTTGTTGAAGATCGTATATTAAGACGCGTTCCCGAGTTGACTTTCTATGCATGTATATTGATATATTTTAAAAAAGTTATTTTAGTATTTTAGTAATTTTATTTTCTCAGTAAACTTAAGATTTAAGACATAATTTGCTGGCAAAACAATTCTGCACCTTGATGATTTTGAGCCATATATATCTTTCTCAAAGGACTTTAAAAAGAACAATATAGTTCATGGATACATTTGTATCCTGCACTGAATTTAATATAAACATAGGTGGATTGCACAAAAAAACGCCGAACGTGGCTTCGTTATGCAATTTTATTATTATTCGCAGCGCACTATAAATATTTTCTAGTACAAAATGTCTCCATAACCAAAGGGAAAATAGAGATGTCTCCATAATGGAAGGTTAAATAGGTGTCCTATGCTGACAAAAGGCCACAGAATTTATATTCGAGTTTTCTTTCTTTTATAGAGATGTTATCTGCTTATATATTTGGGTGGTAACAAATTGTATTTTTGTAATCATTTTACAAAGATTCTTCATTTTCTTGTGAGCTTATACACAGCTCAAGGTTGGTGTCGAGACTAATCTACAATGTAAAATAAATAGACTTACTGTACCACACTGGGCAGAGGTATTTACATAGGGTCTTATTTCGAGATTTCATTCTAAGCTTAACATTTCCCATTTATAAATCAAGTACCTATATCTAAAGATCTTAGTTTCGCGTGCAGTTTTTATATATGTATATGCATTTAGTAGCCAAAAAGCTAAGTTCTATAGACAACTATATTAGTATTGTAAATAAAACTATTTTTATGGAATGCTTTAGCGTTCATGGTCACAGGAGAAAGCTGTAAGTGTGATCGAAACGTCGAGCGATCAAAAATCAAACACAAACGCGAGAAAATCCATAAAAATAATTTCATATGTAATACTCGCGTAAACATCAAAGACAGCTATAATAGCTTAAAATTGAGCTGTATGAACGGTAAAAGCAACTATCAAATATTCGATATACTGTGACTATTACTGGTCTCCCTTGAGGTTCAGCTCAGCACATTGTAAACGCTGCCACGTAATGGACAAAGTGAACAAAGCACTCGCACTCTAAGTCATAAACCAATATAATGAAATTATGTGCAATATAGAAGCCATTCATTAATTTTCATATTACACAACATTCATAAAAGGTAATCACAATACTTAGGATGATTTATTACAGTCACATTTGTCTGTGACTGAAATATAACGCGGGTATATTAGTTTTACAGAGTGTAGCCTACATATTTGCTAATTTACGATAAAGTCTTATTTGAGATTGTATATCTCGTCAGATCAAGGCCTAAATTTTCATGTGATAAATGAAGATTTATAATGAAGTCTAAGACTAACGTCGTTGTCACGTGCCTACTTTAATATAAAATATATTTAATTTTCCACTAGTTTATTGTCATAATATAGGAGTAATAATAACTTCAGCTAACATTCCGTATGGTGACGGATTAAGATTACAATTCACCACCCCCTCTCTTGCCCGTGGGTGTCGTAAAAGACGACCAAGGGATATAATAAGCAGATAACGTCTTGCATAATTGCAAGAAAAGCAAAACTTGAAATGAAAGCCTATGCCAACACGCCTGACCAGCATGGCGTAGTAAGTCAAATTCCCTTCAAGGAAGCCCGAGCCCAGCAGTGTTACGCATATGGGCTAGATCATGATGAGATGAATAACCTTGGAGAAAATATTTTTTGATTAGATTCGCTTCCTGTTTTTTCATCACTCAAATGTTCATATCTGAAATATACTCTTGTACATTGTGGTGTTTAAAAATACGTCATTTTCTTCATCCTGGCTACGGACGTTCCACTGAGAGGTTCAAGCCTCTTCCACAATAGGAAAGATATTGATCAGACGGATTAAAGTATTATTTCAAATATTTTCTTCTCTAAAATATGTATAAATTGAGTTTTATTTGCAGCACTTAAATTATAAGAAATAACCTTATAGATTTTCACGTAATCTTTTTGGTTTAAAAAAATATTTGTAAATAAACTAATCAATCTTTTTGATGTGAAACATCTATAGGCGAGGGTGACCGTGATCGTCGCGTAGCGTTTAACGCCACGCCTCGCGGTCCCCTAATAATATAACATATAAAACAAATATAACATATAACATATAAAAATAAATATTTGGATGCATATACCTACATTTTTGTAACGAAACCATAGTGCGATTTAAAATTTTGTACTACGCCATCTAGTGAACTCAAAGTAAATTGTTACTTATAATGTATATTAATGAAAATAAATGTTTATTGAATAAAAATCATAATTTTTTGAAAAAAATCGCGATATTTTATTAATACTTTATGCTTTAGTTTTATCGTATTAGTTCCTGTCGTAATCTAATGTTCTTTTATGCATAAATACTTGTTTTATAAATTAATGTAAAATTCTCTAACTTAGTAATATAAATATATCAGTAGGTATGGTATTTAGTTTACTTTCAGCTACGAAAACTGGAGAACCGTTTTTTTATAGGCTTTTATTAGTTTCAGGTGTATATATATTTATTTCTTTGCATATTACCGACTTCATAGGAATTGGATTTTGAATCACTTTAAACAGTCATTTAAAAAGTTGAAAATTTAAGGAGGAATGACGTTAAAATTATTTAGATAGCTTGTCTTATTATCATTACAGGATTAAAAATTTATTTATTAAATATATTGAAGCTGAGAGTTGGTCGTTAGCTCGATAAATGCCGCCATTTCTGTTTCCTAAATCACACTTTTCGTGCTGAAAGAATGTCTGTGAACGGATGAAAGCATTTAATTTTTTATAGGCTTTTATTAGTTTCAGCTGTGTATTTATTTGTTTGTATGTCACCAACTCCTTAAGAATTGGATTTTGACTCACTTTAAACAGCTTGTCTTATTATCATTACAGGATTAGAGTAAAATATATTGTAGCTTAGAGTTGGTCGTTTGCTCGATAGATGCCGCTATTTCTGGTTTATAAATCGCAAATTATTTCAAGCTACGTTTTAGAAGGTTCATTTCGTTTGTACTAAATGACGTTACCATAAATATGAGTCGTAAAGTCAATTTTAAAATGGATAATTTATTCGATACGATACCTACCAAAAAGTACTTATTGGCTAAAATATCGAATACAAAAGTATCGGTATCGAAAGAAAAGTACTCGATCATCGCAGCCCAAATACGTCCCATTGTTGGGCTCGGGCCTCCTCCACAATAGGAGGGAATTTGACCTACTATACCATGCTGGTCAGACATGTTGGTATAGGGTTTCATTTCGAGTTTTCCTTCTCTTGCACAGATGTTATGTGCACATTATATCCCATAGTCGTCTTATACGACATCCACGGGCAAGATAGGGAGTGGTGAATTGTATTCTTACTCCGTCACCACACGGACACCGTACTCGATACCTAAAGATAAAGTAAATAAAAGTACTCGATACTTTAAACAGTACGTTACTTATCTTTCGATACTATTCATGAGTTCAGTATCGATACTTTATATTCGATACCGTGTCTCTACTCGTACAAAATAGTTTCGATGTTTCACATCTGTCAGGCGTCCTGAGCGACGGCTCACTTTTTTTTTAATTTGTTTCTAAAATACTAATAATACAGAATATTTTCATTGTACAGCTTAAATTTGAAGGTATAATTAATAGCTAATTAAACTTTTGCGCCAATCAATATTTACGCCATTTTTCATATATTTTTCATATTTCATATAGTTTCATATATATATATATATACATTTTTCATATATATATATTCATATATATATATTTTCATTTTTCATATATTGAATTATAAATAATTTTCTTATCAAATGCCAGTACATTAATGGGTTAAGAATACATAATTGCCCTTGGAACTCGTTTAAATCAGCTGATTAATACTCAACTGTGAAACCACTAACCATACTGAGAACTACTGAGAAGAACTAAGAAACGCCAAATGTGGCGATTATAGCATTATCCCTTCTGGGAACGCCTCTGTCCAACAATAGACGTCTATAGATCGATAGATGATAAAAATACTTTAATATTTTATATCTCAGTTTGAACAATCTCATTTGTACGTTCTAATATCTAGTTTAAATATTTAGAAAATATATTTCTTTGAGTCTAAATAATATTAAACTGAAACGTTCACCAGTTCAAAATACGCCTCCATTCGATATTAACTCGTAAATTTTACATAACAAGTACCGAATAGAGAAGTTTGTTAAACCGCCGACGGTCTGGCAAGGGCGGACAGGCGAAAAATAGCCACGAGACTTCGTCCACTTCATTACTTCACGCTTTAAGTAGCAATTCATTTTACTACACTATAGAACTCTAGAGACATACAACAACAGTAAAATTAGCCTTATATAGTTTCAGCATTAGTATATTCTCAAATTTACTGGCGTAATTTGATTTTAAGTTTTTTTTTATAAACCTCGTTCTAAAGAATATATTTTTATGCCATGTAAAACTTTGAAACTAGAAAATTAACGATTATACAATTAATTCAGACCCAGAATAATCATTTGTGAATTGGGCAGCTTCTAATTCTGATAGGGTAATAAATCTACAATACTCGGATAGCGGTGATTATTCTAACTACTGATATCACAAACTGAGTTCATTTTATTATTCTTTTATTAATTTTAATTTACTTAATAAATTCACTTCAATTTTTAACTAAGGAAGCGTTCATTTTTTTCTGATAAACTATCATGTTTTCGTTTATATATAGTAATATTATTTTAGACCATTTTCACATTACTCGCTCAGCAGAACATCACACAGAAACATCGCGAACAATTTATTGTTTTATTACGTACCTAAGTTACTTTTGTTTATTTTACGCCCGGATAAGTGTTAATGGATTTTTCACATTGGATAACATGTGAGCTTTTATTATGATTCCGCTGTGGTAATGTTTCTACTTTTCAATGTTATTGTACTCTACATTTGGTTTTATGTGACCGTAATACGGCCGGACGTTTACGTGACGAAGACAATTATTAAAATGCTTCTGAAATATTTTCGCAAGAGTAACGCGTATCAAATGATGATAATTCTGGAATTTATAAAGCAATATATATTAGACGTTAAAGTATGAATTTTCGTACTGATAAATTAAAGCTATTTCTTTTGTTCACAAAACAGATTTCTTTCATCAAAGTATTTACCCTCGTTATCTATACATTTCTGCCATCTAATTGGAAGATCATCTAAACCTATGCGATATAACTCTGGGTTCCTGGACTCCACAAACTGTGTGAAGCTATTTTGTACTGCTTCCTCGGAAGAAAATTTTTGCCGTGCAAATAATTGTCGCGAAAAAACTTCTTGCCGGTTAGGGCGAGATCTGGTGAGACGTATGGTCAGAAGATGACGTATGGTTTCTAACTGCAGGTCGTGTAGTGTTAAAACAGTTTTTCGAGCAGTATGAGGTCTTGCGCTGTCATGGAGCAATAATGGTGAAGATCGATTGATAAGTCGGAGCTGTTTTACTGCGAGTTTCACCATCATTGTTCGGAGTTCTGCACAGTAGACATCTGCGTTTATTGCTTGACCAGATCTAGGAAAGCTGTAATGAATTACACCATGAAGTGACTAGCAAACTGTTACCATCACCTTTCTATGAGTAAGCTTCGCTTTAGGCCATTATTGTGGCGTTTAACCTGGGGTCAGCCATTGCATTGTTCGCTAGCGATTATCATAAAGAATCCATTTTTCATCACACGTTACAATTCAGTCTACAATCCCTTCATTTCCCATCATACCAGTTTTACAGGATAAGGCACGCTTCAACACCTGCTGTTCTCTGCAGATCAGTCATGAGGCACCCATTTTTCAAGTTTTTTATTTTACCAATTTGGTTCAAAAGGGCCAATATTGTGGGTAAGCTAACGTCAAATTATGCCTTTGCCTTCCTTCCTAAAAATTCCTTGGTAGTTTGACTTGGATCGGCTTCCACCATCACCTCCAATTCATCGTTATTTACCTTTTTTTTTTTATGGGTGGGCTATGGTAAGCGCTCGCGCGGTCCAGTCCGTCCGGGGCGATGAAAGGACGGCGCGCGGGTCCATAACCCACCCGTACCCACGGTCACCTCGTTGTTGGGCCGACCACCGGAGCAGATGTGACTTATCATCAGTGGTCGGCCCGACGGAATACCCTTTCAGGTAACCTCTCACCTCTCGACGTACTAGAACGTCGGTCGCCATCGCGCGGTCAGCCTCTCTGCGGGTGACGGACAATTCCCCGGTCCGATCACCCGCGGCCTCGGCTAGGGCGGCATTAGGCGCAGATACTCGCGCCTGCGCCGCCCGAGTCACCGGCGGCGGAACGTGTCGCCGAATAGGAGCTCTACTCGCACACGATCCGCCGCCTCCTTCCGTGAGATTACGGCCTCACAGAAGGCGGCGACCGCGTCCCAGTTCCTGACGCTGACGAGCATCTCCCTGGCGATGGTCGGCAGCACCAGGTCGGCACCGATAATCGCGACGAGTTCACGGCGCTCCCCCTCCCATGCAGCACATTCCTCGAGCGTGTGCTGCGCCGTGTCCTCGTCGCAATTGCAGTGGTGGCAGGACGGTGTGCTCTCCCTCCTGACAATCTTGTGCAGGTACTTCCCGAAGCAACCGTGCCCCGTCAGCACCTGCACCAGTCGGAAGGAAAGCACCCCGTGCGTCCGCTCCAGCCACTCCATCAGCACTGGCCGGAGGGCCTCGACGGTCCTGACACCGTACCGAGGACACTCCAGCCGGACTGCCCAACGGGCAATGACTTCCCGCCGGGCGTCGACCCGCCAGGCGGTGATCTCTCTGATGGAGACCATACCGCCGCGGGCGCGCGTCTCCGACACCCGCCGATAAATGTCGGCGAGCATCTCCGCCTCCAGGTCCCACGGGGGACTTCCGGCCAGGAAATCGTTATTTACCTTAGAGGCTAATCTTCCTCGTAATTCATTCAAATCCCACTTTCCACTACGAAAGCGGTTATACCAGAAACGCACGGTGCGTTCGTTAGCCGTATCCTCTTCAATCACAGTATTGACATTACGAGCCGTTCCTGCTGCGTTAGTCCCACGTCGGAACTCATATTCGAAAATTACTCTGATTTTCGTCGTATCCATGTTCACTTCAAAAGCTGAAGGTGAAAACAATTGATCGTCGAACGATCAAATATCATACATTTTTTAAATTTAGAATGATATACATACTTTTCGTTTGAAAACAGTTTCACTTTGGTATCTGACACCATGCAGGTTTAATTTTAATTCAAAGTGCCTAGTACGTTAAAACGGCAATTTTATATTTAAACCCCTATTATGTATATGAAAAAAGCTCAGAAAGAGGGAGATGACTGGAGTATTGTCTACTAGTGCAGTGGCACTAATACACTTAGTTGCCAGTCAACTCTCATATTTTGTTCCATTCATCAGCCCATAGACGTCTACTACCAATAGTAGTAGAGTCCAAACACAGGCCTCTCTACGAGAATGGCACTCGAAACGGTTCTATGCCACTGGCATCCAACGGGTCTTTGCGATTTTTAAGATGTCGTTAGTCTTAGTATTTATTAGTATTTATATTTAGTATTTATATATATTTTTACTCTTAGTATTTATATATATTTTATTACTATGCCACCATTACTCTACATCGTGTGAGCAATTCCTTCTTCAGTTTATATACTTTGCACTAGAATATGACAAACTCGAATGTTTTCCTAAGATAGAAAGAATTGGTCCACTATATTTCATTGGTTAGATAGTTTGAATTATGGCACTGTGTCAAATTTTTCTTCTAATTTTATTAAGGTCAGTTTATGCTCGCAATTTTCCTCGCGTAAATGTAAATTTTATCAATCAAATCTAACCCACAGAAACTGTACATTTTCCACAATAAAACGTTACCTATATTTTATTGCAGACTATATTTTTATATCTAAATTTATAAAGATCCATTTAGCTATTCTGACGTGATTATGTAAGAAACGTGTATACAGAGTTTTGTACTTATAATATTAGTAAAACAAAAGACGTATATAAAAGTTAAGTAAAGAGCAAAGAAACATTTTATCAAGTCATTAAACATTGGCTGTCGATACAAAGTTATAAACATAAGAAAACCCAGCCACAAAGCTCATAAAATATTTAAAGAACCCTAAATATACACCAGATACCGCGTAATCATTATATAAGTATATTTAAATGAGAAATTGTAGTATCGGTACTACATAAAAAGATTTATGCGAATATTCGCGTCGGTAAAGGTCTTATATAAAAATTCTGTAAGGAGGTTCACGAGATGGAAGGCATCAACATCTCATACATGACAATATGAATAAGATATGGATTCATCAGTTGAATAAACGAACATTCACTGCTCGAATAACCTTATTCGCACGAAGTGTGTGATGATCACTTGAGTTCTGTCAAATATACTGTATTTGACTTGTATTAATGTCAACATTTGCCTTTAGATTTTCATACATATTGTTTTAGTAAGTTTGTCTGTATTTCTATGAAATACTGCTTTATAATACATACATATTTTTTCTATATCTTTAACACCTTAACGTTAGGTATTCTATTGAATCTATTTTGCTTTACAGTTGTAAACTAGGGAAAGTAGTGGAGCTAATTGCTTATTACACGAGGTTTGGTTTTTGAGTTGGTTTTTATGAGTAATTTATAATTAAGTGGTCAATTGGTACATAAGGAGGTCCATCAAAAAGCTTTACATTTTCGTAAAAGAGACAAGGTTAGCACTACGCCATTAAGGTGTAAATAAATATCCTTAAACACACACTTGCATCGTACGTAGCCCCTTTAACTTTATTTTTATTATTAATAATTATTTTATTATTAAGTTATTCTTATTACGCCATCATCATCATCATATCGGCTCACATACGTCCCACTGCTGGGCTCCAGCCTCCTCCACAAACGGAGGAAATTTAACCTTACTATACCATGCTGGTCAGACAGGTGATATAGGGTTTTATTTCGAGTTTTCCTTCTCTTGCATTGATATTACATGCGTATTATATCCCTTAGCCATCTTTTACCAGATCCACGGAGAAGATACGAAGTGGTGAATTATATTCTTACTCCGTCACCACACGGAAAGTAAAAAATGTTATTACGTAAATGGGCTGAATTGTATTCTTAATCTGTCCGCATGGAAGATAATAGTTATAACGTAATTTATTTTAGATTATAAATAAATTATTCTATTAATGACTTTTGTGATATATAATTATCTCATAAATAAATTTCTAGCGTACGTGTGTATGTCACTTAACTCCTCCTAAATGGCTGGACCAATGTTGACGAAATTTTTTGTGCGTATTCAAGGGGATTCGAGGATGGTTTAGATTCACAATTGGACCCGGTAGGTGGCGCTGTTCGGGCAGAACAATAACATAACTTGAGAACGACTTTACCGATTTCGTCCATCTTTCTAATACTTTGTAAATGACTTTTACGGAAAAAAATTAAGAAAGTTGCGCAGAAAATTAGAAAATTTAAGAAAACTTAACCACTATATAAACTTTTCTAATGTAACCTTTTTTCGACTATATAAACTTTTCTATCTTTATAATCTTCTGTTACTGACTGCACAGATGGCGTAGTGGTTAATGCTAGTGACCTACAGCGCCAGTGTCGGGGGTTCGAATCCCACGCAGGACAACACTTTGTGCGATCCACAAATTGTTGTTCTGAGTCTGGATGTAATTTGTGTCCGTTAATTATATGTGTATGTATTTCTCGCGGAAACGCAATGAGTTTCAAAAAAAAATTAAAAAACTGTACGAATGGCGGCGATGTGGCTCGCGACACGTCACGTCTCGTTTCCGTCGGGGGCGAAAAGTGGCCCACAGAGAACCGCTTTGCTACGCTGAATATGTCAAAGATCGTAGCAGGTGGAGGGCAGTGGACTCTGCCTACCCCTATGGGAAAAAGGCGTGAATATATAAAAAAAAAAAAAAAAAAAAATCTTCTGTTCGTATGTTTGTAAATGAACTCCTTTTAAGCGGCTGGACCGAAAATTTGATGTTTTTTTAGCTATTTCGATGGATATGAGAATGGTTTAGATTAATAATTGGAACCGGTCGGTGGCGCTACGATCGATTTCAAGGAGAATTCCTTTTTACTTTTTTTTTAGATTTGAACAGAATAACGTCTGTTGGGTCAGCTAGTATTCATATAAATAGTTAAGTTTTTTTGCCAAAACTAGTTATCATCTTTCAGTCAGGAAGCAAGCAGTTCAAATAAACAGCAATAGAATTCTCGCAATTTACTCGTAGTTGCGATACTAAGTCGCGTCGGTTAGGGTGGTTGCTTAAGGAGAAACTTACCGAATCAAAAGCCTGACTAGACTTGAATGTTTGCTTTGCCGGTTAAACTTGGCACTACCGTCCTCGTCAAGATAAGCTGGCCAACTAGTATCAGTTAAGTTCATAGTTATATATTAATTATAAATTTAAAATCATTATGTATATACGAACGAGGCAATCGGTTTATTTAATAGAATTTGAATGTGGCAATACATATTATAGTGCAGATTTTTAAACCTGATTAAACAAAGGTAGTAAAGAAATCAACTGATGCAACAAAACTGATAAAAAAGTAAGCACCATATTATATCAATAGACGGTAATTAATTTAAAGTAAGTATATGACTTGAACTTAGAAAGATAGATGGTAATATGTATCCTGGTACAAACATAAATGTGAAAAGGCAGCAAAGTTCAATATTATGATAATAATGGCGTGGTTGTTGACTTTACCGGCAAAAGACTTAGAGAGTTATAAATGGGTGCTAAATTTTATAAATTACCTTGAAATTCATTTATTAGAAAAAAGTAGAATATTCTTCGCTAAATGTAAAACACAAAAAAAAATTGATGTTTTGAAATATGCTCTATTGAAATTTGTCGGTTTATATTGAATAAATAATTTTTTTAGTTGTGAAGGGGGGTCAAAAGTGCCTTGAAATGGCTCGTGTAAATATAACATTCGGTGCGCTGTTTGCTTGAACTTAACTTGACATACTTCCACGTGTTTATATCCCGTCAAACATCCTTACTAATATTATAAATGCGAAAGTAAGTTTGTCTGTTTGTTTATTTGTTTGTTACGCTTTCACACTTAAACCACGAAACCGATTTCAAAAATTCTATCACCAATGGAAAGCTATAATACCAGGGAGTAACATAGGCTATATATTATCCCGGTATTCCCACGGGAACAAGAACTACGCAGGTACGGTGACTGAAACCGAAGCGAAGCAAGGGCGAGCTGCTAGTATACATATAAAAATAAGAGCCCAGTTCAATATTATGATAATCATGCTGTTGTTATCGAATTCACCGATAAAAGATTTGAGATTTAAACGGATACCAAATTCCGGGAACAATCTACAAATTTATTTATTAGAAGAACGTATAACATTCTTCAAAACCCATTTTCAAACATGTTTTCTTCTTTATTTTTCAACTGATTTTTTTTTTAAATATTACTTTGGAATTCCAATAATAGATTATTTACATAAAGAAAATACAGCAAAATCTATCTGATCTGACGCTGTTTTTGATTGGTAAAAGGGTCATAATTGAGGTGAAATAGTTCACGAATTCTATTTGCTTGAACTTGGCTTGATACGCTGTAGCATGTTTAGATTACGCTGCCACCATTCTTTTTCCTCTACAGATATGTTTCTGTACCTTTAGAGATAACAGTGTACATCATTTATTTTTATTTTGTAATCATCATCATCAACATCATCATTCAGCAGCTCCCTCACGTTACGCCACAGAGTGCGGTCTTGTGCCGCTTGCATCCAACGACGCCCAGCAACTTTCAGCAGGTCGTCGGTCCACCAAGTGACCCGCCCACTTCCTATGCTGCGATATGTGGTCGGCACTCGAGAGCCTTTCTTTTCCCGCGGTCATCGAGCGATGTGGCTGGCCCATTGCCACTTCAACGTGCTAATTCTTCGCGCTATGTCAGTTATACCCGTACTTCTGCGGATTTCCCTATTTTGTATTCTATCACGCAGAGAAATCCCGAGCATAGTTCGCTCCATAGCACGCTGAGCGACTTTGAGCTTCGTTGAACTTTATTATATAATAATTATTATTGATTGATATTCATTATAATTGTAGAAAAGACTTTTTTACTATTGTAGGTAATGATTCGACAGTAGCGCGTCACCTATCGAGTCGTTCAGCCACCCCACGGTGCCCTACAACATGCTTATCACTGGTCTCCAACATTTTATTGGGTCTCTTGCGCTACATATATTCAGGGGTGAACATGTTTTTATTTAATTAAAACCGCCTGCCTTGTGCAATAAATATTTCTCTGAAAAATATACATTTAGAAAAACTATTCTTCACAATATTACAATGCGTAGTGACTGATAATATAGTTCAAAATAGTAAAGCATAACATTTTAAACAACATTCGGGTTTTATTTAGTACGGGCAGGGCTTACTGATTTGTTTACGATGATTTCTTGGATAATTTTTATTATGAAAGTAATTGTAATTTTTATAATAGCTGACATCTCCATGCAGTAGTTTTTGCTTTATGGTTGTATGCGTATACAATCATACAGGCGGACAAATATTAAAAAAAATACTATTTTCGTTTGGTTGCTGTAATGAAGACTCCAAAGTTTTCTTCTATATACATAATTTACATTTGTAATTATATTACATTTATATATTATGCTACAGTATGACTTAAATAATTGGTTGATAGGTCACAATAGGTAGCTGGTAGCTAGCTTACCTATGATAGATTAAAAATAAAGTTTTACATTTTTCGTGAGAGTTATAAAATTCGCCTAATAAAATTTAGGGAATACCAGGAGAATAAGCACTCTCCTAAGAAACCTAAGAAACTTATAACACTAACCGTGATCGCTAAATCGCATTCTAAACGCGGCAATTAAGATATATATTCCACGCCATGAGAATCTTTTGTTCAACAGTGGACTCCAATATTTTGATAGAAAAAAGTAATTTAACCACTATTCAGGTCTATTTAATTATACAGTCTCTTCTGTTATTGAAACTTGTTCATATAGTCAACTTCGTGAATATGTCCCAAGAAAGTGTATAATATATAAAAGTGTATAAGAGAGTAGGATTGTAATATTTTTAGTCGATCGAGAAACAAAATCAACGATTGCTTTAAAGGATACGTAGATTTTCATAGTCTTATCATACATCTTTAAGTGATAAATTATAAAAGCATTGTTGAACGTTAGCAGCTTCAAGTCGTAAACGGTCTCAGCAGTCCACTCGGATGGAATTAATGAGCATTGTCTTATTCTACCACAATAGCTCACTTTTCTTAAGACTTAAACCCGACGCAATCGTAAATTAAAACTTAATATCTCATTACTTGCAAGCGTTACCCCGCCTACGATTTGGCTCGTGCCAAAAAATCTCCAATTACACGCAGACTTTCTTTATTTCACTTCGGTTTTTTGCTGGGTTTTAAATTTTAGGCTTAGTGTGGTCTCATTAAAACATTATTCCACACTTAATTTTCACATTGATAGAAGAAAACAATTACTTAATTACTTGCCTTTGTCACATTTGAAGACTTCACAAAGAAAATGAGTGAAAACAGATAATAACTTAGTTAATTTAGTTCTTAGCCTAATATATTAACTAGGTTACATATGGTTACAAATATAGTTGAATATAAATTACTTGCTAAATGTATTTTCTAGACACATATATCGCATTTAGAATGTAATTTTGTCAAACTAATACTTTTTGTAGAATATTTTCAAAAATTGTTACTGAAATTATTTTATACGAAATATAATTACAGAACTAAATCATGAATATTGATTATTCTTCTTCAATACATATATGTACATACGTCCTACAGAGCATAGTTTTTTATTGGAAGAGAAATTGACAAAACTCTGGTTAGACGGGCTGGTATTACTTTTAGTTCTTTTTTTGTGTGGTATTGTTTATATACATCATTATTAAACTTTTATGTACTAGTGGACGTGGCTACAAATACTACCAACTCTTTAAATATGGGTGAATTTGGTACGACTAAGAGCTTTGTATAAACCTGGTCCAACTCCATCTGTACCCGTCTGCTCGACAATTTCATTCTCAAAGAAACTCGATGTCAGGCAGGCGGCTGCCCATAAAATTATTGCCAAAACTTTTGCAATATGTACGGAGATAGAAGTGTACATATTTTGAGGACCTGCAAGTGTTGGAATAGGGGCAGGATGACGACAATAAGTCTTTTATGAGAGCTGCGAATACAGCGTGAATTGTATTTCTAATCTATTACTATGTTTTAAATAATAATTAAACAATTATGTTCTAAAAACTTTTAAAAACAATGTAAATTTCTTCTTTATTATGTTACTACAAAGTTACAATAAAGGCAAAGTAATAAATTTATACAAAATCATGTCTGCCATGAATTTCGTTTCGGATCCATAATAAATCTTAAACATTTGCTTAAATTTGAGACGTAATTAGCAACGTTTCCTAAACAATGTCGAGCTAAATTACTTGTGCAATAGCAATTAAAGCCTGTGTTTTAGAGGTCGCTCGCGTGCCGTTATTATAGTAACTGAACAGACTGTGTCTCCAAGGAGTACTAAGAGTTGGACATAACATGAAAGTCTTATTGACAATAGTCTAACATTACTACAGAACTAGATATTGATTTTAATTCATCTTTTGCTATTAATTCCCAGTTTTCCGTACAAGACTCGTTCACACAGGGAAGTTTATGATCACTTTCATCAACGACTCTAATACATATCCTGACTAATATTAGAAATGCGAAAGTAAATTTGTTTGTTATGCTTTCACGCCTAAAACACTAAACCGATTTTAATTTTTTATCACTAATGGAAAGCTGTATTATCAGCGAGTATAGGCTATATTTTATCCCCATATTTCCACGGGACTGGGATAAGAGAACTTCTGTTTTTACTTCACCTTAGCTAATCTATTATCTACTAGCAACCCGCCCTCGCTTCGCTTTGGTTTTAGTCGTGTTACCCGCGTAGTTCCCGTTTTCGTGGGAATACCGGGATAAAATATAGCCCAGTTTACGCGCTGATATTATAGCTTTCCATTGTTGAAAGAATTTTTGAAATCGGTCCAGCCGTTTTGAAGATTACCCGGAACAAACAGACAGACAGACAAAAAATTTTTAATCTGTATTTTAGGCATAGGTGTCGTGCAAATAACCGTGTGAGCATGAAAAAAGCCTATTATTTTGACATTACAAACAGACACTCCAATTTTATTTATTGGTATAGATATCTCATTGTTGAACATGACTCAGCTTTACGAAGATGTTAAAATTGACGTATTAAACTAGACACGGGTCAAATGTATGGAGTATAATTTCGAAAGTTTTTCATGCAATGATTTTATCTGTTTTGGCCCATTACATTTTCATCTCTTACGATATCCGCGGAAAGGAAAGGATAGGAATATATCGTATTTTCACTCTGAAACAATACTAAACACACGTACTAATACTAGTCATCATTATTATAACTTATTCCGTACATAACTATAATCTAAGTATGTCATGTTTCGACACTTCGATGCTTATATTCTTGAAAGTTCCAATCATCATCATCATCATCATTTTGGCTCACATACGTCCCTCTACTGGGCTCGAGCTTCCTCCTTAATAGGACAGAAATTAACCTTACTATACCATGTTGGTTAGACAGGTTGGTGAAAGATTTTATTTCGAGTTTTCTTCTCTTGCATAGATGTCATGTGCGTATTATATCTCTTAGTCGGCTTTTACGACATCCACGTGCAAGTGGTGAATTGTATTCTTATTCCGTCACCACAAGGATCAACATCATTCTATCTCTTATCCTAATTATTAGGGGTTAACATGTACTGTTATTTCATAGTACATGTTGCATAAGCTTAACCTTACTTCCTTACTAATATTATAAATGCAAAAGCAAGTTTGTTTGTCTGTTTATTTATTACGCTTTCACGGTTAAACCACGGAACTGATTTCAAAAATTCTTTCACTAATGGAAGGCTATAATATCAGGGAGTAACATAGGCTATATTTTATCCCGGTATTCCTAAGGGAGCGGGAACTACGCGGGTAAGGCGACTTAAACCGAAGCAAAGCGAGAGCGGGTTGCTAGTCCTTACTAATATTATAAATGCGAAAGTAAGTTTGTTTGTTTGTTACGCTTTCACGCTTAAACCACCGAACTGATTTCAGAAATTCTTTCACCTGTGGAAAGCTATAATATCAGGGCGTAACATAGGCTATATTTTATCCCAGTTTTTTACGGGCGCAGGAACTTTGTGGGCAAGACGACTGGAACCGAAGCGAAGCGAGGGCGGGTTGCTAGTAATTTTATAAATGCGATGGTAACTTTGTTTGTTACGCGTGTAACGCTTAAACCACTGAACCGATTTTAAAAATTTTTCACCAATGAATGTCTATAATATCAGGGAGTAACATAGCCTATATTTTATGCCGGTATTCCCACGGGAACAGGAACTACGCGGGTAAGGCGATTGAAACCGAAGCGAACCGAGGGCGGGTTGCTAGTAGTTTCATAAGTGGTCGCCTGCCTGACGTCAACCCTTCTTTTGAATGTAATTATAGGTCAGATGCCATCAGATGACGTTGAACTAAGTTTATGTAAAGTTCTTAGTCTTTTACGACAACTAGTAAGGGTTCGTAGTGTTCGTAGACGCTATCAAACAGCAAAACTAACTTTTTTAATAAAAAATATAAATAAAATTATTTGTGTATGGAAGATGATCCTAAATTCATTACTCTTCTGAGTTGGGTGTTTGTCTTCATAGTATGCGAACACCCGACCCAACGACTTTAGTATTATAGACTCTACTATTATTTAAAAAAAAACGCCATTTCAATTGTCATTATTCGAAATAGAAAGAATTCCGACGACTTTAGTATTACAGATTCTACTACTATTAAAAAAAAATGCAATTTTTCATCTGTTATTATTCGAAATAAAAAGAATTTCAGAATAAATAATATCGTAAAAGTTTCTCGTGCGGATGGTCAATCCCATTAAAAGTTGGTCAGATTTTCTGCAACTACGATATAATGAAGTCGAAACTGTGATGGCAAGAACTTTTGAGTATTCATCATAACATGATTTAGATCTTCATATAACAATATTCGATATACTATAAAGATTGTATTGCTCTGTATCACGGCTGTTTCATCATTTAAAAAGACTTTGTGATTATTAATGAATACAGTACGTAATTTAACTGAATACATACAATAAATTAACTAAAAGATACTTTAAATTCTGCTATTTGATATAAACTTTCTGTGTGGTGACGGAGTAGGTATAGAGTTGTCATCTCCTAACTTACCCGTGGATGTTGTAAAAACCGGCTAAGTGCGAGTCGGAGTTAAATACAAAAGATTCCGTACCGTTATCTATAAAATCGCGTTTATTGTATGGGAGGCCCCCTTAAATATTTATTTTATTTTTAGTATTTCTTGATACAGTGGCAATAAACATACATAATTTGTGAAAATTTCAACTGTAGCTAGACAGTTGAAATCGTGGTTGTTGAGATACAGCCTGGTGACAGACAGGCAATCGGACAGACAGTGAAGTTATAGTAATAGGGTCCCGTTTTTACCCTTTGGGTACGGAACCCTAACAACGACTAAGTCTACAATCTATGCAAGAGAAGGAAAACTCTAACTAAAACAATATTCCAATCCGTCTGACCAGCAGTAGATCAACGTGTTCGGGTGCTTACCGGACATGAGGTCTTCGGTAAGTACCTGCACAAAATTGGAAGGTAAGAGGCCCCAGGATGCCATGAGTGTGGCGCGCTAATCGACGATGCGAGCCACACACTAGAAGTATGCTCCGCCTGGGGGTCTCAGCGCCACGTCCTGTCAACGGACATGGGAACAACAGACCTGTCGTTGTCGACCATCATCTCCTAGATGCTCGGCAGCGACAGCTGTTGGTCGTCGATGGCCTCCTTCTGTGAGGAATGACAAGGAAGGAGGCCGCGGAGCTGGCACGCGAGGCAGTTGCGTCCGCAGACTCGCTCCGCCGGCGGCGACCAGGGAGGAGAAGACGCCGCTATGCGCTCCTCCTCCCACCGCCCTGAATGATGACAGGACGTGGCCAAACGGCCAAGCGTTGGGGCGTCGGGGATAGAATGTCATCAGACGATCTCTCCGGCACCTCGTAAAAGCGCAGAAGGGGCCGCTGTGGTTTTAGTGGGTATTTCGGGTCACTTCTGTGGCCGTCGAGTCCCACGCATACTCGCCCGTCTTTAACCGGCGGAGCATAGTGCATAAATGCATTTCCACAGAATAAATTAAAAAAAAAAGTAGGTCAACGTCCTTCTCTTTGCAGGGGAGGCTCGAACCCAGCAGTGGGAAATAAATGAGCTGTGATGATGATGATTATGACCGCACTCTGTGGTGTACCACAGAGTGCGGTCTTGTGCCACCTGCATCCAAAGACGCCCACTTTCACCAGGTCGTCTACTGATCGTCGTTTACGCGAGAATTACACATTGTAAATTAAACTACGGATTTTATCACGTTTGTTTATGTTCACGGGCGGACCACGCCCAGCCGCCCATCATGAACGCTGCAAAGTGTTCGAAACTTCGAGCAATCAAAAATGTAATACAAACGCGATAAAATCCATAAAGTAGTTTCATTTACAAAACGAATTAGGGATATAATATGCACATAACATCTGTGCAAGAGAAGGAAAACTCGAAATGAAACTCTATACCAAAATATGTGTGTGCCGCGTGGGCGTGGAGCGCCGTGAACTCGTCGCGCTCATCGGTGCCGACCTGACGTTGCCGACAACCGCCAGGGAGATGCTCAACAGCGTCAAGAACTGGGACGTGGTCGCCACCTTCTGTGAGGCCGTCATCTCACGGAAGGAGGTGGCGGATCGTGCGCGAGAGGAGCTCCTCTTCGGTGACACGTTCCGCCGCCGGTGACTCGGGCGGCGCAGGCGCAAGTACCTGCGCCTGATCCCGCCCTCGCTGAGGCCGCGGGTGACCGGACCGGGGATTTTAGTTCGTCACCCGCAGAGAGGATGAACGCGCGACGGCGACCGACGTCCCGGGACAGGGACGTCGAGGGGTGAGGGTACCCGAAAGGGTATTCCGTCGGGCCGACCACTGACGACAAGTCACTCTGCTCCGGTGGTCGGCCCAACGACCATGGCGACGTGGGTGCTTTATAGGGCCGCGCACCGTCCTTTCGTCACCCCGGACGGAATGGACCGCGTGTGCCCATAAAAAAAAATACCAAAATATCTGACCCAAAATGGTATAGTGGGTCAAATTCCCTTCCATTGTGGAGGACGCCCGAACCCAACAGTGGGACGTATGTGGGCTGCGATGATGATGATGAAGAGAAGAAAACTCGGGACAATACCGTATGCCAACACGTCTGACTAGCATGGTATAGTAGGTAAATTTCCCTACCATTATGGAGGAGACTTTTGCCCAATAGTGGGACGTAAATAAGTTGAGATGATGAATTATATTCACGGATATTTGACACGGACATTTTGTTTTAATTTACGTGAGTTCAAATTTTATTCATATTAATAATTAGACCCATTAGGTGGTATTGTGATTAATTTCAAGGACTTCAATTTTATTTGTTTTTTACATTTGTATAGAACTTCTCTTGGGTCAGCTAGAACACGTATATTAATTATATGAATGTTTAGTGTAGTATAATGTTCATAATAGATAAAAAAGGGAGCCGTTGCTCAGGATGCCTGGAAGATGTAAAACATCGAAATTATTTTGTACAAGTATATAATTATGCATAGAAGAACATGTCAAATGTATAAAAGATGATAATGGAAGAGTTCTCATCGGTGACGAGGAAATAAAAGGTCAGTGGAAGAGTTATTTTGAAAAATTAATGAATGAAGAGAACGTTTGGAGTGGAGAGATAGTGGATCTACCGATCAATCTGGGTTTGGTAGAAGAAGTAAGTTTAGACGAAGTAAGAATGGCTGTCTAGAATATGAGAAAAGGTAAAGCGGTTGGCCCAGACAGTTTACCTGTAGAAGTATGGAAGGCTTTACAAGCAGATGGATGGAAGTGGCTGACTTTATTCTTTAATAAGTTGTTACATGAACAGTCGATCCCGAATGAATGGCGTATCAGTTCACTGGTGCCCATCTTTAAAAATAAGGGTGATGTACAAGAATGTAACAACTACCGAGGAATAAAGCTCATGTCACATAGCATGAAGACTTGGGAGAAAGTGATAGAGAAAAGAATGAGAGAGGAAAGCGAAATAACACAGAAACAGTTTGGCTTTACGCCAGGACTGGGAACCACGGATGCAACTTTTGCTTTACGCCAACTCATGGATATATACCAAAGTGCGCATAAAAACCTGCACATGGTATTCATTGACCTAGAGAAGGCGTACGATCGAGTTCCCAGGGAAGTTCTGTGGTGGGCTTTGAAGAAACGAAGAGTGCCGGGGAAGTATTTAAGATTAGTGAAAGCCATTTATGCAGAAGCATGCAAGAATGTCCGTTCCGAAGCTGGAATCACTGATGAATTCAGTGTCACTGTAGGCTTGCACCAAGGTTCAGCTTTAAGCCCTTATATGTTCCTCCTGGTGATGGATGCTCTGATATCAAACTTACAGGAGGAAGCATCGTGGTTTATGTTGTTTGCAGATGACATTGTCCTTGTCGAAGAGAAGGCAGCTGAAGTACAGAGCAGACTGGAGAAATGGCGGGAAAGGTTGGCAAGAGTAAGCCTTAGGATCAGCTGCACCATGACTGAACATCTGTTCGGTAACTTCGGTGACTCTTCCCAATTCTCTCATTTTGCCTTAGATGTGTTATCCCTACCGGTTTGCTCCGACTTTAAGTACCTAGGCTTCCTTCTCCAAGACGACGATAATATTGACCAGGAGGTAAATCATAGAATGAATGCAGGATGGATGAAATGGCGACAGGTCTCAGGAACAATTTGTGACGCACGGATGCCCCTTAAATTTAAGGCGAAAATATACAAGAGTGTCATCAGACCTGTTGCCATGTATGGATCTGAATATTGGGCATTGAAAAAGATGGATGAAAGAAGATTGCACATCACAGAGATGCGTATGCTAAGATAGATGAGTGGGGGTTACAAGGTTAGATAAGATAAGAAATGAGTATATTAGAGAAGATTAGGAGCGCGAGATTGTCTTGGTATGGACATGTGATGAGGAAGGATGAAAGCCATGTGACAAGGCGGGTTATCGATACGAATGCGGATGGACATAAGAAACGTGGGAGACCCAAAAAGAGATGGATGGAGTATGTAAATGAGGATATGCGTATGAAAAGAGTGAGTGCAGATATAACGGCTGATAGGAGGTTATGGAAGTAAGTACATGTTGTGCCGACCCCACTTAGCGTGGGATGAGGGCAGGCAAATGATGATATATGCATAGAAGAACAGATTACGACAGAAACTAACATGACATAGAGTATCAATAAAATATTACGGTTTTTTTTTTTCTAGAAAATGATGATTTTTGTTCAATAAACATTTATTTTCATTAGCATACACTATAGGTATGTGTTTAGGTTAATAATTTATTTTCAGCTCACTAGATGGCGTTGTACAAAATTCTTAAACAGGTTATAGTTTCGTCACACAAATGTACACAACCAATCGTGGCGTTAACGCCATGGCAAATCGGGTTGAGGGCCCTCAACGCTCACTCACCTGTCTCACCACCACAACTAAGTGACACAAAACAAAAATCGCCACGCCAACGATCGGGTTCCCCTCGCCTCCTCTATAGCACCACTCACCCTCGCCTATAGATGTTTCACATCAAATCAGTTTTAAGATGCGTATATGTGACATATATAGCGATGGTAGATTTTCATTAATAATAGTAACGTTCTTTGTACGTCTTTGTTATTATTTATAACTTATATGTATGTACATAACGAACTATTGTTGTACACGAGCCTTATGACGAATTAGAGGGAAAAGCTATTATAATATTATGGCATACTGGTTATAATCGGCTCAAACTTGTAACAAAATCCAAGTCAATGTTTCAAGTTTTCTTTTTCTTACAAAAATGTCAAGTATTTTACGCCGTCAGCAGGAAAGAATTAACAAGCAACGTAATGTATTATTTACCCCATTACCACAAATATGCTCATAGTACTTTAAACAAGACTAGCTGGTCAGTTAGCAGCAGACGCTGTTCTGTTCAAATAAAATAAATCGTCAGCAGCGCCACCTACAGGGCACAATTGTGAATCTAAACCATTCTCGAATCCCCTTGAAAACACACAAAATATTTCGTTAACATCTGTCCAGCCGTTTAAAAGGAGTTCAGTGACATATACACGTACACAAGAAATATATATATATATATATAAAGACCAGCTGACCCAACAGACGTTGTTCTGTTCAAATCTAAAAAAATAGTAAAAAAGAATTTTACCGGTTCCAATTATTAATCTAAAATCGATTCAGCCGTTTAGAGGGAGTTCATTTACAAACATACGAACATATATATATATATATATATATATATATATATATATATATATATATATATATATATATATATATATATATATAAAGATAGAAAAGTTTATATAGTCGAATAAAAGGTTACATTAGAAAATTTCCAGCCCGGCCTTCTCACCCGGGTCATCGAGGACCTGTTCCCGCGGCAGGCGGAACACACGCCCCCGGTCATGGCTCCGCCAGACACTGACCGGGAGGCCGACGACGACAGTGTTCCGCCCATCACGGAACCCGAGATGGGGGTGGCGGTGACGCGCATGCGCGCAAAGTCTACCGCCCCCGGGCCCGACGGTGTTCCTAACCGCGTGCTGGCCCTGGTCCTCGAACACCTGGGACCCTGCCTCAGGGGGCTGTTCGACGCGTGTTTAGCGTCCGGACGGTTCCCTGGGTGCTGGAAGGAGGGAAGGCTGGTGCTCCTGCCGAAGCCGGGACGGTCACCGGAGTCGCCTTCGGCCTACAGGAATATCGTGCTGCTCGATGACACGGGCAAGCTACTGGAGAGGGTGGTAGCTGCCCACATCGAGCGGCACCTCGTCGGCACGGGGCCCGATCTGTCGGACGCCCAGTTTGGGTTTAAGAGGGGTCGTTCGACGATCGCGGCTCTGTTGCGCCTGAGGGCCGTGGCGACTGAGGCCGTCACCAGCGGGGGAGTGCTGTTGGTGGTGTCCCTAGACATCGCCAACGCATTCAATAGTCTGCCATTCAGCTGCATCAGGGAGGCGCTCCGGTATCACGGGGTGCCAGTTTACCTGAGGCGGCTAGTGGCAGACTATTTGGAGGGGCGCAGCGTCCTCTGCACCGACCGAGCAGGGGACGTTGTGCGGACGCCCATGACGTGCGGTGTCCCACAGGGGTCGGTCCTCGGACCCACCCTGTGGAACATCGGCTACGACTGGGCGTTGAGGGGGAGCCTCCCGCCCGGGCTGGGCGTGATTTGTTACGCCGACGACACGCTCGTCACAGCCCGCGGTGGGACGCTAGAAGAGGCGGTAAGCCTGGCGACCTCGGGTACCGAGGAGGTCGTCAGACGGATCGAGGCGCTGGGGTTGAGGGTCGCCCTGGACAAGACGGAGGCCCTCTTGTTCCATGGGCACACTATGAGCCCTCCCATCGGCGTCTCGATCACCGTCCACTCGGTCGACATCAGCATCCGGGCCCATATGAGGTACTTGGGCCTGGTTCTCGACGGGCGATGGTGGTTCCGGGAGCATTTCCGCAGGCTCGCTCCGCGGCTCGTCGGCGCGGCGGCCCTATCGTGGCTTATGCCGAACGTGGGCGGACCGAGCGCTGCGTGCCGAAGGCTGTACGCGGGGGTCATCCGGTCGATGGCCCTGTACGGCGCACCGGTGTGGGCGGGGTCCATGACCGCCCGACTTAGGGCCCTTCTGTGGCGACCACAGAGGGTCATGGCGGTCAGGGCCATCCGCGGATACCGCACGGTGGCGACGGAGGCAGCGTGCCTATTGGCTGGGACTCCCCCGTGGGACCTGGAGGCGGAGATGCTCGCCGGACTATATCGGCGGGTGACGGGGGTGCGAGCGGAGGGCGGTGTGGTCTCGTTAAGGGATCTCACCGCCTGGCGCGTCGACGCCCGCCGAGATGTCATCGCCCGTTGGGCAGTCCGGCTGGAGAGGCCTCGGTTCGATGTGCGAACCGTGGAGGCCTTCCGGCCGGTGCTGATGCAGTGGTTGGAGAGGCGGCACGGGGTGCTCTCCTTCCGACTGGTGCAGGTTTTGACGGGGCATGGGTGCTTCGCCAAATACCTGCACAAGGTCGTTGGGAGAGAGAGTACACCGTCCTGCCACCACTGCGATTGCGACGAGGATACGGCGCGCCATACGCTCGAGGCCTGCGGGGCTTGGGCAGTGCAGCGCTGTGAACTCGTCGCAATCATCGGTACGGACCTGACGCTGCCGGCTATCGCTAGGGCGATGGTCGACAGCGTCGGGAATTGGGACGCGCAGCCTTCTGCGAGACAGTGATCTCGCGGAAGGAGGCGGTGGATCGCCTGCGTGAGGAGCGCAGCCTCGATGAGGAGATCCGCCGCCGGCGACTGGGGCGGCGCAGGCGCAACTATCTGCGCCTCATGCCGCCCTAGCCGAGGCCGCAGGTGACGTGACCGGGGATTAGTCCGTCACCCGCCGAGAGGCCGACCGCGTGAGGAAAGACCGACGTCCTACCCGAGGGGGGGACGTCGGTCGATGGGAGGGTACCCCAATAGGGGGTATTCCGTCGGGCTGACCACTGACGACAAGTTAACGCTGCTCCAGTGGTCGGCCCAACGACGAAGGCGACGTGGTTTTTGGGTGGGTCGCGGGAGTTGCGTGCTTAAGCCCCTCTGTCGCCTCGGACGGAGTGGTGCGGAGGGGCGCCGACCGCGACCCACCCACAAAAAAAAATAAAAAACATCAGAAAATTTTATAAAGTCGTTACGTTTTCTTAAATTTTCTAATTTTCTGCGCAACTTTCTTATTTTTTTTCCCTAATAGTCATTTTCAAAGTATTAGAAGACTTAAAAAAAAGATGGACGAAATCGGTAAAGTTATGTTAAAGTTATGTTATTGTCCTGCCCGAACAGCGCCACCTACCGGGTCCAATTGCGAATCATCAGCATCACTATCATCTCAGCTCATATAAGTCCCACTGTTGGGCTTGGGCCTCCTCCTCAGTAGGAGAGAAGTTAAGCTACTATACTACGCTGGTCAAACGGGTATTGTTTCGAGTGTTCCTTTTCTTGCATAGGTATTTTAGCATATTATATCCCTTAGTTGTCTTTAACGACACCCATGGGCAAGAGAGGGGGTGGTAAATTGTGTTCTTACTTCGTCACCTTTCGGTTAAACTATAGTTTAATAGATAAAAATTAATTAACACTTGAAATATTCTTGCGTTAAAATTTTAAACATAACATTTAGGAATCAAAATTAATTAGCTGGATTTAGTATCCAGTCTAATTAATTTTGAGTTACGTAATAAGTTCAGTTATATAACGTAGTTATTGCGTTTAGAAAATTAAGTGGAAGAGGAGTAACGGTTAAAATGTAACTGAATTTTCATTGTTGAGATTTTGAATATAAAATAATGTTTCTAAATTAACAATAAATTCTGAGTATCCAAGAAGTTAGTATTTAGAGCTGAAACGGCATTCTTGATTAAGTCTCATTATTAACATAAGTAGGTAATTTCTTAAAGTACTTACTTGAATCTCTAACCCAGTAGTTAATGGATTTTGGCGAAGATTCTACATAGCACTCTATAGTGACGTCAGTTCCCAGCGGAGCACCAACTAGCTGATTTGGTACTTGGATAACTGGATGAACTGTACAAAAACATAATCAATTAATAAAATGAAATAATTAGAAATAAAATAATAATTTAACTGCATTGATGGAGTAGTGGTTAGGATACCGACCTACGCTGTCAGTGTCGTGGGTTCGAAACCATGTAGGATAACACCTTGTGTGATCCACAAATTATTGTTTTGAGTTTCGATGTAATTTCTGTTCGTTAACTATGTTTGTAAAGTCCTCCGCAATACAAGGATTATTGCCTTACTGCAAGGTCTTCATAAAAAGACGGGTTTCCTCTTCTCTGACGTAAACTTACATTTACCAATATTCTCTACTAATCAATAGAACCCTCTTGAAAATAATGCTTACTCACGAAGCCAGATCTTTTTGGGTCCATAAGACCGGTCTATGGTGATACGTCCGATTCGTCCAACGGATTGTGTCCCTTATTCATCTTTTTCGACATCCACAGGCAAGATGGGAAGTGGGAATAGTATTCTTCTTTTGTCATCACACAGATAAGTTACTAGTGATTTAATGTTATTGATTTAAGTTTAAGATTAAACATGTCCTTTAGAAGTTCTTGCAAAATGAAAAATAAAAAGTATTTTACTCAAAACATTTTATTAAAAACTAAATGAAAATTTCAAAAATTAATTTTGAGTGACAATTTGTTAAAGAAAAGTACTAGAGACTAATACCGTTAAAGTTAAATTTTGCATGAAAGCAAAATCTTTGCTTGAGTTGCCACGAAAACACAACAGTATCTAACGCCCAGAAAATAATTAAATGCTACTATTCGTTAACATTAAATAATACCATCATAATGAGAAACCTCTAAAAGTTTACGAGATAAATAACAGTTACTTTGGTGAAGGTCAGAATTAAATTGCTAAAAATATCTATATAAATCTCAGTGAACTTTTGCTTCGTCAACTGTTCTACCTCTTCTAAGTATATCCATTAGTATTAAAGCTGCTGAAAAAATTATATTTACGACTTCGTGAATAGATATTGGAAAGATACATAATTCTATATCCATTAGTATTAAAACTGTTGTAAAAAAATATATATATTTACGACTTCATCAATAGATATTAGAAAGTTAAAACATTCAAAGTTTTTAACGATCAAAATATGTAATATTCATTATGCCATGAACTATTTTGTCTAAATAATGAATTTATTATTTAATTCCGTGTAGTGACGGAGTAAGAATACAATTCACCACCCCTCTCAAATTGAAGTTCTATAAGCACGCAGCTAAAGCATACAGTTTCATAAAGACTTATTTGCGAGTGATAAATATTGGCATACGTAGAATTCACGTCTATAGGAAAACCGTCTTATCAATTAGATCAACATGTGTGTTTTTTACTATTTACGATCATTAAACTGGGACTTGTATAGTTGTATTTTCAGGTGGCCTTACACACATTATCTATCGGAATGATTACACTTTTTATCTCGTAGATATTTATAATTAGCCATGTTAAGTACTAAATCTCCTTAATTACATAAATAGCGAAATCTCTGTTTATGACAGTGGCGTTTAGCTGCTTAGGACCCTAAGTCACAGATAGCACTTTGCAATGAGAAAGGCTTGTAATGCATTATATTTTTACGCCGTCACTACATGCGTTGATAAAGTTGGCTGGCTGTGCTTATATTCCTTTTATCTATCCAAACGGACTGATAGTCGGAGCGGCAAGTTGCACATCTTTTTTCGTTTTTTATTTTTTTGACGGGCTTTGGCGGTCTGGACATCATACATCGTCCGTTTGGCCCCACTGTATTTCTTGCCTTTCATTATTGGGCCGGACACTTTGAGGAAAAATTGAACATTGCAAAAGTGATTTTAAATAGACGGTTGTTGTATTGTATGATCTAAATATAAGACAGGATAAACATTAACAAAATAATTTAAGATCTTGAACGAACATTTCTTTTTGCTAATTACATGCATTTTTTTTTAAATTGCCACGAAACTTTAGGCTTTTTTACATGTCAACTAAAAAAGTAGGTTGCCCGTGTAGTTCTAGAGTAAGAATATAATTCACCACTCCCTATCTTACCCGTGGATATCATAAAATATAATTAAGGGATATAATGTGCATATAAAAACATTGCAAGAGAAGGTAAGCTCGAAATAAAACCCTATACCAACCCACTTGACCAGCGTGGTAGTCCTGTTCAATCAATCAATCAATTTTGCTCCTATCATGGAGGATGTTGGAGCCCAGTAGTGGGACGTATTTGAGCTGTGATAATGATGATTATGATAAAAAAAGTAATATTATGAAATTATACAAACTTTAATATTGGAACCAAATATAATCCTATAAACATTAATCATCATCATCATCTTGCTCTTATCCCAATTACTTGGGGTCGACGCAATATGTCATCTGTTTTGACATATTGCAAAAAGTTTCGGCAATGACTTTTATGATCGGCCGCCTGCCTGACGTCAACCCTCCTTGGGAATGTAATCGTTGACCCAAATGGTACCAGATGGAGTTGGTCCGAGTCAATCTAGGGCTCTTAGTCGTCTTTTACGACACCCACGAGCAAAGCAAGGGTTGGTAGTATTCGAAGCCGCTACCACACAGCTATAAACATTAATATAAGAACTAAAATAACGTATTTTAATACACATAGTATTGTATATAGCGTTCATACTTACAATGCACTTTGATAGTTATCCTTTTACTCACTGAAGGCGGTACACCGTTACTCGCAATGCACAGATACGCACCCATATCCGAACGTGATATTTTTGTTAAAGTCAACACCTCTTTTTCATATATAGCAACTGAAATGATGTGATCTATAAATTATCATAAATTTTTTCATTATGAAGCATCAGTAAATGATTTGGACTAATGGTTACCTGAATAATAATTACAATCAAGCCTTGAGGCGACCAAATAATTTAAATTTAACTTCATTTGCAGGTAGTGTTAGCAAATAATCATAAAGAAATTATCCTTGTCTAATTATAGTCTCTGTCTCTCTTCACGAGAAGAAGATTATATTACTGACGAGAAGTGTATGAATTTCTATCCATCTGTCCATCAGCCCATAAATGTCCACATTGACATTTACATGACAAAGGCCTTCCAAGAGAATGATACGTGGATTGATCCTGCGGCTATTGCATCCAAAGGTTCCTTGAAATTTTTACGATATCAGTCGATCAATACGAACTTAAATATTAATATAGTTATGCCTTATTCTTAATAAATTATGCCAAATTTTTCGGTAATATTAAATACTGTCTCGTGCATTTTTGTTGTTGATTTGAACACTCTTAATTTTAAATTATTGTACCTATTTATTTTTAAATAATAAACGTGAATAGTGAGATATTTAGTTATATATTTTTTATAACTAATATGTATTTCTTGGTAGCGTGTTCAAAAAAGTTAATTAATAATTCAGCTTTATTATATTAAAAATATATGTAGACAATAAAGTCGTGTATCACAATATTAATTCTCACAAAACTGTTTTCAAAGACATATGTGAATGAACATGTATATTTACTGCTTGTGGGAAGGTTTATGTCCAACAGTGGATGTTTACAGGCTGATGGATGGATGGATGATTTGCTTCCAGCTTCAAGGATGATAATGAGTAAAACTAAATTGGGCAGCATATTTAATATAAGTTAATAAACACATCGTACTTAGAAATTCAGGCATTTAAAAACTAGTAATTAGCTTATAGTGTATTATTTACCTTTAGATTTGCTACCATTAGAATCTTTTATTACTATATCAGCTCCATCTTCTCGTCTCCATAGTACCTTAGGTACTGGCATCCCTTTAGCGTGACAAGAAACTTTTGCTGTACCACCCTCAGGCACCATGATGTCGCCAGAAGTTTCCTCTGGTATAAAATCTGGTGGTACTACTACTTCTAAGTAACCCATCTGTTAAAAATAATATATTGTGCTTAGAATACCATCAATTGTACAAACTGCTGTGCCCCTGCAAGGGCCCATGGGCGGTATTACTTACCATCAGTTATGCTACTTGCTCGTTTGTTACCATCAGCAAATTAAAATAAATATATAACTTATCTGGCCACAAATATTGTTACAACTTAAGAGAAAAATATAAGAATAAATAATTGTTTTAATTCAAAAATGGGACGCTTATATTGTCAGTAAATTTAATCCTTTTCAAGCGATTTTATATATTTTTCAAGGTTAATATATATTTTTTTTATTGCAAAAGGTGGCAAACGAGCAAACAGTGTACATGATGATAAATATTACTGCCGCTCATGGGCCATTGCAAGGCTGCTGCCTACCGTGAAGAAGGTGAAGGGACTGTGAATGCGTGCAATAAGGTTCAATGAAACGAAAGGCATCACCAATACCCCACGCAAACACCCTTAAAAAGTTGGGCTGCCGGCTCTCTCGCTCACCGAACAAAGGGCAGTAACAAATTGCCACTACTCACGGGTTGAGAGCCCTCAGCGCTCACCCACCAGTCCGGGTAAAGTTGTCACAGCCATATAAGGCTAACAACTAAGTCACACACAAAAAAAAAAATCGAACGTTGATTTTCTGCGAGAGTGTGGTACTACCTCGGACGACCGGCCCGCGGCTATAGACAGACAACTGTCAACAGTGTGGTTGTAACACTATACAATAATAATGTTAAATCACAATAGTGAAATAGGATTTTAAAAATAAGATAATTGCAGTGACGGCCTTTCACAAAGCTAAGTATCGGATATACCACTACACCAAGCCAATCAAAGGTAATCGTTTTGAATGCGATTCCTTTTTTAATTTATTGCTGAGATTTAAATATATAGAAAATATAAATTTTATTAAGATTACATTAGCTATTCCATAAAAAATAAATGCACTTTTATTTATAACAAAGTTTCATACCAGACTGAATAATTATTTATTTATTAAATGACTGTTCAATATATAACTTATCGATGTTTATTATATTATCCTCTCCAAGAGAAATGCCATAACGCACACGGTTGGCGATCCCAGTTATTGTTATAAGTTCCCCAGTGGGTACACATTACGACAGTAGGTAGAAGAGTAAAGGATGGCAAAACATTGTATTCTTAACACGACACCGCACGTGGAAACTGACTTCATATGTGCATTAAATTGATACACATTTACACAGAACATTATGGTAATAGAATTAGAATACAATGTATCAGCAACGCTTCCGTTTCTTATTTTTATAGTGAATTATCTATACTTCCGTTTCTTATATATCCTCCTGCCTACCAGAGATACTTTTTGCTTAGTATATTGCTGAAATTTTAGTATTATATTCCTAATAGGTTGACGTATTTTGAAAAAATAGTAAAAAAAATCTTACCCTCCGGAAAATGGCTTTTCATTATGTCCTTTATAAAGGACAAAGTGACGATATTACTATGTCATTTATGTAGAACATAAATTGTTTTTACTTATTAATTGTAAGTAGAATATAATAATTAGCTAAAAAAAGAAACGATAATTTATATTATGACTTTTTATTAAAAAATACAAAAAATGAAACTAAAATTAAACGTTTTCTTAAACAAAACTATCAAACTTAAACATTTTCTTCGAAAACGATCATAGAGGATCTAAAAATTAACATTATTTTCTAATCAGTCATAATTAGGAAAATAATAGAGATCGAAAAGGTAAGAATTAAGCTTATATACTAATTGTAAGTTTAATTTTCCTAAGGGTAAGGAGTAGTCATAGTAGACTACTCATTAAACCCTCATGAAAGTTAGAAAAATAATTACGATTTGGCGTAAATCATATATATATGTGTCACGTTTCTTACAAAAAAACTGTCGTTTTCTTATCACATGCACTTGCCCTACACCGTGATTGTTTTGGACCATATTCAGGTAAGTGCAGTGCTGATTTAGTGCGGCGTTCTTTTAAGGGAATTACCTTCCCTACTTCTCTTCAAAACTCTATCAAACACTGGTTGTACTTTTTAAATTTTTTGCCTCTTTTGTTCAGTTGTTACCTCAGCATAAACACAGTTTAGACGCAATCTTATGAAAT
This sequence comes from Lymantria dispar, assembly GCA_032191425.1. NCBI lineage: Eukaryota > Metazoa > Arthropoda > Insecta > Lepidoptera > Erebidae > Lymantria > Lymantria dispar. The sequence goes on from CM063441.1 coordinate 25,043,409, forward strand.
AAAACCTGTTTCTTGTCATAACCATTGCAATAATGGGAACCTTCCATTTCTCTGACCAGTACCTACATATTAATTTGAGGACACTGTAATGCCGACATTATCATCGTTATTCAAATATATGTTTTCAACTCTCTCAGGGTGAGCTCCATAGTCAGCCATTCTCTTAAATATGGGTTCTATTCGAGCAGTCCACCATATAATATATTGGTCATAGAACATACCACACCCAATCTCGAGTTTCATAATGTATGTAAGCTGGTTGCATCAAACCATGAATTACAGGCTCTAAGGTGTCTCTTGTCCATGTATATTGCACACTCTCGTTCGTTTGGCGATTTCTGATTGCAATCAGTCGGATTGATAAAGATGACGGTCGAGTCCGCTGATCTTCTTGGCCATGATTTGAGCCACGTTCACGGCGAAGTCTATGTCCACGTCCACGTCTCATCTTTCCCCGTCCTCTTGAGCGAGATCGAGAAGTAGAACTTTCGGTCAGGGCTGGAGAAGGTGGGGGAGGTATCAGAGCAAAAACTTCTTCGTCTGAGCTGCTAAAAAATATACATAAATGAATAAATCTTTCAATGTACTACACAAAGTACAACAGAAGTATAACTACCAAAACTTTTACTACCTACATTTGTTCTACACAAAGAACATAAAAAATCAATTCACGGTTATTCAAACATTGTTTATTTCTCAACAACAATAACAGTCTATATCTATGTCTCGAAGAATTAATTACTTAGTGAATATCCAAAATCTAGAAATAATTAAGATTTTTTTTAAATTTCAATGGATTAACTTACCAATGCGCGAACGCACATCTCCATCTCCACGCTCCGACGCCGTTTTGAAAAGAAATGACAGATGTAAAGTTTCACTTTATTCTTTTTCATATGCCTAAGTATCCGATAGATGTCACTATTAAGTAAAACAAATATTTTTCGTTCAAGAATATGGCGGCAGAATTTTAAAAGTCTTATGTACTACAAGTAGTACAGATGTAGGTAAGAGGATATAGTATGAGACGTTTAAAGAATTTATAATAATTTATAACAATACTGCAAGGTTCAACCCAATAAAAGCTATATAGCGTGACGTCTGGTTGGCGCTCTATGATTTGTAATATATTCCTCTTACTTTATAGATTAATTAACTACGCCATAACTTCGCGGCCATACTGTAGAATTTATGTATCAATTCTTCAATCACTTGGGTAGGTACTTCTTTTCTACATAAAAGGTAGGCTTTTCAATATCCTATACCTACAACGTGTAATCCATACAACTCGTATGTCAAATTTCAAGATCATCAGTTGGGAAATTAACGCGTTGAAAGCATAACAAATAAATATTAGTTAAGTTTGTGTCTAAAAGAAATTAATTGCCGAGACGTAGAGTAGAAATTTGAGTATGTTTTATACTACTACGTGAAAAGTACTACCAATTTAACAAGTTTCAAGAACAAGTATCTACAATTAATTTTAATTATCAGTGTGTAAAATAAATATATTTGCAAGAAACTCTTTTGCTTGTTTTACAGACATTCTAAGAAAGAGAAGAGGTACCTAGATATTTTGTTTTTCTATAGAAAAAATAGTAACGAATAGAAAGTATTATAAAATATTGGCGAAATTTATAAAAATTTACCTTTTTTTTTTTGGTATTGGGCTGCGGTCAGCGCTCTCTTCGTACCACTCCGTCCGGGACGACAGAGGGGCGTAAGCACGCACACCCACAACCCACCCACGGTGCACGTCGCCTTCGTCGTTGGGCTGACCACCGGAGCAGGGTGACTTGACATCAGTGGTCGGCCCGACGGAATACCACCTATTTGGGGTACCCTCCCATCGACCGACGCCGCCCCTCGGGGAGGACGTCGGTCTTTCCTCACGCGGTCGGCCTCTCGGCGGGTGACGGACTAATTCCCCGGTCAAAGAATTTACCATTATCTCTACTGCGAGATAGATGAATTATCGATATGGAAACTGAGAAATATTAATATGTGTCACCGTCCCTTCTTTTCTTACGGATGATTTTAAGCAAAGACTAAGAGACATAAATAGATAACATCACTGTATAGAAGAAAATCTCGCAATAAAATCCTATAACAATCCGCCCGACTGGTGCGGTATAGTGAGAGTGCTGTATATAGAATAGACTCAGTCCCCACTAGGTAGGCTGACGACATTTTAAAAGTCGCAGGGTGTAGTGAACGTCAGAGGATCGTTCTCACTGGTATTCGCGTACAAATGTGGATGTCTACGGTTTGATGGACGGATGAATGGACGATCCTGCCACTGGGACGTATATAAGCTGAGATGATTATGAACTCAACTGCCTAACCTATTTCGGTACAAATTATTATATAGACAAAGCAAAGATATAGCTTTTTTTAGAAGAATGTAGTACTACTACAAGTTATAATATTTTAAATTGAGTTTTAATAGATTCACATATGGTTAGTATTACAAATTTAAATACCGTCTCAATTTATTTATTTTTATTTATTTCCATCTATCCATCCATCAGCCTACAGATGTCCACTGCTGGACGTAGGCCTCCCCACGAGAATGCCACTCGGAACGGTCCTGCGCCACTTGCATCCAACGGTTCCCTGCGACTTTGAGAATATCGTCAGTCCACCTAGTGGGGGGTTGTCCTACGCTGCGCCGTCCGATTCATGGTCGCCACTCAAGAACCTTTCTTCCCTAACGGTTGTCGGTTCAACGAGCAATGTGGCCTGCCCATTGCCATTTCAACATGCTAATTCTGCGGGCTATGTCGGTTACACCCGTGTTCCGGATTTTATCACGTAGAGAAATACCGAGCATAGCCTTCTCCATAGCACGCTGAGCGACTTTGAGCTTTTTTATGAGGCCGACATTTAGAAACCACATTTCAGTGCCGTGGACACTGCAGAATATTAGACGAGAAGATCCTCTTAAGTTTTCCGAACGCTGCCCAGCCGAGTTGGATTCGTCGGCTGCACAGAAATATTAATACTTTAGAAAGGCCATTCAGCTGATTTTGTTCGAAAACCAGCGTGGCTGAATTGCCCCCTCCCGCTGATGTTAATACATATGCAAGGTCTATGCTTACAACAATTTCACACACTAACATAACACACACATCAATCTCGAAGCTGCAGTTGGTACACAAACTATAAGTAAGTTCTGTAGGCAACGTAAACTCACATATAAAAAAGCACATGTACGCTAGTGTTTGCCATGGTCAATATACTACACGATATTTATTTAGCCTGTTTTATCGAAACAAAAATATTAATGTCTTTAAATTAAGCACTTGCTTGTGTGTGTGTTGAAGTTATTTGTAATGCAAGTCAGTAATTTAACAGTAAAATCATGCAAATAAAATACTCCTCACTACATTCTGTATAGGTGACAGAAAATTTAAGTGCAAAAATAAATTACGCAAGCGAGTAGCGATTTGTATATTATATTGTTCCCATATATGGTACACACCAGTACACAAGATACAATTAAAATGTATTAACTATCGATACGCGTGGATCAACGTCAATGTTTTGAATGAAAACGTATGGTAAGGCGGTTCTTAGTGATATCGCATTGAACGCAGTACATTGCGCGGTTGCTGGACTAATAAAAGGTGATATCCATGCATGGCAGACGATGTATAATATTTGGCTCTTTTTGCGATTTTATAATTGTTTTTTATAAACGAAATAATAGTATCATAAAATTAAGAAATAGCACGAATTAATAAGTTTATGGACTTAACGATAAAAAGAATGCCTTCTTAGACTATAACTACGCAACTGACTTCTTTTTCGACACGTTGTAACAGCGCAAGACGGCATATTTCTGTTTTTTGTCGGAGCTTTGTTCAAGGTCACTATATGAGCGCAACTAAGAGCTGCTAAAACGAATTTCGTCAATATTAAGACCGTTTGATCGCAATTGTGGCACGCTTGCCCCGCCCACATGGCCGTTCTATCTTATTAATTTTTCTGTGGTCGGCTGACCTCTTTCTCGAAATTGGATCTACCTAACTGGACTGCTTGTCCTAGGTAAACATAATGATCCACAACTTCGAGAATCGCATTCCCAACTAGGACTTATTTATTTATTTATTCATGATTACAATACCTCAAAATTACATTAGCAATAACAAAAGAAAGGTTTTTACTTACATGCTACATTGCCCCATGCAAACCATAAATTTGAAAGGATAGATATTAAGGATAGATATTTGTTTATTGAAAATTAAAATTTCTATTAATATTTAAATAGTCAGTATATATTTTTAATACTGTTATTTTAGTCGGGCAGGTGTAGTCGGGTTAATTCAATATAGGTACTGCTGCACAGAAGTCTAACAACCGATCCCTACGGTCAGAACACATTTATGACTTTTAGTGATAAGACAAATTAAAAAAATCTCAAGTCTAACACTGAGGGACCTCATAAAAATGAGAAAATGCACACAAAAATGCCTTGAAAACCACGTTATAATAATGATATTGTTTATTCGAGTAACCAAGACTCAAAAAAGTTAGTAAAACTTAAAGTTAGTAAAACTTATACTACGGTCCTGACTGTCATGATTATCTGCGTTTATGAGATGTGATCATCGATATACACGGGCAGAAGACAGCGAGTCCGCCCGTCCGCCGTTTTACTATCCACCCGTTACCATAGTAAAAATAGTTTTATTTACAAAGTGAAATATTCATGTAAACATCAGGAATCATTATTTCTTATAATAATTACAATAAATAATTAAAGAACATTGTCACAACCAGCGTTATGTTACGTTACGTTACAGTTGCAACCTAGAGTGCTGTCGCCGTCGGCGATTTATGTCGTTATCAGGTTCGAGTATAAATTACAGCGCAGAGCAATAATTTAGGTGCACCATGCACGAATCATTACCCGCTGCGTTGCGTCCGCTCTCCCCATCTGCGTGGCTTAATTCACTTTGTTTCCCCAATGTTTGTTTAAGTTGCAATTTAATTTTCTCTGTGTGATATATCAATTAAATCCTCAAGGGGGGTAATTTCTGACGTGATAAGTCAATTGAATAGAAACATCTCAATGGTTCAATCTATGTGGCCACGATAATATGGTGTAAATTACAATATTTAAAAATGAAAACTGATAATGTACAAAATGAAATCAATGGATATTATTCTCCTGAAATAAAAAGTCGCTGGAAAAATTATAGTAACTATAAATTAATTTTGTGGGCATGGATGATGAATGAATTTACAACTGTGTTAAATCCCACCGAAGTGTCACATAATGGATTTTATGCTCATGCAGCCATGCAGGCGGCTTCAGTTATATTGATAGGAATGCCATTAGCCTACTCAGAAATATGTTTGGGCCAATATGCTAACTGCGATATATTCAATATGTGGAATTTCTTTCCTCTATTCCGGAATGTTGGTTTTGCATCATATTATTTGATTTTTACTAAAGGAATGTATGTCTTAGTATTAGCATCTTGGCACCTGATATACACATTTTATGCTGCTATGGATACACCACCTTGGACCAATTGTAATGATTTTGGCGATATTAAATGTATGGTAAAACGAATTAACGTTACAGTATTCCAACATTGCCTAGAAACTCAGATTTTATTTGAAAATGACTGTGGTATGAAGACTGCTAGTAACTGTTTTTTTGAACGAGAGATAGGAAGCAAATGTACATTAATAAATCCAACATGTTATCGGTCCTGGAAAACAAGTATTGCGCTTTTTATAATATGTTTATCAGTGTATATATTATCTATCAAGAAAGAGAAAATAATCCAAATTGCAGTAAGAACTTTAGCCTACTATGTATGTACTGTAATAATAATTTTGTTTTTTATAGCGTTATCCAGTAGGGGAACATGGTATGCTACAAAAGTTGCAATCAATTGGAGTGCCTATGACTTTTATAGTTGTTTTAATATTATATCTAGAGGATTCTTATCTGTTGGAACAGGATCCGGTATTCTAATATATTTATCACGTGATGAGTGTTTCAGAAGTCCAGCTACAATGACTGCCCTAAGCACTTGTTTATTCACGCTTTCGATATCTTGCATGATGGCACTGATTGTGTATAGCGGAATTAAAACTATGTCTTATTATCATGGGCAAGAGGAAAATATTATTGAAATCAATTCAAATCCATTTTTTCCACCATTTGGTTCTGTATCAGAAATAATTTCCTACTTTGACTCTTTACCTATTTGGTCTTTTGTTTGGTTTTCCGTTGGTTTTTTCAGCCTATACGTGAATTTTTGGATTTTGTTTTTTATTATGTTAGATATTTTACTAAAGAGCTCTCAATTAGTAAACCGTTTCAAAAATATTATCCGCATATTTTTTACGATATTTATTATAGCTTGCACAATGCCCTTTTTATGTTCAGACCTTGCAAAAATTCTTATAGATGCCATTGAGATAATGCAAACATTTAACAGTTTATTACTTTCTATATCCTTGTACTGGATTTATGGTGTGTGTAAACATAATGTTGATATAATATTTATGATTGGTGTAAAGGCCAGTTATTTTTGGAAATTAACATGGCTATTGAATCCAATATTACTTTTGACCATTTTATATAGATCCTGGAATGTCTACGAGATTCATGTTTCTCGTGATTCATATTTTATAAAATCATTACATTCTTATTGTGACATGCTTGTATTTTATATTATCATAGGCGTATATGCATTTATTATTATTATTGGTGTATTTGTGCAAATGATAAAATATTGCATTGCAGGTAAGTTTAATACAATAGTTACACCCACAAAAGATTGGGGTCCAAGAGATAAAATTTTGTTCCGAAGTAGGATTATGTTTTTACCAGAAATAATGACTAGAGAATTTTTATATCGACAAGTCCGTTTGCGTGGGTATAAAAAGCGACAACAATTTAGACAAAAGTTAGAGATTGTGAGAAAACAGGAAAATCTTTCAATTGAAGAGTTGACTTGGAGTGCTTTAACATCAAATTAACTAGTCTAATTAATAAGTCAAAATAAATTTACCTGACTTTTCATTGGATCTGTATTGATTTGACACATATACTGTCCTCGATCTTCTTCTTGAACGTTTTTAATGTGCAAATTCCAAACAGTTTGTCCATTATGTGATACGCCAACTCTATGATTATTCGTTATTACGTGAACATGTATTGCTTGAATAGCTTTAGTATCAGCTTTCACCCAACCCACCTGTAAATAAACTATTAGTTTTATCTATTTCATTTTGTATCTTAAAATTTCATAGTATGAATTTTAAACTTACTCTGTATCCTCCAAGATTTTGTACTAGACATCTGAATGTGGCATCTCGGCCTACCGGTACAGTCAAATTCATTAATGACTCAGCGAATTCTGGTTGAAACGCTTGTCCTGTAATTAGTTACAGCACGTTTAATGATAAATGTACTTTATTCTGTGTGTATAAAGTTTAAAATATAGAAGTGATATTATAATAATCCACAGTTTTATTAAAACATTCATACGTCTTACATACATTGTGAATGCGAAATTTCAGTGTCTCTAGACGTTTGTGGTGTGGAGATTTAAAAATTTCATAGAACTTTACCGGATTTTTTTTTTGGGGAGGGCTGTGGTCGGCGCACTCCTTGCACCACTCCATCCGGGGCGACAGAGGGGCGTAAGCACGCACACACGCAACCCACCCGAACACCACGTTGCCTTCGTCGTTGGGCCGACCACCGGAGCAGGATTACTTGTCATCAGTGGTCGGCCCGACGAAATACCCCCTAGTGGGGTACCCTCCCGTCGACCGACGTCCCCCCCTCAAACTTTACCGGATAGAGTTATACTTTAACTTATTAACGTAACGTTAAATCACCCAACTAACGTCTGTAAATAAATACCATAATCTATATATATATATAAAATGCTTTGTCCTAAGTGAGGTGACAACGCACAGCCTAAACCGCTGATCGTAGAGACTTGAAATTTCGAGGCTGTGTTCTTTGTGGGACGTAGGCATCCGATAAGAAGGGATTTTTAAAAATTATACCTTTAAGGGGGTGAAAAACGGGGCAAAGTTTGTATGGGGCAATGCGATTCCTCCAATCTATTTCAAATTTTGCATGAGCATTCTTACACAGAATTAATGAAAGACCTGTTTTGTATTTTATTGAAATTCATTTCCTAACAGGGTTAAAAAGGTGTAGAAGGTTATTGTGGGGGTGATTTGCTTCAAAGTTGATAATAATAAGTACTCTTTAGTGTTTTTGATTTAAATAACATTTTATTTTGACACTTGTTTGAAAACTCGATTCGATTTTATTCAAAAAACCGGCTAAGTGCGAGTCGGAGTAGCGCTCGAAGGGTTTCGCACCATTATCTATAAAAGAGTAAAAAAATCATGTTTGTTGAATGGGAACCGCTCTTAAATACTTTTATATTTGTTTTTTTTTTTTTTAATTTATATTATTTATTTGTAATTGAATATAAAACTAAATATTCTGTTAATATTTCAAGCGCCCACCTGTTGCCGTTATCAATATTGAGCAAAAAGGAGCAAAAAAAACTACATTTATTATAAGGGATCCCCCCTTAATTATTATTTTATCGTTCTTTAGTAGTTGTAGTTATAGAGGCAATAGAAATGTATCATCCGTAAAAATTTCAACTGTTTAAATATCATGGTTCATGAGATACAGCCTGGTGACAGACAGACGCATGAATGGACGGACAGCGAAGTCTTAGTTATAAGTTATCGTTTTACTCTTTGGGTACGGAACCCTAAAACGGATGATCTCACATAAAAGCTTGGTATAATGTGAATACTCTATAACATCAGAATGTCTCGTATTATTATCAGTATGGTATTGATAACCATAACCCGCCATAACCATGGGCTGCAGGCGTAGAAAAGCTGCGGTCGTCTGACAGAAACCTAACTGGGTATTGGACACATCGCCAAGGTGCTGGGTGACGCGAGCAGTCAATATCTTTTTCTGTTCACTAGCTTGCCTACATAATCCAGCAACACGATGGGCGTAGTAGACAGGCCTGAACGCACTACATAGTTATCTGTGATTGGCTCTGCTACACATGATTTCTACGCGGTCAAAGTCGCGGGCAAAAGCTAGTTTGAAATAAAACTACTTAACGGATTTTATCGCGGTGAGATGGTTTTATGAGATTCCTGCTGCTCATTCACTTGGCTGGTTTTAACTATTATAATAGGCAGTAAAGTATTGTGACACATTCAACTCTTAATCATGATATTCCATGACATTCCACTCTTAATGATGATGAGGAATCATTATAATTAGCAGATATAGGTATATGTGAATAAAAATTGTATACTCACCAACGAGTTTAGAGTCGAGTCCCAACATAAATATAGCCAGTAAGTATATAGACCACCACGGTTGTTGCATATTTTTAGTCACGATATTGAGGTAAGTTTGAATACACTTTGAAACTCTGGAACAAAATGAAAACAATAAAATAAAGTAAAATTTTATTCGATACGATTAACGATTTTATACGATGTAATTTAGTAAGGGGATTGACTTAAATTTGGGAAAGGTGATTTTATCGGGGGAAAACGTGTAGAAGTGGTTAAAATATGAAATGAAATTTTGTAGTGCAATCCGTCATTATTGTTGATAGAACTTTGTAATAAAGCACTTGATAATAAATAAATAAATATTTTTACCACCGGGAACGGGAACTATACGATACGTGAAATGGTGGAAATTTGACCAATTTAAAAAATTCTTGCATCAATAGAAAGCTACATTAGTAGCGAATAAGAAAGGGCGTGTTTAACATTGGAGTTACGCGGGTGGAACTAATATTATAAATGTGAAAGTTTTTATAGATATTTGGATGTTAATTACTCAATCACGCGTAAACTATTGATACAGATTTGGATGAAAATTGGTACATAAATAAAATATTTCATAAATTAACACAGAATGCTTTTTATTCCGATTATAATATTCTAGAAAACCGCCCTCGCTTCGCATCGGTTTTAGTCGCTGTACCCGCGGCGTAGTTCCCGTTCCTGTAGGAATACCGGGATAAAATATAGCCTATGTTACTTCCTGATATTATAGCTTTCCATTGGTGAAAGAATTTTTGAAATCGGTTCGGTGGTTTAAGCGTGAAAGCGTTACAAACAAACAAACAAACATCCTAACTTTCGCATTTATAATATTAGTATGGATGTTCCCTTGTGATAATAGTTTCTCTGGGGGAAAGCTAATTTAGATGCGGGCGAAATCGCGGTCAAAAGCTAGTAGAAATATAATTAAGTAATGATTTCTGATGTTTACGCGAGCACTAAACATTGTAAATGAAACTACTTTTACGGATTTTATCGCGAATGTATTTGATTTATGATTGCCCGAAGTCCACTCGTGTCTCAGACATCTTAGTACGCCTGTGGCCATGAATGCTGTAAAGTGTTCGACACGTCGTGCGGTAAATCACTTAAGCAATATAATATGCATCTAACATAGATGTTAGCAGTAGAAAGAAAACTCGAAATAAAACTATATCTAGTTCCATTGGGATCTGGCCAACGTGGTATATAGGTGAATTTTCCTCATATCGAGAAGGAGATTCGAGCCCAACAACAGGATGTATGCGAGCTGAAATGATGATAAAGCAGAAAAAAAGATGTCTCTCTCTTTTATAATATCTAGGCAACATCCATTATCTATGGAAGGATCACGGATGTCAGCTTTTCATATTATAAAAAAATAGGTATTAACCTAAGCGAATTTGGTATTTTAATATAACTAGTAAATGCCCCAACTAATTTATTCAGTTTATATATGAAAAACACTAATATTTTGTGAAAATGTCGCGAATAATGAGGCTGACTAAAAGTTACGGAAATCTTATCGCGAAGACACAAATCTCTTTATATTCAAGTAGTTACCACGCACTAAAAAAGCCTTGTCATCAAAAGACTATTTATGTTTAGCTAAGATCTATCTAGGACTACATTATCAGGATTATTTATTTATTTTTAAAGGTCATTTTCGTGCTGAGGCGGATTTTAGGAACATAGTATAATGTAATTTATTAACGGGTACAAATTACACTTAGACTCGTAACAACAATTTGAGAAATGCACAAGTTATTGTCCTGCTTGGGAATCGAACCTGTGACTATTGGGAGGGCACTGCCTTAACCACCATCTGTGCAAATTTATCTCATAGTATTCCTGACGGCTGATTTACGTCCGAGCTTGAGCCTCCTTCACAATGGGAAGGAAATTGGCCTACTATATCACGCTGATCAGGTGGGTTGGTATAGGGTTTTATTTAGAGTTTTCTTTCTCTTGTATTTCTCTTCTTTCCTATTTCTTTCTCTCTTTGCCTCTTGTTTTTGTCGTCACCTCGTCTCAGCTCGTACCCGTGCCATTGCAGGGCTGAGCCCATTAACCCCTCGAGCGCTATTGGGACACCATTAGACCCAAAAAAAAAATGTGCTCAAACAGCTTTTGGAACACACGTTGACCCAAAAAAATACTTTACAATTAGCAATTACTTTTAGTACATTTATTTAAATCAACCAATCAAAAGCTATTAATAAATATTTTATTTCATATTTCTTTGTCATATAGCAACAATAATAGTTTACGTAAAATCATAAAATTCACTGAACCTTTTTCAATATACCCAAGCGCGTGGGGCACTTGAGAGCACCGCGATGTTTGGCGCCTGAGGGGTTAAGAGGGAAATAGATCTACTTAACCATGCTGGTTACACATGTTGGTATAGGGTTTCATTGCGAGCTTTTTTTTTATTGCAAACGGTGGCAAGCGAGCAAACACCACACCTGTTGGTAAGTGATGCAGTCGCTCATAGACCTTTGCTAGCCCGGTGAAGAAAGTGAAGGGGGCGTGAATGTGTGTAATTAGGTTCGGTTATACTAAAGAAATCACCAAAACCCACCACACGCAAACACCCTCAGAAAGTTGGGCTGCTTTTCCTTCTCTTGCACAGATGTTATGTGCATATTATATCTTTTAATCGTCTTTTACGACATCCACGGGCAAGATAGAGAGTGGTGAATTATATTCTTACCCGTCACCATACGGCAAACAGTGAAGAACGAACACGGAGAACGAACGGAATACACTCTTAGTATTAGTTAGAACATAATAATTTTTAATAAAAAATTCAAATCATTCTTTTACGTTTTCAATTAATATCTAAACGACATCATTTACCACGGACAAAGTATATATATAGCTAAAAAGTCAATTCGCCATAAACATTCGGTACTAAAGATGCCGTTATGATACACCGCATCAACATAAAACCACAATATATAACATATAACCGACGATGCGGCATTGTCACTTTATTTGCAAACTCATAGGCAATTATGATGCGTGAGGGAGAGGAAAGATTTTGTTGGAGGCTTTCAAAATCATCAATAATGATTCTATGTTACGACTATTCCTCTATATCGGAGGCGTTTGTGCGAAGCTTGATCATAACAACAGCGTTGACGGTGTAAAATGAGTGCGGATGTGATCCTATACCGGTAACTACTTTTCCGCGAAGATATAATGTTTGTGAAAAAAAAATCAGTTTGCCTACATACTCGTATTGATATGAACGGGGTGTTATTTCAGTGTGCGTTTAGATAAAAATGTATGGGTGAAGATTTTTTCGGTTGAGTGCTGTTAAGTGGAGTCGTTTTGCTAAAGGACGTTTGTACGGAACATAAACTAAGATAGTAGAGACACATATAAGTTTTCTTTTGTTTTCGGAGATATTTGAGATTTTCATTTTCTACAATGATATTTTTTTTTGAATATGTCTTTTCATCAAGTATGACGAATAGGATAAGGACGGGCAGAATATGCTCAAAAATTGGCCTGTCACCTTCATTAGTTCACTTTTAGACATTTCACAACACATCTATAACTTACAATAGAAAATAGAAGATTTATGTCAGTAAACTAACAAAACTGCATACTAGAATTACCGTATGATGACGGATTAAGATTATAAATCATTCTTTTTTCACTAGTGTCGTAAAAGGCCACCTAGGCAAGTGGGCAGATAACATGACTCCAAGAGAATTTTAAATAAATCCAATAGCAACTCGTTTGACCAGCGTAGTAAAATAACGTCAATTTGCCTCCTATTATGAAAGAAGTCAGTGCGCAATAGTGAAACTTATATAGGATGAAAGAGAGGATAAAAGAGATAATAGTGTTGTAATGTGAATATGAAAATAATATATCTTATTGTTTTATTTCTTAATATTCATTTCAATCATTTCATAGCCTTCATTCTGGGTCGTCTTTTTTAAAATTCCTCTTCTCTTTAATATCTTATAATATGAAGAGTTGGACTTTAAAATTATTTCCTAAATTTTAAAAACCAATCCAATCAATCTAATTTAAATAAAGATAGAGTAGATTTCAAACACTATACATCTCAGATATCTATATTGTATTTATCCTCTTTCACGATCCACGATTTGTAAATGTTCTATGTTTTACATATTTTTTATTTGTGAAATTGCAAAAGCAATATTTATGGCAGCATATCTGAGATGATGCCCTGTGTGTCAACTTACTTGTCTGTGGACGTGACGTTAAAATCGATTGAAGGTTCACCAGAAGAGCGGGCAGCAGCTCCCTCCTAAGAAACGTATAATTCTTTACTGTGATCGTCAACCAGCCTGCCAAGCGTAGCGATTACGGTATGATTCCCTTATATGAATGAGAACCTTTGAAAATTCAGGATTGATGAGAGAGGGTCATCGACTTGGAAAATGAAATTGGGCATAATCTGATGGGACATTGTACGACTATCAGAAATGAGAAGAGATCTGGAAATCTTCTCTTCTACCGGGAGGGATACCGTCTTGGGATCATCCCAAGTTTATCGTGTCAAGTCTGGTAGACAATGTGGAGAGGATAGAGAGTGTGTTGATAAGGGTAGTGTATTTTATATTCGTTTACGCATCAACCTCGGTATACTCCGAGGACGAGGTGAAGGGTTTTAGGAAGTCATCTCAAAAGCCATACACGCATTCAAAACTCACTTTACGGCGCTTATTAATGAATTTTTCGGATTAAGAGGAGGAAACATGTATGAACAAAGTAAACAGAAAGATCAGAAATGATCAAGTATCTTGGAGAAGGAAATTTACACATAATAGATTCCATTATGGTGAATTCCATCTTTAGGAAATAAGGAAATGGACCCGCATTAGCCCCGATGGTTCAATAAAAAAGAGACTTCACCTAGTCGGAGAAACATTAGACACCGTGGAATCTAATTGGCTGTTTTCCCGAAACGTACATACTCAGTTAATGATATAGAACCATACTATAGCATTTATTCAATAAAATAATAAGTATGCCAAATTTCGAGTTAATCCGACGTTTTGAAGGGGGTCAAAATCATGTTCAAAGATTTCATTACATACTAACATACATACGTCTGAAGCTAATAAAAGCGTATTAAAAACATAAATTTTTGTCATTTGCAATCTCGGACGTTTTCTTAAAATATCATTTTTGCATAACTGTAATATGGGGTTAAGGGCATTGACCATAAGTACAATAGCATGCTAAGTAATCTATTAAAACAAAGATCAAGGTCGTACGACTCGGGCGCATCAAAAAAGAAGAAAGGGGTGCGGGACGCGAGCGGGTGACGTGCCACACCGAACTCCAAGGTGTTATGGCTAAAATTATTTTGTTTTACCTATTATTGCGATTTAATACGAATGCTACATCGTAGGCATGTTGGGAACAATACCGTTGCATGTTAGACAAACTTAAGAATGTCTAATATCAGACTTTTTTTCTAAATGTTTTTAGTTATGTGGGGATATTAAGAATGATTAACTGAGTACATACGTTTCAGGCAAACAGCCAATTAGTTTCCACGGTGTATATATTCAATGATATTCTAGTAATCAGCAGGATCGAAACTGGGAGCGATCACCCTATGATACAAAGTACATTAAATATGCTCACAAAAGTGAAATGATCACGCTTGATGAAGTCTACCCTCCAAACTATACCTGTCCAATCTGATATTAACCTCGAAAACTTTCAACTCGAGCAACACAATAGCTTCCAATGTCTAGATGAGTGTGAAGCCCTGAACAACGTGAACATCCATGGAAACCCTCCACGCGGTTGGATCGAAATTTTTAAAGGCTCGCTGTGCTAATAGACTGAACTTTTTTTTATCAGTCTCTGTCATAGAGCGGAGATAGGAAATAAGGGTGCAGTTTTCACCCGATTGGCCACGTATAATACAAACCACAAGTCTACGTCCAGTGTATGTTTCTAGTAATGACTTACGGCAGAGAAACGTGGTCTCTAAGTATAAAACTCAACGTCACTTAGTGTGCTTTGGAGCAGGCTATGTTCGGGATTTCTCTGCAAGAAATAATCTGGAATACCTAAATCAGGAGGAAAACGAATGTAATCGATATAGCACGAAGAACCAATAACTGGTGGAGAGGAAAGGTTTTCGAGTGGCGACAACATATCGAACGACGCAGTATATGACGCTCCCCCAACAGGTAAACCGATGTCATGGTGAAGGTTGCTAGGCATCGTTCGATGCAGGCGGCTCAGTACCGCACAGGCAAAACATGGGGGAGGACGTACGCACGTACAGCAATGGACAGCAAAAGGCTGAAGGATGATGATGATCTGAGTTGATGTTGATCATAGGAACGAAATGTGAACGAGGAATAGATTACTTATGTGTGTTAGATGTCTCATGTAGGTTAGTTGACAAAGCAGTTGGAATAATATTTTTATGGAAATAGGTTCTAATAATACTTTCAATATCTCTCGACATAAAAAAATACTTTGTTATTAAACGGTTTTCCCACTTGCAGTAATCTTTCGATATAAGTAAAAGGATATTAGTAAACAGTTTTACATGAAACTACTAACTCTTTTATTCTTTTATTATTACTTACAAACGAATGAAATCGTGTTGTGACTTTCTAAAGAATTTAATAAATAGAATTGCTTGGTCAACACGACCTTAATCGGTATTGATTTTAATCAGAAAATGTAATGAAATACATAATATCTAAATAAACAGGATAAACATGAGGAAACGTGACAGTCGGGTCAGAGACGAATAATCCCGGTCTCAATCGCTACTGGCAACATGTTATTTACAAATGCTTTGTTTTGTACACAACTAAATATACAATTCGACGTATTTAGGTATTTATTAGACACCTGTCAAGCACTTATGAAATATATTTTTCAGAGAGGCTATTCGTGCGTTAAAATCTTATTAGAAATATTTTTAATGCAGACTGTAATAACTGATGTGATGATTTAAGAATACTGCCAGCAGTTTGTCTCTTCTATGGGTGTTAAAAGATAACTTCACTGTATCATCATCATCATTTCAGCTCATACATATCATACTGCTGGGGCCGAGCCTCCGCCACTACAGGAGGGAGATTGACCTTACTATACCATGCTGGTCAGATGGGTTAGTATAAGGTTTTATTTCGAGTTTTCCTTCGCTTACTGATTGCCTCAATGCACGCATTCACACTCCCTTCGCTTTCTTCGCGGTAGGCAACGGCCTTGTAAAGGTCCATGAGCGGCAGCAACACTTACCATCAGGTGTACTGTTTGCTAGTTTGCCACCATTTGCAATAAAAAAAAAAAACAGATCCCACTTTCCGGCTCAGGCTTCTTCCACTAATCATCATCATCACTCTGCTTAGTTACTTGGGGTCGACACAATTTGTACTCTTCTTTCATAGTACACATTGCAGGAGTTATTATCAATAGTTTTAGAATCGGCCGTTTGCCTGATGTCAATCGGAATTCCCACTGACCGTCAAGTCAACGATTACATTTCCAAGGAAGTCAGATTGTATAAATTTGACGCATAATAATAGTTTTTTTTTGTCGCATCTTTTTTCGGGTTTCGAATCGGTAATAGTATTATATTTGTTAGGATTAAATTAATAAATTGTCATAATATAATAATTACCACGATATTTGTGTTTAATAATTACTGACCAAAAGCAATACATTTTGTTTCATATAGAATTATTTTCTTTTTGTACTGGAAATTAATTTATATCAAGATGTGGATCAAAATTTAATAACTAATTCTGTAGCGGGTAGATATAAATCTATGTAATAATGATGACTTTTTGAACGTGAGACGTCTTAGTCCACTCCTGACCTTGGATTCTATAAAGTGTTCGAAACGAAAACGTTCGGTCTACCAGCGCATGCACACTCCGTCATGATTGCCCACCTTGCACATCATGAATATGCGTAAGGTTCTTGATTAAAACCATTATATCTCCTAAGATATTCGTTTAAATTAAATAATGCCAATAGCAATTTTTTTTAAATTAAGCACTTGTGATGTATAATGAAATTTTATTTGGATAAATATTATTATCATGTTTATAAAACGCCTTCGCAAATAGCGCATTACTTCAGTAGACGTATACTGTCGTGGACTTTTATGTAAAATCTTTAAAGGGAACACATCTCCGCAATACATATTTTTTGCGTAACTTAATCATTTACGTAGCGCTAGTAAAGAAAGCTCTTAACAGAGACTTATTGCATGTTTTTGCCATATTTTTCATTGATGCACCGCTCCAATTGATAGAAATGTGTTGTTACATAGCCCAATAAATATAATATTCAATGTAAAAATATTTTTTCAATTCAAACCAGTAGTTTCTGAGAAGAGCAGGCTTAATTAAACAAATAAACTATTCAGCTTTATAATATTAGTATAGAAAGAAAGAAAATAAAGAAAGAAAAACATTTATTCTGTTCTCGTTAAATCTTTTAAAAACACAAACAACTACAAAAAGAGCTTTTCACCTAAAATGAAACAATTCTAACGAGGCACAAAAAAGGCTATTGGCTCAGCTCGAGCTACTTCTACTTAAAGAAATAGCGCTGATATTCTGATATATATAATTACATATATATATATATATATATATTGTATAGATATGTATGTAACTAATACATATTAGTTACTAGATTTAAATAAACGAACAGAGAAAGAAAACGTCCCACGAGTGGCAATAATTTATCACTCGTAAACAACGAGTAAAAAATAATAGCCACACATGAGAGTCGAACCTTTACCTATTGAAAATCTGTTGCGATCATCTTATCAATTTGACTATTGTGGGCTGACGTATGACAATCAAAATGCCACTCGTATCGTCATAATGATTCGTCTAATTTTACCTTCATAGTCGATAAGAATGTATCGATATATTTTGATAAATTATTTTGGCTTGACCTAGCAACACACATGTGTCACTCCGATTTTTACAAATCACAAACTTAAGTTCATTTGTATGACTTTTAATTATTATTTTTAATGCTAGGGTATAAGTTACTCTAAAATTAATTCTGAGAAAGTATAAAAATAAGATATGAATTTAGGATAGTATTTGATTTAGGCCCATTGCCAACTGAAAAGGGTCTGGTTTTGGGCATTCTCCTTTGACCAATGAAAGTATACGGTGCTTGACTTGGCCAACAAGAAACGCATGATATTTAATTACAGTAAGGAGTGGCCATGGTACTAGAGCTTATCAAATGATACCGACCTACAACGTCTTGTATAAACTATGCTATTGATGATTGCTGTGCCGACCGGTGTATAGCTACAGGGTCTATGAAACATCAAATCATTCATTTTATATAGGGTTATTCTAGGTGGCATCGTGACTTATTAAATCACCACCTCGATACCGATTGTGGCCAAACGTGTCGCTTATTTAAATTAAGCCCAGCCCGTAGAGAGTCCAACTTCAGCTAATATACCATACAATCACCCGCAAGTATGAGCTCAGCTGCGAGCAGTACAATATAGGTGTTAGCAGAAAGTCTCCTGCGTGTTTTACGTAGAGCCCACTGTGCCGCTTCAATTAGTCTGGAGTCAGCCGCCTTAGGTATAGAAGCACCCCCTGATAAGAGTGCCTTCCTGATATACCAGATTGGCATTGAATCATCCCGAACAACAGTAAGCCTGTAGAATCCTGAACGCACTACACAGTTATCTGTGATTGCCTCTTCCACACATGATTTCTACGCGGCCGAAGTCGCGGGCAAAAGCTAGTTTGTCATAAATCTTTAAATAGCTCTCCTTTAAACTTTGCTTATTTAGGATAGTGATGGTATTGGTTAAAGCGATATGTAAAATATGCAGATTCATTATCATTATCTTAGCTCATATACCTTTGTCCTTCTGTTGGGATGGGGCTTCCTTCTTTCTAAGGGGAAATTTGACCCACTATACCACGCTGGTTAGGCACGTAGGAATATGGTTTTATTTCGAGTTTGCCTTCCATTGATCTAATGTGCATATTACATCCCTTAGTCGTCTTTTGCGACATCCACGGGCAAGAAAGGGGTGGTGAATGTATCCTTACTTCCGTCACCACACGGAAAAATATATGTAATTATGACAATCATTGAAATGTTTATGTTTACAATTGACAGTGGAAATATTATTGCCGCAGTTTTCAACAGCTGTTAAATACTTTAAAATCACAAATATATATCTTATATTTTAATAAACATGTTGTCTCCACTATCGCAAAAACTGTACAACAATAACTGCTTTAAAAAATTGCCCTAATCAATTGATTAGGGCAATTACTGTAAAATATGCAATTACATAAAATGTAATTTTTATTGAAAAGAATTCCTCGTTACGAGGAAACATTTTAAGTAATACCTTAATAAAGTTTTCAGGATATAATTTTAATATTACTTATTATTATTCTCACGTGCCTACATCGATTATCCAACGATTCTAAAAGATCCATTTTTGTGGAAGGTAGACCTGATCACAAAAAAGTTGGCCAAAAAGAAGATTAGATTAATAAGGTCAGAAGATTGATATCATATGCCAATTCTATAAAGCTTATTCGTCTGCCATTTTTATGTTAATCCGTTATTTAACCATAGAAATCATTTCAATAATATTTTTTGCAGTTGTAATTTAATTCTTGAAATAGTACCTACAATACATAAATATTTTACACAATATTTCAAACTTTGAGATAAAAGAGTCAAGAGCGATAGTTTTGTTACTATAATACAATACAAAGTAAATAACAACCAATGATAAAAGCGAATAAAGTTGAAATTAAAACGCTTTTAAGACAGTTAATTATATATAGAAGAATTATTTATACAAAGTTATTTTAGTCTAAATATAGACTATTCAGTATTATATACGCATTACGTTGACTAGATGATCCGAATGTAATCGGCATATCAGCTTCTTAACACGTGAGTTACTCGCAATAGCATAACTTTTTCACTTTAACTGAAGCACCTACGCGTACAAGTATATTCAATTTAAATATTTTGTTGTTTCGTTTTTATATAAAGGGTTATTTTTAATTTATTTGGTGTATAAAATCATAGTAGGTATATTTACATAACACAAAACTATAATAATAATAGCATACAGATACAAAAAATACATCACCCCTTACTTTGCCATAGAAATCATGAGTTACATTAAAATTATTGTAAGAGAATGAAAATTCGCAATTAAACAAAATCGAATACATCTGTCTACTGCAGCTATTGTGGGCGAAGCTCAGCAATAGCGTAATGTGTTATGCCTTCGAAGGTCTTATATTACTGACATCTCTTGTTAAGTACTTTTAGTACTCCTTTTTTAGGATAGGCCATGGTTTGGACACATCGCTTCAGGGTGATGCCTCAGGGAGGTCGTTGAGGAGGGACGCTGCCCGATAGGGTATTCCGTCGGACTGGCTACGAACGTGAAGGAACTCGGTACCAGTTATGAGGCATGGGCTTTTGTCACTCCGGACGAAATGGGCGGCGTGTGTCCAGGCTATAAACCACGCAAAAAACTAAATCACCCATAAGACATATTTTATGACATAGACCAGAAGGTTGGTGGCCTGTTTAATTTTAATCCATCATCATAAGGAAACATTTTTCTCTTATATATTTTATTATGGTGGGATATA
This sequence comes from Lymantria dispar, assembly GCA_032191425.1. Classification (NCBI taxonomy): domain Eukaryota; kingdom Metazoa; phylum Arthropoda; class Insecta; order Lepidoptera; family Erebidae; genus Lymantria; species Lymantria dispar. Next base: position 25,064,453 of record CM063441.1, read on the forward strand.
TGCTAATAACTAATACTAGAGGGCAACCTTTGCCACCCCTGACAAATCCCATTTATATTATTTTAAATTCATTCGTAATTAATATAAGTACATACATTTTGATTACTTTTCTATTGTCTGATTAAACGTTTCAATTGTTCGTGAGATATATTTAACTTTCAACTGCATATAAATTAAGTATATTAATTAAATTAATTTCAAATACAGTTAAATATTAGTATGAAGTTACAAGTTCTTGGCTATTGTTATCGTTGTAATCGTGATGGTATTTAGGACTTGTTTTGAGTTTGAGCATTATCGTCTCTGACTGCTGTTAGCTTCGCTCAACTTAGCATTGAGAACAAAGTTTACAAGCGCTGTCGGAAATTTCATACCGCCCGAGAAACTTTATACCCGAAACATTTGTACTAAGCAGAGTTCTTACTAGTATTATTAATAAACCTAGTATTTAAATATATTCAAATTCAACATTACAACAACAAGAAAAAACATTCTTTTCTTCGTCTAGACTTTATACGCCCAATTTTTAACCCCCGCCATAAAAAGAGGGGTGTTATTAGTTTGACGTCGACATTTGTCTGACTGTGTACGTTTGTATGTGTGTGTGTTTGGATGTGGTATCGTAGCTGTCAAACGAATAGTCCGATTTTGATGCGGTTTTTTTTCATTTGAAAGCCAATTTCCCTACGGTATTTCTTAGCTATGTTTGATTAATATCGGTCCAGCAGTATAACAATATCAGCTCTCTTCTTAAATGATGTAATAGCGTATGATTACTCGATTAAGTGCTTCACGCATGCCAGTATAATCGTTAAATGACACTTAATTGAGAATTCCTGTTAAAGAGGACGTAATACATTTTTTAAAATTATTTTACTTTGTGTTGGGTGTTATTCATAACTTTCAATTTGGCTTGTTAAACATGAGTTTTGCAATTGGCATACTATATTTTAGACAGAGAAGACGGCGTAAACTGCTATTTCGATTTTCCCTTTTATGGAAATAATTATCCGATGATTCCGCCGAAGACGATCAAGGGGCAAACACCTCCCCCGTACCCCTCATGGCTGTGTCGAGGCGCGCTGCTCGATATGCATCGCGCAGTGCACGCCGGGGCCTCGCAGACGCCGCTGCGCACTCGCCCTGATGATGAGCGTCGGACAAGCTCGAAACCCGGGTCGACGTAATCGATCTCAGCACGCGAGTGTTTTTCCCGTTATAGATATTATAAATAATTATTTGTTTACGTCTCTTAAACTACAACCATAAGAAAATAATGATATTGTATTCCCATTTTACTGTATTTTTTTATTGCAAATGGTGGTAAACGAGCAAACAGCACACCTGATGGTAAGTGTTGCTCATGGATCTTTGCAAGGTTGCGCGCTACGGCGCTGCCTACCACGAAGGAAATGAAGGGAGTGTGAATGTGTGCAATAAGGTTCGGTGATACTAGAAGCATCACTAAAACCCTCTCCTTCGCTCTCTCTCTCTCTGTTTTATTTCATATTTATCTTCGCTGTGTTGATAAATATCATGAGCTCAACAACGCCCACTGTTTCGTATTCCTCAGAGTAGTTTAATGCCATAATCTCCACACTTGGCATAGGGTTGGTGATCGTAGTTGGTGTTATAAGTTTCTCAGTAGAATGCTGCTACTCATTATCCTAATGATCCATCAGTTAGTTTTAACGACTCCAAGGAGTAAGTAAACGGTCACGACACTTGTACTCTGGCACCTAATCTCTGACCACACAGGTAAGAAAATTTCGTTCTTTTTTCGAAACAATGTCCTTCTGTCGAATTTATTAAGAATACTAATCAAAATACGATTGGGTATAATAAAGACCCCAACAATGATATAAGGCTAGTTACCTGTCCAAATAACTAAGTATCATCACCATTCATCATCATTTCACCCTATCGCCGTCTACTGCTGCACGTAGGCCTCCCTCATGTTACGCCACAGAGTGCAGTCTCGTGCCACTTGCATCCAACGACGCCCAGCATCTTTCACCAGGTCCTCGGTCCACCTAGTGGGGCGTCCTACACTGCGTCGTCCGATACGTGGTCGCCACTCTAGAACCTATCTTCCCCAGCGGTTGTCGGTTCGTTGAGCGATGTGGCCTAGCCATTGTCAATTCAGCGTGTTAATTCTTCGTGCTATGTCAGTTACACCCGTTACTAAGCATAAATGTTAGTAATTAAGCGTATATTTCTAACATCGATTAAAACAGTGATTACAAGCACGGAGTTATTGGAACGAAATTTTTTATTTCGGATGGAGTCTAAACTAAAAAAAGTATAAGATTTGCCGTTACGACCCTTTCGTTCGATGGGTCTCTATAGACGGTTATCCCTAGAATATGTGGTATTGGTTGTGTCCATTCATAAGTGCATGCTTTTTGATTCAAGACAGCCAATAAGTTCACTAAAGAATGTACTCTTGAAGATAAACTTCAATCAATTAAATATATTGAATGATGTAGGTATAATAAAATATTTATTTTGCACAACCCGAAAAAATATATTCAATACGAGACTTCCTAACATTCCTTCAATTCATTAGTTATTTCTGCGTTTCATATAATTGCTCTCAGGCGGTAATAATTCGTATTTGATAATCAATAATATAATAATTTTATCAATAATAACATATTATGAAACGAACTTCATTCCGAGTGTTTCACGACACTCGCGCATTTCTTTTCTATAGTGCGAATAGTAGTCTATAAAAAAGAATTATCTAAGCTAACATGAAATACTTTTTCGTTTATAAACACGTATGTTTTTATTAGTGTAGATCTAGATTTTTACTAGTGTAGATCTAAGACCTATTGTAGTAAGAGCAACAGTATTTTATACTTTTTCCACAATTCTTATATAACAAATAGTTAAAATAAAAGCTCCATATTGTGTGGTACACAAAGACGATACAATATATTTCTATTTGAATAGGTCGGATTGCATGTTGCTTATACATACAAAGTTTATGTTTAACACTAGTTCAATGGCAATTGCATTATAATTAACAAACTGTATAATTTTAAAATGTAATATTGCGATATTCAGTGGTATGCTAATGATGGTAAAAACATAATTTACAAAGCATAATATCACGTTTTTCAATTATCGTACTAACAAAGAGTAAAGTTTATTTAATAGCGTGAAAATTTTAAATGTACATATTTAATTACATAATAAAGATATAAAAGTGTTCGAATAAAAGCATTATGAGTTTGTAAAATAATAGTTGGTTTAGAATTGAAATAACAGTGCAATTCTCTTTCAAAAGAAACATCTAATGAAATGCATTTTAAATGATAATTTTTTTAACGAAACAAACTCCATTTATAGAGTTTTACCATTAAGCGTTTACACTGAATTGCAATATATTATTGTTGCAGAAGGCTCTGCCGTTCACAATACAAAAACTATGTACGCACGGAAGAAGTTATTATTCTTTGGCGTATTAAGATAAAAATCTTTCTAAAAATGTTATCCTCCGCGTTATTCTACGTTTGTAGAAGAAACCGGCTAAGTGCGAGTTGGAGTCGCACGAGAAGGGTTCCGTACCATTATATATAAAAAGGGCAAAAAAATCGCGTTTGTGGTATGGAAACCTGCTTTAAATATTTATTTTATTTTTAGTATTTGTTGTTATAGGCGGCAATAGAAATACATAATTTTTAAAACTTTTAACTGTCCAGCTATCGTGGTTCTTGAGATACAGCCCGGTGACAGACGGACGGGTAGACAGCGAAGTCTTAGTAATAGGGTCCCGTTTTTACCCTTTGGGTACGGAGCCCTAAAAACGACACAAAGACCTAAAGGGCATCACACTGGAGCTAGTTCTTACAAAATATGTACACAATTTTGTATCCAATAAGAAGAAAAAAAATATTCAAAATAATAGACAAGCCCGCTGAGTTTCTTATTGGATCTTCTCAGTAGCGGTCGCGTACGGATCCGGTGGTAGTTTATTTTTTTTAGAAAATTTTATTTTATTTTGTAAACTTAACAATATGTAAGTGCCCTCTCAGGTTTATTCATAATAAATTATTTGAATTTGAATAATAGAAAAAAAGGTATTTAATACATTGAAAGTTTTATTATAACGAATTTGGATAATGAGTTTAGATAATTTTGACATTTGTGACGGCGCGCGCGCGCATCGAATTTACTCTCATATTAGTATAACTTCAATAATATTTTCATACGGTTAAAAGGACAATTGTAGTGCAAAAATTTTCCATTTAATGAGTTTACAAATTCCAAATAATTGTAGAGATATATCATTGATTTTATTAGATGCCATTACATCGGACGACGCAGTGTAGGACGACTCCCTACTAGGTGGACTGACGACATCTTGAATGTCACATGGAACCATTGGATGCAAGTGGCACAGGACCATTCCGAGTGACATTCTCTTGGGGTGGCCTATGCCTAATAATGCACCTTTGGGCTGATGGAATGATGAAAATAAAATAGCGTCAAATAACGACGATAAAACGCGTCAATATCTTTGGACATCATGGATATGTTAACATTTTAAATTCCTAACAGCTTTCTTGAGCATATTTATGCATTTTATTATGAGTTGTGTTTTAGCTGTTGTTGATATTAACTTAAATGATTTGATGAGCAGTATATTCATTCATCATTCACAGAAAACCAAATTAAGTATAAAAATAAAGTGTAGGTGCAGTCGTATACTTTTATTAAGCATTAGCGCTTACGGAGTACTTTGTTACAGCTGCCCAATGAATTATTGTAATCTGTATTCGCTTTAATGCTTTTAATATACTGTAATGCTACTGCGTAGGTTACTATGTTTGATTAGTAAAAAAGAAATAGTGTCTTCTTGATCGACTAGTTTATTAGACTACACTTTGAGATCGCGTGTTTTTGTTCTAGTTTAATAAACAAACACATATTTGTGAAAAAAAAATGACAATAATTATCATCATCATCCTGCTCAGATCTCAATTATTTTGGATCAACTCAATATTATGTACCTACTCTTCTTTTATAATATACTAGCAACCCGCCTTCACTTCGCTTCGGTTTCTGTCGCTTTAACTGCTTAGTGCCTGTTCCCGTGGAAATACTGGGATAAAATATAGCCTATGTTACTCCCTGATATTATAGCTTTCTATTGGTCAAAGAATTGTTGAAATCGGTTCGGTGGTTTCAGCGTGAAAGTGTAACAAACAAACTTACTTTCGAGATGATGCCTTTGACGACACCCACAATCAATGTAAGAGCTGATAGTATTCACCGTAGTAATAACGGTTAGTAATAGTAACACAAACATACAAATACACACAAACTAGTTCTCAAAATTAGTAAAATATCCGTAACTGCGAGTGTCTGATACATGATAATAGGCAGCTATAATATTTCATTTGATTAAAACTTGCTGTAAAAAAATGTTGGTATTTTATATATCTGTTCATCATCTCGTCAAGGACGAATCAGTGAGATTATAGAAAGAAAAGTTAAGGCTTACGTATTGATATTACGTAATTCAACTTGAATTTATTTAAAAGCACTATCTTAAATAGATGCAACTAATGTGACCGATACGTGAATTAACGGAGATAACTATGGCTATCTGTCCTCAGCTAAAACAAAAATGTTTTCTTTTGATTACCAAACCAATAAACAAAAAAAAAAGAAATATAAAATCTTGAGATAAGCTCCGTAAACTTATTACGAGACAGTTTAATATAATATTAAACAAAAACAAATGCGTCCTATACTGCAATTTAATATTGATTAATTCAAATTATATAATTATTATACTTAATATATTTTTCATGTCTTATTTTTTTAAATATTAAATTCTTATTTTGACCTATTTCTGTAAGCGTCCCATTCTGACATGAAAAATATAATAGCGACATTAGCGATAACTATCCCAGGTCAAAAGCTAATCAGGATTCTAACTTTTCCCATCAAAATGGTATTTAATAAGTATATTAGTCTCTTTCTTTTTCGTGATTATCTTAAATGATATCTCTTTAACATTCAACACTCTAAAGAATAAGGACAAACGATTTTACAGTAACATTCATCGGACACAAACAACGTATAGGATTTGCAAATCACATAAATTTACCTGCGATTAAATTAATGTTACTCCATGTTATAGGTCATTTCTTAGAACCACTTCTCTTGCAGTGATGTTATCTACTTACAGCCCTTATTCGCCTTTTACGACACTTGCTGATAAGTTTGGGTGCTGGATTATATACTTACTATATCACAGAAACAATATATACCTACGTATGTTTTTATTTGTAGCTTTGTTTGGAGCTTCGCTTGTACCATAGTTCGGATACACGCCATTATGTGTACGTCTTTATTTATTTTTTTACTAACAACCCGCCCTCGCTTCGCTTCGGTTATAGGTTATAGTCGTTTTACCCGCGTAGTTCCCGTTCCCGTGGGAATACCGGGATAAAATATAGCCTAGTTTACGCCCTGATATTACAGCCGTTTTGAAGATTACCCGGAACAAACAGACAGACAGACAGACAGACAAAAATTTTTTAATTGCCATTTTAGGCATAGGTGTCGTGCAAATAACCGTGTGAGCATGAGAAAAGCCTATTATTTTGACATTACAAACAGACACTCCAATTTTATTTATTGGTATAGATAATACTAATGAACTTAAACATTACGTGTTCTTAAAAAGTTTTCATCATAAACATAATATAAATTAGGAAATGTTTACCTATTTGAACATAAAGATATTAAAATTATTTTATTTTGCCCGGCACTCTTAACTCTTTTTGGAAAATAAAAGAAAACATTAATTATAAGAGCATCATATCAATATATCAAGAGCTATCCGCCAAACGTTATAGTCATCAAAGTCAGACGTTATAGTCATCAGAAATTAGTTGAAACACACAGTATGTAGAGACCACCAGTATTTTTTTGGGGGGACGGGATGATCCCCCTGCCCGATCCGTTGGTGGCGAAGGAAGTGACGGTATGCAACTCCATCACCTACCGTAAACGTACCTTTCTATGACCATGTGAGCGGGCCACCAGTAACCCCTTATTGTTATCGATAGCAGAGAGACTAACAGAAAGACGAACAAAACTTTTAAACATGGATTTTATATTTTTGATACCGTATATATTGTCATATGAATTCATTAATAATGTTACTTTTACATTATACCTATACATTTAAATTTTATTTATTTATATAGAAATGAAATTTATGAACAAGGTATGTTTATAATTTACGCTTCCTTATTCCTTAAGTAAAAATATCTTTATAACTTTTAAAAATATATTGTTATCAAACAGTCTTTGCTCGAGGGTGTTGTTACAGACAATTAAGGAACATTAACAAATGAAATATCGTTCTATTAAGGATTAGGCTTTTACTCAACAATTGGAATTCCATTGAAGATGAACTGTTTTGCCTTCTTTTATATAAAAAAAAACTTCTCTACTAGATGTACTATACAATAACTTGTGTAAATAATATACATAAAACATTCTAGTTAGACATTTCAACGTAATTACTGCTAATGGATATTTAACCAGTAATCAAATATACCAATACTTTTACAGAACTATTAGTAGGAACTGATCAATTAACAGTAAGAGTGTTAAACTGCAGGTACATACTTGAGTGGGAATGAACGCGTATCATATCAATAGCTATTCAGATTCCAAAAGAAAGAAAAACATAAGTATTAATTAATATATAGTCAAATTGTAAGTCTTACAAAGTAAGTCATGATACAATGGAAAATAATTTCCATACATAAAAGAAAACGACAGTAAAAATAGTAATTCTTTTTATTCTTATTATTGTTTTTTATTATTTTTATTTTGCAATTTAGAAGAACCAACTAACACAATATCTATTAAGCTCAAATCAAGAAAACAAACAGTATTTATCGGCATAAATAAAAACTTACCTATTATTTTTCTATTTCCCATCAACAGTTCGAGGCTTATTGAAATTATTAAAAAACGTTCTTTTATCTCTTAGAATTTAAATTCCATTTATGTTGTTGATATTCAGTGATGTAAAGTTTATAACGCGCGTCTGAAGTTTGCTCAGTCCCGAGGGAACACGGAACGCAGCGGTGCGCACGACAGAGGCGAGGGCACGCCACACACTGAGAGGGCCGATTGTAGAGATTGTTCATTCACTCCTCCACTCAGTCGTTATTCTTACGCAGATGTCCCTATAAACCTGATAGAATTTCATAAAAATAAAAAATAAAAGATCCTTTAGCGTTTCGCCGCCTATTATGAAAACCGACGCTATTTTTGTAAGTGGCCAATCTTAATATTACGAATTAAGATATCAGGCTTCGGTTTACTCAAGGGAGCTTACTCATAATTATTTAAAATGTTTCCCTCAATAATAATTACTGCGGGCTTTTGGGTATCTGCCTTAAATGTAATTGAAACTTGCTCAGTAATTAATTTTCTACAGTACTGATTGTCTGTTATTTAACTACTAATGACAGCTACTCGTAATACAAGAAGGATTTTCATCAATATAGATATACAATTAAAAAAACATTGAAATCTTATTCACCATTTAAGAAAGCTTCTATAATTTTAGTAGTACTTGTAGCTATGTAGCTAATATTAGGTACGCATGTCACTAAAAACGTCATTCCGAATAGTAACAATCTAACAATACTGCTTTTCCGTGCGGCGATCGAGTGAGAATACTATTCAGCGTATAAAATAGATTCCATATTATTTTATGGGTCACCTATCGGTCATTCAATGGTCAATTCGGTCTCTATAAGCATTCAGCATTTCCGTGTGGTGATGGAGTAGGAATACAATTCACCACTCCCTATCTTGCCCGTGGATGTCGTAAAAGACGGCTAAGGGATATAATACGCATATAATATCTATGCAAGAGAAGGAAAACTTGAAATTAAACCTTAAATCAACTTGTCTCACCAGCATGGTATAATGAGGCTCGAGCCCAACAGTAGGATGTATATGAGCTGAAATGAAGCATTCAGGACCAGATAAAATATCCGATGAAGCTGAAATTAATTATCTAGTCCTGATAATGAATAGGCGGAAGTGGCTTCAGGAGTATATTTATGATTTGGCATTATATATTTGTATAACCCTTAATTTTTCACCCTTCTACCACCAATTTCTATTTTTATAGTGATATTAGCACTGTTATAATTTTCATGATCAATGATCGATAATTGATCAATTATTTATCAATCGATCAATAATTCCATCAGGCGTCTACTGGTGTCACTTCTCATCCAGCAAACAGTACAGAGTAGGGGTGAGAGTGAAGCCCATCTTCTCGCACAGTAAGCTTTCTCTCACTCCCTTCAGAGTTTTTGGCCACTAATATATTTTATGTATTTATCGTACAAGTGATTCTTATATTTATAATTTTACTTCCTCAGTGCAACTGTTATCTATACTAATATTATAAAGAGGTACCTAACGTTTGTGAGTTTGTGAGGTTGTGACGTTGTAAGGGGGTAATCTCTGGATCTACTGAACTGATTTTCAAAATTATTTCACCAATAGAAAGCTACGTTATTGTGGAGTGTCGTAGGCCATAATAATTTCCAAAATTAATTACGCATCTACTTAAACTTAAATAATGTAGTTCAAGTTCTAAAAAAATTGCTTTCATCGCGTGCGCTGCGAAAACTATTGAGGATAGAACAAAACAATGTACTACAATATTAAAGAATGTATCAAAATCTGTAAAAAAGTCCGCGATAGCATATACCTATCTCCTACGGGTAACTCACAATAACTGCTTTTACAGTTAAAATTGTGGATTAATAATAATACATTTTTGTGAAGCTTATTTATCCCATCCGGTATTAATCTATATCCTTATAAATATGTTTGTTCGGCAACTTAATGTAGAATATTTGTGCCCTTTACTCTATACAGTTTAAATAAATATCTTCAAAGACATTAGCAACGTAAAAACGTGCGGTGCGCGCCGCCCCGGCCGTTGCGTGGCGATGGAACTTGAGACCCCCCAACATGTGTAATGACACAAGGCTGCTCACAAAAGAGTTGCGGGAGAATATAATCGTGGCGACCATTCTCACAGGTCTCTTTTGCCTTCACTATTAGTAAGTCCCAGGGTCAAACATTTTCTCTGGTGGGCATTGACCTGAGAAAACACTGTTTTTCCCATGGGCAGTTATATGTTGGCTTATCTCGGGTTGGAACTCCTGAAAGACAAAATATTTTAGTACCAAATGATAACATTAGTACTAATATAGTATATCGAGAAGTTTTAAACAATTAAAATAAGTAAACATGATGTAAATAATATAAATAGTGTATATTAATATCAAGTAATAAAAATAACAACAAAAAACAATAACAAAAAAAAAACAAAACAAAAAAACAATTAAAAATAAAACATTAATAAGACCATGTATCACCTATGTTCAGCAAATAAATGATATTATTATTATTATTATTATTATTATTATTATTGTTTTATTTCTTTTTGTTTCTCTCTTTTCCAAGAGGTAATTTCTACACTTTCGTGCGGGCCTTAGCCAAGCACGATGGTAGTAGGTGCATCGATTGATAAGAATTTCCTAACAATTCTGCATGTGTTTAAAATAACTGCTTTCTGTAAATTTATATATGTGAGTGGATGAATGTCTAAGAGTTTTAGGCTTGTATGTAAAGTGTAAGGTATGACTCCGGTGGTGGAAAGGATGATAGGTATTGTTTTAACCGCTTTAACCTTCCACTGAGTTTTTAATTCAATGGCTAAATCTGTATATTTTGTGATCTTCTCAGTATGTGAAGTGGAAAGGTTGTGTGTATTAGGTATAGCTATGTCTATTAAATATACTATTTCTTGTTTCTTGTCGTGTAAGGTTATATCTGGTCGGTTGCAGTGTACTGTTTTGTCTGTTAGAATCGTTCGGTCCCAGTAAAGTTTATATTCTGCTGTATCTAAAACGGTTTGGGGAGTGTACTTATAGTAAGCTACTTTTTCTGATATTAATTTGTATTTCAGTGCAAGTGTTTGGTGAATAATTGCTGCTACTTGATCGTGTCGGTGTTTATAGTCGGTTTGTACTATTGCTCTACAGTCTCCAGTTACGTGCTGAATAGTTTCTGCGGAACTTTTGCATTTTCTGCAAGAGTCATCGGAAGAATTGCCTAATTTCATAATATACTTTCTGTAATTTTTAGTTTCTATTATTTGGTCTTGTATAGCGAGCATAAATCCTTCAGTTTCTGGGAACAATTCTCCACGCTTTAGCCATTCGTTCGATGCTATTTTATCGACGTTAGGTTGGTTCAAGTCGTGGATATGTCGTCCATGTAGTGCTTTTTGTGTCCATTCATTTAACTTTATTTGGTTATTAATCTGTATTTCGTTTGTTGTACTTTATCAGTCAAATTGAGAGGAGTAATTTTATTATCGGTGAATACTATTGCTTTGTGTAGGCTAGAAGTTAAGGATTTTCTGTGAAAGTAAGACCGTAAGTTGGTGATTTGTTTGTTGTGCAGGTTTAAAATATCAATAAGGCCACGGCCTCCATCCTTTCGTGTTAATGTCATTCTTTGAATACAAGACCTTGGGTGATGTTTTCTGTACTGAGTCATGGTGGTATTGATAGTTCGCTGCAAGGATTTTAATTCATTTTTTCTCCAATTTAGTATGCCAAATGAATAAGTGAGAATGGGGATTGCAAATGTGTTAATAGCTTTCGAGGTATTTTTAGAATTGAGATAGTTTTTTAAGATTGTATTTAGTCTATGTTTAAAGTCTTTAGTCAAGGAATCTTTTACGTCTTTGTGTGCTATCTCTAGAGCTTGATTATAGCCTAAATATTTGTATACTTCGCCTTCGGATAGCGCCTCTATAAGTGATCCAGTCTGCATATGGTATTGGTGCTGATACCGTTGTCCGTTCTTTATTGAATTCGTTTTACACTTATCAATGCCGAACTCCATACATATATCCTGAGAGAAATTTTCAGTAACTTTAACTAAGTCTTGTAGTTCCTGTTGTGTGCTTCCATATAATTTGATGTCGTCCATATATAAAAGGTGATTTAATTTATAGTTTGAAAATTCTGTCCTTATCTCAGTATTATTTTCTTTGTAGGGTAGACTATATCCTTTGTTTAGTGAATTCAGCATATGTGAGAGTGGATTCAAGGCAAGGCAAAACCAAAGCGGACTTAAAGCATCCCCTTGAAAAATCCCTCTTTGTACATGGATGGGTTCTGTAATGATTGTATTTGTGTTTTGAGTCAACCTAAGCCGTGTCGTCCATTTTGTCATGGTGTTTTTAAGAAATGAAATAATCTGGGGGTGTATGCAATGAATTTCTAATGTTTTTATTAACCAGCTGTGCGGGACGGAGTCAAAAGCTTTTTTATAATCTATATACATTGTATAAATATCGGACTTTTTTTTCAGTGTTTGTTTGAGGAGGACTGAATCTATTGTAAGTTGCTCTTTACATCCCTGACTATATTTGCGACAACCTTTTTGTTGTTCTGCTAGCATATTGTTTTTATCTATATAACCTAAAATAATTCTGGATAAGCAAGATGTAATTATTTTGTAAATAGTCTGTAAACAAGTTATTGGCCTGTATTTGGCTGGATCTGACAATCTATTTACATCTTTTGGTATCATAAACGTAGTTCCGGTGGCAATATAGTCAGGTAATGTGTGAGGATATATTATTACTAATATTATAACAAAAAACAAAAATAACAAAAAAAAATTTCCTCATCATTATTTTTATTTAGCCCGAACTTTTAACCTGAAGTATTACGCGGGACAAACGGGCAGGCACAAAAATATTTCTAATGTGGAACGCAGTCCGCGGGCACTGCTAGTGTAGTTATATTCTCATAGTAAATTTTTGACGAATTTATAGTGCTATAATAATTGCCATTTCATTAATAATTGCTGATGAGTGATGACGGATGGTGACGAATGGGATGAGTGGTGACGGGTGAAATAAGCGGTAACGGATCGTGATAGATGGGGTGAATAATGACGGATGATGATAGATTGGGTGAGTGGTGACGAATTGTGATTGATAAGTGGTAATGGATGGTGATTGATGGGATGCATGGTAACGGATGAGAATGGTTGAGATGAGTGTGGACAGATGGGATTCATCAAATGGAATGATTGTAACGAACATATGTAGCTAAGTTAATGAACTATAATGAATTTTAAAAATGAATGATTGTTGTTTTGTTATTTTTATAGACTGTCATCGTCCACAGCCTTCCATTCCTCTTTCAGTCACAGACCACATTCTCAAACGAAAACCAAATTATTCATTAGAAATAATTTATATTGCTACTACCTGACCCAATAGACGTTGTTCTGTTCAAACAAAATAAAAGGAATTACCCTTGAAATCGATAGTAGCACCACTTACCGGCTCCAATTGTGAATCTAAACCATTTTCGAATTCCCTTGAATACACACAAGAAATTTCATCAACATCGATCCAGCCGTTTACGAGGAGTTCAATGACTTACACACGTTCACAAGAAGTTTATATATATACCAGCTGACCCAACAGATGTTGTTCTGTTCAAATCTGTAAAAAAAATAGAAAATTGAATTCTTCTTGACATCGATCGCAGCGCCACCTACCGTGTTCAATTATTAATCATACACACGTACGCTAGAAATTTATATATAAGACTAGCAATCCGCCCTCGCTTCGCGTCGGTTATAGGTTAGGTTATAGTCGTTTTACCCGCGTAGTTCCCGTTCCCGTGGGATTACCGGGATAAAATATAGCCTAGTTTACGCCCTGATATTAAAGCTTTCCATTGATGAAAGAATTTTTGAAATCGGTCCAGCCGTTTTGAAGATTACCCGGAACAAACAGACAGACAGACAGACAGACAGACAGACAAAAATTTTTTAATTGCTATTTTAGGCATAGGTGTCATGCAAATAACCGTGTGAGCATGAAAAAAGCCTATTATTTTGACATTACAAACAGACACTCCAATTTTATTTATTGGTATAGATATATACTAGCAGACCCGGCCACGCGTTGCTGTAGCTAATGTTTTTGTTATATTACATTTTATTAAACTACTAGCTAACCAGGCGAACTTCATACGGCTTTTTTCGAAATCTGGACAGTCTTGAAAGTGACTCCTGGGGTCGCCTCTATGGCGCGGCGTTGAGAAAGCTACGTTCTCCTCCGCTCACCGAAATTTTCCAATCCGGTCTCCTCATCAGGGTTGTGGAGGACCTATTTCCACCGCAAAAAACTCTGCCAATCATTGCTTTTCTGGACAGTAATCGGGAACTGCCCCGCCACGGAGACGGAGATGGGGCGGCAGTGGCGCATATACGTGTTAAATCTATCACTCTCCGGCCAGAGGGTTTATCCTAATATGTCTCACGGGTCCATCTCACGGGTCTGTACAACGCTTGAATAGCGTTTGGCCAATTCCCTGGATGTTGAAAGGAGGAGAGACTGGTGCTCCTGCCGAAGGTGAAACGGTCTCCAGCCTCGGCCACAAACATGTCAATATAATGGATTTATTGATAATCTAACTGGATTGAATTTGCGAAAAGCGTTATATTTCCTTAATCCGTAACTTAACGCCATTTTTAAGAGGCTGATAAATCGTGATCATCGCCTCAACCCATACACATCCCACTGTTGGGCTCGGGCCTCTTTCACTATGGGAGGGAGAACGACCTACTATACCACGCTGGACAGAGGTGTTGGTACAGGGTTTTGTTCCGAGTTTTCCTTCTCTTGCATCTATGCAATTATACGCATAATATATCCCTTAGTCGCCTTTTACGACACCCACGGGTGGTGAATTGTATTCTTACTCCGTCACCGCACGGATAATACTATAACCAAACTGACAAAAACTAAAACAAAATAATTACGAAAAAAAGCGGTACGAAGTTCGCCAGGCCAGCTAGTAAATACTAAAATAAAATAATTACGAAAAAATGTAGTATGAACTACGAAGTTCGCCGGGTCATCTAGTTTTAATAAAAAATATCTTTTCTATTAATTTTCTTCTATACAAACCTTGTCCTAACAACAAAAAACACAATAAAAAAAATTATCCAATTTGATGCAGTCGATCGGAAGTCATGGGCGTACTTAATATATTGCCTTTTCTTATCGATTCCAAAACCTTTTTTTTAATCTAGATCTACATACACTCATTTGCAAAAAAAACGGGCACCTAAGCAATGAACCATTTCAAATGTTAATATTTCTTTGTTTGATAATTATAGGTAGTTTTATCCACACAATTTGCTAAATTAATAAGAAAATAATCGTTTTCATCAGTATTTCATAAAATTTAGATACAATTTATGGGAAATAATGCTAAACCTCGCTAGTAGTGTATATTCGCTAGTAGTGCATATGCTCATGAAGTAAAAATAAAAAAGTTTTTTTGTTTGTTTTTCTTTAATAAAGTAAAAGCAGATAAATGTTTAGTATCGAGTGTGACCCCCTCTAGCTAAAATCACAGCTTGAATTCGTCTGGGCATGCTAGCGAGTATATCCCGGATACTTGCTTGCGGAATACGTTCCCACTCCGCAGTAATCACATTCTTCAGCTCTCTGATGGTCTGCGGAGCCGGGTGTACTGATCTCACACGCCGTTTCAGAACGTCCCAGACATGCTCTATGGGATTGAGGTCGGGACTTCGAGCTGGCCAATCCAAACGACGAATGCCGACCTCTTGCACATACGCATTAACATCGCGGGATCGGTGGGCGCGAGCATTGTCGTCCATAAAAATCGAGTCTTCACCTAGAGCGGCCAATGCGGGTTGTGCATGAGAAATTAGAACTTCCGTTATGTATCGATGCCCAGTCAGTGAGCCGTTTTCAATGAAGACTAACTCTGTACGATCCATTGAATTTATTCCTGCCCAAAACATAACAGAGCCCCCACCATAAGGTGTGATTTCTTCGAAACATGCCTCTGCAAAGCGTTCTCCTTGTCTTCTTAGCACTCGCCGACGTCGATCTTCACCGAACAGAGATATCCTGGCTTCATCAGAGAACAAAACCCTATTCCAATCGTCTTGAGTCCATGATTTACAATTTCTAGCGAACCTAAGCCTGTGAACTCTGTGCTCACGGAGTAATTTGGGGCCGCGGGCCGGGCGGTGACTGCGTATATTGGCAGCGAGAAGCCTCCTCCTGACCATCCATAGACTAATATGCACATTTCTTACTTCTTGGAGGTTGTTCTTAAGATCCACATACGAAGATTTGCGATTTCTCAATGCGCGACTCACAAGAAAACGATCATCCCGTGGTTGGGTACATGGTTTTCTTCCAGAACCAGGCCTTCTCTCGACGGAACCAGTCTCCTGATATCGCTGCCAGGTCCTTTGCACTGTCGAGCGACTAACATTTAGCCTCCTAGCCACGAAACATTGGCGGCAACCCTCTTCAAGCAGCGCGATAATTTTGGTAGCTTTTACCACTTTATCTACCATTTTTGATACAGCCAAACAGCATTAAATAAGGCTTTGACAGTCAAGGATATGAAATTAATCGATAAAAATTGAATAAAAGTTATGAAAGTCGATGTTAACTTCTGGAACTTCGCGCCAAAAATGTAGGATAAAAAGGGGTTTTCTGTAAAAATGAACATCAAATGAAAAATTGAATTTAGAACGTACTTTTTTAAATACCACAGCATTTTTAAAACCGGCCAGTAACGTGTACAAACGATTGAAACCTTTTTGGTATTGTATCTTTTTAAATATGAATGAAAATCAAAACCGCCCGTTTTTTTTGCAAATGAGTTTATAATTATGCCAAAAATGACGAACTGACGGGACGAACATCAAATGTTTGACAGGTAAGAACAATTTGTATGAGCAAATTGATCGTTTTTTTAATTTATTTTTTAGTATTTTACTCGCAAAATTTCCATATTTTTTCACCGTTTAAACCTACCCTGGACTTCCACAAATAATTCAAGGCTAAAATTAGCCAAATCGGTCCAGCCATTCGCGAGTTTTAGCGAGACTAACGAACAGCAATTGATTTTTATATATATATATATAGATTTAAGTGGAACTGTAGGAGAACATCTGTCATGGAGGTCGGCACATTTTTTTACAAATGGCATCTATGTAAAAAAGCAAGTTAAAATCGTATATGACACGTTTGTAGGTTTGGCATAGCAGCGCCATCTATTAATTAATTACTCAATCCAGTCAACAGATATCGCCATCTGTTAAAATCGTTTGGAGTTAACAGATAATTGTTTTAAAAGATAATTGAGATCTGCCTATTTAGCTGCCTATGTTTGGACCGATCGGCTGAAGACAGCACCGTCATTTCTTTTCGCCGCCCCATGAGCTCGAGAGTCTGGTCAGAAAGTTTTTTAGGTCTATTAACGCGGTGAGCCTTGAAAAATTTCGACCCAACCGCGTGGACAGTTTCCACGAACCTGTTGTTCATATCGTTCGGAGATTCGCATTCGTCCAAACATTGGAAGCGATTGTGTAGTTCGAGTTGAAAGCCTTCGAGGTTCTGGTATTGGACAGATGTAGGTCGGAGTGTAGACTTTATCAAGCGGGACCGCTCGACTTTTGTGTGGATATTCAATGTGGCTCGTACCATCCGGTGATCGCTCCCAGTTTTAATCCTGCTGATCACTAAGACATCATTGAATATCTGTCGTTTGTCTGACAAGATGAAGTCTATCTCGTTTTTTGTTGAACCATCGGGGCTAATCCAGGTCCATTTCCTTTGTGGCTGCTTTCTGAAGAAGAAATTCATCATAAAGAAGCTTTCCTTCTCCAGAAAATCTGCCAGTTTCTGGCCCTTCTGGTTTCTCTGTCCATATCCATGTTTCCCCACTCTCAACTCATCATCACTCCCTTTGCCTATTTTCGCGTTAAAGTCTCCCATGACTACCGTGAAGTGGGTTTTGGACGTGTGTATGGCTTTCGAGATGTCCTCGTAAAATGCCTCCACCTCGTCGTCGGAGTATGTCGAGGTCGGTGCGTATACTTGTATAACCTTCAGCGAATACCTCTTGGTAATTCTGAGTATAAGGTACGCTACCCTTGTCGACACACTCTCGATCCTCTCCACGTTGTCTACGAGAGACCTACGAACGATAAACCCTATACCACCTTGGGACGGGTGATCGCCCTCCCGGTAGAAGAGCAAGTTTCCAGACTGGAGGATTATCGTGCCCTCGCCCTCTTTTCGCACTTCTGATAATCTTACAATGTCCCAGCGGATTTTGCTCAATTTCTCTTCCAGCTCGATGACCCTCTCGTCAGTCCTGAGTGTCCGAATGTTGTGTGTTACCAGGGTCAAGGGTCGTTTTTGTTGGTAGCCGGATCGCTGCCGGAGATTCCTCGCACCCCCCGCTCCACCCCTACTGGGCCCGCGACCAAAATAAGCCCGTAGAGTACCGGAGTCGCCGCGACTGGGGGCCATTTTTTTATTGTACGCCATTTCTAGGAAAAGGGGATATTGCCGTAATCGCCACGCTTGGCAGGCGGGTTGGTGATCGCAGTATAGGTGTTTTACGTTTCCCAGGAGAGAGCTGCTGCCCTGCTCTCCTGGTGAACCCTCAGCCGGTTTTTACGACTCCCACAGGCAAGTAAGGGGTGGCGACATATGTATTCTCAGCCCGTCGCCACACGGGTAACACATAAAATAATATTGCGACTATAAATTAAGATGTAAGCTATCCTATCTTTCAAGTTGGATCAAACTGCAAGCGGTGTGCAAATTTGATTAAAATCGGTAAAGTAGTTTAGGAGTCCATCGCGGACAAACAACGTGACACGTAATTTATATATATTAAGATAAATTAATAAACAATTTAGCTAGTAGGCATATATATAAGATAAAATTATTTTATGATTAATACTTATCTTTTTTATTGGTATATTATAGAAGAGAATTATTTTTCTTTAAAGTTCTTATGTATCCTACTAATAAGTACAAGTTTCTCCCGTAGTGAAAGGAAAACTGTGTACCTAAAGATTTAATTGGCCAATATACCTTTCTAGCTACCTAACCATCTGGCTAGGTTAGGATTTCTTTCGAGCTTTCCTATTATTATCTACTTGAGAAATTATCTGCTCTCGTTTGTTAGTCTTTTCATTCATCTCATACGAAATTCGGCGGTACAAAAGGGTCGTAAAAAATTATGATGAAAGAGATGTCTAATAAATAGCATTTGGTAACCCTACTGGGAATAAAATGGGATCCTTTCTCCTTTGGAAAACTTAATCCAATTAAAATTCTACTTAAACTGTATACTAATGAGGGATCGAAATCTAATTTTAGTGAACCCACCAGTTGAATTTCTGAAGTCACTTAATGAAATCCCGTAAGAAATAATTAGTCATTTTCCATTAATTTCCAAATTATGAATAGAGTCATTATAGAAGCCGTCATCTGGTGCTATAAAATACCATTTTGAGACGTGTGTCTCCTTAAGCGCTATCCATTGTATGAGGACAAAAGCTGTTAGATGCCTGATCGGCGTGAATTTAACCCAATTATTCCAGTTTGAATTAATTACTGAAATTACTTAGAAATATACATCAACTACCTAAATTATTTAATATAACTCATGTGAAGGCCGTGACTTTGGTATATCATAACCATCATCATAAGAGCTAATATACGTGCATGTTGACACAGGATTTTGTTTATTGGTTTCTTATTTTTGCATAGATGTGATGTCGAAGAAAGGTGGGTAATGAATTTCATACGAAATCATTGCAAAAAAATTGATACAAATTGTTTAAAATTGTAGCATGTACTGTATAGAATAGGTATTCTTATTATAAACTAGCAACCCGCCTTCGCTTCGCTTCGGTTTCAGTCTTTCCTGCGTAGTGCCCGTTCCCGTGGGAATACCGGGATAAAATATAGCCTAGCTTACTCTCTAATATTATAGCTTTCAGACAGACAAAAATTTTTTAATCTGTATTTTAGGCATAGGTGTCGTGCAAATAACCGTGTGAGCATGAAAAAAGCCTATTATTTTGATATTACAAACAGACACTCCAATTTTATTTATTGGTATAGAATACACTTTATATTTTTTTTGTCTGTCTGTCTGTCTGTCTGTCTGTTTGTTCCGGGTAATCTTCAAAGCGGCTGGACCGATTTCAAAAATTCTGTCACCAATGGGAAGCTATAATATCAGGGAGTAAACTAGGCTATATTTTATCCCGGTATTCCCACGGGAACGAGAACTACGCGAGTAAAACGACTAAAACCGAAGCGAACCGAGGGCGGGTTGCTAGATTAGGCATATGTATAGTGCATATAACCGTGTGAGCATGAAAAACAGTTTATTATTTTGACATTACAAACAGAAATTCCAATTTTATTTATTGGTATAGATGGAATAAGTTACCACTGTTATTTGTCAGTAGAAGTAAAGACGGAGTGCCACGAGAATGAATAGCAGCAGAGTCCTGCGTTCTGAGAAATTCATAACAGCAGCTGCGATCGATAACCTGAGCAGGCGGGCTAAGCGTGGCGATTACTAAATTATACCCCTTTATTAAAAGGTCTGTAATAAACGGTGGACGTCTGATTTAGGATACCTGGATATAGGGTAATCATAAGTGCGGCATTCGAATTTACCAACTTTAAATTGTATACAGTGTTTTCGTCGAATTATATATGCTACATAAGTTAGATTATGCACTTTTTCAGCATTAAAGAGTGATTTGTTTTAATCTAGAATATATACTAGAATAGCTTCTGCTCTCGACTTCGTCCGCGTAGTATAGTTACTTTGCGCTAATTCTAACTTTAACCTTTTTTTTTTTTTTTGTGGGTGGGCCTCGGTCGGCGTGCCTCCGCACCACTCCGTCCGGGGCGACAGAGGGGCTTAAGCACGCAACTCCCGTGACCCACCCGAAAACCACGTCGCCTTCGTCGTTGGGCCGACCACTGGAGCAGCGTTAACTTGTCGTCAGTGGTCGGCCCCACGGAATACCCCTAACTGGGGTACCCTCCCATCGACCGACGTCCCCCCTCGGGGAGGACGTCGGTCTTTCCTCACGCGGTCGGCCTCTCGGCGGGTGAAATTCTAACTTTAACCTAAGACTTTGTTTACGTAGAAGGTAAAAATATTTTTTAATAATACGATTCTTGCACACATGAGCGTTGCGAAAATTTAGGTGTTTACGCAGCGGAAGCTCTCAAAAGGAAAAAACCGATTCTTAAACATTTTTCATGGTTGCTCTGCTCCTATTTGTCTTAGCGTAATGATATCACTACGCTGTAGCTTATAGCCGTCCTCGATAAATGGGCATCATCTAACACTGAAAGAATTTTCAAATCGGACCAGTAGTTACTGAGATAAGCGCGTTCAAACAAACAAACTCTTCAGCTTTGTATATTAGTATAGATATAGTTTAATGCTATATATTAGTTAAATCAGTTCGAATATAGAATTCTTTTTGCAGGTGTACTAGTAGTAACTGCTGGTTTATTTGCGTGAAATCCATTAGGAAAGGACATAAAAGTTCGCAATTTTCAATTCATATACGCTCTATTGCTGGACTCAAATCTCCTCCAGAATGGGAGGCGAGGAACGTCTCCTCGACGACGCGAACTGCTGCCGGCGACTGGGGCGGCGCAGGTGCGATTACCTGCGCCTGATGCCGCCCTAGCTGAGGCCGCGGGTGACAGGTCCGGGGATTTTAGTCCATCACCCGCAGACAGGCTGACTGCGCGACGGCGACCGACGCCCCGGAACAGGGATGTCGAAAGGTGCGGGTACCCGAAAGGGCATTCCGTCGGGCCAACCACTGACGACAAGTCGCCCTGCTCCGGTGGTCGGCCCAACGACGAAGGCGACGTGGGTACGGGTGGGTTATGGCCCCGCGCGCCGTCCTTTCGTCGCCCCGCATGGAATGTACCGCGTGTGCGCTTATCATAGCCCTCCCAAAAAAAAAGAGGTAATTTGATCAACACGTTTTTATTTTGAGTTTAGCGCTGTTTTGTTTGGAGTTTTCTATCTCCTTACGGTGAGGTAAAACTAAGGCTGTTAAAATTTAAGAAGCAGGCTATTTTAGGTGTTATTTATTAACATATTTAATGTTAATAAATAATAGACTACAATCTTCTTTGATGCAAAGTATTTTAAAATTGACTTAAATGTTAAAGATAATAATTGTTTGGAACAACTAAAAATAGAGACATAATACGCTAGAACAGAAGAAAAAGAAAGCTTTATGTTTTGTGGTTTCTATGCCTTATCATTCATATATAAGGCCGCTTTCATAGAATTGCATACATACAAGGTGAAATCATGGCCCACCTTTTGGTTTCTCCGTAGTAAAGTACGAAAGAAAAAGATGCTTGCATATTACATTCTAAGGACTAGACTTAATAATAAATCAATTAAAACTTTTAGGACACACATTTAATGAGGTTTTTAAAACCAAATAATCAAGTAGTTAATTTTTCTTTTCTGTTGAAGGTAGCGGAGCATTGTACCCCTCATGAAAATTATTATAGTAATGCCAAGGAGTTGTTAATTGATATTGACGCATTTCTTGAGCAAATTCGACTGGTTCATACACAATTTTTTTTAACTCGTCATCGTAACGAACTTCAGTGTAACCAATCAAAGGGAAATCCTTTCGCAAAGGATGTCCTGTAAAACCATAATCGGTGAGAATTCTTCTCAAATCAGGATGATGAGTAAAAATTATTCCAAACATATCATAAATTTCTCTTTCGAACCAATTGCAAGACTTCCAATTTGCATATTGAGATCGCAAGGGTGTTAGTTCATCAGTATAAGTCTTCACTCGTACTCGTTCACTAAATCGGATGCTGCAAAGCATGTAAACAACTTCAAATCTGAATGCTCTACTGGGAACGTCAATTGCAGTAGCTGCCGTACATTGGTTAAAACAGCAATTGTGGTGTAGTCGCATAAAACAGCAAATTTGATATATACCTTCAGGAGCCACGAAAATCTCCAAGTCTCCACAATGCTGTAATTGAACTTTTTGGACGTATTTTGGCAGACACGTAGCAACATATAAACCAAATTCATATAGCCTTTGACGTCTATCATTATCATGCTTCCGTAGTGTATGACTTTCATATTCGAGTGGTTTGAGAACGTGTTCTTCGTGAAGTTGTACGTTATTTTGTCCACATTCATTTGTATCCTGTAAAATTAATCCCTTGTAGAAATTGCGTTTAATATTTAACGCTAAATTTCTTTTAACAATGGCTAATATTAAGCGATTCATTTCGTTTTATTGGGCTAAGAGCAAAATTTTAATTAGTATCTGGGTTAGGCATAAACAAAACGAGGATGACATTTACTTACTCAATTTCTCATTTTTGACACATATAGTTTTATTTTATATTTTTTGGCTTTATAAGTTGCACACTATAAATGCCATTAAGCATAACAGTTCTTATATAGTCCAGTAAAAACCAAATAATGTTCACGTCTGGTGGAAATTATACATTGTTTTGCTTAAACAAAAAAAGGTTAAATACTTGCAATATTATTTTATTTCGTTTTTTAATTATAATTTACACACAACCGTAGTAAGTTTAATAAGATCGTGATCATTATATGCTTGCCCTCATCCCATGCTAAATGGAGTCGGCACAATATGTTCTTACTATCTATAGGCTCCTGCCATCCGTTATATCGGCACTCACTGCTTCCACATGCATATCCTCATTCACACAATCCATCCATCTCTTTTTGGGTCTCTTACGCGTCTTACGTCCATCCACAATCATATTGATAACCCTCTTTATTCCATGCTTTTCATCCCTCCTGATCATATCTCCATTCCAAGATATTTTCGCTCGCTTAGTCTTTTTTATTACTAGTGCTATATTTAGACTACTTCTAATATACTCATTTCTAATTTTATCTAACTTTGTAACCCCACTGCGAACGGATGTTCATTGTATACGCATCTCAGTAGCATGCAATCTTTTTTTATCCTTCTTTTTCTATGCCCAATATTAAGATCTATACATAGCGACAGGTCTGATGACACACTTGTATATTTTACCCTGAACTTTAAGGGGCATCTGTGCATCACAGATTATTGTAAAGACCTGCAAAGCATTTCAGCTATCCTGCATTCATTCTATTATTTATCTCTCGGTCAATATTGCCATCAACTTGGGGGAATGAGGTCATCATCTCAGCCCATATACGTCCCACTTTTGGGCTCGGGCCTCCTCCATAATGGAAGGGTAATTGACTTACTATACCACGCTGGTCAGGCGTGTTGGTATAGGGTTTTATTTCAAGTTTTCCTTCTCTCGCATAGATGTTATATGAGTTTTATATCCCTTGTCGTCTCGTACGATCACCCACGGGTAAGATAGGGGGTGGTGAATTGTATTCTTACTCCGTCACCACACGGGAATGAGGTAGGTACTTAAAATTGGAGCAAACCGGTAGGACATAGAAGATAACTTAGATACTTTGCAACAAAAACCAATTACCTAATAGTTACAATCAGTTTTAATAAATAATAAATTTAATTCATGTCTTTTTTTGTTGATATGTAATATATTTAGTGTATTCCAGCTCAGTTCCCAGTATATTATTTTGCTGTGTGTCTGGAACGTTAAGGATTAAGCACAAGTAAATTCAATATTAAACTATTTCTCTCAAATCTCTCAAGGCTGTTATCACGCAGAAAAAGGTAAACATCTATTAGGCTACCTTAATTTGCTCGTAAGGGGTACGTTACGCGCAAGTACTTGCGTCTATTGCCGACCTGCACGGATAATATGAATGGCTGGATCGTGAATCAATTTACGATCCACGTCTCGTTAATGCGACCAACCGCATCGCTTGTTATCGGGATGTCGTTGACGGATAAATATCCGAAAAGATACACTGCTGGGCGACTACTAAATCTAAGGCAGCTATATCGGTGGCCATTTAATAGACCAGGAAACATAAGGCTGTGCGCAGTACAACAATAACCGACAAGTACAAAAATAGTTTGATTGGATATCTATTGTTTTAGTTCTTCCTGCTACCGGATTCTCATAGACAAACATTTTACACATTCGCAGAAACATTTTTTATATCTATCATTGTATCGTGGTGGTTCTACGGCTGGATTATAAGATCCAAAAAAGTAAAAAAATTGCCTGTGTTACTCACTGATAATGTAGTTTTCCTTTGGTGAAAGAATTTTTAAAATTGGTTTACTTCCCGTGCTTTCACTTGCATAGTTCTCGTTCCCATGGAAATACCGGTACATAAATAAATAGTCTATGTAGACTATTTATTTATGTATCGGTATTTCCATTGTATAAGTAAAAAAATTGTATAAGTAAGACATGTGTCTTACTTATACAATTTTTAAAATCGATTAAATACCTGAGATATCACTGCCATTGATGCCGTTTCCGTGAGAATAGTAACACAAAATAAACTCCTATAATATTCGCTGATAATATAGAGTTCCATTAGTAAAACACTTGTTAAAATCTGTGTAGCGCTTTTTTGTGTGGTGACGGAGTAAGAATAAAATTCACCGCTCCTTGACTGACTCGTGGGTGTCGTAAAATACGACTAAAGGATACAATATGCATACAATGTACAAAAGAAGGAAATCTTGAAATAAAACTCTATAACAACATGTCTACACGGCGCAGCACACGCTCGAGGTGTGTGCCGCGTGGGCGGGGGAGCGCCGTGAACTCGTCGCGATCATCGGTGCCGACCTGATGCTACCGACCATCGCCAGGGAGATTTTCGACAGCGTCAGAAACTAGGACGCGGTCGCCGCCTTCTGTGAGGGCGTAATGTCACGGAAGAAGGGGGCGGATCGTGCGCGAGAGGAGCTCCTCTTCGACGACACGTTCCGCCGCCGGCGACTCGGGCGGCGCAGGCGCGAGTACCTGCGCCTGATGCCGCCCTAGCCGAGGCCGCGGGTGACTGGACCGGGGAATTTAGTCCGTCACCCGCAGATAGAGAGGCTGATCGCGCGACGGCGACCGACATCCCGGGACAGGGACGTCGAGAGGTGAGGGTACCCGAAAGGGTATTCCGTCGGGCCGACCACTGACGACAAGTCACCCTGCTCCGGTAGTCGGCCCAACAACGAGGCGACGTGGGTACAGGTGGGTTATGGGCCCACGCGCCGTCCTTTCGTCGCCCCGGACGAAATGGACCGCGTGAGCGCTTACCATAACTCACCCATAAAAATAAAAATATCCTATTCACTATATTTCAACAATTTGTCCGCATTACATAAAATATCAGCAAAATTATTTTATTTTTTTTTTCATGGCGTTTACAAGATTTCGCCAATAACTGAATTTAGATTGACAGTTATAGGAATTAGGAAGCTAATATCTAAAAACTTTACGAGATAAATTTAGTTGTTAGCTTTCGAATTTTCGATATGTTGTTTAGTTGAATTATTCTGAAAAAGTAATATATGAGATGAATTATTTTTTTTAAATTATTATAACATTTGACAATACAATACAATTACGTGGATGACAATCTAGTGCAACTAAGTACAAAGAAAAAAAAGTTTAAAAACAGAAAATTTTAATTAAGTATCTGTGATGCTAATTAATCTAACTATAGTTTAATGTTATTTGCGTTAATGTATTCTGTTAAAATGTATACAAATGAAGAATTAACGTAAGTGAGAAGACAATTTAAGTTAGAAGGACGAGGAATGGAGTCAACAGGAAGAATATCGTATAGAGAGTGTGATCTCTTGGGACATTCAAAGAAAATATGATTGTTTGTGTCTTCATCTAGACCACACTCACAGAGTTAACTGTCCTTAATATGAAGCGTGGTTAAGTGAAAATTAGAGCAAATATGACCAAGTCTGAGGCGGCAAATAATAGATGTGGCTTTTTTGTTCACATTTTTGAATTTGGAAAACCAGGATTTGTTTGGAATATTACTCTGTAGTGATGCATAATATTTTCCCTTAACTGAGCTAGATTTATCCCAATGTTCCCCCCACCTACAGAATAATCTGCTCTTAGCACAAGATAAAAGATCCTGAGAGAATGATTTATATTGATCAAGGCAAACATTTTCAATAGCTTATTTAGCAAAAGTATCAGCAGTATCGTTGCCTACAATGCCACAATGGCTAAGGATCCAAACTATAATAACCAACAGCTTTCTTGAGCAACACTTAAAAAGTAAATGTTTTATTTGAAGAATCAAGGGAAATTTACCTTTACTATTAAATTGATTAGACATAATAGCTAACAAATAACTTTTAGCATCAGAAAAAATTACAGAAGATCTTATGTTATGGGAATCAACGAATTTTAAGGCCTCCAAAATGGCAATGGCTTCACCGGAAAAAAATGGAATTTACCGATGGAGATTTAAAACTTAATAAAATTTTATAACTTGGTATCCACACAGCAAAACCAACACAGGTATTGTCAGATATTTTGGATGCATCAGTGTAGATAACTAGTGAATCACTCCAGTGATTGCTGATATGATATTGCAATATTTCCTCAGTGTTAGGGCTACTTTTATTTATATCTAAATTTGGAATTATATTTGGTTAATAGATTAAAACTTCAAATGGTGTATCAAATAAAGGATTGATCCTATTGGAAAAAGTGGAAATGGTGAACTTAAAAAAATTGCAAAGCTATTAAATAAACAAGGTGGATTTTTATGAGTCCAGTAACCATAATTGGTAATACAATCGGAGAGACAATGTAATTTAGGGATTAGAGGATGGTAACCAAGTTGGAATATTTTAAACAAGTATCTGTCAGAAAGATACTGTCGTCTTAGATAAAGCGGAGAATCCACACACTCTACTTGAAGAGCATTAATTGGGGAGGATCTCATATCACCAATAATAAGACGCAAACATTTCGATTGCAACTTATCAAAGGTATTAAGGGCTCTTTTGTTGCAAGGTTCTAACAAAAAACTATTATAATCTAATAGGCTGCGTATGAGGGCATTATATAAGAGCTTTTGACAATAAGGCTGAGAACTGCACCAAACCCCAGCAAGAAAATGTAAAACGTAAAATATTAACGCTTTTTTCACATTTGTCTGAAATATAAGATATATGATGAATCCCAGATAGCTTACTATCTAAGATATAGCCTAAGAATTTTACTTTGTCTTTTACGGGAAAGGTTTGATTATCGTAAGGCACTGATATATTTGGAATATGTCTACGACGACTAAAAACTATTAGAGAACTTTTGGGTATAGAGAGAGATAAACCATGATCAGAAAGCCAATTATGGACATAGTGAATAGCTGAATTTAGTTTGCTTGATGCCTCAGGTATGGTATCCACTGATATATATATAATGCTATATCATCGGCATATTGTAGAATATTGCAGAAGGAACTGACCGACTGATCCAGGTCATGAGTATATATGCTAAATAAAAGAGGACTTAAAACTGCACCTTGTGGAAGGCCTTACAGATGAGTCTAGGAGGAAGAAAAGAATTTTGAACTTGGATTTTTCTAGCTGAAAATAAATTAAAAACAAAATTAGCTATTTTCAAGGGGACATTGAGATGAATTAGTTTATTTCTAAGTACAGGAAGAAGAACATTACCATATGCGGAAGATATATCTAGGAATACCCCTACATAGTACTGCTGTTTAGACAGTGCTATGCGTATATCGGTAGTGAGAATACTTAAGCTATCAATAGTTTCTAGACCTTTACGAAAACTAAATTGTGATTTCCAGATTATACCTTGACTTTCAACAAACCACTCTAGGCGATTTTTAATTAAATGTTCTAAAATTTTGGCCATAGTAGAAGAGAGAGCTATAGGGCGATAACTTGTAGCATCATGACTAGGCTTACCAGGTTTTAGGATGGGTAGGATTACATAAGTTTTCCAGTCTTCAGGTGGTAAATTTTGGGAGAAAATTACATTTAATATATTAAAAAAGATTTCTTTTGATTTCAGATTTGATTTAACTATAAAAGAGTAAGGAATCCCGTCATAACCAGGGGCTGAATCTTTTAAATTATTCAAAAAAACAACTAATTCTTCATAAGAAAATGGTGCATCGAAAGGACTATTACTCTGAACTAGAGGAGAGGAATAAATATAAGCTTCAAACGGTGTAGGAGCTGTAGGAGGAGCTAACCTATTTGCAAATTCATGCGACCATAATGTGGCATCAGACGAAGATTGAGAATTGACTGATGTTGAACATCAGAATTTTCTTACCTGTCGCCAGACTAAGGAAGGAGGTGTACGCGGGGATAGGGCTTCACAAAAACCACGCCAACCATCTTTCTTTTTTTGGGCTAGAAGTCTTAAAGTTTCTGCTGCAATTCTTTTATAATTTAAATAATTATCTAAAGTCAATAGCAATTTTATATGATTTTTCAGCCTCCTTTCTTCTAAGACAAGTATCTAAACAAGCCTGATCCCACCAGGGTAGAGATCGAATATTCTTTTTAGGAGGATTTTTAAGAGGAATAGATTTATCTGCCGAGGACAATATGTAATTTCTAAAATCACTATAATTGGAAATAATATTATTATGGTCAAGAGTTTGCAGTTGATCTACTTCCCTATTCAAGATTTGTGCATATAAAGACCAATTAGCCCTATTTAAATTATATTTAAGCCGAGGATTAAAAGTATATTGAATTGAAGTGAAATTGGGGGAATATATTAAAATGGGAAAGTGATCACTTCCAAAAGACGAATCTAAAACTTTCCAATGCAAAAGCGATGATAAATCAGGTGAACAAATGGATAAATCTATAGCACTGTGACAATTTTGAGTAGGAGATACTCTGCGAGTGGGAGTACCATCATTCATGAAGCAAAGATTAAAATCATCAAGGATATCTATGAAGGGCGCTGAAAGGGGACCACAGAAATGGGACCCCCAGGAAGTATGATGAATGTTAAAATCCCCTAAGATTGTAGAACTGGAGAAGGTATGGAATTAAAAATGTTACATAATTCAGATAAGATATGAGAAGATGGAACAGGAATGTAAATAGAGAGAAATGAAATATTTAGGGTTTTAATCCCCACTATATTAAACGAGTCGCTGTGGGGTGAAAGGGAAATTTGTGTAAAAGATAAAGATCTAGAGATCAGAATACAAGATCCAGCATGTCCATTATCTCTGTCATCCCGGAAGCAAGCATAACCAGGGACTCTGAAAGAGCCCCAGGCTTCAACCATGTTTCCTGGATGGCAAGAATGAGGGGTTTATGAGAGTTAATTAAATGAGATCCTGTTTCTTATGTCTAATGCTGCGACAGTTCCATTGCAGTAGTGGAGGCAACATTATGAATAACATTTGCTAGCTCAGACAATAGTTTTTTTAATTCTTCGGGAAGCTGAGAATCAAAACAATGAGTTAATATATTTATAAGAGAAGTGATCAGCTAGCCCAAACGATTATCACTTAAAGGTGATGGAGGCATCTTGGATGGATCTGATGGGTAGGCACTTCCAGTAGGAAGAGAGGAGGAAGGGTTTTGGGTCAAAAGGAAATGGGCCTGTTTGTCATAGGGATGACTGGAGGCCGGAGCATATGGATGTCGGGGAATAAAAACAGTTTTCCTTTGAGATATAGATGAAGGAGCATTAGAAAAGGTATGGTGACCAGAATTAAGGATGGGTTCATATTGCTGTGATGAAAGTGCGGCAGATTTCAAAGAGTCAGCAAAAGATCTACTGACAGATGGGAATCTTGCAGATGCTTCAAAATAGGAAATATTTTCCTGGGACATAACAAATTTTAATTGACTTTTGCCGAGATTATTCAGGGCAGGTGAGATCCTTGGCAGTGTGACTACCTGAACAGAAGAGACAAGATGGAGATGTATTGGAACAGCTATCACCTTCATGACCTTGGGCACAGACAAAACACCTTGGTTTCGACCTGCACTGAGAGGCAATATGACCAAACCTAGAGCATTTTTGGCATCGGATGGATGGAAGGATGTATGGTTCTACGGGTAAAGAAGTGTAAAAGCAATAAACATGAGAAGGTAATTTTTGGGCTTTAAAAGTGAAACGGATTGTGAAAAATTATTTAATAAAACACAGTAAAACATATAAAAGCGCTAAATGACATTTTGACATTCGTGTCAAAAGAAACCATACTTAACTATATACGAAACAGTGTTTCCACTATCACGTTGTAGTTTTACCTTAAATATTTTTATTAATTTGCCCTAAATACCCTGGTCAGTCTCCGAAAATCCTTGATTTAAGGCGTAAAATTTAAATGAGTTCGAAATAAAACAAAACTTGATTGTTTGATTTTTATTTTAATTCTTATCTATTAATCAGAGTTAGTAAACATGTAATCATAAAAAGAATTCATTGTAATCTATGGAAGAAGTAGATGGTGAACAATATGATGCTGATGTTGAAGCTGAAGCATTGGGCTTAAGTTTTTAGATGCACTCAACATTTGTCTGTCGGGTTCTAAAATCGAGTCAGTCATACTTAGTTTGTTGTGCAACAAACCGTTGAGGGTTTCACTGTGAAGCTTTTTTTTGGGTTGGGTTGTTTTTTTGGGCCGGCGCACACTCCATCTATTTCTTCCGGGGGGGATGAAAAGGTGGCGCAGGCCTCATAACCAACTGTATTTCCTCCCCTTCGCCATTGGGCTGATGGATCCTCGTCGCAATCGCAACGTTGGCAAGACGATGTGCTCTCCCTCCTCACGACCGTGTGCAGGTACTTGGCGAAGTAACCGTGCGTCGTCACTACCTACACCAATCGGAAAGAAAGCAACCCGCGCCGCCGACCTCACCACTTCATGAGCACCGGCCGGAAGGCCTTGACGACCCGAACATCGTACTGATGCCTCTCCATCCAGTCTGCCCAATGGGCAATGATGTCACGGTGGGCGTCGGACCGCCAGGCGGCCAGCTCTTTCATAGAGACTTTTGAATCGAATCGAATTTTCCTATAGCAGTTCTGAGTATCGCTCTGAAACATCGACATGTAAACACTGCAATATATTTAATTTAAATTCTACTATCGTGTCGTACACAAAGTAATTTCAGTGAACTCTAGGAGCCCTTTGAGGGTAACCATTGTTTGTGGTCGGCAAAGTCTATGGTAAAATAGTGTTTGTTATTTTTATATTCAATTTTACTTCAAATTACACTAAATCCCTAAAAATATTAAATAGCCCTAAGCCATATTCTAAATTGGTAGTTTCGCCCTAAAAAAGGGCGAAATCCCTAAAGTGGAAACACTGATACGAAATTACGTTTAGCTGTCATTTGCGTTTTGTTATTACATATCAAATGCGTTTTTGTTATACTACGTTTCTTTGACATTTTATCGAACGGGAAACGAGAACGCGATTGAACGGGATAAAAATCTTATGTCAGTCTCCTGGTTCTAAGCTTCCTCCCCACCAATTTTCAGCCCAATCGGTACAGCCATTCTTGAGTTATAAATAGTGTAACTAACACGACTTTCTTTTATATATATATAGATGTGTAATACTCGCGTAAACATCAAAAATCATTAGTGATACTTCTAAATAAACTGGATGGCTCGTTAACTTCTGCAAAACTAATCTCTAATTCAAAATGCAAATGATGATTGAAAAAGAAATGTTTATTGCAAATATTTAATCTTTCTTATTATAATTAATAGATATTGCGTAAAAAAATATAATTCTAAATAATCTTACCACCGTCCTTGAGTAATATTTAAAATCTCATTCATTGTTTTACCAAATTGTGTAACATTAATTATGATAAAAGCTCTCTGATTACTAATTTTATTAAATTACAAAAGATATAAAACCGTAGACTTATGTTCTATATGTTATACGAACAAGTCCATACTCTTTGTTCGGATAAAGTTTTCACGTAGAAGTTTCGACATGTGTCCCACAAGACGCCCGATCCACGTCGTTACATACCTATCTACTTACAATTAAATTTTGAAATTCAGTTGTATTTTGGTGTTACGATTTGGGTCAAATACGAAACTCTATCTCATCATCTAGATACGCGGCAGCGTGTCAAGCCAAGTTTAAGCAAAGAACGCCGATATATATTTACACGAACCATTTAGAGCTACTTTTGACACCTTTATAATAAAAAAGAGCATATAAATTGAGACCTATTAGATAAGATAGTATTGTTATTTTTTTATATAAGTATACACCTTCATTAGTTATTTAGATATTAACGTCCAAAAATCGTCATTTTTCTGGCTTTCTGACAGATAGATCAAAAACCTTCCAGTTGACCTAGGAGGTTCTAATTTGGCATCCAGTTAGGTGTTCATAAGTTATTTACGTTATTGTAAGCAGTTATAGAATTACAATATAAAAGTTATATTTTCAAATAGCAAACATTTCCTCTCTTTCTAAAGTGACCCATATAAATTTACGTGGACCAGCTAGCTTAAATAAAGTTTTCAAAAATATGCTGCATTACTACATTGTATGTTTGTAATGAAAATCGTTTATTCAAAGCTATGCTTAAATTCTTAAGCTAACCTAACCTTCTGATAAAAAAATAAAGACAATGATGTGAATTCCAATATAAATTGTTTCAGTGGTCTTACGTATCGTATATTGTACACAGGTATAGCTGCTACATAAATTGAAGAACAATTAAAGTTAACAAAGAGTAGTTATTTGCATACATACGGATGGAAAATGCTCCTTATATAAGTTTTAAAGTTTCATACATAAAATACAATGTTCAGGCTGAACTTGATTCAGTGTTTCCCGCCGTCCAACTCCAGATTGTGTGCCGCAACACCACAACTTCCGGCTTCCGGTGGCAAACCTGCGCATGCGTTGTGCGTAGCACCGGATTTAACGTCACAGTATGCGACTTCCGGATAGTTGTATCACGCTCTATTTAAAATAATCAGTACAACGAATTTTACAAGTGGTGATAAATTAGAGAGAATACAATACGTATATAACATCTATGCAAGAGAAGGAAAACTGGAAACAGAACCCTATATCAACCACTCTGACCAGCATGATATATTAAGGTCAATCTTCCTGTTATTGTGGAGGAGCCCAACAGTGGGAGTTATATGAGCTGAAATGATGATAAAATGATGATAAATTGAGAATATTATATACTCCTAGCAATCAATCTCGTAAAATATGACTAAAAGAGGTAAGAAGATAAGATCTGTCTTTTTTCTGGCGACAGGCCGTCATGCATCGCGTATAGTCCGATTCGTCCGGGGCGACAAGAGGCGGCGGAAAACGAGCCCATAGCCCGTCAAGTGCATACCTCTCTTATGCACCATGTGGACTAGCCAACAGTAACCATTCTTGTCCTCAGTGGCCTGTCCAGGCAGGTTACTCTTTCAGGTAACCTCTGGAACATAAGATCAGTCTAAGAGCAAAATAGAAATAAGCTTGGTACTACTTTAGTTCACGATCAAGATACTTCAAAAGATAGCATCATTTATCAAATTGTAAGAAGTATTCTAGAAATTACGAAGAAGTAGATGAACATACATACATACATCCCAGTCAAACTCATAATCCTCCTTCACAGTTCGGTCAAAATATGGCTGAAATTCAAGTAATTTTTAAAATTACAAATTGCTACTTTAAGATATCTTTTATATTAAGCACACACTGTAGGCACGTTTTAATGTAGTACATTTGAATATTTAAAAACAAAACTGAGTGGTTAACGTACCTCAAAATTTTGGGTAAATCTTCCTTTCCGGCCGCAGCGGTCACGACCCTACCACTTTAATTTAAACGGACGTGTTCTTAAAAATATTAATATTGCAAAGTGCTTGCCTTTGAGCATTACACTACGTAATAATAATTAAGTTATATACCCGCTGTGCATTTAACTGTAGGCATTTTCAGGTCATATTTCAAAACTTACTGGAAGTATTTATATTCTATTTGAAATTGACCTTAGTATACCATGGTGGTCAGACAGGTGGATATTATAACCCTTAGTCGTCTTTTATGACATCCACGGGCAAGATAGGGAGTGGTGAATTGTATTCTTACTCCGTCACCACACGCAATTAATATACTAGGCATATATTTGGCAATCTCTAAGAATTTACCTACTTGATAATACTTGACATAAAGATTTACTTTCCGTTTGGTGACGGTGTAAGAATTCACTATCCTCTTGATCGTAGGCGTTGTAAAGAAAAGATGACTGAGGGATATAATGTGCATATAATTTCTATGCAACAGAAGGAAAACTCAAAATAAAACCCCAATTTGCCTCCTATTGTGGAGGAGGCTGGAGCCGAGTAGTGAAACGTATATGCGCTGAGATGATTATGATGATAAGATTTTACATAGCTGTGAAGTTTTTCTTGCGTGACCGAGCAAGAAAATAAGTCACCACTTCCTTTCTTGACCATGGGTGTCGTAAAAGACTTTTAAGGGATTACAATACGCAGATAACATTTATGGTATGCAGGAGAAGGAAAACTCGAAATAAAACTGGCGAGGTAAAGTAGGTTAATTTCCCTCCCATTGTGGAGGAGGCTCGAGCCCAGTAATGGGATGTATATGAGCCGTGAAGATGAGTTTTATTTTGCCGTGAAGTTTTATTTTGCCTTGACGTTTACTATTATAAAAAAAATTATCAATTCAAAATACAATGTTATAAATTCTCAACGTATATCAACATGTTTAAGAAATATCGCTACCATTAAAATTTGAATCTTAACTTTAATTACACATAATTCCTAATCACAAATTGCCATAAGGCGGGTATAGTCACTCATCTTCTTGCTTCACAAAGAAATTATAAAATAAGATTTTTCTTGAACAAAATTAACTGAGAGCAGTCTCTCACGAGACTGTAAATTACAAGAAATTCTTTTTCATGCTAACTAAATGATTTATAGTTAAATATTTCTATAGCAAAAGAAAGAAATTCGTAAATGATCAAAAAATTAATCTTTAAGTATATTCGGTGGTTAGGGAACCTACAATAGAATGCGGAAGATACATTGACAGTATTAAGAAATGGCATTTAGCCACGCGCAGCATTATTTATTTTATTATTCAATTTAAATATTTCAACATTTAAAAAAAGATGTCTTATTATTTATTTCAGCATTAAAGAAATTATAAGCCAGGTATCACCGAGAATACGAATATATTCGCGTTATTTTTTAAAAGACAACGTCCTGCATCAATGTATAAATACTTGAATCATTGGGGAATACCGACGTAATTATTGCTATAATGTTGCTTTTAGTAATGACGAATGCCTGATTTTTTTTGCCGAAATAGGCTTGTGCGTTAAATACATTTGGTTCATAGTATTTTTATTTTGCTTGACTATTAAATCCTCGACGAGCAATCAATGTACAATACGTTTATTACGCCATAAGTAAATATTACACGAAAAGTTCAAATCCCATTTAATACAAAAAAGAAATGTATGCGCCCAATATCTAAGTAGGAGTGTACAGTATACTGTAGCCTATAGGCTAATCACAGTAATTGCTTTAATTGGAGCAATCAGTGTGTCTGTTTCAACAGCGGTTCATTTAGGTCGTTCAATATTCGGCTTTTCTGTCGTTATTCCAGTAAGATCAGATTGAGTTAGGTGCCCAATTTATGCACTTAAAAGCATGTTGTATCTAGATGTTTAAAAATTATTCGAATATATAAATAAATGTAGCAGTAATAAATAAAGCAACTCATTTTAAAAGCTTTGTCTAACTTGATGTTTGAAAATATTTAGAATATAGAGATAAATTTTATAAGAATAAATAAAGCAATTCATTTCTATTTAAAACTGTTATATATGAATACCAATACATAATATATTTGTATATTTATACACACGTATATGTACACCAACATATACATAACTACATAATACTGTTTTCAATGGATCAGCTTATAAAAACTTAATAAATTAGTATTCAAATCAAATATATTTATTTTACGTTAATATTATAAACCAATTTCAAAGTATAATACAGGAATAAACTATCAGTAAACTATAAAATTACTTAACTTTTTGAGTACAAATCAATATATCTACTAATGTAAGTTATTAGGCAATAATTTAAATAAATATCTAACAATTAAAATTCGTATCGACGGTTTAAGATTATAATGTGTTATTGTTAACATAGCTCCCTTAGCTATGCAGATAAACAGATGCTTACCAGACATGGGATCTTCGGTAAGTAGCTGCATATGATTAGAAGAGAACAGGCCCCCGGATGTCATGAGTGTGGCGCGCCAACTGATGATACACGTCCCGCCTGGGGCCTCACCACCACGTCCTATCAGCGGTACTTGGAACGAACCTGTCGCTGCCGATCGTTATCGCAAAGATGTTCGGTAGCGATAGGTGCTGTTCATCGATGGCTTCATTTTGTGAGACCATCATAGAAAGGAAGGAAGTCGAGCAGACGCAAGTGCCGCGCTACTTGCGTCTGCTGACTCGCTTCGTCGCCGGCTGCCAGGGATGAGAAGGTGATAATATGCGCACCACTACTTCCACTGCCTTGAATAACGACAGGACGTGGCCAGATTGCTATGCGTTGGGGTGTTAGGGACTGAATGTCATCAGACAATCTGTCCGGCTCCCCGTAAAAGTGCGGAAGGGGCCGCTGTGTTTTAGTGAGTATTCCGGTAAATGCATTTCCATAGAACAAAAAATAAAACAAAATAAGGCTATGTTGATAAATGAAGAACCACTATATTAAATCCTACGCAGACACGCCTGACTAGCATTGTTTTGTAAATCAATTACCTTTCTATGATGAAGGAGGCTCAAACTCAGCGATGGAATTTTTAGAAGTAAAGTATTTTATTTTAAACCAGGTAATACTTTTAGCATTATATCAATGTTCTACGTCTAATTGCAATTACGAACAAATAGATCCCTTTTTGGCGTAACAAGTACGTCATTATATTACACAGTTTGTAACATACATTTGGAGTATTGTACTACATGGACCTCGACCTTTCAGAAACTCGAGAAAATTTGTGAAAGGCTAACACTCCTATAGCCTATGCTACAATCAAATTTAAGGCTAACAGGTCCCTTAAGCTCCATCATCTTCGCGGTACTACATTACGGCGCTTATTTTAGTCGTACGTACTTTTTTAATTGGTTCACTAGTCAATATTGCTTCATGCGTCTCACTTTGCATATGAGGGCAATAGAGTCTTCCTCACAAATTAAAAGCGGGTTCCCAAATTTCAAGCCTTGGCATCATATATAGAAACAATAGTGGCAACGTGTGTCAATGAAAAAAAGGCGTTTGACCTAACTTTTCATATGAAATCCGTTTAGGTTACTAAGGCTTGTAATGCCGCCCTAGCCGAGGCCGCGGGTAACTGGACCGGCGATTTAGTCCGTCACCCACAGAGAGGCTGACTTCGCGACGGCGACCGACATCCTCGAGGGGGAACGTCGAACGGCGTCCCTGCAACCGGAGTATTCCATGGGGCCGGCCACTGAAGACAAGTTACTCTGCATACCGATGGTCAGCCCAACGACGAAGGCGACGTGTCACGGATAGGTCATGGGGCCGCGCGCCGCCCCTCCGTTGCCGATGTTCTACTCGAGTTTACTTAGAATAAGTAAACGTCTGGATTAAAAATCTACTCTTGTTTTAAAATTGGTGAAAATGTTTTAACTTCGGTTTATATTATTATTGCGACGTAAATAAGACAACAAAATAGTTAAATATTGATATTCAAGTCAGACCCAATCAGTCTAATAGCCGTATTACATTCATAAGCCAGCGACATATCAACTCTAATCTGTAGGATTTAACATACATGATATAATTAACTAATTTACACTAAACAGATTGTAATAGTGTCAATCATATTAAGGTAACGAAGCTAAGCGTGGTAGGTATTAACGAATTATTGACTTAAAAACGCTATATTTTCCTATTTTTAAACAATTTATCAGTTGATTGACGGGTTAAGTGTTTTATAATGCCTTTGATAGCAGCATGAACTAACGGCCCACTTGAAGTGATAACTATTCTTCAACACCAGAGGCACATCCAGGTCATATCCTATCCTAAGAAGCCTATTGCTTTCTTTTAGTAGGAAAAAAAATAAATTACGATATGTTAGTGGACAAGTTTTAAGTGACAATAATATATAGGTACACCGTGGAATCTAATTGGCTGTTTACCCGAAACGTGCATACTCAGTTAATGATATAGAACCATATACATATATATACATAGAACTATAGCATTTATTCAATAAGATAAAAACATAAATTCTTGTCATTTGCAATCCCGGACGTTTCCTCAAAATATCATTTTTGCATAACTGTAACATGTGGTTAAGGACATTGACCGTAGGTACGGTAGCATGCTAACTGACCTATTAAAACATAGACCAAGGTCGCGCGACTCGGGCGCATCACAAAAGAAGAAAGGGGTGCGGGACGCGAGCGGGTGAGGTGCGACACCGAGCTCCGAGGTGTTATGCCTAAAATTATTTTGTTTTACCTATTATTGCGATTCAATACGAATACTATGTCGAAAGCATGTTGGGTACTATACCGTTGCAAGTCAGACAAACTTAAGAATGTCTAATTATCAGACTTTTTTTCTAAATTTATTATGTTTTTAATTACGTGGGGATATTAATAATGATTAACTGAGTACATACGTTTCAGGAAAACAGCCAATTAGATTCCACGGTGTATACTCTTCCGCGTAGTGATGGAATAAGAGTTTCTTTCTTCATTATTCGTGAGTACCATAAAAATCGATGTACGTAGATAAAGAAACTCTAAATAAAACTCTATACTAATACATCTGATCAGCGTAGTATGTTAGCTTAGTCTCCCTTAGTGTTAGTGTCAGGAACTGATAGCTGGAGAGAATATTTTTTGTTTAAAACTTCGTTTTTCACACGGCCAGTCTCATTTGTAAAATCTTTTTGTTTAAGATAACTCGCTTATCTAGAAATGTTGAAACGGGTTATGAAACGTAACGCTGTGACGTAATATATCAAATGTATGCCGGGTTCGATGCACAAACTGGATGACCACTAAAAAATCGAACGCATATAGAACTGTGAGAGCTAATTAGTTGTTTCATTAAGCTTTTATTTTTAGTGTCCTGTTATTATGAGTGAAATATAATAATAGGATTTTAAAACCAACTAATTCACTGAGGCATGGTTAATAGTACGTACATCATTATGAAGTTAATATTGAGGGTTCCCAAGATGGTATATTAATCATGTATCCCCGTGATATTGGTATAAAATGATTTTTTTTTTAGATAATACTAACACAAGAACTTAATATTAAATTCGATATACATACATACATAAATATCCAACCTGAAGAAGCTAAAACAAAAGAAGCAGCTAATGAAAATTAATGGTGTCAAGCCTTTGACTTACTTTTAGAAAGGTGACCATTTTTTTTTTCGAAAAGACAATACCCTGCACTTAAAAAATAATTCTTGTATTACGGAGGACTTTACAAACATATAATTAACGGGCACAAGTTACATCTAGATTTGAACAACAATTTGTGGATCACGCAGAGTTGTCCTGCGTGGGATTCGAACCCCCGACACTGTCATTATAGGTCGGTATCTTAACCACTACGCAGTCCTGTCGCAATCGAGTCAAATGTATACTGATATTAATTCTCTTTAGAAATGCGGACATGTACCTACTTAATGACATTTGGAAAAGTTGACTTCATTGATGTGGAGAGTTTAGATAGATTTTACGATATAACTAGTCAGTCTTAGCATAGCTTAGTGATATTCATGATTGCAACTTTACAGAATAGGTAAATAATAACTTAAAAAGCATTAGAAATTTATTTCACTGGCTTTGAACGTCTGGATGTCTGCTTTAGGCCAACCCATGTGATTTTTGTGATAGGTTTCTAGATCTGTAATATGGGGGTTAAAGTTATTGCTCGTCGATAAATGGTAATAATTATATTAGTAGCGGCTTTATAGTTTGTTACTTTGTTTTAACGTATTAATTTTAATTACTACCAAAACATTTTATTGAGTTTCATTATTTTAACCATTTTGTTTCATCTACGTCCCACTGTTGGGCTCGAGCCTCCTCTGCAATAGGAGGGAAATTGACCTTACTATACCATGCTGTTCAGACATATTGGTAAAGGGTTTTATTTCGAGTTTTTCTTCTCTTTCATGGATATCATATGCGTAATATATCCCTTGGACGTCTTTTACGATATTCAGGGGTAAAAGAGGGGAAGGTGAATTGTATTCTTACTCTGTCACCACATGAAAATTTATTGATTGATTATTAAGTTCACTAAATATATAATATCAATTGCAGTTACCAACCCGTGCATTACCAAACGTATCAATTATGATATTATTTACCATTTGTGGAGGTCTATGTCCAAAAGTGAACCTCGATAGGACGATAAATAGGAAAGAAATTCACACAAACGAATTTGCTGGTTTCCGTGTGGTGACGGAGTAAGAATACAATTCACCACTCCCTATCTTATCCGTGGGTGATCGTACGAGACGACTAAGGGATAGAAAATGCATAATAACATCTATGCGAGAGAAGGAAAACTCAAAATAAAACCCTATACCAACACCTCGTTTCCTTGAGGGAGCTCACCGCCTGGCGCGTCGACGCCCGCCGAGACGTCATCGCCCGTTGGGCAGACCAGCTGGAGAGGCCTCGATACGGTGTCTGGACCGTGGAGGCCTTCCGGCCGGTGCTGATGCAGTGGTTGGAACGGCGGCACGGTGTGCTCTCCTTCCGACTCGTACAGGTCTTGACGGAGCATGGATGCTTCGGCAAGTACCTGTACAGGGTCGCTAGGAGGGAGAGAACTCCGTCCTGCCACCACTCCGATTGCGACGAGGACACGGCGCAGCATACGCTCGAGGTCTGTGCCGCTTGGGCAGAGCCGCGTCGTGAACTCGTCGTAATCATCGGTGCCGACCTGACGCTGCCGACCATCGCTAGGGAGATACTCGGCAGCATCAGGAATTGGGACGCGGTCGCAGCCTTCTGCGAGGCAGTTATCTCGCAGAAGGAGGCGGTGGGTCGCGAGCGCGAGGAGCTTAGCCTCGATGATGCCACCCGCTGCCGGCGACTGGGGCGGCGCAGGCGCGACTACCTGCGTGCCATGCCGCCCTAGCTGAGGCCGCGGGTGACGTGACCAGGGATTAGTCCGTCACCCGCCGAGAAGCCGACCGCGTGAGGAAAGACCGACGTCCTCCCCGATGGGGGGACGTCGGTCGATGGGAGGGTACCCCACGTAGGGGGTATTCCGTCGGGCCGACCACTGACGACAAGTAAACCTGCTCCAGTGGTCGGCCCAAAGACGAAGGCGACGTGGTGTTCGGGTGGGTTGCGGGTGTTGCGTGCTGAAGCCCCTCTGTCGCCCCGGACGGAGTGGTGCGGAGGCGCGCCGACCGCAGCCCTCCCCAAAAAAAAAAAAAATACCAACACCTCTGACCAGCGTGGTGTAGTAGGTCAATCGCCTTTCCATTATGGAGGAGGCCCGAGCCCAACAGTGGGACGTATATGGGCTGAGATGATGATGATGATGAAGTTGCTGGCATAGAATTTAATATATATAAAACACCGATATCTATAGGTATATAACATGTAATCTTATTTAGATATAAAGCCAAAAAAAGTTTTGTCTGATGGATGTGGAGATGGAGTAAGAATATAATTCACCACTTCCCACTCGCAGGTATCAAATAACATCTATGCAAGACAAGAAATATTAGAAATAAAACCCTATAGTAAGAGGTATGACCAGCGTGGTACGTACTTCAATTGCCCTCCTATTATAGAGGAGGCTTGAGCTGAGATTATGATGATGAGATATAAAACCCAATCTTTAAAATATTCTCCATGTGGTGACGGAATAAGAATACAATTCACCATCCCTTCTCTTGCCCGTAGGTGTTGTAAAAGACGACTAAGGGATACTATACGAATATAATATTAACACAAGAAAAAGAAAACTCTAAATAAATTCTTATGTCAACCCGTCTGACCAACGTGGTATAGTAGGTCAATTCATTTCTACCCAGGAGGTGGCTCCAGCCCAGCAGTGGGACTTCAATGAACTGAAATGATGATAAAATGATGGCTAGATCTAAGGTTCAAAATAACACTAATAAAAAACAACTTAATATCATTTAATCAAAAATCATTGATATAACGTTTATATCAAAAACACCCAAGTATAATACTTGACGTTTCCGTAATCGATTGATTCTTAAAAACTATCAAGATATGGTGCCAGAGGTAGTGACGCTGCGACAAATATATAAAAGTTTTCTTTTTTTTATTGCCAACGGTGGCAAACGAGTAAGCAGAACACATGATGGTAAGTGATGCTGCCGCCCATGGACCTTTGCAATACCAGGAGCACAGCCGGGCCGTTGCTTACTGTGAAGAAAATACTCTTCTTAAACCTCGTTTAAAGAAGGACATGTCATAGAGCTCGGGAAACATAGCAGCAGGTAGTTCATTTCAGAGCTTGCACGTACGTGG
Organism: Lymantria dispar; assembly: GCA_032191425.1. Classification (NCBI taxonomy): domain Eukaryota; kingdom Metazoa; phylum Arthropoda; class Insecta; order Lepidoptera; family Erebidae; genus Lymantria; species Lymantria dispar. The sequence goes on from CM063441.1 coordinate 25,108,021, forward strand.
GAGATATGATCGCTGGAAACGTACAGTTGAAGACCATAACGTTTCCAGGTGAAATGGTTGAACTCTGCTACGGTGTCGAGTGGTACGTTGGTAGAATGGTGACGGTGGTACCAAGTCAAACAGTTCCTCGGGTACTTCCCCGGGAAAGAGTCGGTAGAGTACACAGAGTGTCCCAAAGTCTCTTCGCCACTCCAGTGATTCCAATCCATCCGTAAGATTGGGATCCCCGACGATTCGAACAACACTTTGCAGGGAGTCAAGTGGGTCAAGCACCTGCCCAGAGATGTTAGCAGAACTCCACATGAGGACGAACTTGTGCTTTGTATAGCACGAGACAAGTTTTCAAAATAAAGTAGTACTAAGTTAAAGTAATAACCTTGCTGTTGACCGTGACTATGTAAGTTCCACCAGGAAAGAAGCACTATTTATAGTAATTTCCCAGACGAAAGAAGTTCTTACACGAGTACCTTTATTTATGTTTTGTGCCATTACAACATGTTCGCATTCATTTTAATATTATCACATGAAATCACGCGATCGTATGTAGAAATAAAAATAAGTAAGTGTAACTATAAAGTTGGAAAGAAGCGTAAATATTTCTTCAAAGAGGCACTTTAAAGGGGTAATTTGTTAATGGCGCGGCCGCAAATCTGCCGTTATCTGATGCCGCAACGGTCCGCCTTTTCGAAACAAGTGAACTCCTGGCGGTTTCCTTTTTTTAAATAATGTTCGCGACTCGCCTTGTTTAGTACCCTTTTCAAGATAAGGACTCTTAAAAAGATATTAAGAGCTTTTAAAGAAATTGTCTCCATGGTTTTTGAAAATAAGACGGCTCTAGCCACCTTGGTTAATCCAATCCTATAATAGGGACGTAATTTTAAACGACTTCATTATATTCATTAAATGGTATAAATAATAGGCTAAGTTTGTGATTATTACGGTATTTGAAAAAAACATTAAAATTATTTTCTGAGGTTGACTCCTGTTCCTGTTAAGGCGTTTGTCGATAATTTTCGTAAGAGAAGTGTTCAATCATAAACTGTGTTAAACCTCTTTCATTATTCTTGCATAATATAAAATCTGACTACTCCTTACTTTCCCGTGGGACTCGTATCCAGAAAATTCTATTATAACTTATTATAATGAGTTTAACTTAAATTCTTAAAATATTGTTCACATATATTTTAAAAAACTTACTACTAAAACAAGGATGTTAAGACAATATTTCTTAACGGTTGTCATCGGTTCATAATTAATGCATAACGTGAGAATTTGTTTACAGTTTCTCATTTACCATTGATTTAAACAAACATACTTAACACGCAGTTTGTTTACATTAACCGCGTTGGCCCACTTGTTAGACAACGCAACAGTTGAAGGGAAAACAAACAATACCATGTTTAGACTTGTTACTTTGAACATTTATGGCTTTATGTTTATGTGGGGGATGAAATTATGAATACTTAAGTCGCCGATTTAGGCTTCTTGCTATCTTAATTAAAATTTCTATCGGCCAATATAATAAGTGGGGCAAAGGGTGTTTGATTATCTTTTTTAGATTTTATTTAATTAATCAATATATTAACTCTTATTTCAATTATGATTATTATTTATCATATCCTTATTTATAGGTTAATAAAGGTTATAAAAAAATTAACTATGTTACGATTAATCTACCATTTCTACCTAAGGATTAATTTGTGATAAGGATTACTAATAATAAGGGTCTACATGCAATAGAAGGTAGTGTCTGTTATGATAATCTCAATAAATAATTCCCAACATAGATATATAATATGCGCACATTAATATTCCATGAATGTGTAGGGATCTCTAACTACCACTCATTATTGAAATAGTATTAAAGATAAAGTACTATCTAAAGCTATTAAATTTAGGTAACTTAATAGGTATTTTAATATTTATAAAATAAAATAATATTTTAGGAAACCTAAATATGCTGACGTACTTTATTTAAAATTTCTCTTTGTAGTATAAATTTATTCTCATTTATTTATTTTACACCAAGTTAATGTATGCCATTAGCTAATTTTACGGATATAAATTATACATAGCAATTTTAATCAAAGATTTAAAAATTTCTCTACCCTCATGAGAATATGCAATTAAATATTTAAAAATATATATTAAAACTTATAAGGCATTCTCCGATACAAGGTTGATTTCCAATCACTTCAGCTCGATGAGCCACTGGATGATGTTGATCTAGATGATTATTAAAGAACACGAATACCCTTCAAATACGTAGTGTTTTAAATTTGTTCAGCTTCATTGTTTTAAACAACAACAACAGTTTGCAGCAAATAAATCAAATTAAGTTGATGAATAATCCTATTTATTTGTCATAAATATAATATCCAAATTAAATATTATTTGTCATATAGTTTTTAAACTATTTATATGATAATTTCTAGTGTGATGACAGAGTAAGAATACAATTCTCCATTCTTACTCTAAAAAAAAAACTTCATGGAAAATTCTATGTTAATAAATCTGAATAGAATAGAAATAGAAATAAATTTAATCAAGGAAAAATACACATATGTATTTACAATTAATTAATTACTTCTGCCAAACTGTATTACAGTTTGTTGGCAGATGAAGCTCCCTGGGTTATAACTTACAATTTTTCACAATATTATGATATTACTATTACTAAAATTAAATAAACTATAATTATAATAACAGAGACTATGACAAGCAGTAAGTATATCTGAATTTACATCCTTTTGTGGAGGATACTTGAGTCCCACAGTGGGACAGTAGAACATAGGCTAAGAAGAACCATATACGTTACTCTCTGTCAACATTGTGGATACTCAAGGGCAAAATAGACTATGGCTTAGTGTTGTAACAAGAGTGTACATAAATAGTGGACTGAAATTAGTAGATACTAGACAGCAATAGATTGTAATATCTCATCGTTGGTAAAAAGTAAAAGATGTTTCGAATTTAGTAAGTTAGAGTTTAATCAAACACATATGTGACTATTAAAATTAAAACAGTAAAATTAGTTAAGTTGTAAGCGACGGCATTCCAGTCGTAGTTCTTGCATTTAATTTCTACTTACCATAATGAGGGCGAGAAGTACATATTTCATAGCGCGGGGTGCTTGCAAGGCATTAAGTGGGGTATTTTATTGGCTTATTATACAATATTCTAAGCTAAAAATCGTGAAAAGAGTAGGATTTTAATTGGGCAGTGAGCTCGCATGGTTCTGACGCGAGGATTATTCATGGCCGCTTCAGCACCAACGGTTCGTCGCCTCGTTATTCCGCTACGGATTTTTTATGATCACTTTGGACTTTATAGTCCATTTCAACTTTTTTGATATATTAATAAATTCCTCGGCTAATTTCATAGTCCACCTTTTATGTTTATCTATAGTATTTAATGTATTTAGTATATAATACTTTAATTAATTTGGGTATATATAATAACAATAAATATTATAATATTTCTTTATAATAATAATAAAATATTAGTTTTATACTGTTTCTGGTCATGTGGTGCGCATAATGAGCAATTTTTCTTTGGAACCCTAGCGAACGACAGCTTGGTCCTTGCATTTGTTGCAGATGGCTCACCTAATTTAAATCTTTTGTTTTTATATTAAATTAGAATTCGGTTAGAATTAGGTTAAAAATAAAGATAATAAAAAAATGAAATACCTTTTTATTACATTAATTTTAACACTCATCAACGCTTTATGTGTCTGTACTTAATTCACTGAAATCAAGAATTCGGCTCCTTGGCCCACTGACTCGGTAAAGGTAATACTGCGGACTCTCGGCACGTGACCACCTATTTTTATCCCTACGCCATCTATGGTTTATTGGTAGAGAATGCCTCTGGCATTAAGTCCACCATTGTACTCGATGTATAACGTTTAATGATCATCATCATCATCGCAACCCACATATGTTAAATAATAAGGCTCGGGTCTCCTCCATAATGAAAAGGAATTTGATGAATTGTATTCTTATTCCGTCACCACAAGGAATGAAATTATAGGAAATAAATAACATTATAGGAGTCACAAATATCTCATCGGTCGTCTCTCATAGTCTGAACCTACGGACATAGCTCATTAGAAAAATGATTTGTAGATATTCTATATCTAACAGCATAAAAATATTCTCTGCTAAAGAAGGCTTCTCCAGAAGAATACATAGGTGGAGCTGTTCTGAGCCACTTACATATTACGATTGCCAGCAATTTTTACTATGTTAATCCAATCCGCAGGAATTTCTGTTGATTGATCTCTTTTTCGAATTTAGCTCCGCTTAACCTTAACGCTACATAAAACTCAATTTTATGATCAGTTCAATATCATTGCATTCCCTAAAAATATTCCTAGTATTTCAATGTTTTTTAAAATTTCTATAAATGACTATCTAGTTATACTATTCTTATGCTTTCTTGTTTTATATTTCTTAGAAAACTATTTTGAATTCGGACAAACGTCTGATGTAAGTGATGTTCGATGTAGTTTCAGGCTAGCTGCAATCTCAGCACGGGGTCTCTTTCTTCCGACTGGTGCAAGTCTTTACAGGGTATGGTTGCTGCGGCAATTATCTGCATACGGTCGAAATGAGGGAAAGTACTCCGTCCTGGCGCCATTGCGTTTGCGAAGAGGACACAGTGTATGTATGGCACTAATAATAGAAAAAAAAAGGTATTTAATACATTAAAAGTTTTTTATAATGCATAATCTTTTTGACATTTGTGACAGTGTGCGCGGATCGTAAAAAATGTTAGCTTGCTAACTTCAGTGTATCGGTTTTTCGTGACGATGTGCACGCTCATCGTAAATATTTACTCTCATAATTTTTCCGTGACGCGGCAATAGAAGTATAACTTCAAAAATCATATTGTTTTTGATCAGTACTAATATACCACCACCGGATCAAGGCCACGCTGAGAACATGGGCAGTCAAAAATCAAATACAAATGCGATAAAATCAGTAAAAATAGTTTTATTTATAAAGTGTAATGCTCGCGAGAATATCAGAAATAAATTGTGGTTTCTTTTAAATTTTCATAGTTAACGACAAAGTTGATGACATATTGTTAAATTCAATAAGACTAGGGTTTCTATTGAAGACTATTAATCAAGTAAAATATTGATTGCATTTATGTATGTATTCTGAAACTATTTTGCTATCGCTTGGGAAATTGTCTTTTTTGTATATGAAAGATACATTTCAGCCTTAATCATGACAACGTTTATATGAAATTTTAAGACGTTGAATGAGCAGTTAAAGCGTAAAACATAAAAAACAAACTCACATTTATATTTATATTATTTCTATTTATTATAACTATTTGTTATAGTTCCGTGTGGTGATGGAATAAGAATACAATTTTCGCCACTCTCGCCAGCTTGTGGAAGTCTTAAAAATTGGCTAAGGGTTCACCAGAGACCGGACAGCAAATCTCTCCTGAGAAACATAAATATATAACGCCTCACTGCGATCGCCAACCAACTTGCCATGCGTGACGATTACGGCATTATCACTCTAATATGAGTGATGGAATAGAAACGACTCTCATCATCATCTTGCTCTTATCCCAATTACTTAGGGTCGACGCAATATGTCATCTGTTTTGTGATATTGCAAAAAGTTTCGGCAATGACTTTTATGACCGGCCGCCTGCCTGACGTCAACCCTCCTTGGGAATGTAATCGTTGACCCAAATGGTACCAGATGGAGTTGGTCCGGGTCAATCTGGGGCTCTTAGTCGTCTTTTACGACACCCACGAGCAAAGCAAGGGTTGGTAGTATTCGAAGCCGCTACCACACAGCACTAATAGAAACGATTCTGAGCCTTTGAAATGTATTATTTGCCTAAGAAAATTAATGAATGACTCAAGTACAAATTAATTTCCAACATTTAAGCGCATTAAAACCGTAAAAAATGTTGCTGTTGGTAAAGTTCTATAAATTAATAATATTATGAGGTTTGTGGGCTCAGTGTATTTCAATTCGTTGCGGTTACTCTGTATCCGCGAATTGAATTCGAAATTTCAGCGTTAAATTCTACTCTTGTCTCCATCAATTCAAATATATTATTACGCTGAAAGGCAATTAAAATAAAACATCGCTGCAATGGAATGGAATATCATAATTTAACTCTTTTTTTTTTTGGATGAGCTACGGTCAGCGCACTCTCCGTCCGACTCCGTCCAGGGCGACAGAGGGACAGCACGCGGCACCGTAACCTACCCATAGCACGTCGCCTTCGTCGTTGGACCGATCACCGGTGCCAAGTTCCTTGTCTTCAGTGGTTGACCCGACGGAATACCCTGAGAGGGTACCCTCTCCTCTCCACGTCCCTTTCCCAGGACGTCGGTCACCGTCGCGCGGTCAGCCTCTCTGCGGGTAACGGACTAACCTCCCCGGTCCGAGTCGCCGGCGGCGGATCGTGTCGTCGTGGAGGTGCCCCTCGCTCACAAAATCCGCTGCCTCCTTCTGCAAGAAGACTACCTCGCAGAAAGTGGCGAACGCGTCCCAGTTTCTGATGCTGCCAAGTATCTCCCTAGTGATGTTCGGCAGCGTCAGGTCAGCAGCGATGATCGCGATGATTTCACGGCGCTGCTCTGCCCACACCACGGCATACACCTCGAGCGTGTGCTGCGCCGTATCCTCGTCGCAATCGCAGTGGTGGCAGGACGGTGTGCTATCCTTCCTCACGACCGTGTTTGTTTCCGTAACTGACCGTTTCCTCACTAATCTTAACTTCAATATCATTCATATTCTGCTAAATATGTGTGGTGACTACTCATTACAACTTATATCCTCCCACGCATGCTTCGTAAAATAAAGATAAAAGATGTAGACGGATCAAATTAACAGGGAATCGTTGGATGTCGGAAAAAGATCGTTCTACATGGTATTCTTCTATACCTAACAGCGGACGTCAGATAACAGTACATATATAACTGTAGTAAATAAAATCACTGCAAGAAAGGACTCATTAGGTCTAGTCGCCTAATTGTAGTTACTAACGCGGTTAATTTTTTTTTTGTTTGTTGGCTTGCTCTGGATGCATGCCGTCTGTTCCGTTCAGGGTGGCAAAGGTGCAGCTCGCGACCCTATAATTCATCGTATTTCTTCCCCATTGCTATTGGGCCGAGTTCTTGACGTCCGTAGCTAGCCTGGCGGAATACCACTTCAGGTACTGTCCCTTCTCGAGCCCACACGGGGGGTCGCCCTCACGCGGTCAGCCTCTCTACGGATGACAGACTATGCCAGGTTTTAGGCACACACAATGTAGTATCATCATCATAATCATTTCAGCCTATCGCCGTCCAGTGCTAGACGTAGGCCTCCCTCATGTTCTGCCACAGAGTGCGGTCTTGTGCCGCCTGCATCCAACGACGGCCAGCAAATTCACCAGGTCGTCGATCCACCTAGTAGGGGAGCATCCTGCACTGCGTCGTCCGATACGTGGTCGCCACTGGAGAACCTTTCTTCCCCAGCTGTTATCGCTTCGTCGAGGGATGTGGCCTGCCCGTGGCCACTTCAGCGTGCTAATTTTCGGTTACATCCCTTCTTCTGCGGATTTACGTATAGTAGGTTATTTTTTCTTCATTGTGAAGAAGGATAGACCTTCTACCAAGGAAGAACTCTGCACATAGATTATAATTGAGTTTAAAAAGAAGAATATTATTTAATCAAAATACCTCTCAAAACAAAGACCGCAAGTTATTTCACTGAACTTTAGTAACTTTTTACGTAAATGAAATGTGTTGGTGAGTGATACTCATATCATTTCACATAATATTTCAAACAACAGACTTCGCGTCGTGGCAGGCTAATTTAGATTTCCAAGCCAGCGGGCCGTGTCAGGCTGAATTTAAACATTTCTTCTAGAAGGTGGAGGGCGCACAGAATCTATTTCACGCGCATTACGTCCATGACTTATGAATTATTACAGCTGTAAAACTCAGCACACATCAGTCCATTTAACCGCATTTTAATATAATTTAGTATCAAGATTTAATGGGTAATATGATTTTGTACTTTGTGCACTTAGTAGTATCCCTTCTTTATTTCATATTTTATATTACTGCCGAGAATTGGATTTTAAATGTATTCTTTAATAACCTCGAAATATTTGACAAAAATTCTTTGTATAAAGTTATGATTAAATGGTATTAAATACTTCCAAACATATCCGTGGGTGTCGAAAAAGACGACTAAGGAATATAATACGTATGTAACATGTATTCAAGAAAAAGAAAACTTGAAATAAAATCCTATACCAACCTGTCTGACCAGCATAGTATAGTAAGGGCAATTTCCCTCCTATTATGGAGGTGGCTCGAGCCCAACAGTGGGATATATATGAGTTGAAATGATGATGATGAATTGATAAATTTCTTTATGTAAAGGTATAATTAGGTAGTATTAAAGTTAAATAGATATACCTATACGACGTCTCCGCGTGATGACGGAGTAAGAATACAATTCAACACTCCCTGTCTTTCCCGTGAATATAGTAAAAGACGACTAAGAGAAATATACATAACATTGATGCAGGGGAAGGAAATCTCGTAATTAAACCCTATGCCAACAAGTTTGGCTAGCGTGATATCATATTCCCTTCCATAATGGACGAGGCCCGAGCCCAATAGTGGGAGGTATAATATGGGCTGAGATAATAATGATTTTGTATTTTGTGCACTAAATAGTATTCGTTCTTTAATCATGTTTTTTTGTATTATAGTCGAGAATAGAAAATTAAAAATATTTTTTCATAACCACGAAATATTTGATAAATATATTCTTTATGTAAAGTTATAATTAAGTGGTATTTAGTTTAAATAGATACACCCACATGTCAGAACAGTTTAAATGATATCAAAGACCCGCACTTGAGGCAGATTCTCAGAAACGTATCGATTGAATCATATTAAAATTTAACTCAGAGCTTTGATCATACGCTGTTCTGGTGAGTAAAATAATAATTACTTATTTATTTTATACCCGTATGCTGACGGAATAAGAATACAATTCTGTGCTCGTGTGTATCTTGCCCGTGTATGTCTCAATAGACAACTAGAGAAAATAAAAAGCCTATGTATCTATGCAAGAGAAGGAAAATTCGAAACAAAACTCTATACCAATCTGATCTAATGGCTGGACCGATTTCAAAAATTCTTTCACCAATGGCAAGCTATAATATCAGGGCGTAAACTAGGCTATATTTTATCCCGGTATTCCCACGGGAACGGGAACTACGCGGGTAAAACGACTATAACCTATAACCGAAGCGAAGCGAGGGCGGGTTGCTAGTGTCTAATATAATTGAATATTTTTCGTCGTTCGAATCGATTTCGTGTATCTTATCTTATATCTTTAAATGAGCAATTCTTGTATATATATATATATATATTCAGGATCTCGGAAACGGCTCCAACGATTTTATTGAAACTTGGCATACTAGAGTATTCGGGCCCAAAAATCGATCTAGCTAGGTTTTATGTATAGAAAATGTTGTTTTGTCAGTGTTTTTGGCAGACAATATAATGACGTTAAATTTTAAAAGAATATAAATTCAAATTTTGCCGTCAATATCATGAGTTACGATAGCTCAGTGGCGAAGTAGTCAGGTTTCATTTTATTTTTGACATCGGCGACAAACGGCGTCGGATCGAATCTCGGTGTTATTATTATTCTCTTTTTGTAATTTTTTATATATTTTTCATTTTTTATTTTTTATTAATATATATCTAAATAAATTCGACAAAAATGACATTAAATTTTAAAAGGATATGAATTCAAATTTCGTTGTCATCGTCATGAGTTACAATAGCTGAGTTGGGAAGTTGTCCAGTTTTTTTTTTTGTTTTGTTTTGGCATTAAAAAGCGTCGGATCAAATCTCGGTGTTATTATTATTCTCTTTTTGTAATTTTTTATATTTTTTTCATTACTTAATTTTTATTTTTTATTAATATAATATCTAAATAAATTCTACAAAAATACAACAAAAATATTCCGAGCGAAGCTCGGTCAACCAGATATTATAAGTTATGCACGATTGAACAGGTTACAATTTGTACGCGGTACTACTATTGTGCTTTTGTTTTGATTCTGAATGTTTAGTTTGAATTGTACTACATGTAATAGCGGTACGGCCTATCGTACGTTCATAGTTTAAGTTTCATTGTATACATTTACCCTGTCGGCTTACAAGGTACTCTTTGAAAAAAAAAAGCCGGACTATAATGGTTCTTGGGCAGTATAATCCGACAAATTCGATAGTCCGACAATGCCGTGCAAAACATTTGTCGGATTATCGGGGGTCTACTGTAAATGGTATGTTTTCTAATACTTTAGGTTTTATTACGATTTTTAAGTAGCAAGTAAATATTGTAATAATAATTGTTGGTGCTCAAATCAAAAATTGGGGTACTCAGCACAACAGAACATAGCAAGGAACATATTCTAAAAGTCAATTTAATTAAATTCGCTCAGAATAATGTAATACGCAGATTAAAATTAATCTGAATTACCAGATTTTTACAATTTTACTCTTGCCCGTGGGTGTCGTATAAGACGACTAAAACATTAAATATGCATCTAGGTCTAGTCATCTAGTCCTATACCAACCCGTCTAACCAGCTTGCGTAGGTAATTTGCTCGCCTACCTGCACCTTTTGCCGCCGTATTAGAGGTAGTGGGTGACCGGACCGGGGAATAGTCCGTCACCCGCAGAAAAGCTAATCGTGCGAGGGGGACCGACGTCCCGGGATGGGACTTAGATAGTGAGGGTACCTGAAAAGGTATCCTACCGGGCTGGCAATGGACGACAAGGAACTCGGTACCGGTGGCCGGACCAATGGCGAAGGAGAGGGAGTACGTTGGGTTTTGAGGCCGTGCGTCGCCCTTTCGTCACCCTGGGAAGAATGGACCATGTGTGCGCTGACCTTAGTCCACCCAACAAAAAAAAAAATACGACTAAGGGATATATTACGCATATGACATCTTAGCAAGAGATGGAAAACTCGACACAAAACTCCATACCAACCTATCTGACCAGCATGGTACAATAAGGTCAATTATGAAGGAGGCCTGAATCCAGTGGGACTTATATGCACTGAAATGATGCTGATGAATAATTTCCAGATTTTAATTGCCAACAATATGTGCTCAATAGTATTGATAAACACGAGGATCTCATGCATTTTAATAGATTTTGTTCCGCTGAATCCTATTCAGGCCTACTTGGGTAATATTTTATAATGTATTATGAATCTGGTTATATATAACACTCGCAACTTAGGCTCGCTTCGCTTCAGTTTCGGTCATTTTACGATATTACGGCGATTGCAGCCCCTGAGGCCTCGGGTTCGATTAGGGTTTTACGAGAAGAAAAATATTCATAAATAATACTTCCTATATAGACAGCTACCTGGTAGTAAAATATTATAAAACATCGGTTCAGCCCTTTTGAAGATTACCCGGCACAAACAGACATACAGACCAAAAAATTTTAAACTGTTTTTTAAGCATTGGTATTGTGCAAATAATCGTGTGGGCATGAAAAATACCTACTATTTTAACATTACAAACAGACACTTCAATTTTAGTTATTTTTATAGAATAATTAGTTATTTTTATAGAATCTTGCACCTTTTATTTTTTACAGTCCACGAGAAATGCCTATTATACTACGTTGACCAGATAGGTAGGCATATATTTATATATTTAGTTCTTTTTTTGCAGTGATGTTATATGCTTACATATCTTAATCCATTTTTGTTTTGCACACAGCATAGGAAACATTAACAAGTGACAATTTTTAAGGATATGATTTATAAGATTTAAATCTTTTTTGTCTGGCATTGCTCGTTTTCTCCCTATATACTTGAAATATATAACAAATAAAAGCGTTTTCTTACTAGCATGAGCTTTTGGATAAACCTAGCATTAATGTTATTCAAGTGGCCCAAAGATTTCTATAATACTACCCCCGTTTAAGTATTAAACGGGAGTAGTATTATAGATTTTTTTGGTTTTGAAACAGAGTAGGGGTACTAATAATGATAACCGTTTTTTTTTTTGGGCGGCACATACCCATTCCGTACGGGTCGATGCAAATGCGGCGTCCGCCCCATAACTCCCCGTATTCCTTCCTCTTCACCATCAAGCCGGCCACTAGTACCGTATCCTTGACGACCGTGTCAATAATAATACACCTTATTTTTTTTTGGGTGTGCTACGGACATCGCACACGCCGGCCGGCTTCGTCCGGGCGACAGAGGTGCGGCTCGCGGCCCCGTGGTCCACCCGTGGCAAGGCACCTTCGTCGTTGAGCCGCCCACCAGTGCAGGGTGACTTGTCGTCAGTGGTCGGCCCGACGGCATTCTCTGAGGAATACCCTCTCCTCGCCCAACATGAACCCCCTCCCCCCCTCGGGTACGTCGGTCGCCGTCGTGTGATCGGCCTCTCGGCGGGTGACAGACTAATTGCCTGGTCTAGTTACCTGCGGCCTCGGCTAGGGCGGCATCAAGCGCAACTGATAATACCCCCTTTTTTTTTGGGGTAGGCTGCGGTCGGCGCGCTCCTCGCACCACTCCGTCCGGGGCGACAGAGGGGCGTAAGCACGCAACAAACGCAACCCACCCGATCACCACGTCGCCTTCGTCGTTGGGCCGACCACCGGTGTAGGGTTACTTGCATCAAGCGCAACTGATAATACCCCTACAGAGTGTTAAATTAATGTTGCCGATTCCTTACCAAAAGTTGCGATTAGGACATTCTTATTTCTAGGTAGTTAGTGTCTAATAAAGACTTTCTTCAATATCTAAAATCTTTATCAGTATCATCATCATTCCAGCTCATATGTGTATCCCACTGCCAGGCGCGAACCTCCTCCACAATGGGAGTTAAATTGACCTATTGTACCATGCTGGTCAAATGTGTTGGAATAGGGTTTTATTTTAATATTTCCCTCCCTTGAATAGATGTTATGGGCATATTATAATCCTTAAATCGCCTTTTATGACACCCACGGGCAAGAAATGGAGTGGTGATTCTTACTCCGTCATTGTTATAATACAATTTTATTGTATTATATTTATACTTTGATTTCAATATCTAAAATAAAGGTGAATAGTAAGAAATATTATATCACTATTATGATATCATTGAAGTGTGTTATTATATCGTCTACGACTAGACTACTTGGCGTCACTAGGAGGAACGACCACTGAATAGTGGTACTGAAGCATACCAAGGAAATTGTGTAAACATACGAATTGAAAACAAATATTATTTTTGTCCGCTATGAACGCTGTAAGGTGTTCGAAACGACGGGCAATCAAAAATCAAATTCAAACGCGATAAAATCCGTAAAGTAGTTTTATTTACAATGTGTGATACTTGCGTAAACATCAGAAATCATTATTATTTTTAAATTTGGTAGTAGTATTAGTACTACTAAAGTACTTACTAGTACTACTAAAGTACTTACTACTACTTTAGTAGTAGTCATGTATTATTAGTAAGTAAGCATAATCGTTTATAATCTTTACTACTCTCACACGAAAGTAAAGGGATAATATTATTTTTCCATAGTCATTGTCTCAGCTCATACATGTCCCACTGCTGGACTCGAGCTTTCTCCCCAATAGGAGCGAAATTAACCCACTATACCATGCTGGTCAGTCATGATAGTATTGGGTTTTATTTCGAGTTTGCCTGACAGCACAGATGTTATATGCATTTTATAATCTCTTAGTCGTCTTTTACGACATTCAAGGGCAAGATAGGGAGTGTGGAATTTTATTCTTATGCCCTCAGCATACGAAAAATTCCATCCCATTTTGTTTCATAACTACGAGAAAAAAGAGAGATAATGAAATTATATTTTTGTATAAACATTATTATAAATTGTTTGTAAATTTGGGGATTAGCGAATAATCTCTGAAACAAAGGTTTCGATTAAAATAATATATATCACGTACTAAGCTTGGGTACTATAGTGTGTTTATTATCCTGGTAACATATTATTTTTGGAGGAAAGAAAGATACATAAATGCAGATTTGGTATATCTTATAATACCTACTAATGATAGAAAGTCAAACCATAGGCAGGTCTGTTAATGACATAGGTAGGTAGATGTTATTTCTAAGAGATGTTTATTTATGCTATGAAATTAATAATAATAATATATCATCGTCATCATAGCAGCACACATACGACCTGCTGTTGGGCTTGGGCCTCCTCCATAACGAGAGGGAATTTCAACTACTATACCATGCTGGTCAGACATATTGGTATAGAGTTTCATTTCGAGATTTCCTTCTCTTGCACAGATGTTATGTGCATATTATATTCCATAATCGTCTTTTACGGCATACACGGGCAAGATAGGGAGTGGTGAATGGTATTCTTACTCTGTCACCACACGAAAAAATATATATTCAATCAAAAATAATGTTTCGTACACTAAGTATATATAATAGAATAAATATTTTCATTAAATATACAGCTTAAAACTAATAATTTAAAACGCCATCTGGTAGAAATTTGGTCACTTCGTGTCGTCTGCAACATTAAATAAAAAAATATATGGGAAAATAAACTTAGCCATCTGTTGGTAGATTCTAAAAAACATTACGTTCTTGACAAAAGCTTACGCTGTAAGTAAAGAAAGAACACATTTTAAAACTGAATTCTAATATTGTGTAACTAAGTATATACAGGGTGTATCAGGTTATGGGGCAACTGGTCAAACGGGAGGTAGGCAATGGTGGTAGGAACCCATAAAAAAATTTGAAGGAAAAATATCGATTCGTTAATTAATTAGATACATGTAAAGTTTTCAATTTTGTCATTGCTTTTTTCGTTTAAATCTGATTGAAATGTATAAAGTCAGTGATACTTAATCGGCAACATATTCGTACTTTGTTAAATGATTACACCAATTATCAAATAAAATAATGATTCCTATGTCATACTGTAAACTAAAAATGTATTTTCTTGTACGATTGTAAATTCTTGAAATAGGGAGTTGTTGTTGAAATTAAAAATAATACTTTCATTAAACCATGCTCTCAAAATGAATTGCTGACGTGAGATTTACTGTTTTGTTTAATTAAAGCAAAGGCTTGGCACAGTACGAAAGGATCTCTAGTTACTGTGAGCTTAATTTACGTAGAGAGTAATGTGCGCTAATAACACAACCAGATTTAGAGAATACTGCGTAAGAATTTTCACATCAACATTTGAACAGTTATTATTGTTATTCGACAGCAATTTCCTTTTTTTCGTCTCTATATATCCCACTGTTAGTCTTTAGCATACTTCAAAATGGAAAGAAAATTGATTGATTATTACCACGCTAGTCAGATAAATTGGCATACTGTTTTATTTCAAGTTTTTGATGTGTTTCACCTTGTTTCAACCAAATTTATATCTATCTATATTTTATTATTTGTATTTACTTAAATGACTGCATGTTATGTTAGGTCTATGGCTTAGGTGCACGACTACTGATATCAAGGATTTGCGTTGAAATCCCAGATTAGACAAAAATGTTGTTGGGGATTATTTGCAAAAATTATTAAGAAATTCTGAAAAAAAAACTTTGAACTTTAGGAGTATAAGCATAAGCTAGATTCAATTAATATAATAATAGCCTCGACCTCTATTAAACAGCACTAGTTGTAGTCCTCTGTATAAATGTTTATGTAATAAAATGTACCCGTTATTGTTATTACATTACTTATTAAAAATGCAATATATTACTACGTATTTTTCTCTCGTGATGTCATAAAAAATATTTAAGAGATATCAGTGGGTTTTACGATTACAAGAGCAAAAAAACTTCATTTACCGACCAATTCGGTCTTTGCAGCAAATATACCTCTTAACCATAGAGGGAACCGGAGCCTAACAATGAGATCTCTGTGGTCTAAATATTCTTTAAAAGAAAAAAAAAATGTTTAGAAAGCTGTCTTAGATAAGTGTGCCGACATAACACGATACTATATGTACGTGTATGTATATATTATAATAGATTGCTAGTTATTTACTACCAATGCAATAACAATGCCTCTTAAAGTATGTTTACGACTTGTGCGCCACCATAAAAAGTAGTGATACGGTTCTTGTTTGCACCCTATATCAAATATTATCAGCACATAAACTTTAATAAGAGTAAATTCGGACTCGTTTTATATTATTATTTATCCATTATGAACATTTCCAGTTCATGATTTATAGAATTTAACAATTTATAAATTGTATCGGCAAGAAATGATTATAATTTAAACTATTATATTAATAACTAGCAACCCGCCCTCGCTTCGCTTCGGTTATAGGTTATAGTCGTTTTACCCACGTAGTTCCCGTTCCCGTGGGAATACCGGGATAAAATATAGCCTAGTTTACGCCTTGATATTATAGCTTTCCATTGGTGAAAGAATTTTTGAAATCGGTCCAGCCGTTTTGAAGATTACCCGGAACAAACAGAGACAGATAGACAAAAATTTTTTAATTGCTATTTTAGGCATAGGTGTCGTGCAAATAACCGTGTGAGCATGAAAAAAGCCTATTATTTTGACATTACAAACAGACACTCCAATTTTATTTATTGGTGGAAAAATTGAAAATTGAAAAAAATATTGGAATTGAAAGTTTTACCAAAATCTACAGAACTACCATAGCAATTATTTCATGTAATCTATTATTTTAAAGACAAATCTCTAACGAAAATAGTCACTTTGACTATCGTCGTAACAATATTTTTTCATTTTGAAAAATGGCGAAATGTTTTCGTGCATTTAGTTTGATTAGATAAAATCGGATAGGTAGTTGAAGTCTACACTAAAAAAATAATAATATATGGTGGGGATTAATAATAATTATATTGTGGGTTACTTTACAAACATATTAATTATATGTTACTCAAAACAAATTTTGTGGGTCATAAATTATTCTACATGGAAATCAAACCCATGATAATGGATAATGTTGATACTTTAACCATTACGCCATCTTTACAGTCGTCAGAAATATACTTCTTTATCGAACATTTATAACTATTATAATTCTCATTGTATAAGTGCAGTACATTCATTTATTAATATTATATGCCTTGATATGGCATTTCTGTTCATTAAAGATATAATAATAACTGTCAATGTTATTAACACAAGATCACATAGTGTGTACCGTTCCTATGTACTGAACCCTATCTAACAGGTCAAACTGCAGGAAGTACGTACGCTCAAGTCAGCAATTTGTAAACATCATTTATTACCAAATGAGATTACTGTGAGTTATGATATTTAACGTTCTAGGTGAATTTAATTCTTCTAGATAGAAGTTTGATATTTACAAATAACGACACATTCAGTCACTCCAGCTCATATACGTCCCACTGGGCTCGAGCCTCCTCCATAACAGGCGGACAATTGACCTACTATACCACGCTCGTCAGACGAGTTGTATTAGAGGTTTATTTCGAGTTTCCTTTTTGTTATATAGATGCTATATGTATAGTGTAATGCCTTAGTCGTCTTTTACGACACCCACGGGCAAGAGCGGGAGGGGTGAATTGTATTTTGACTCCATTCTCACACAGTAAATAATGACTATCATATTAAAATCAGACCCAGGAACAACCGAAGTGGGCCATAATATGCCATAATATGCCATAATATGCCATATTTATCCTCTCCGCTCACTGAGTGTGCCATTGGAATAGGAACCTTGACTACTGTGACCTGATTCAACTTTCGTTTAACTATGTCGTCGTTCAGTCAGATAGGCGTGGATGTTTTCCTTTATAACCTATTCCATTAACTCGTTCTGCAAAGTAAGTCTGAAAAACTACAAAAGGAGGTGACTACCAATTCCTAACGCTGCCAACCGGCTTCGAAGATTGCAAAGAGCGCAAACACAGCGCTGTTGTGCTTAGGTTACGCAAACCGCTGCATATACTAAAAACATTAGTGTCCAATTCATTCATTCTACATTCATCTTCAGCAACCGTATAGCCCTAAAGATACAAAATGCAATAGTAAAATCGCTAGCTAAATGATTTGAATGATGTATTGCATAAAATTGTAATCATTTCGAACACCTACGTTTATTTTGAAGATATGAAATACATTGCATTTTATTTATTTTATATATCACGTCTCATAGTATCATTTACTATTTATGAAATTTAAAATCTATATTAAGATAGAAATAAGTTAAGTTTTATTTTTAATACGACCGGATTTAATTCTCGATCTAAGCACAAGTTTTTTCTTAATCTATGTATGCAGTTTCTTGTCACTACATTCGATGACATAGTCCCCAAATACAAATGTTTGTAAGTTTTTTTAGACTTGCTCCTACTGACTGATCGAAATGGGCCGCTATAATAGTTACTCAAAATAAATTGCATCTGTATTTGATAAATATCAAACATACTTCAAACAATCATTGCGTGAATCGATTATAATGAGCTAATTGCTGCGATTTGTTACGCATGAAATATAATTAAAATAATATTATTGTAATCAGAGAAAAAAAGAAAAGGAAAACTGGAAATAAAACCCTACACTAACCCGCTTGACCAGCGTGGTATAGTAGGTCAATTTCCCTTCCACTACGGAGGAGGCTCAAGTTAAGCACTCTGTTGTATATGAATTGTAACAATAATAAACCAAATAATTTTAGAATTGTCACCTTATATTAACTTGAGACAAATATCTTTTTAAAAGAGAAAAATATAACATATCGTCAAAGAAAGTTAATTTCATACGGTTTAAGCAATAGACTCTCATTCTAGAAGAATCTTGGACTTATATAATACTTCCATATGGAATAAACATAAAAAATTAAAATGGATTAATTTATTATTCAGTCATTAAATGTAGACGTGAAAATTTAACATTTTGCATTTGAAACGAGGTTTATATAGTACTTTAGAAAGATAATATTAATATTTTAGAAATTTTTTGCTTAAAGAGATATAATCACGAGTTTATGTAGAAACATTTAATTGAATATGCTCTTTTTAAATAAAACTACGGATTTTATCGCGTTTGTATTTGATTTTTGATTGCCCGACGTTTCGAACACTTTGCAGCGTTCATGGTCACGCGCGGACTCGGAATATGCTCTTGTTTAATTAATGAGGTCTTAATAGAGAAAGACTTATTTTGGAATACATGGAAAATGCCATTTTTTTACTATTGTTAGTCTGTATGGTGTCAAAGTAAGATTACAACTCAATACCCCCTATCTTGCTCATTGGTGTCGTAAAAGACGATTAAGAGATATAATATTCATCCAACATCTACGCAAAAGGTGGAAAACTCTAAATGAAACTCAATACCAACACGTTTGACCAGCATGGTATAGTAGGTTAATTTTACTTTTAGGTATTGTGGAGTAGGCTCGAGCCCAGCAGTGAAACGTGTATGAACTGAAATGATGATGATGAATGCGATTACTGTGGTAGTTTAAGGTCAATGACTTTAGCTATATCATCAGTGTTACACATTCTATAAGCATTTATTATAGATTAACATAGTTGTACCGTCAGCATGACTGTTAACATTAGGACTAAGAATATATTGAAAGCTCGAACAATATGACATTTTATTATTCATTTATTTTGGCAATAAACATAATGGTATATGTCGTATGTAGGCAGTTCAGCACGCTTTACATACAACAATACATTCCTGGAAGCCATGCTAAAAATAGCACGATTTTTTTTTATTTCTAAGTCTTTAAAAAACTTTTCAAAGACTTAAGAAATAAGCCTTGTATTGCGGGGGCTTTTATAAACATATAATTAACGGACACAAATGACATCAAGTCTCAAAACAAAAATTTCTGGATCGCATAAAGTGTTGTCGCGCGGGAGATTCCTACCTCTGACACTGCCACTGCAGGTCGATATCTTAAACACTAGGCCATCTGTGCAGTTCAATGAAAGAATCCCGTACTACTTACTGGTCAATCCAATCCATTGGTATCTAACAGAGGGCTTCCACAGTCAGCACATACTGTCATACTGTGTCGCATGGGCGATAATGTTTTGGCAGGCATCGCCGCGCTAAACAATTCTATAAGCGAGGCTGCCTCTTCACTTAAGTCCATATATAGTACTGAAGGTATATATCCTCCTCAAATCCTCATGGGTTATTTTATAACCCTTGTCTGGTTTATTTGTTAAAAATAATCTTTGCTCAACTATCATCTATTCCATTTTTTTATTTACAACTAATGATTCGCCCGTATTCGAACGATTACAATTCAGATTTGTGTCGAGCAACACAATTTAGCTCGAGTTTTTAAATATAATATGTATTATATTTAAGAATTTAAAACATGGTAGGCTATGGGAACTATTGCTATAGTAACCAAACAGTTGTCAAGATTGAAAACTGCAATACTTTGCGTTAGATTTTTAAATTGGAATTCACCCTTTTAAAGGTATATTCTATGTAATGATCAATTAAGGACACCGTGACTGACGAAATACAATTAACGGACGCCAGTAGATAACCTTACTTCAAGGATAGTAAACTCGAAATAAAACCCTATGGTAACCCATCTGGCGACACCTCGACCGTGATTATAGAAACGCCGCTGGGGCGTTTATTGGAGACCGTACCCGAAAGAGTAGCCCGCCTGGACGGGCCACTGATTAAGTCGTGTACAGATGGCCCACCCACTAGACGCTTGAAAGAGGTACGCACCCAGCGGACTATTGGCTCTGTCGCCCCGAACTCTGCGGACCAGCATCGGACATCATGATTTTATCATGCCAAAAAAATATGCGAACCTTTATAGTATTTTGATTTCCTGCCAGCTCTATAGGTTAATTTTCTTCCCACCATGCAGAATTCTCGTTCTCAGCAGTGGGACGTATACATATACGTCCTGCTGGAATGACCATAGTAAATATAATGATGATTGTTGCATTTTAACCATCAGCTTCTATAAAATTTCATATATCTTATTTTTTTTATCTCGTCATAAGTACCTTATTTTATTTCTTTACGGGTTTCTTCCACAGTGAATTTACTTGAATATGCTCATGAGAAATTACTTGCCAAATTTAAAATTTGTTTTACTTATACTTAGTGAGCTTTCCTGGTGAGTTATACTTATATTTTTAGATACATCTATAAATGTTATTGTAGTACTTATAATATACATTCAAATCGTTATAGTGGAAGGGTCTATATCTGTTACATGAAAAATTAACACAATAGGCAAACTCATTACTTGAATAAATCATAAGCTATGTATTATAAGGCTTATGTTATGAAATCTATTGAATAATGTCACTCTATTATAACTAGTGTCTCATATCAGGGCGAGTGTTCATACTCAATGTTCCAATAAAGTTTTGTCAGGGGATCTTTGCCGGCACATAATAAAGTATTACAAAAGCCAAAGACCGTCATTGTTGCTGGTACTTCAATCCCCGACGCGTTGGCGCATTTAAACGGGCAAGTCAACTAGAAAGATTAATTAAATTAAATTATTTTTACACTACATGCTAAAGCACAATTTCTAATCTAATTTGTAAAAATTTTTAATGACGTATGGTAATTTCTGCTAGTCAAATTTTTAGTGATGTAACGATGATAAGTAAAGAGGCGGAAAACAAAGACAATTTTAAAATACAAGATTATATTTTAAATAAATCTTAGATTTTTCGTTTGCGAATAATTCTATACTTATGTAATATAGGATTGTCCTTAAAAAAATATTAATTTGACTGCTAATATGGCGTACTACTCTGGGTACGTAGGTTTTTGCTCATGTCCACGAGTCCCTTTATTGCATAAAGGAAATCGAAGCTTGCATCCTACACTCCTTGACGGTTACCTTAACAATAACATCACGATATTATCATTTGCCTTGTGGGGTTGGAGTAAGTAATACAATACATCACCCTATCTTGCCCACGGGTATAGTAAAATTTGATTAAGGGATATTATATGTCGACAACAAATATGTAAGAGAAGAAAACTCAACTCAAAACTCAGATTGACTCGTCTGACCAGCTTGGTAGAATAGATCCATGTCTTTTCTATTATGAAGGAGATTCGGCTCAGTGGGACGTAAATAAGGTGAGATGATGAGGACTACTATTGCAAATAAAACTATTTTAGGTATTTTATCGCATTTGAATTTTATTTTTGATTGTCCGATACTTCGAACATTTTACATGGTTCATGGTCATGGGCTTAGAGAAAAAAGAGGCGTAACTACAAACATTTCCTTTTGCGTAACTACAAACATTTCCTTTTTACAAGTTTATAACCTTCTAGTGTCAACCATGCAAAAAAAACAGAGGTAACAGCTTAAAAAATAAAGAACTGTCATATGGACCACGTAGGGATTGCCATCATATCAAAATATTTCATTCATCGATATCGATAGTCGATAAAATAGGTACAAAATAATATTTAGATTTATTTTGAATTTGTCAATATAGGAAAAATAAAACAATAAGCATTATCAATAAAATATTGTATTTGATATTTATTTTTAGGTATTCTAGTTAAATGACAAAGACAGTAATCGCAGCACAGCATGTCTACTATCAATATCAATATTTAATTCAGACTCAAATTGGAATTGCATGTCTTTTCGCCCTGCGAGACGTCATTGCCCATTGGGCACTCCGGCTGGAGAGGGCTCGGTTCAGGGTGCGGATCGAAGGCCTCTTCCGGCCCCGTGCTGATGCAGTGGTTGAAACGGCAGCATGGAGTGCTCTCCTTTCGACTGGTGCAGGTGTTGACGGGGCATGGATGTTTCACCAAATACCTGCACAAGGTCGTTAGGATGGAGAGTACACTGTCCTGCCACCACTGCGATTGCGACGAGGAAACGGCGCAGCATACGCTCGAGGTCTGTTCCGCTTGGGCAGAGCAGCGTCGTGAACTCGTCGCAATCATCGGTGCCGACCTGACGCTGCCGGCCATCGCCAGGGCGTCAGGAACTGGGACGCGGTCGCAGCCTTCTGCGAGGCAATAGCCTCTCTAGGAAGGAGGCGGCGGATCGCCTGCGCGAGGAGCGCAGCCTCGATGAGGTGATCCGCCGCTGGTGACTAGGGCGGCGTAGGCGCGAATACCTGCGCCTCATGCCGCCCTAGCCGAGGCCGCGGGTGACGTGACCGGGGAATTAGTCCGGCTCCCGCTGAGAGGCTCACCGCGTGAGACAAGACCGACGTCCTCCCCGAGGGGGGACGTCGGTCGATGGGAGGGTACCCCAAGTAGGGGGTATTCCGTCGGGCCGACCACTGACGACAAGTCACCCTGCTCCGGTGGTCGGCCCAACGACAAAGGCGACGTGCATCGCGGGTGGGTTGCGGGAGTGCGTGCTTACGGCCTAGGACCGCACATTGTGGCGCAACATGAGGGAGGCCTACGTCCAGCAGTGGACGGCTATAGGCTGAAATGATGATGATGATGATGATATTTGATATAAATAAATAAATATTTTTTTTTAATATAAATAAATATTTTTTTTTTTTAAGACAACACCCTGCACTAAGGAAATGCACTAAGGATATGAATATGATTATGGCAATAGGCAAAAACGGCAAGATGTGCAGGACTAAGCTATATAGTAGAATAATACAATGCCTCTTCTTTATTCTGCAAATCTTCACAAGTTCTGTGGCATTTCACCGTGTTAATATGGGAATCACTAAAATATAAACTATGAAAGGATAAATAAAGTGAAAATTGAAGTCCTACCTCCAAACAGCAATAAAAGAAAAAGAGTCCATTATCTGCACAATGTGTCTGTACGAATATTCACAAATTAAAGTTCTAACAATTTGTCACTTTTCCAATTTTCTGATATATTACTTTCCATCCAAAATATCACGTCTCTAAAAATTTAAAGAAAATCGTGAAAAAAAATATGGAAAAGCAAATCCGCCATAATATTTATAGAGAAAAAGTAATGCTTCCTTTTTTGAATTTATGGCTTGATAACTAAGACCTTTAAGCCAATGTGTGCGGTGTTATCTATATATATAAAAATTAATCATTGAATGTGTTGCGCAAATCTCGAGAATAGCTGAACCGATTCCTCTAATTCTTTTTTAAAATATTTCTTGAAGTACAAAGATGGTTCTTACGCAGAGAAAAATTTCAAATATTGTCCAAGAATGTCTAAGAACGACACTTTTCTATACTCCCATATAACGATTCGTAATAATACTAAAAAGTAAATTTGAACTTTAATACCATACCATAAAGTTCAAGTGTTAGTGGAGAAGTTCCGGGAAGGTAAAACAATTGAATGACGTTAGTATCGTATATATATTGATGTCAAACACTAAATTTTAGATGATTTATAATTTTTATTTTTTGATATAATGTAATTGTTGACTTATTCACTTTTTTCTTTTTTTATCTTACTGAACTGAACCGGCGCGGCGTTCCGAATAGCAGAATAAGTATTAAAAAAAATAAAAAACTAGAGAATCGACTGTTAGGTGGTATGAAGTTCGCTGGGACAGCTAGTAATCAATATAATTAACTCCGCCCACATAATTCCCACTTTTGGGCTTGGACTTCCTCCACAATGGACGGACAGGAGAGATGGAAATGGATCTACTCTATCATGCTGGGCAGACGTGTAAGTATTTACGTAGTAAGGATTTATGTCCAGTTTTTCTTCTTTTGAATAGATGTTATCTCTACTTCATATCCCGTAGTCGTCATTTACGTCACCCACGGGCATGAGAGGGGGTGGTGAATTGTATTTTTATTCCGTCACCACACAGAAGTTGCTGTGGTAATTGACGTAGGTAAATAAATTACCATAGAGCAAATCACTACGTTCTATTCATAGTTTATATTTCTGTGGTCATAGTCAAAGTGACAGTCGTTCATATTGAAATATTGGTAATGAACTGTAATTTTGGAATGTTGGTAGACGAAGGTTAACAATTTCATACATTTTCAAATTTCTTCTAAGTTGCTCGAGACTGCTCACGGGCGAATTAAGATATCTCATGCCCATAGTTATTACAGAGATTTATATCTACCCATTACAGACATTAGTTATTGAATTTTGGCGCACAGTTTTTTACAAATTGATTACACACGCAGGTACATATTTTTATAAGTTAGGATATGGTTTATAGGAGGCACCAACTTCAAAAGTTATTATTTTTTTGCTTTTTAGTTCCATAATGTTTTTTGAAGGTTTTTTTTTTGAAGGTGCCTTTGTTACTTAAAAATATATTTATGTTGATTTTAGTGATAAATTTCACTATCGGATCCCAACTTAATGATCATGAGGCCACTTAGAAAGTATGCCCTATCGAACAAAAAAAAACTTTTATACAATCTATCTAAGCATCTTCCAGGAATCGGTGATATGATTAAAAAAAAAATAAAAGTTGCCGACGAATTGAGAACTTCCCTTTGAAAGACGGTTATTTAGAAATTTTTAAAGGAACGGATACTGTGGTTAATAAATGTTAAGGCTTAATTCAGATAATATGTACACTAGTAAATATTTCCGGTAAATGATGAAAATTAATCTTAGTATTCTGCATGACACTAGGATCAACTATTTCGTAAATATTAGTGCTTTAAGTGTTACCAAATTTCATAAGGCAATACAAATATATATTCATCACGTCACTATTCATAACTACAAGGTTTAGTTACTATCGTATTTTTTTTTTTTGAGGTGGGCTGCGGTCAGCCCGGCTCCGTTCGGGGTGACAGAGGGGCGGCGCGCCGCTCCGTAACCCACCCATGTAGCACGTCGCCTTCGTCTTTGGGCCGACTACCAGTACAGAGTTCCTTGACTTCAGTGGTCGGCCCGAAGTTACTATCGTATGCGAGCAACTCGAAAAGATATTAGGATAGTGGCAAGTAGTACAATCATTTCAAACATACCTCGAAGGGTACAGATAAGGTTTTATGAGCTCGCCACGTCGTTTCTGTTCGGAGAACAGCGAATGTGCACTACATAGGTTTGTACAGAAAACCAATTACCTTCTCTTTTGTTTAGTTTGCGATTGTTATTTCATGCTTAGTTCATTATATTAGCTGTACAGGAAGAATAATTTCAAATTAATTAATAATGAAATGATCATATTTATTTATAAACCAAAGAGATATTACAACACGTTAATCATATTCTTTTTTATGTAACGTTGTTGAATATTTCTCTTAAGAGTAACGGCTTTAGGCTATTTCACACTAGCAATATATTTATGTATTCTCCGTGTGGTAAGAGAGTAAGAATACCTTTCACTACTCCCTATCTTGTCTGTTGGGGTCATAAAACACGACTATGGGATATAATATGCAAATAGTATCTATGCAAGATACGGCAATTTTGAAATATCTATCAACACGTCTGACGAGCGGTAGGTCAATTACCTTCCTATTGTGGAGGCGTCTCGAGTCCAAGAGTGGGATGTACATGAGCTGAAATGATGATGATAATGGTGATCACACCATTTGATAGAGTTTCACACAAGCAAGTTTCAACATTATTATCTCAGCTCATATACGTCCCACTGCTGGGCTCGAGCCACCACCAAAATCTGAGAGAAATTGACCTACATATAGGGATTCACTATAAGTTTGCCTTCTCTTGCTATCCACAACAATCCCTTAGTCGTCTTTTACGACACCCAGGGGCAAGTAAGGGGGTGGTGAGTTGTATTTTTACTCTGTCACCACATGGAAAATAAGTTCATTTACTACAAATAACGTCACCATAAGAAAGTTTTGCAACACAACAATTACTTTCATCGTAAAATATGCAAGTTATAATTAACAATTAAACACGATATAAATTTGGAAAACATAGAATTGAATTCGATGGAAAGTTTGAATTCGAATCTATGAATGCTGCTTGTTTGTCTGCTCGAATATCGCTGCCTTTCTTTGGGTTGGGCTACGATCGGCGCACCTGCCGCCCGGCTCCGTCCGGGGCGACAGAAGAGTGGCACGCGGCCCCGTAACCCACTCATATAGCACGTTGCTTTCGTCATTGGACCGACCACCGGTGCAGAGTTTCTTGACTTCAGTGGTCGACCCGACAGAATACCCCGAGGGAGTACCCTCGGGGTACCCTCTCCCATCGATGTCCCCCTGGGACGCCCATCGCCGTCGCGAGGCTAACCTCTCTGCGGGTGCCGGACTAAATCCCCGGTCCGTACACCCGCAGCCTCTCCTAGGGCAGCATCAGGCGCAAATATCGTTGCCTTGTAACTATTTCGTTTGTCGGATGGTGACGGTGTAAGAATGTAATTCAACATTCCTTATTCTATCCGCGGTTATCTTAAAAAACGACTAAGGGATTTAATATGCATATAATATTTATGCAAGAAAAGGTAAACTTGATTTCGGGAAGTGCTCTGAGAAACTGATTGATTTGATATCACCATAACTTTTTTATCACCACTCGACACTGTGTTAAGATTCATCTATTCCACCTGGAAATGATATAGTCCACACCTAGACATTTTGTTGTGGTATGAATGTTGATGTAGTGACAAGGATTGAGAAAGGTCTATTAAGTTGGTTTGGTCATGTAGAGAGAATGAATGAAAGAAGATTAACAAGAAGAATTTATAAGGCGAATCTGAGCGGAAGTGTTAGAAGGGGAAGACCAAGGCGGACGTTCCACAATCAAATCGGGGACGTTCTTAAGAAAGGCCAGGTTAGAAGTACCCTAAACCGAAGAATATCCATGAAGAGATTAATGAATGTGGAGGAGGTGAAAGTGGTATGTCAAGATCGTAGCAAATGGAGGGAAGTGGTCTCTGCCTACCCTTATGGGAAAAAGGTGTGAATATATGTATGTATGTAGACATTTTCAGCAACAGTTTTTCTTACTGTAGGATTTGAACACAATTACCTGCTGCTGTGTTGCCCGAGCGCTGTGTTTATCCTTCTTTAAACGAGGTTTACGTAGAGCATTTTGTTTACGGTAGGCAGCGGCCTAGAGGTACCCCTGGTATTGCAAAGGTCC
This sequence comes from Lymantria dispar, assembly GCA_032191425.1. Classification (NCBI taxonomy): domain Eukaryota; kingdom Metazoa; phylum Arthropoda; class Insecta; order Lepidoptera; family Erebidae; genus Lymantria; species Lymantria dispar. Next base: position 25,136,057 of record CM063441.1, read on the forward strand.
ATGAACGGTACTACCAGTTAGAAATCAGAACGCGATCAGGTGTGCTGCTTTCTCGTCTGCCACCATTAACGTTAAAACAAAACACTATACCATCTCGTCTAACTAGCTAGTAGGACTTAGTATAGTAGGTCAATTTTCCTCTTTTTGTGGGGTAAGTTTGATTTCAGCAGGGATATATATGGACGGAGGTGATGATGATGATGATGCAATTATTTTAGTCTTTTGGCCATTCTTATTCTTTAACTATGTAAAAATCAGGTAGCAGTGGTTGGTCACAGGTGTTATATTCCAAGTTGCTGTAAAGGACTAAAGAATAAATTCTAAATTCGTTCTTTGTTTCATCTACTTACACCCTTGGTCGCCTTTAAGGTAAAGAAAAACGTGACAAATTGTATTCTTACATCATTATCATATGCCATTTCAAGCAGTTTTAAATTAAATAGGTCTAGAGGAAAATCATGCTGAAGTGATAATACTACGTAGACAGATGACAATGTAAAAGTCTTTGGGTTGGGTACCGTGAACTGTGGCAGTATGAAATCAGTCAACTTGGCGTTCTGATAGGAACGCCTACGCCCAAAAGTGGTAGGCACTAGTTTGATGATTGAATCATGCTGATACAAAAAAAGTTAAATAATAATTTAGATCACGCGGGCGACGTCGTGATCATTTTTTTTTTAATGCAAGCAGTGGCAAACGAGCAAACAGTACACCTGATGATAAGTGTTGCTGCCGCTCATGGACCTTTACAAGGCCGCTGCCTACCGCGAAGAAAGTGAAGGGAGTGTGAATGCGTGCATTAAGGCTCGGTGATACTAAAGGCACCATCAAAACCCTCCACACGCAAACACCCTCAGAAAGTTGGGCTTCCGGCTCTCTCGCTCACCGAACGAAGCGCAGTAACAAATTGCTACTACTCAGACGTCGATTTTCTGCGAGAGCGTGGTACTGCCCCGGACGGACCGGCCCGCGGCTGTAGACAGATAACTGTCGACAGTGTGGTCCTACCACTCCAAATATATTATTTATTATGTACACGTGCGTAAATTACTTATATGTTTATATCAACGTGATATAAATCTCAACAGAAAATTTATATGCTGTATAAAACTAAGTTTGTATGGTTTTGTTAGGTAACAAGAATTACAACGCCTTTATTTTTGCTAACCAGTAATGTTTTAGTATTTGTGATTCTCTGTTATTCAATTTCGTACTCTCACAAACTTTAATTATAGGTATCTATTCAATCAGCGGTACTCAAACTTTTTAGGTATCTTTTATATGTGCAAACAAAAATTTTTTAATATACTACAACAAAAATTAAATTTTGTAAAATTGATTTAGAAAACATGCTGATTAGATGTTACATATATTATTTTTATTTATAACGTGTGTGTTACGTTATATTTATTTACAATTAAGTTTTGTTACAGAAGTTTTGATTTCTGTAACGAAAATATCTATTTGAGTTATAATCAAATATTAGTCTGATAGTAGATTCTGTAGTTTAAAAAAAAATGTGAATACTTACAATCGTTACTTGGGTTTATTAGTACTCAGTTTAGCATAGGCTTTTCATATTGCGACTATTCCAAAACTTTCATCTATAAAATTTAAACGTATAGTTTGTAGTAAAATGAAAGTATTATTTATGCTTATTTACAAGGTTGTGAATAAAACAACTGCTAGAAGGACTAACAATTCTTATACCTATACATATTATTTCATTTGTACCGTCTGCAAATAAAACCTCGAAAATATTAAACTTAATTTTATACAGTCATTTTGGTTGTACTTGAGAATCACTGGTTAGCTTGTTCGCGTACTTCCGCATACATCTACGTATTAAACTGTGTAGTGTTCCTGACATGTATGTAGGTTGTCGGGAAAATTCACTTACCTATGTTCTGTAATGTATGTCATATGGACAGAGGTAAATTTAATTAAAATGCTTAATGAGATTTCATTGCAACTATGCGCTAAGAGTATTGGATTGTATATTTATAAGTCATCGTCGTCATCATATCATCTTATAGGTCCCACTTCTGGGCTCGGGTCTCCTCTAGGAGGAAAATTGATCTACTATACTACTACTACTACTATACTACTACTACTACTATACTACTACTACTACTATACTACTACTACGCTGGTCAAACGTGTTGGCATAGTCTTTGATGTGGAGAATTCCTCTCTTGCTTCGATATTATATGCATAACATATCCCTTTGTCGTCTTTTACGACATTCATGGACAAGCGATGGTGTGGTGATTTGTATTCTTACTCCGTCATATGAATATGGTGATAAATATTATTTCAAAATTTATTAATTTAATAACTATAAACATAAGAACACAAAATCTTAAGTACGATAAAATATGTACGTGAACAAAATATATTAGACAAAAATATACAGATAGATTAGAACCTAAAGTATTAATTAGGTTAATCTATGTGTAAATTATTAGCGGGCTGTTCAACACAGAAATATCGATATGTTATTATATTATATGAGTCAACCGAGTCAATAATATGGTTTTATTGCTCAGTAATTTTTGTTACTTAATTACATCTTTTAGTTGTCTCTTATAATAAATACAAGAGGAAAAGTGATTATGACATACATATATTATTTGCACTCTATTGTCAAGCGGCATTTGATTTATTAATATTAATTTTCAATCTATCTATTTGCCCATCGACATTTACTGTTAGATGTGTGAGGAGGGCAGGATCATAATCGCCATGCTTGGTTCCTGCCCATCCCCTAGTGTTCCAATCTTTACGACTCTCGTGGGAAAAGAGGAGTGGCAATAAATTGTATTTTGAAACCGTCATTACAAAGAAAGCAATAGCTGTAAATATCAATAAATCCGATAAAGATACAGTAAATAAAACCAGTAAATATTATTCCGTAGGAAACTATATATACTGTAGCGGCCAGCAAAAGAGACATTTTTTTTTGTTCGGGTGGGTTGCGGTCGGCGCGCTCCTCGCACCACTTCGTCCGGGGCGACAGAAGGGCGTAAGCACCACGATGCACGTCGCCTTCTTCGTTGGGCCGACCACCGGAGCAGGATTACTTGTCATCAGTGGTCGGCCCGATGGAATACCTCCTATTTGGGGTACCCTCTCATCGACCAACGTCCCCTCCTCGGGGAGGACGTCAGTCTTTTCTCACGCGGTCGGCCTCTCAGCAGGTGACGAACTAATTCCCCGGTCACGTCACCCGCAGTCTCGGCTAGGGTGGCATGAGGCGCAGGTATTCGCGCCTACGTCGCCCCAGTCGCCGGCGGCGGATCGCCTCCTCGAGGCTACGCTCCTCGCGCAGGCGATCCGCCGCCTGCGTCTGCGAGATCACTGCCTCGCAGAAGGCTGCGACCACGTCCCAGTTCCTGACGCTGCCTACCATCGTCCTGGCGATAGTCGGCAGCGTCAGGTCGGCACCGATGATTGCGACGAGCTCACGACGCTGCTCTGCCCAAGCGGCACAGGCCTCGAGCGTATGCTACGCCGTGTCCAGCAAAAGAGACATTGATGGACGAACGTGTAAATGTGGGCCGAGGTAAACCGAGGCACACATACGTAAGTCCATCAATGCCTAGTTGTGTTCAAGGCTTGTATAGTACTTTTCTCAAATAATAACAAAATATATACGAATTACATTTACGAGTTTTCTGTTATAGATCTTTCCGCCCCTTGTATTTCAGGTGACGTTTAAGTAAGTTCATTACACTCACTCTCTTCACTTGAACTCATTTTAAGTCAAATACAATTATATTTCAAAATCAATTACGAACAACGAACAACATTTTTCACGTCCCCCAAGGCGTCCCTCAATGTTTTTTTCTTCATTATCAAATAGGTTTCCATTTTAAGCCAGTTTGAAATTTAAATAAAACTCTCATAAGTTGCCTCCTTGGTTGCCATGTGTAACAAATCGTTCCATTCCATCTATCGTGTATTTTAAAATACACGATAGATATTAATTTAGATATATATTTATTTGGCCGCTAAAACACGACAGATATGGATTATCTTACATTTTTTTGCCGGCCGCTGCTCGCTCAGTACAGCATCTTCAAATTATCTCAAAGAAAGTTGTCAAAATCGCTATCTGTCGATTTCAATTGTTAATCTAATCTAAATAGGAAGCTATTAAATATCATCATCAGCATCATCAACTCGTTAACGTTCCACTGTTGGGCTCTTCCATAGTAGGATGAAAATTGAACTACAATTGCACGTTAGTCGAACAAGTTTGTATAGGGTTTCATGTCAAGTTTTCCTTCTCTTTACGACATCCATGGGTAAGGTTAGGTTAGGGTGGTGAATTGCATAGTTACTCCGTCCCCACGTGAAATTAAATTTACACAAATTAAATTATAAAAATTATCTTTATTATTTTTATTATGTTTTTTATTCTTATAAAATTAATTTTTGATTTCTCTTAGAATAGGAGACATTTTTAACTTGAAACTGGATTGAAAATCCAATAACAGCTAAAGTATAACTATTTCCTAGAATTTCATAGTGTGACGATTTATATTTAGTCATATCATCACCTTGGACCAAACACATCCCACTGCTGGGCTCGAGCCTCCTCCATAATAGGAGGAATATTGACCTATATATAGCACGCTGGTCAGCCGAGTTAGTATAGGGTTTTATGCCGAGTTTGCCTTCTCTTGCAATCCCTCAGTTGTCTTTTACGACATTCACGAGCAAGATAGATAGTGGTGAATTGTACTCTTACTCTTAGACTAAGAGCCTGTGGACCCCAGACCTTCGTGATTTTATTAAAGCTGAAAGTTTGTCAGCGTATGCTCCCAACACATGTTAGAACGGTGGCCCATTATGAAGTTTCGGTTACAGTGGCTTTGGCAGATAAAGGTACTAAATTTGTGTAAAATACCGATATATTTTCGTCAAATTATTAAGCGTGATTTTTTGATATTACCTTCAGAACGTTATTAAAAATCATTTTATTCATTGCCAGACACTTAACATAGTGGCAACCACTTGCCAGACACCCTTAACGTTCATAAAATTATAATTTTACTTACGTTATAGTATAAAAGCTGATTTTTATATATAATACTTGGGTAATGAGTAGATGATGTTTCCTCAGTAGCTAGACATTTTTCATAGTTCCAACCCCTTGCCAGACAAAGATGTAAGGTAGCTGTAAGAGCGAGCGCGAGATAGTATATACATATATACATGGGTGGGTGCAAGTGAGATGCGCTTATATTCTTTAGTATTTAGTACATGCTTATAGCAGCTAAAATAATATTATATGCTATCTTCAAATATTATTAATTTAACATTCATTATTAATTATAAGAACAATATTATTAATACCATTACTTACGTTATAATGTTGCTGATTTTATATATAATACTAGCAACCCGCCCCCGCTTCGCTTCTGTTTCAGTCGCCTTACCCGCAGAGTTTCCGTTCCCGTTGGCATACCGGGATAAAATATAGCCTATGTTACTCAGGGATACTATAACATTCTAATGATGAAAGAATCATCGAAATCCGTCCAGTAGTTTTTGAGTTTATTCGTAACAAACATACAACGTTTTCTCTTTATAATATTAGTGTAGATTGTAATCTACTTAGTAGTAGTTTTCACCCTCTAAGGGTGTACCCTTAGAGGGTGAAAATTAAAAAATGCTGAAACACGTGTTTATTTATTTTTATTACAGAGTACTTGTTTACAATTTAATGAAAATCGATGAAAATTTTTTTTCTTGTTTTACAAACTTTGCTACTGCGGTTTACTTCTTTAGGGGTTGAATTTCAAAAAATCCTTTCTTAGTGGGTCTCTACGCCACGAAAAGAAACTACTGTCAAAATTTCATGTTTCTGACTTCAATAGTTTCGCCTCCGTGATGAGTCAGTAAACTAACGTCTTTCTACCTATTCTACACTCTTAGACGATGAAAATGGAGAAACGCTGAAACACGTGTTTATTTATTTTTATTGAAGAGTATTTGTGCTTAATCTGATTATAGTAGCTAAAGATTTTATTTCTTTCCATACAGACGTTTCACGCCCTTAAAGGTGAAATTTCAAAAATTTTTTTCTTAGTGGGTGCCTACGTCATGAAATGAAACTACGGTCCAAATTTCATTTTTCTAGCTTCAGTAGCTTCGGCTCACTCTGTTCCTTTATATGTATATTATTGTCAACGCACCCGCAACACCCCTTGTAGGTGGCATTTCAGAAAATCCGTTCTTAGTGGACCTCTATTCGGTGAAAAGAATATTCCATGGGTAACAACCCAATATTAATAATAATAACCCAAGTATTATATATAAAAATCAGCTTTTATACTATAACGTAAGTAAAATTATAATTTCATGAACGTTAAGGGTGTCTGGCAAGGGGTTGCCACTATGTTAAGTGTGGCAATGAATAACATGATTTTTAATAACGTTCTGAAGGTAAAATCAAAAAATCACGCTTAATAATTTGACGAAAATGTATCGGTATTTTACACACCTTTAGTACCTTTTATCTGCCAAAGCCACTGTAACCCAAACTTCATAATAGGCCACCGTTCTTACCTGTGTTGGGAGCATGCGCTGACAAACTTTCAGCTTTAATTAAATAACGAAGGGCTTTTTTTTTAGGGGGTGGGCTGCGGTCGGCGCTCTCCTCGCACTACTCCGTCCGGGGCGACAGAGAGGCATAAGCACGCACACCCACAACCCACCCACGATGCACGTCGCCTTCGTCGTTGGGCCGACCACCGGAGCAGGGATACTTATCATCAGTGGCCGGCCCGACGGAATACCCCCTAAATAACGAAGGTCTGGCGTTCACAGGCTCTTGTGTTATCTGTCACATCATAAAACATCTTAAATCAAAATAGGAATTACGTACCAACAAAGTAGAAAATTACATTCTATTAATATCTGTATACAGGTCAAATAGATTACTCGAAGTCAACTTTGTTGTACACTTATGTATTTACATTTGTAAAGTTATTAACTTGACAATAATTAGTTACAGGATTTATTGCATAATAAACATGAAGTAATTATATTTAAATAGTTTATGCCAACTCATCATCACCTTACTCTTGTCTTAATTACTTGGAATCGACACAATATCTACTCTTCTTTCATCTATCTATACTAATATTATAAAGAGGAAAGATTTGTTTGTTTATTTGTATTGAATAGGCTCCGAAACTACTGGACTGATTTCAAAAATTCTTTCACTAATGGAATGCTATAATATCGGGGAGTAATATAGGTATATACAGGAGAGCTATTTAAAGATTTATGACGAATATTAACTAATATAAATAAGAGTATATTAGCGTTTCAGGAATAATTTCTCTCAGGAATAAGTCTTTTATTTTTATTAACTATTATTTCTATTAAAACACATTTTTTTTTTCATTTTAATTATTATTGATTTATATCCAATAAATAATTTAAAATATTAGTAACGTACAAATTTTCGAAAAAAATTAAAAAGTTAAGTGAAATTAAAATATATAAATTGAAGTAATGTATAGATTCCGTGCTCAGCAAATAGATGGCATTAAAACAGATTTTCGAAAGATTTCGTTTAGTGACGGTATTGGATTAAAGGTGCTATATGTCTACGATGTTAGTAGTCCGCTTTAGGCGGTAAGTGGAAGTTATGGGAGCAGCATTTCCGCTTTGGTTGGCCCGACCATTGCTATCAAATCATACTCTATCAAAAATTATTTAAAATAAATATCACACTATCAAATCTAATAAATAGTAACATTTTATATTATAGTAGTTAGTATATCTAAATTGATCGCAGTTTTGTGAGAATAGTACGAGGGATGCACGTCGACGAGTTTATGCCGCGAACGTGTCACTTTAACGCCAGTAATGGAATTCTCATGCTCGTTCTGCTCACGGTTTGTGATGCTAGAAATACCTATTTTAAATTTGCACCGTTATCACCCGCGAGCGCTCCTACAAGAAACTTTGTACGAGTTTTAAAGGGATCTAAATGAGCCTTATTTTAAACTTTATCTTTTCAAAACGAATGACGAAAAAGACGACGTCTCTGTATTTCCTGAGTCTTGTTAGCGATACAACAGAACTTGCTTCAAGTAGGTCGAGTTGGATTTTTGCTTTGCCTGTCATCATTAGTATTTATATTCTCTTACCGTGTATAACATTAAATATTTTTAAATAAATTATGAATTCTTTATATAATTTTTATTGGCCGACATTTTTTAATGGAATTCTGTAAATTAATTAGATATAAGTGACATGAATTATAGAGTGTTAATAGAGTAAGAATACTAAAATATAAGTGGCTAAAGAATGTATTTTATATTCCATAATCACTAATGCTGAAGATTTAAATACGCCTGTATTTTATATATTATTTTTAAAAGGATATTTAGACGTGTGAAGAGTCGAATTTAAATCCTATACGTAGGCATTTATTAGTGGAAAATAGCAGGGCCTAAGTGATACTAAATTGAAATAAACTTTACAATTTTACAAACTTGCTTAATAATAATTAAGACCGAAGCGATGTTTGCTAACAAAATAGATGTAGAATATTAAATAACCTGCTACATTTTACCACATTGTTTGTAGTAAGTAAATTAATACAAAATTAATAACATTTATACTAATAATATACACATACATATTATCCTAATACATTAATTCAGTGTATTTATAAATAAATAACCTTTAATACTTTCTTTTATAACTTATCTTTACCTACAAGGTAAGTTTCGGACCCAAATATCATATGCTTTTATGTTTAGGCTGTTCATTGGTTTCCGAAAACAGAGTTTACTAACTTTTGTATACTTGCACTTACATACGCACAAACACACATACACACACACACGCACACACACACACACATCCTTACTAATATTATAAAAGCGAAAGTTTGCGAGTATATAAAGATGTGAAAATGTGAAGATGTTTGTTGCTCTTTCACGCAAAAACTACGGAATGAACTTTGATGAAAATTCACAATAATATAGCTTACATACCAGAATAACACATAGGCTATAATTTATCCCGATATTCCCACGGGAAGAGGAACTGCGGATGAAACCGCAGTGCTAGTATATATATATTTGGATCTGATATTAGCCAACTGTCTATCATCAATACTCTTTGGGAGTATAATTGTAGAACACAGATGGCATCAGATGGAGTAGACCCAAGTTGCTGTAAAACTGTAAGTCTTCTTTTATGACACCCATAAACAAACATTGGTAGCATTCGTAGGCATCACCACACAGCAAAATAACTTTTAATGTAGTCTACAATTTTGTAAATAACCGTATATGTACTTACATCATCATCTCATCTCAGCCCACAAACGTCCCAGTGTTGGGCTCGGGCCGCCTCCACAATGGGAGGGAATTTGACCTCCTATACCATGCTGGTCAGACATGTTGGTTGGTTGTTTTCATTTTGAGTTTTCCTTCTCTTGCACAGATGTTATGTGCTTCATAGTCATCTTAACATCATCCACGGGCAAGATAGGTAGAGGTGAATTGTATTCTTACTCCGTCACCACACGGAAGTACTTACATATTATCCTTAAATTGGCACGGCCAGTTTATAAAAACTTTTCCGCCACTCCTTTATAAAAATATACGTAGCTCAATTTCTCTTACATTACAGTAGTTCGTATACAATAGAATAAACGTTATTTCATTATCATCATCATCCTCTAAGTCTACATAAGTCCCACTCCTCCGCCACAATGGGAGGAGAAATAACCTACTATAGGAAAAATTACTACTATACTACTATTATACCACGCATTGGGAGATTTTCTTCTCTTGCATAGATATTATCCGCATAATATATCCCTTAATCGTCTTTTACGACACTCACGGGCAAGAAAGGGGTTGGTGAATTATTTTCTTACTCCGTCACCATGCGGCAACCTATAAATAAATAATGATTTCTGATATTTACGTGAGTATTACTACACATTGTAAATAAAACTACTTTACGGATTTTATCGCCTTTGTATTTGATTTTTGATTTCCCGACGTTTCGAAGACTCTGCAGCGTTCATGGCCACGGGCGGAATAAGATGTCTCACCAGTCTGCCCGTGATCATGAATGCTAGTTTTACTATGAATAACTGTAATAATTTCTTTACTAACATTAGTAGACAATAATAATTATTATACTCTTAATTATAATTAATAAAGAATTCACAAAACACGTAGTTATAAAATATGGCATCATTTGCGAAGTAGTTTGATTTTTGCGGCTGATTGGATTTGTTTCGTTTTCCATTCAGAAGCTCTTGAGCTCCAATGGCGAATACTCGTTTTCAGTAAAACACAATGGTTAACCATTGACTGCGAACGTTTCACAATATGCACCTCTTTTTATTCCTTCCTTTTATTTGTTTCTCGTTTAAGCACTCATTTATTTAGGGATGAACTGGATTCCCACTTTTGTTTTTGGGGTTGTAATGAATTTTTATCTTTTCTCAATTTGGGTGATTCGTTTAAATTGTGATTAATGATATTGTTTTGAGTATTTATTGTTAGACGGTAAATTGTTTAAGCTGATAGACGATAAACATTAATTATTTCTAAATTATAGTAAGATTCAAGTACCGTTGATAACTTAGTATTGAGATCGACGATAGCCGAGGTGAAGGTACCAGTTTATGTAAATTCATCATCATTATCAACTTACTCTTATCCCAATTACTCGAGGCTGACGCAATCATTCTCCATCGTACATATTGCAAACGTTTAGGCAATGGTTTTATGCTATAATTTCTTGACCGGCCGCCTGTTTGTTGACAACCCTTCTTGTTGTAAGATAATTATCCAGCAGAGAGCAGAATGCATAAGTTGGAATTGGTTCATGTCAATATAGTTCAATAAAGGTAGGACCACACTGTTGACAGTTATCCAACGCCGCGGACCGCTCAATCCGGAGTAGTACCACACTCTAGCAGAATATCGACGTCCGAGTAGCAATTTGTTACTACGCTTCGTTCGGTGAGCGAGAGAGCTGGTAGCCCAAATTGCTTGTGGTGGGTTTTAGTGATTACCGAACCTCATTGCCGAGCCTTTAGTATTACCGAATCTCATTGCACGTATTCACACTCCCTTCACTATCTTTGCGGTAGGCAGCGACCTTGCAAAGGTCCCTGAGCGACAGCAATACTTAGCATCAGGTGTAGTGTCTGCTCATTTGCTACCACCTACAATAAAAAAAATGTAAAGTTCTTAGACGTCTTTGACCTATATGTGCTCATATAGTTTTTTTTTAACATTTGTAGCTATCACATAACTTATACAAACTGCCGAGTATAATTGCCGAAACTCCGAGTACTAATCAAGTTAGAGAAATATGTATGTTCTTAATTTCACAACTTTTTTTTCTTTCGTAATCGCTAATTATTAAGAACAAGTATTTTAAACAACGGGAATAATACCATACTAGTTAAACATCTTTAGGAAAGAGGGCCACTTTAGGACGACCTCTCGGCGTTTCGTTGCTGTATCGTCGACAGAGGTTGGTTGAAATGTGGGCTGATCATAGTTTAAAAAAATTACTACGTTTGTCATATACGCTTGTCCGTATGGTGACGGAGTAAGAATACAATTCACCACTCCCATCTTACCCGTGGATGTCGTAAACGACGTCTAAGGAATATAATAAGCATGTAACATCTATTCAAGAGAAGGAAAAGTCGAAACAAAACCCTATTCCAACACGTCTGACCAGCGTGGAATAGTAGGTCAATTCCACTCCCATTATGAAGGAGGCCTGAGCCCAACAGTGGGACATATATAGGACGAGATGATGTCATATAGATTAGCAGTGTTGAATATCCAATATCGTTCATCTTCCAATGAGTTTATCTGCATATATCTCGTTGTCGTCCCTCTCAACAATCGCAGGACTGTAATAAGATGTATATATTATTTTGTTAATTCATCAATAAATAAATAAATATGTGAGAATAAATAATGTAAGCTTATCAATAGAGATTATAACCGTCATCAATACATAGATATTTAAGTGATATTAGTACAGACACGAATGTATGGTAGCGGCTACGATTCCGGGCCGACCACGGCGAACAAGGGACTCGTTACCAGTGGTCGGCTCAACGACGAGGACGACGGGTGGCTGACCATAGCCTACTCCAAATAAAAAATATGCGGCTGCAATTACTACCGAATCTTACATTGTTCGTGGGTGTTGTAAACGACGGCCAAGAGCTTAGACTAAATCAATATAGGCAAACTCCATTTCATGCTATCTGGTCAATAATTACATTCGTGTGTGTGCGCACGTGCACATACACTCACACGCGCACACACACACACACGCGCACACACACATGCGCACACACGCACGCGCACACACGCACGCGCACGCACGCACGCATACACACACACACACACAACAAGCAGAAAACAAAATACGAAGTTCCCTTTTGTCCGTTCATCTATTTTTATATCTCGATATTTAAAGTAATTTCCGTCATCATATCATCGTAACAGACAAGCGTAATATTGAAAACTGTTTCATGTGTATAGAAATGAATTTAAAATACAGATCAACTATAAAAATTTTAAGAATAAATATTCGAAGTTCTGCGGCAAATTGCAAATTGAAGTTCTGGTAGGAGCTCATCACGTGAGAGTAAGACTCCCTTATATCCTATTCCACCTTGATCCCATCCCCCATTCCTTCCATTCCATTGTAGTGCGCGGTATTTTGATTCACCGTGGGAAAGTGGTGGGTCTCCCTTCCTTCCCTTCATTTTAAAATAGTAATGGATTTTCTCCACGTATCGCCTAATTCAATCAAATATCAAAGTGGCAATTCTTTACACAAATTAAATATTAATCATTGATTCAATTAGAAAAAAAAAAGCACTAAGAGGGTACTGTATAAATAGTATCATTCTATTCCATAGCATTCACAAACACTGTATCTAAGCATTTCAATTAAATCTTGAAAGGTTTCTTTAGGAATGTTCCCCGTTTAGACAAAGGAGTTACAAAGCCTTTTCAGGTAATTAATCCTGTTGGAATTCTTTCGGCCGCAAGCAGTCAAGGAAAATCATCACAATTCACTATTTGCTTTGATAAAAGATTAAACATTTCTCATCTTGATAAGTTATTGGTAATATTAATTACATTCTATGATAATATTTGGACAGTTTTAGGTTTAGTTGCGATTAGAGTTTACATTTTCAATGAGCGATCCCTCCATATTTTAACCGACTTCAAGAAAAGAGGCGGTTATAGGAGGTTATGTATATACATAATTTCCTCTTTTCTTTGAGCCTGTTAACAGAAGTACTCCCCGAGAAGTTATTTAACTGTCATCATCAACATGACTTAAAAGTGTGGCAATTACGGCATTATCGCCTATTCAAGGATACCTATTCATACCAGTTTACTTGTATATTTAACAATAGACTTCGGCAGGCTAGATGATTGAATAGGCAATTTTCTGCAAGATGTGTAAGTACTTTTTCTGCATAGAAATACCGTAAACAGAAAAAGTAATCAGTATATACATGGTTATGCTTAAGTTTTTAGAGTGTAAACAATAGGTAGTCATCAAGATCTGATTGTGAAGTCGGAAGCTGCACGCAGGAATATCTTAACTAAGTCATTATTACTACCTTGCTCAGTTTGCATCAATGAGTTGACTCGTCAGTCATAATGAATACTATATATCTAACGATTACTCGTACGATCAAACACCAGGGGTGGCTTGGAGAAATTATCGCAAACATGTCTTAATCAAATATTTAAATGGGGTACACGAAATCGGCTTACTTTTGCTCCACAAAAAACATATCATCTATTATTAAAAGGAAATTTACAATCGATGCTGTGTATTACATTTAATAAAACTATAGTCAAAAGAAAAGAATCGGTTTGCTATCTGGGACTTAAAAAAAAAATCATTTATAGAGCATATTAATACTGTAGGTGAAAAAGCGAAACGGAATTTCTATGCGCTTCCTATAATATCAATGTCCAACTGCGGACTTCGTTTTAATACTTTTAAAATTATATATTTATATGGCCACATATTTGGGGTATATTTGTTACGCTACACCTGTCTGGGCTGATAGAATTTCCATAGTGATAGCACGCCTTAAATTATTACAAAGCCAACGGTTAGCTTTGATATTCTTATGTAAATCCTATAGAATAGTTAGTACCAAAGCCTTGCCAGTCTCGCGGGTGTACTTCCGGTAGACTTGGAGGTTCAAAAATGAGTATCAATATATTATACCACCAGAGAAAATGTGAGCACAGATTTCCTTCTACCGCGCGACCGTAACAAAATCGCTAGATTGTTTGCGCTGCAATTGGCAATTATGTTAAATTTATGATCGGCCGCCTGCCTAACGTGAATCCTCCTTGAGGATGTGATTGTTAACTAGATGGCATCCGATGGAGCTGGTCCTGGTCTATCTGTCCTGGTAAATCTCGCCATCCTTTACCTAACCCACGAGCAATGTAAGGGTTGATAATATCCATAACCACTACCACACAGTGCAAATAAATATTTATAATAAAAGGGAAAAAAGTTAGCCGTCGCTCAGTATACCTGGCAGATGTGTAATATTCCTGCGCCTCATACCGCCCTAGCCGAGGCCGCAGGTGACGTGACCGGGGATTAGTCCGTCACCCGCCGAGAGGCCAACCGCGTGAGAAAAGACCGACGTCCTCCCCGAGGGGGGGACGTCAGTCGATGGGAGGGTATTCCGTCGGGCCGACCACTGATGTCAAGTAACCCTGTTCCGGTGGTCGGCCCAACGACGAAGGTGACGTGGTTTTCGGGTGGGTTGCGGGAGTTGCGTGCTTAGCCCCTCTGTCGCCCCGGACGGAGTGATGCGGAGGCGCGCCGACCGCAGCCCACCCACAAAAAAAAAAAGAAGATGAGATATTGAAATTATTTTGTACAAGTATATATGCATAAAAGATCAGATTACGACAGGAATTAATGTCGCATAATGTATAAATAAAAATATTGCGATTTTTCCCGAAAATGCTGATTTTTGTTCAATAAACATTTATTTTCATTAAATACAAGAATTAGAAATTCTGACATATTTCAAATTGTAACAGCCACGCGTAGGTTGACTACGCGTAGCTTTACGCCACGCCAACGATCAGGTTTACCCTCGCCTACAGATGTTTTACATCAATAAATACTCCATCTTTGTCCATTTTTCAGTTCCAGGTCCTTTGTAATAAATTCAATTTCCATAAATGCAGAAGATTTGCGAATTAAATAATATTTCTCTAGAAAATTTGAGACGAGAAATATAATAAATGTGAAATATATTTAATCAAATTACTTTTGCGTGCTGCAAAATTTGCCTTAATTAGTTAAAAAATAATGACTTTTGCTTTTCATTTATTTCGTTTTATTTTTTTTTTTCTGTTTAGAGTAGACAACTCATAGGTAAACCAACAAAAGACACGAAACTAAAATATAGTTTTTAAAAATATTTAATGTATTTCCTTTTTATTCACATACTCATTTCTTTTTTGTTTTAAACTCGTAACAAAATTAGGCAATAATAAAATATGAGCACGAGCGAAGTTTTGATTATTACAAAAATGTAGGTAATATATATTTCTTCGGGGGATATATTTTTCTCTGTAAAGGTGATAGAAGTTATAATATATGTAGTCTATACCAATAAATAAAATTGGAGTGTCTGTTTGTAATGTCAAAATAATAGGCTTTTTTCATGCTCACATGGTTATTTACACGACACCTATGCCTAAAATACAGATTGAAAGATTTTTGTCTGTCTGTCTGTCTGTTTGTTCCGGGTAATCTTCAAAACGGCTGGACCGATTTCAAAAATTCTTTCACCAATGGAAAGCTATAATATCAGGGATTTAACTGGGCTATATTTTATCCCGGTATTCCCACGAGAACGGGCACTACGCGGGTAAAACGACTAAAACCGAAGCGAGGCGAGGGCGGGTTGCTAGTATGAAATAAATTTGTTTCATATGAATGATGCAAGATGAGTTAGATTTTCGAAATAAATCCTTACGGAATTCATGTATAGTCATCATCATCATATCAGCCCATATACGTCACACTGTTGGGCTCGGGCCTCATCCACTATGGGAGGGCAATTGCTTTGCTGCAC
Organism: Lymantria dispar; assembly: GCA_032191425.1. NCBI lineage: Eukaryota > Metazoa > Arthropoda > Insecta > Lepidoptera > Erebidae > Lymantria > Lymantria dispar. The sequence continues at coordinate 25,152,243 of CM063441.1, forward strand.
CAGACCAGACTGCTGGTCAGACGAATTGGCATAGGGTACCGTTTCGAGTTTTCCTTCTCTTGATGCTATATGCATATATCCCTTAGCCGCTTTTTACGACACCCACGGTTTTAAATTGCATTTTTACTGCGTTACCACTTACCACAATGATGTATAGTACCAAATTTGTAAACTAAATTTCCCTATACGAATCCATGCAAAAAGCGGCAAACAATTGCATGACCAGTTATCAGGCTGTCCTGATATTATATCAGATATACGTTCAAAATATAATCAGACTTCCCCCTGTGGGGGAAGATTAACATACCACAAATGCGTAGGATATGGTCTGTAATATATACCACAATAAATTTAATAGTTCTTATAACTACTACAACTCCGCAAACTACATGAAAAAGAAAATATTTCCATCAAACAAATTCTCTCGTGAATGTATAGCGAGTTTTAAAGTTCACAGTATATAAAACTTCGCCTGTGCAAATTTAAGCAGACAAGTAAAATAGCCAGCGTGAGCCAAGCACGAGAATTCCATTTACGAGACTGAATCGTCTCGGCCTTAGTTTGATAAAACTATAAACATCAAACAATGACTATTTCCGTGATGTTAATATGTTTTTAGTGTGGTGCGGTTTTTTTATGCTTATTCCATAAGCATGCAATTCAGCACTTCCTATCTTACACGTGGATGTAGTAAAAGATGACTTAGGGATACAGTAAGCATATAACATCTATGCAAAAGTAGAAAAACTCGAAATAAAACCCATTTTTTTTATTTATGGTCGGCGCACTCCTCGCACCACTCCGTCCGGAGCGACAGAGGGGCGTAAGCACCCACATCCGCAACCCACCCGCGACTCGTCGCCTTCGTCGTTGGACCGACCACCGGAGCAGCACGGAATACCCCGTGGGAGTACCCTCTCCCTTCGACGCCTACTGGGTCCCCTACTGGGACGCCCATCGCCGTCGCGAGGCTAACCTTTCCGCGAGTGCCCAGACTTAATCCCCGGTTCGGTCACCCGCAGCCTCTGCTAGGGCGGCATCAGGCGCAGAAATGAAACCCTTTTTTTTTGGGGGGGTGGGTTGCGGTCGGCGCGCTCTCCGCACCACTCCGTCCGGGGCGACAGAGGGCCGTAAGCACGCATACCCGCAACCCACCCACGATGCACGTCGCCTTCGTCGTTGGGCCGACCACCGGAGCAGGGTTACTTGTCATCAGTGGTCGGTCCGACGGAAAACCCCCTATTTGGGGTATCCGCCCATCGACCGACGTCCCCCCCTCGGGGAGGACGTCGGTCTTTCCTCACGCGGTCGGCCTCTCGGCGGGTGACGGGCTAAATCCCCGGTCACGTCACCCGCGGCCTCGGCTAGGGAGGCATGAGGCGCAAGTACTCGTGTCTACGCCGCCTCAGTCGCCGGCGGCGGATCGCCTCATCGAGGCTGCGCTCCTCACACAGGCGATCCGCCGCCTCCTTCCGCGAGACCACTGCCTCGCCGAAGGCTGCGACCGCGTCCCAGTTCCTGACGCTGAGAAATAAAACCCCTAAACGAAACCCTATACAAACCTGTCTGACCAGTATATCAGTTTCCCTCCTATTTTGGAGTAAGCTCAACAGTGGGACGTATGTGAGCTGAAATGATGATGATGATGATGAATATACTTTTCAAACTAAATATATGATTTATCTTTACTTTAAAAAGTTTAACTGTAATAAATAAAAAATACGTTCAATATACGTTAAAATACCTGACTACATATAAATCGCTGTAAAAGGTGTCACGATAATCATTACAGCTTTATGCTACATAACATTACATTACATTATGTACCCCTTTTTTTGGCGGCGTCGTAATGATCGTAATAAAATTACGACAAGTTCACGGCGCTGCTCTACCCAGGCGTCACAGACCTCAAGCGTATGCTGCGCCGTGTCCTCGTCGCAATCGCAGTGGTGGCAGGACGGTGTACTCTCCCTCCTAACGACCTTGTGCAGGTATTTGGCGAAGCATCCATGCCCCGTCAACACCTGTGTCAGTCGGAAGGAGAGCACCCCGTACCGCCGTTCCAACCACTGCATCAGCACCGGCCGGAAGGCCTCCACGATTCGCACCCCGAACCGAGGCCACTCCAGCCGGACTGCCTAACGGGCAGACATCTCGGCGGGCGTCGACACGCCAGGCGGTGAGCTCCCTTAACGAGACCACAACGCCCTCCGCTCGCACCTCCGACAATCGCTGATACAAACCATGAGCATTTCCGCTTCCAGGTCTCACGGGGAAGTCCCGGCCAACAGGCACGCTGCCTCTGTCGCCACCGTGCGGTATCCGCGTATGACCCTGACCGCCATGGCTCTCTGTGGTCGCCACAGAAGAGCCCTGAATCGGACGGTCAGGGCCCCGCCCACACCGGTGCGCCGTACAGGGCCATCGACTGGATGACCCCCGCGTACAGCTGTCGGCACGTAGCGCTCGGTCCGCTCACGTTAGGCATACCGAACCGAATGGACGGTGATCGAGACGCCGATGGGAGGGCTCATGCGGCGCCCATGGAACAAGAGGGCCTCCGTCTTGTCCAGGGCGACCCTCAACCCCACGCCTCGATCCGCCTGACGATCTCTTCGGTGCCTAGAGTCGCCAGGCTTGCCGCCTCTTCTAGCGTCCCACCGCGGGCTGTGACGAGTGTGTCGTCGGCGTAACAAATCACGCCCAGCCCGGGCGGGAGGCTCCCCCTCAACGCCCTGTCGCAGCCGAAGTTCCACAGGGTGGGTCCGAGGACCGACCCCTGTGGGACACCGCATGTCATGGGCGTTCACACAACGTCCACTGCTCGGTTGGTGCAGAGGACGCTGCGCCCCTCCAAAATATATATGTCCCACTGCTGGGCTCTCTTCTCTACAATGAGAGGGAAATTGGCCTACTATGACACGCTCGTCAGACGTCCTTTAGGATTTTATTTCGAGTTTTCTTTCCCTTGCATAGATTTTATCTGCATATTGTAATCCCTTAGTCATCATTTCCGACATTGACGTGAAAGAAAGGGGGCTGGTAAATTCTATTCTTACTCCGTCATCACAAGGAACAATAATACAAAATAACCAGTATAGAATAGAAGAAAATAGTAGGTAGTATATTAATAGGTAGTATATTAGATTTGTTAGGTTTAAATTAACAAATTGTAATGATAATTACTACAAATTTAATGTTGAATAATTACTAATCATAATTAATATATTTTTTTCATATAGAATCATTTTTTTTTTCTTGTACTGGTAATAAATTTGTACCAAAGATCTGTGTCAAAACTTAATAACTAATTTACTGTAGCGGGTAGATAATTATAATAATCTATAATAACGTTGACTTGTTTGGATGTCAGACATCTTAGTCCGCCCGTGACCATGAATGCTGTAAAGTGTTCCAAACGTCGGGCAATCATAAATCAAATACAAACGCGATCAAATCCGTAAAATTAATTTAATTTACAATAAGAAAATATCTAATTTAGTGATGTTGAAAGCATAGCCATGGTCGTCACTTTGACCTAAGAATCGTTTATCTAGTGTGCAATCTAATGCTGTGTAAACAATTCTTCGGACTTATTAATTATTTAAATTATTATGAATTTTATTTCTACATTTAAAGCAATCAGAATAATCAAACACTAGATATGAATTTGAGCAATCATTAAAAATACTTAAGTGGGTGTTCTGTTTAATAAGGGTTTTTATTTGATAACCTTAATTTAATGCTTAATGCTGTCTAGAGGACACTATATTTAGTAGGACATGATATAGTTTATAAACAGTGGACAATCATCACTTTTTATTGGCACTACATTTGTAAAAGTATGATAATTAGTTTAGAGGTTATAAAGGAACAGATAAACATACTTAAATATTCACAAATATATACCAGTCAAACACATAATCCTTGATGGTAATCCGCAGTCAGGTAAAAAGTGATCATGTTCTTGCCCTAAAAACTGCAACTAACCCATTGATTTTAAAAGATATTATTTGAAACATAGTTTTCTAACTGATAGTAAAAAGTAGATGTTTAAGAGGGGTTTTTCAAACCTTAAGTTACGTTGTCTTCCCCTGGGTAGAAATGTTTGGGGGTAATTCATCACCAAATGAATACTTTTATTATTTAACATATCAAATTAATGCTATTAGATTTCTTTAAAATAATATTATTTAACGACCGACGATCTTAGCATTTAAATAAAGTTATAACTTATGCTAAAAAATATTAAGTAATACATAAAGTAACGAACTATTCACTTCGTCACTTACTAGATACCTTTTAAACCAGAAAATGGTTGGCAGAGAGAAGTTATAAAAAGGAATACGACATTCCTCGTCTCTGTTTATTACCGTACATTAGTTATACTGCTTCCGTAGTGTCGTCTCGGCATGAAATGGGAACTAATGAGATTTTGATGTTTTTTTGACTATGCTTTTATTTTCGTTGGTAATGTTAAGATGTTGTTCGAGGCCGCGTTGACACTAGTGAAGATGTTTAAAATTGTGTAGTATGTAATATGACCATACATACATATATTGGTTGAAATCATATAATACTAGCAAAAAGCGATGCTTCTCACGAAAGTCTCACGAAGTTTTCTACCTAGTAATATTTTCGAAGAGTTTTTAAAGAGCATCGTCTCGATTCATATTCGTCCCAATGCTGGGCTTGAGCCTCCTACACAATAGGAGGCAAATTGACCTTACTATATCATGCTGGTCAGACAGGTTGCTTTAGGGTTTTGTTATGAGTTTTCCTTCTCTTGCATAGATATTATACGTGTATTATATTCCCTAGTTGTCATATACGATATACATCAGGAAGATTACAGGCATCCTTATATATATATATATATATATATATATATATATATATATATATATATATATATATATATATATATATATATATATATATATATATATATATATATAATATATAATTATATATATATATGTAATTATAGTTGGAGGTGTATGGGCTGAGAAAATGATGATGACGATTTATCAGCCTCAACAAATAGTGTAAACTTGCGGACTAAGGAAATATAACATTTGCCGTAAATTCAATTCAGTTGGATTAAATTATCAATAATTCCATTATATTGATTATCTGGCTCAGCTTAACTGGAGTGAACATATAGTAGCCATCACTGCAAGAGTGAGAAAACTTATATACATTTTTAAAAAATTGTGCATGGTTGGGGATATGAATATTCTAATCCAAACATATAAAGCCTTAGGGGAATGTATAATAAGGTACTGCATTTGTGCGTGAGGAGGTGCTGTCAAGACCATTCTCATATGTGCGGAACGCGCACAAAGGGTAGCCCTAAAAGTCCTTTTGCAATTACCCCATAGGCACGCTACAACTTCAGTTTATGAAAAGGCTGGTGTATTATCTGTGAGGCAGATATATATATATGAGATTTTACGAAGGTATCACAGAGAAGTCGTGCCAGAAATACCTACTCTTGCCAGGCGAGTTGAGAGATATCCTGTGCCTCGACTGAAAACAACCTTCGGACAACGTCATTTTCATTTTGTTGCTCCCTACGTATATAATCAACTGTGCAAAATACAAAAAGTAAGTCATCTCAATAATAATAAATTTAAAACTTTGATACTTACCTGGCTGAGAAGTCTTAATTATGAAAAAACTGAGAATCTTTTGCGGTTGATAACATGATTGGATGCACTAACATATGCATGTGCATAGTGCATGCTCCTAAAATATACGCACGCGTAAACATACAAATACACACACATGCACACTTACACACACACACACACCTGCTCACTTACACACACACACACACACATATTCAGTGTGACACACAAGTATGAACTTACACGCACCTTTACACCTACACACACACACACACACACACGCCCGCACGCACACACACCCACACCCATTCACCCACACCCATTCACACACAAACCCATTCAAACACACCCATTCTCATACACACCCATTCAAACACACATCCATTCATATTTCGTTATTATTATTATTTTTTTTTCTTTTATCCTTATCGTTGTTTACATTAATCTACATTGTACTCGTCAATTGTAATACTTAGTCTATACGTATGATAATATAAAAGTGTGACTTGTATATTGGGGGAGGATAATGCCTCCTGCAACACAGTTTATAACTAGTGTAGGAGCCAGAGATTCCCATATATTTTTGGAATATTATTATGGTAAATAAATAAATTATTATTATTATTATTGATACGTTTGAGGCCGAATCCAGAGATCGCCCAGCTTTGGCAGGTGCACCAGCCTCTCCTTACAACATCCAGGGAACTGGCCAAACGCTATTCAAGCGTTGTACAGTCAAGGTACCAGGTGCTCAAATACCAGCGCCAGCACCCATCAAGAGATGCTAGAGAGTGTCGAACATAAGGACGACCCCAGCGTCCTTATTGTGCGGCACTAAGTAGAGATTTCACTTCTTCTTTAGATCAATCAGTAGGGAATTCTGGACAGTCTTGAATGTGACCCCTGGGTTCGCCTTATCGCGCAGCGCTGAGTAAGCTACGCCCTCTTCCCCTCGCCGAAATTTTACAACCCGACCCCCCATCAGGGTTGTCGAGGACCTTTTCCCACCGCGGATAGAAAATCATTGCTTTGCTGGATAGTAACCGGGAACCGCCCAACCACGGACACGGAGATGGGGCGGCAGTGGCACATATATGTGTTAAATCTATCACACTCAAGCCAGACGGTTTACCCTAATGGGTGCTGGCACTGGTCCTTGAGTACCTGGTACCACATCTCACGGGTCTGTACAATGCTTGAATAGCGTTTGGCCAGTTCCCTGGATGTTGGAAGGAGGATAGGCTGATGCTCCTGCCGAAGGTAGGACGATCTCCAGCCTCGGCCACAAACATGACAATATAATGGTATTATTGATAATTTAACTGGATTGAATTTACGGAAAGTGTTATATTTCCTTAATCCGCAATTTTACGCCATTTGTAGGAGGCTGATAAATCATGATCATCGTCTCAACACATACACGTCACACTGTTGGTCTCGGGCCTCCTCCCCTATGGGAGGGAAATCGACCTACTATACTACGCTGGTCAGACGTGTTGGTATAGGGTTTTGAAAAGGCAGTACGAACTGCGAAATTCGCCGGGTCATCTAGTTTTAATAAAAAAATATCCTTTCTATTAATTTTTTTCAATACAAACTTTGTCCTAACATCAAAATACACAATAAAAAAAAATTATTCAATTTGATGAAGTCGATCGGAAGTTATGGGCGTACTTAATATACCGCCTTTTCTTATCGACACCAAAACTTTTTTTTTAATCTAGATCCACATACAATTATGCCAAAAATAAAGAACTGACGGGACGAACATCAAATGTTTGACAGGTAAGAACAATTTGTATGGGCAAATTGATTGTTTATTAATTTATTTTTTTAGTATTTTACTCGTAAAATTTCCATATTTTCTCACCGTTTAAACCTTCCCTGGGCTTCCACAAATAATTCAAGACCAAAATTAGCCAAATCGGTCCAGCCGTTCTCGAGTTTTAGCCAGACTTACGAACAGCAATTGATTTATATACTTCATCATACAGTTATTCCAACAATAGATCTGATAGAATTCAAAAGCTTATCTTCCAAAGTCTATCATTCCAAATTTTCTCCTCCACGGCAATGTAGTTCTATAGCCTAGGATTAGGCACTGACTCAACTTGCACTTCGTTCACTCCTTGCTCTTCGTCCAGAGCTCACGCGTGATTAATCGGTATATTATTTTGCTGAATATTTTATTGGTCATTAATTGTTAAAGTAATTATATTAATAATGTCATTTAGTTACCTTTAAATAAGCACTCGAAAAAATTGGAGATAATATTAGTTCTTATGTTTTCTATGACTGCTGAAAAAGAAATATTTTTTGCATGTTTTTATTGTGATGCTTAACTGCAGTACATGAGCAGTAAAATTATTGTAAGGCTACCGGAAAAAAAACCCTTCTAACGGAAATCTTTTGTATTCTCAGTATTGTAAATGTTATGTATGAATGTATAAGTTGTTGTTAGGACCGAACATGTGTTAAATATAACGTTACACGAGCCTTCTATGGTACTTATAAATGCTGTAGCCCTTTCAAATGAATGTTAATAAATATTGCTGAAATTATAAGTATGAAATTATAATACAATTATGGCCATTCTTTTTATACGATGAACTGCAGATTCAATCTTATTATTTACCTTCTTCTTCTTTCTGTGTGGCGAGGGAGTAAGAATAAAACTTACCACCCGCTCCCATACCCGTTTGTGTCGTAATAACCGACTTAGGGATATAATACGCATATGACATCTATGAAAAAGATGGAAGCTGCAAAACAAAAAAATATAACAACCTATCTGACCAGCATGGTGTAGTTAAGTCAATTTCTCTCCTATTATGGGGGAGGCTCGAGCCCAGCAGTGGGACGTATATGAGCCGAAATGATGAACTGATTTACCTCTTGTGGAGGAGAGTCCAGCCTAATAGTGGAATGTATATATGTAGTCTAAGAAGAGCACTATATTTACATGCTTTTAATCGTGCGACATGTTTCCTAAAGTCTGAAAGAACACAAAAATATACATCAAATAATAAATGAAAAAGAAACAAGGATATTCAAAGCACAATTATTCTTTACTCTAAACTTTCACGGGGAGTGCTCCGAGGGAATGTTTGACTTGGTACCACCGTCACCATTCTACCAAAGTACCACTTGACATCGTAGCGGGTTCCATCCATTTCACCTGAAAGCGTTATGGTCTTCAACTGTACGTTTCCAGCGATCATTTCTCCCTCGTACGTGCAAGCTCGGGATTGAATTACCTGCTGCTGTATTTCCCGAGCGCTATGATGTCCTTCTTTAAACGATGTTTAAGAAGAATATTTTCTTCACGGTAGGCAACGGCCTGGCTGTGCCCTGGTATTTCATAGGTCCATGTGCGGCAGAATCACTTACCATCAGGTGTGCTGCTTGCTCGTTTGTCACCGTTGGCAGTAAAAAAAATAAAATACGTTTTACCACTTAAACTGTATTATATTACATAAAATTCTATCGAAATTATTTGATTATAGTATTGCATACCATTGTACTTATTATTGATCAGCCTTTCGTCGTCTACTGCTGAACGTAAGCTTCCTTTATACTTCGCCACATAATACGGACCTGCGCCGTCAATCATCCGTCAGTGTAAAACAGAACGAGTTGCGCGAAGACGAGCGGCGGAACGGATGGCACTAGAGGCTGCTGTCGTTTCCCCCAGTGACGAAGGCAGCAACACTTCTGCTGCAGAGCCGTCGCAGGACGGAGCGGCAGCACTGCCGGGCCGTCACAGGACGAGGGCGGCGGTGTCGCAGGGCTTTCGGATAGCTCAGAGAACGACTGGGCCTCGAAAATGTCAACGGACGAGGGCGGCAGTGACGCAGAGCCGTCCGACGATGAGGGGCCTCGGGACCACCGGAGAAGGAACGAGGGTGGCAAATTGGTCGCGGATGGTCGATTGTCGTTCGCTAACCCCAATGTTGCTGCACACATGAGGAGCTGGTGCGTCCAGGAGGAGGTCGAGTCCCTATCCGACCACAGGTACATTCGGATATAAGTCTCCCGGTTCCTCGTCAAGCCCAGCAGGGGTCACACGGCGGAAGCAGCTTCCGCGTTTCTGCAGTGGGCTGTGGGTCGAATGGATCGGGAACTATTGATGGAGGCAGCCGTCGTTCACTCGTGGCTATTCTCAACAGCCCAGTCAGACGGGGTGGACGCTGAGGCTGGCCGCATTCGCTGTGCGTTAATGCAAATTTGCGATGCGGTGATGCCCCATGTGCGATGTTTCCCCCCAAACAGGGCGGTCCCCTGGTGATCCCGAGAGTTGGCAGATATCCATGCCGTGTGCATACGCGCCCGGAGGTTCTAAACCCACAGCCGTCGGCACCGTCACACCGCCTAATGGGAGAGCCAGCTGTACGAGGGTGCTGAAGGCGTACAGCAGTGCGCGGTATGCCTTCAGGTTGGCCGTCCATTTCGCCAAAGACGTCAATCGGCAGATGTGAGTGATCGGGAGGCCAACGAAAGCGTTCCACCTGTCACGGAGACGGAGATGGGGGTGGCGGTGGCGGGTATGCGCATAAAATCTACCGCCCCCGGTCCCAACGGTGTGCCCAACCGTGTGCTGGCTTTGGTCCTCGAGCACTTGATACCACGCCTCAGGGGACTGTTCGACGCTTGTTTGGCGTCCGCGCAATTCCCTGGGCGCTGAAAGAAGGGGAGGCTGGTGCTCCTTCCGAAGGCGAGATGGCCTCTGGAGTTGGCCGCAGCCTACAGGACCATCGTGCTGCTTGACGATGCGGGTAAGCTGCTGGAAAAGATCCTGGCTGCCCGCATCAAGCGGCACCTCATCGGGGTCGGGCCTGATCTGACGGACGTCCAGTTTAGTTTTAGGAAGGGGCATTCGACGATCACGGCCTTGCTGCGCCTGAGGGCCGTGGTGATGGAGGCTGTCACCGGCGGTGGGGTGCTGTTAGCAATGTCCCTAGACATCGCCAAATCATTTAATAGTCTGCCATTCAGCTGCATTAGGCAGACACTCCGGTATCACGGGGTGCCCGTTTACTGCTGGTGACGGACGGATTTGGAAGGGCGCAGTGTCCTCTACACCAACCGAGTGGGGGACGTTGTGCAAACGCCCACGACGTGCGGTGTCCCACAGAGGTCGGTCCTCGGATCCACCCTATGTAACATCGGTTATGACTGGGCGTGGAGAGGGAGCTTGCTACCCGTCATCATCATTCATCATCATCATTTCAGCCTACAGCCGTCCACTGCTGGACGTAGGCCTCCCTCATGTTGCGCCACAATGTGCGGTCCTGTGCCGCCTGCATCCAACGACGCCCAGCAACTTTCACTAGGTCATCGGTCCACCTAGTGGGGGGGCGTCCTACACTGCGTCGTTCGATACGTGGTCGCCACTCGAGAACCTTTCTTCCCCAGTGGTTATCGGTTCGTCGAGCGATGTGGCCTGCCCATTGCCACTTCAGCGTGCTAATTCTTCGTGCTATGTCGGTTACACCTGTTCTTCTGCGGATTTCCGAATTCCAGATTCTATCTCGCAGAGAAATCCCGAGCATAGCCCGCTCCATAGCACACTGAGCGACTTTGAGCCTTGATATAAGGCCTACATTTAGGGACCACTTTTCCGTGCCGTAAGTCATCACTGGTAACACACACTGGTTGTAGACCTGTGTTTTCAGACACTGAGGTATGTATGTCGCTACCCGAACTGGGCGTAATTACACCGATGACACGCTCGTCATAGCCTGGGGCGGGACGCTGGAGGAGGTGGCAAGTCTGGGAACTCTCGGCACCGAGGATATTGTCACGTCGGTCTAGGCGCTGGGGTTGAGGGTGGCCCTGGACAAGACAGATACCCTGTTGTACCACGGGCCTCCCATCGACGTCTCGGTCGCCAGGAGTATTTTCGCGGGCTTGCTCCGCGGCCTTTCGGCGTGGTGTCCGCCCTCTCTTGGTTCATGCCCAACCTGAGCAAACGCAGCGCGGCATGTTGACGGCTGTACGCGTAGGTTTTCTGGTCAGTGGCCCTGTATGGCGCACCGGTGTGGATGGGGTCCTTGACCGTCTGTCTTAGAACTATCCTGTGGCGACAAGGACACAGCGCAGCACACGCTCGAGGTCTGCGTGGCCTGGACAGAGCAGCACCGTGAACTCGTCGCAGTCATCGGTGTCGACTTGACCCTGCCGACCATCGCTAGAACGATGCTCGACAGCGTCAGAAACTGGAACGCGGTAGACGAGGTCACGCGTGGATGGACCGGGGCTTAGTCCGCCACTCACAGAGAGGCCGACTGCGTGAGAGCGACTCGTCGGTCAGCAACACTGCAATGTTGCTGAAGCGTCAAAGGGGATGGTACCCGAAAGGGTAACCCACCGAGATGGCCACGGATATCAAGGAATCGTTATCACTGGGGTCGACCCACTAACGACGGGGGGGGGGGGGGGTTGTGGTCGCACGACACTCATCCGTCTCGGGATTGGGCGAAATGTGCCCAGACCATAGCCTAAAAAGGGGCGGCAAAATCGGTATTGCACGCGGGCGATAAAACAGCTAGCGGCGGGCCTGCTTAGACTACAATGTCATAATGGAAGAGGATTTAACTACATTAAAAATTTTAAGAATTTGGAGAAAAAGAATGTGTACAAAATTAAAATAAACTCACTAAATATTAAATTTGTCATTTACTTGAACTGTAGACTTATATTATTAAAATATAACAAAAACTTTTAGTGAAAACATTTCACGTAGTGGTTACTCTTTTGAGACATTTACTTTGAACAATCATTGTTAAAGTTATATTAATTGTAGTACGATAAAAAACCTCAGTACCTTTTTATTTTACTTTTCTTAATTTTTTAGTTTTATGTAGTCTGGTTAGGTTGGAGGGGGTATTAATATCCTTGAAATATCCTTGGCAAGTCTAGATGGTCACGTACTATCAATCATAATAATTTTATTTTTATAACTATACCTACATAGCTTTTAATTATTTGATTGTCTGAACGATAATAATAATTGGATTGGCGTCTATACTAAGAAATATTTTATTAAATGAGGTCTGACAATAATGGAGTCATGGATGTATTTATTTTGGGACAAAGGTTGTTTGTCCATGTACGTTCTATTTCACGAACATTTTTTGTAAGACGGCCTATTTTAAAAAGTTTATTGCTTTGTATAAGATTTAGCCTAAAATACTTTAATTTCGAAATAATTCTTTCACAGCACTGACATCATGATAAAAAAACCACAATGTATACGGTTATAATTTGGAGAGAGAACTTAACCTACTAGGTATACAACTATGGTTGACGTGTTGACATAGGGTTTAATTCAAAGTTATCCTTCTTTCACACCAGGGTTATGTGCGTATTACCCATTAGTCGTTTTTATGACACCTACGGAGAAGAGAGGGAGCGGTGAATTGTTTTATTACTCCGGCAGCATGTGGAAAATGTTAAATAGTTTTAGTACAAACACTCTTTTTGTTCTTCTTCTTCTTTTTTGTCTTGGCAATCAGCTACAAATACGAGCCATTTTTGCCAGTGTCGAGCTATAATTATCTTTTCAAGTTCTCAGTTTCTTCATGTCAGTAATGGTCTGTCAGTAAGTCAAAGTGTCGCCCTCAACAGTGTAACGGCCACTGTTAAGGGATACCCTTAACAGTTCTGAGAATTTTGGTGGAAATACAAGTTTTATATCATATTCACAACACCTCAGCAGTTCTGTCGCTATATATTACATAAAATGCCATCAAGATTATTTAAACATAACACGTTGAAACACTAAGATATTGAATATAATACAAGAACACCACATGAGATTCCCGCCAAAAACTCCCACTCTTTTTGTTAGGCTGTGGTCTGGACTAGGGATGTGAAAAATTATCGATTTTTATAATAATCGATTATTATAAAAAAATAATCGATTCAAAATCGATTTTACAATCGATTATCAAAATAATAAAAATCGTTTATTAATATATCAAAATAATAAAAAACGTTTATTAATATATCAAAATAATAAAAATCGATTATTAATATATCAAAATAATAAAAATCGATTATTATAATCGATTTATTTTAAAAAACAAAAAATCGATTATTTTCCCTCCAAGTCACATCCCCAGTCTGGACACACCCTGCCTAATTTGTCCGGGGCGACGAATGAGCGGCGTGCGGCTCCATAACCAACCGTATTCCCAGTCGGTCTCTCTGTGGGTGACGGACTAATCCCCGATCCGTCCATCCACAAGTAAAAACACCCTATGCTTTATTGTCTATGAATTTCAAAAAGTGATGTAAAAAAAATAACTTACAACCATTATAATGATATATGAGTAATAATAAAATTACTAATGTTTTTAGGTATTTTCCCCATAGTTAAGATCTAATTATATTTGAAGACATCGTATATACGATATAGTCTTATTGTGTATGCAGAACCATCAAACTGTTCTCAGTCCGGCCAGTATTCGAGGTCTATAAAGTATCACTATATAGTCACCTACCCATAAAATTGCTTATAAAATTATTATATTATAGATATTTTTTCGGATGAAAGTAATAGTTTGCCGACGGTAGTACCGTACATTATGTTCCACTACTAGTAGTATAACTATAGTGTGGGCATATGGGTTATTTATATATTAATATATAATTTTTATTAAAAAAATGTATATTAATGTTATAATAATAATGATGACTTACAGCACGGAAACATGGTCCCTAAATGTACAGGCCTCATAACCAAGCTCAAAGTCGCTCAGCGTGCTATGGAGCGAGCAGTGCTTGGGATTTTTCTGCGAGATAGAATCCGAAATACGTAGTTCGCAAAAGAACGAGTGTAACCGACATAGCGCGAAGAATTAGCACGCTGAAGTGGCAATGGGCAGGTCTCATCGCTCAACTAACTGCTGGAGAAGAAAGGTTCTCGAGCGGCGACCACGTATCGGACGAGGCAGCGTAAGACGCCCTCTGATTAGGTAGACTCACACTCTCACCTGGTGAAAGGTGCTGGGCGTCGTTGGATGCAGGCGTCACAGGATCGCAATTTGTGGCAAAATTAGAGGAAGTGCCTTCCTCTTTCATTCAACAGTGGACGGCGATAGGCCGAAATGATGATGATGATGGTTTTGTAATAATAATAAAATAATAACAATAATGGAGACAGTTAATTGTAGTTTATCTAATACTTTAATCTTAGAATAATAACATAGAAGGATAGTGTCGGTATTTCGAACGACCGAAACATGAATCTAAAAATACTACATGCGCGCCGACAATTACACATGTACACACGCACACCACTATACAAATTATGAAATCAAATTTTGTTTTTATTAACATAAATCGTCGAAATACTTTTAAAAGTAATGTTAAAAACCTTTTTATGTTTTTCTAATGTGTTATGACACCATTTGAATGCAGAAATCGTCATAATTACCTATTTATATTTTATGAGTTGCATACGTACGTGCTGTATAGTGACCGTGTACATTACAGAACGGTTCCTGCGTACGCTTCATTAGGCTCCAATTGAAATGCTTCACTTTTTGTGTGTGAACTTACATTCTATACGTTATTATTCTAAGACTTAAATACTTTTTTGACAATACCCTGCACTAAGGAAATAATCCTTGTGTTTCGGGGGACTTTACAAACATATACTTACTTAACGGACACCATTTCCAGACTAAGAACAATAACTTGTGAATCGCACTAAATGTTTTCCTGCGTGGGGTTCGGATTCACGACACTGGTACGATAGGTTGGTATCTTAACCAATACGAAATTTGTGCAATCATCATTATTTATGTTTATATATATAATGTATGTTAATGTGTTAAATATTATTACCAAACGAATAATAAAGTCAAAAAAGTTTTACTGAAACGTTTACTCATTTACTTTTCTAAACTATAATATTATAAAGAGGAAAGATTTATCTGTTTGTTTGTATTGAATAGACTCCGAAACTACTATCCCGATTTCAAAAATTATTTCACCAATTTTATTTTTATTTATTTAAGACAACACCCTGCACTAAGGAAATCCTTGTATTGCGGGGGACTTTACAAACATATTAATTAACGGACACAAATTACATCCAGACTCAGAACAACAATTTGTGGATCGCACAAAGTATTGTCCCGCGTGGGATTCGAACCCCCGACACTGGCGCTGTAGGTCGCTATCTTAACCACTACGCCATCTGTGCAGTCAAACCAATGGAAAGCTATAATATCAGGAAGTAACATAAGCTATATTTTAGCCTGGCATTCGGAAACGGTAACTACGCGGATAAAGCGATTGAAACCGTAGCGAAGCGAGGGCAGGTTGCTAGTTCATTATATTTTTATCATCATTACATCATTAAAAATATTTCCAGTGAATTCTAAAAGTTATAGAAAAAGTAACATAATGCCAAACATTATGTTTAGCTTAATTATGATTTTATTAAGTTTTGCCTACAGTGGGAGGTGAATTGATAGAGAATACACGAGCTACCTGGATAAGTTAGAAATAGAAATATTCCTTAAGTTTTCTTCTATTGGGTTTTTGTTAATTGCTACTTCCTTTCTTATAACATTGAACATTATATCCCCTGTCGGTCACAACACTGATGCTTTCTGATGTTTACGCGAGTTGTAAATTGTACACATTGTAAATAAAATTATTTTACGGGCGGACCACCCGTGACCATTAACGCTGTAAAGTATTCGAGACATCGGGTCATAAAAATCAAGTACAAACGCGACAAAATCCGTAAAATAGTTTTATTTAAGTAAGAATTATGTTTCAAATATACACATATTTCAAGGTAAATCATTAATTGATGTGAAAACCTATATTTTCATAATTTTATAACATAAAATAAGAAAATATAGAGCGAGTATTAAAACTTTTTATAATAATAGGAACCGAGATAGTTAACATCATAACAAAGAGAAATGCATAAAATTTTGAGAGCACCGCGCAATTGTGATCATGAAACTCGCTGGAAAATACGAAAAGGACTCTTCAAACCAGCTGGTATTGCGGTAATGAACTTATTCGTCTATGGCGAAATGAAAAATAAATTGAAACATTCTTGCTTTCATGAAATGTTTTAGGGTCATTTAAGGTCAAGCTCTAATATTACTATGTTAACATAATTATATCATTTAAACATCATCATCATCATTTCAGCCTATTGCTGTCCACTGCTGGACGTAGAACTCCCTCATGTTACGCCACAGAGTACGGTCTTGTGCCGCTTGCATCCAACGACGCCCAGCAACTTTCACCAGGTCGTCGCTCCAGCCAGTAGGGGGGCGTCCAACACTATGTCGTCCGATACGTGGCCGCCACTCGAGAACCTTTCGTCCCTAGCGGTTGTCAGTTCATCGAGCGATGTGGCCTGCCTATTGCCACTTCATTTAAACATGGAAGTAAATAAACTGATTAACATTTGTACGTTTTATTACGCTTTGTCGTCATAAATATGATATAAATAATCTCTAGGTAGTGATAATAAATCCACGCCAATCATCTATCTATACATATTATAAAATTACATATCTCTTTATACGGTTGTGCTCTTTTCATCCACGAATCACTTATTTGTCATGATTAAAGGATTATTATTACACGATGTACAAAATAAGCAAAAATAATAATGATGTATAAAATCACATTTTTGGGGCTCTTAAATAGAAGACTCAGGAGATGTACTTGTTATTACTTTGCCAACTCCTTTACTGACGTCATAGTTGAGTTATATATAATTATAATTATAATACATACGTTTATGTTTTTTCTTGTATTATGTAAACTTTTGCTCTCTTTTTTATCCCTTACTAGCTGACCCGGCGAACTTCGTACCACCATAATTTATTTCGCAAATATATTTTCTAAATTTCCAAAATAGTATATAGTCTGTCTGACATGTAATAACAAAACGCAAATGACAGCATTTGCGTTTTGTTATTACATGTCAGATGCATTTTTATAATACCACGTTTCATAGTGACTTATATTCTCTTTGACATTTTATGTTACGTCACACGGAAACGTGATCGCACGAGATAAAAATTATCCTATGTCCGCCTCCTGGATCTAAGCCTCCTTACTAATTTTCAGCAAAATCGGTACAGCCGTTATTGAGTTATAAGTAGTGTAGTCGCACCGTCATATCCATCTGCATCTCCTTTTTCACCATATAACGGAAATCCCCTCTCATAGTACTCCTCCAATTCCTCACAGTTCGTATATATCCCACTGCTGGACTACGTTACGTTAATTTCCGAATTCCGAAATTGCCGAAATTAACGTACTATACCACCCTGGTCAAACAGGTTGGCATTAGGGATGGGCGACTTTTCTGAAAAAGATCGATTCTTGAATCGATTCGAATTGTCGTCCAAAGAATCGATTCACATAAAAAATGAGGTCTGAAGGATCGATTCCCGATTAATCGAACAATCATTTTTTTCTTTTGGACGGGCTTGTGATGACCTTTTTTTTATGAAATCTGGAGAATAAATTTGTGATGAGCTTTTTTTTAGGAAATTTGAAAGTGTTATTAATCCTTATAATATAGTATAAAATATTAACAAACTTAGTATCGCGGGGGCAGAAAAAATCGAATGACAATTCTCTAGGGTATAGTATCGATTCACCGAATCGATTCAGTGCTTCGTATCGATTTATAAAAATCGATTTTTTGGGCTTGAAAATCGATACTTTGATTAATCGATCTCGGATCGCCATCCCTAGTTGGCATAGGGTTTATTTCAAGTTTTCATCATTTCGGCTCATATACGTCCCACAACTGGACTCGAGCCTCCATAATAGGAGGGCAATTGACCTTACTATACGATGCTGTTCAGACGGGTTGGTATAGGGTTTTGTTTTGAGTTTTCCATCTCTTGTATAGATATCATAATTATTCGTAATTTATCCCTTAGTCGTCATTTACGACACCCTCGGGTATGAGAGGGAGTGGTGAATTGTATTCTTACTCGGTCACCACACGGAAATGGGTGTATCTATAACTCAAGTTAAAATTTTAATAAAAATAAAACAAAGTCATGAATAATTTGTTTATTAGACTAGACATAATTTACACACGCATAAAATCCAAATTAAATGAGCTAATAATGTAATAACTAATCTCTAAACCAATTCGTGTCCATTTTGAACAGATAACTCTTTAAAAAAAATAGGATAGATAATAATCTGTCCTAACAGAATAACAATTAAAACGCGAATTTAAAATGCAAATAAACATGTCATCGGATTTTGTATAATAGTTCTGAAAGTAGAATATTCTCAGAACATTTTTCATTACTTAAAAACTGAAGGCCTTACTTATTTACGCTTGGTTATCTTTCTATATTCTAAAACAGCCGTACTATTTAAATTAATTATAACTTACAATGTCAGTTCTTAACTCTACAAATAAATATTATATAAGAACTAACGTTCATTATTTTACTTAAAAGGTATTTAAATATAGGTACATAATTTAAGAATGTATTATTCACAGCCGTGACACTAATATTTTCAGGTACTAGTGTTTATTTAGTAAAATATTAAAATGATATGTAAAAAAATTTACACTAGGTATTGTATTCCATAATCGTTTCCATATATAATATTAAGCCTTGACTCTCAATCAATCCACAGGAAATAATTTTAATGCTCTTGGAAGCCATAACAATGAGGAAAGATAAATTAGGAGAAGCTGGAAAACGGTTTCCACTTGCATTCTATGCAATGTGGGATACAAAAATCCAAAATTGACTGCTCAACTTTAAATAAGTGAATATAGAGTTATGAAAAACGCAGCGATATATAGCACCACACACCTTTAACATGCCGCCCTTATTATAAAGACTTACGTCTCCAGTTTAATGTAAATTTTTGACCTACATTATAATATGTATTTACCAATAAGAAGTAAAAATAATTCAGGCAAGAATGAATATGCGTAGGGGTTTCCAAATTTAGTAGTTCATTTACCAGGATTATATTATCATTAGCCATCGTATGCAGTCAGCAACTAGGTTGTTTTGAAGTAAAAAAAATAAATCCATAGAAGCAATATTTTTTTTTATATACTTAATACCCGAAAAAAATATAACGGTTTCACTATGATAATGTGAATTAAATGTAAGAATTACATGTTAAAAACAGGAAAAACGTATTTATAATATTCGCATTTTATTATTTTATGGACTAAAATGTTATAAGTACACAATATATAGTATATTTTATCATGTTATAATTATTATGTATGTATGCAACATATAAGGCAAGTATGGGCGAACCAACCAAAGGTTGTGAATTATTTTTATTTATAATTTTATTGATTGCATATAACCTCAATATATAAAATAATAAAGTATCAGCATTTTACTATTCTTAACCTTTACAATAACAATTCAACGTAATACCATAAACATTCAGTTAATCGAGCATAAATGAGTAAAATAAATATTATCAGGCTTATAATTCCTTAATTAACGTCGTGCCCAAATTGTATTATTGCGTGCCATCAATGACACAATTATAGAGTATTATACATGTAAAATATTAAACCAGCTACAAGGCATTTAATCTCATATTTGATTTGGGGATCTGCTTAATTGTCTTCTGTCTCGCAAGTACAAGTACATCATATCAGGAATCCACGTTACTAACACAACAACGAGGAATACATTTTGTGCTGTTATACAAATAATATAACTGTCTGTATAATCTCTGATCCATCCAAGAAAGTATCCAGCTGGTGGTACTATAATACCCATCGTCAACATTCCCAAACCAACAGCGGCAGGCACTTGTTCTAATTTACAGTTTTCTGATATAGCAATGTTTCTTGCAACAATGATCATACTTCGCCCTAAACCGTAGAGGGCAGACATGAGGAGTAGTATTTCTATTTGTGATTGGTAAGCTAAAACTGAAACAATAATAAATTAGGGTAGTGGTCAATAGTATATAAATTCATCACCATAATCCTCACAACTATTATTTGGCCCACTGCTGGGACCTCCGCCACAATAAGAGAGAAATTAACCTATTATTCCTGGTTAGACGGGTTGGGTTTCATTTCATATATGTTATATGCATATCAAATTCCCTAATGGAAAGCTGTAATATCATGAAGTAACATAGGCTGTATTTTATCCCGGTATTCTCACGGGAACGACCGAAACCGAAGCAAAGCGAGGGCGCGTTGCTAGTATGAAAGTATTGCTAGTATGAAAGTGAATATTTTCTTTGTATCATATTCAGAGGTCTTGACGTATGATGACGGCGTATAAATACAATCTTTATTGGTCCTTACTTCATCGTGGGTGATTTTGAATGGTGACTTATAATCACCACTCTCTATCTCGCCTGTGGATGTCGTAAATGACGACTAAGGGATATAATACGCATATAACATCTATGCAAGAGAAGGAAAACTTGAAATAAAACCTTATACCAACTTGTCTGACCAGCATGTTAAAGTAAGGTCAATTTCCCTCCTATTGTAGATGATGGTAAAAAAAGTAATCTTGAACCAAAGGGAACGGGTTAAAAAATAATCGAAGTTTAGGACCAGGAAATGATTTATCTATGTGTATATTCTAAATTCTAAATCTGTCTGACGGTTTATAGTATAACACATGATTGATTAATAAACATCTTTACATTTATAATGCTAGTAGGGCTATTTAATCATAGAAAACACTAATACAATTAGTTTTTAGTAAGATTTTTAGTTACTCTTATAAACTATTGCGATAACATAGAAAGCAGCAACAGTTATCGTATTGTATATCACTAATATATCAATGATTATCCTAAACTGACCATGATTATCATAATCAATCATGTTTAAAAGAAACACTGTCGATAGGTGCATTTATATCTTATTGTTATATGCAATTTTATGCACTTGTATGAAAGAGGCTTCACGCACGTGGCACGTGATAGAGATATACGTTAAGCGAATACGTCATACATGATAACTTATCTGAGATTAATTATACACTTAGTCAACATCACAATATATGATTAGAAACAATGAGAGTTTTAACGGTAATATTCAAGACAACCAATAATGAGGCACTAATTCAAGACAGCCAATATTGAGGCGAGGTGACGGAGTAAGAATACATTTAATTATCTTGTTTCTTACATGTGAGTGCCGTAAGAGATGTCGTCTCTGTAGCAGGCACTTTATTCTTCTTCTTCGTGAAAAAAAAAGTGCATCATACAAAGATGCGTATGTTAAGATTGATTTGTGGGGTTAGAAGGTTAGATAAGATAAGAAATAATTATATTAGGAGAAGCCTGAAAGTAGTACCAGTGATAGAGAAGATTAGGTGCGCGAGATTGTCTTGGAATGGACGTGTGATGAGGAGGGATGAAGGACGTGTGCTAAGGAGGGTTATCAATATGATTGTGGATGGACGTAAGACGTAATCCAAAGATAGATATCCATCTATCTTTGGTTTACGTACGGATTGCTAAATGAGGATATGCATATGAAAGCTGTGAGTGCCAATAGGCTAGAGTGCTAGGAGGCTATGGAAAGTAAGAACTGGGATGAGGCCGGGCAAATGATGATGAGTGCTGTGTGAGTTGTGATATGCATATAACGGCTACGCAAGAGAAGGTAAACTCGAAATGAAAGTCTATACCAATCTGTCTGATCAGTGTAGGATATAAAGTGGATCAATTCCCCTCCCATGGAGAAGGTTTAAGCCCAGTATGAAGACATGAATGAGCTGAAATACTGTGAAAATGAATTTAATCCCCAAATTTCAATTGCATACATCGAATAATGTAACTATTTGATTAAGCTGTCTCGAGTAATCAACAAGGTTTTAATAATAGAATCAATACACGTATTATCTTCAGATTCACGTATATATGTAAATTCTGAAATTTATGAAGAAATTCGAATTGCTAAAAGCAATGCCTAAACTCGTCAACATTATTTGATGACGACACTTTTCAAAAATAGCAGGCGCTTATTATTGTTCATCATCATCATCGTCATCATTTCAGCCTATTGCCGTCCACTGCTGGACGTAGGCCTCCCTCATGTTGCGCCACAATGTGCGGTCCTATGCCGCCTGCATTCAACGACGCCCAGTGACTTTCACTAGGTCATTGGTCCACCTAGTGGGGGGGCGTCTTACACTGCGTCGTCCGATACGTGGTCGCCACTCGAGAACCTTTCTTCCCCAGCGGTTGTCGGTTCGTCGAGCGATGTGGCCTGCCCATTGCCACTTCAGTGTGCTAATTCTTCGTGCTTTGTCGGTTACACCCGTTTTTCTGCGGATTTCCGTGTGCCGGATTGTATCTCGCAGAGAAATCCCGAGCATAGCCCGCTCCATAGCACGCTGAGCGACTTTGAGCCTTGATATCAGGCCTACATTTAGGGACCACGTTTCCGTGCCGTAAGTCATCACTGGTAACACACACTGATCGTAGACCTGTGTTTTCAGACACTGAGGTATTATTGTTAGTGTATCCTTACTAATATTATAAACGCGAAAGTTTGTGAGGATGTGAAGATGTTTGTTGCTCTTTCACACAAAAATGACTAAATGGATTTTGATGAAACTTCACAATAATATAGCTTACATATCAAAATAACACATATGCTATAATTTATCCCGATATTCCCACGAGAAGAGGAA
Source organism: Lymantria dispar (assembly GCA_032191425.1). NCBI lineage: Eukaryota > Metazoa > Arthropoda > Insecta > Lepidoptera > Erebidae > Lymantria > Lymantria dispar. The sequence goes on from CM063441.1 coordinate 25,175,563, forward strand.
CTGCGAGTGAAACCGTAGGGCGCTGCTAGTTTAGTATAAGAATGACGTTCATTCATAAGATTTATAAGGTTCAAGTCATAAGAATTCACAATTGGTAATTTATAAGATTATATTGTTAGTCACAAATGTATTATTACATGACGATATGATGCAACACAGCATTTTTTTATATCTTATGAAAATATAATGTAAATTTTATTTATGTTTTACTTCAAAACAATTCATATTTTGTAAATATTTCACTATATTAATTGGCTTTTAAATGTATAACAATTAATTAAGTGTACACTAAATAAACTAGATATATAATCAAATTATGTGTATAGTTTGATTATAATGATGATTTATGTTAAGTGCTTTAAAGACCATTCAAATTAATTAAACCTGGACATAGTTCATAATTCTACTGTTAAATATAGACCTGTTTGATTGAGGATACTCACAACTTTTTTGAAAACCATATGGTCGATCACAGTTAAGGTCTCCAAAAGAATACTGATGCCTATTCACCCAGTGAGCCCTTTGCTCCCTTAATTATATGACCTCTATGAGAAAGGAAGGGATAATAATAGCCTATCCTTAATCCGTCACCCCTGGGGCTTATTCTTTCTTCATTTGCGTTACATTATTATTCAAAATAAATATGAATTTTAGGAACTAGTGTGCTCTTGTACCTTTTTTATACCTTTATACCTTACTTTACCTTTATACTTTTTATACAGGTTGTATATATTCAGTACAATTAATTGTTGGTGGTTTTAACTATTTAGGGCTAGGAAGAAATTATAAATATACTTACTTTGTCTAGTGATGATCAACCATATGCATGTCATTATAAGCATCCACCTCGCTTTTATTTTATATTTATCTTGAAATACGGGTAATATAAGACGGCCCATTATATCCGCACCTGCTACAGCAGACATGCAATTGGCGGTCTGCTGCTTATCCATGAATACCTTTTTCTGAAATCCGTTAACATAAATGACTAAATTGATTTATAATTAACTTAATCTAGTTAGTCAGTGAGGTAAATATTTCTTTTATTAATGTTATGACAATATTATAATTAATAATTATTATTTTAATCCGATGATAACAACACGGAAATTATTTTATTTCAATATATCGTGTAAATAGGTATCCTATATTGTAGAACCCATGAAGAATTCTGAACCTAGCATCAAGTGATGAAGTGAACATAATATTTAAGCTTATTAAAGCAAAGTGATTTTAAAAAGCCTAAATATTATGTTCTTATCTACACTATTAGTGACATAAACTGACCTATGACAATTCCATGTAGTGTCATAAAATTAAAGAACATCGTGAAGTCTAAGAATATAATTTCGAAGAGAGTGAATTATAATTAACCAGCAGTTAACTTAGCCAAATTCTATGCAAAATATTTTATTATTTTGCTTTCTTTTCATTTAAATTAAATCAATTCATTTATAGACCCGTTAAAGGCACTTACATATTGTGAAATTTATACATCGTTTGAACACAATAATCTACCACCGGATCGGAACGGGGCCACAAGCTGAGAAAATCCGGCAAGAAACTCAGAGGGCTGTAAATTTTTATCTTTTAAATAAAATTGCACATAATATACAACATATGCTACCTCCAGTGTAATGCCCTTCGATATGGGATATAAACTTATTTTTTTTATTAAGTCCAAATAAAAAAAGAAAGGAAAATATGGATGGACATCCATATGGACATGTGGCATCTGGCCACAAATATTATATAAGGAACTCTTGATATTGCTAAATGAAAGTAAATTGTAAAAAAACACTTTCTAGGTTATCGCGGTTCTAGGCCAACACAAGATTCTTAACATTATCATTGCTGTTGACAAAGCAAAGCGCATAGTGTCGACGCGTAATATAGTTAAAGACTTTAATTGAAATTATCGGAGTAAGTCAATGGAATTTTCATTTAAATTGAATAGAGATAAAGCGTTTACTATCATACACAACATTTGTCTTTCAATTAATCTTAGAAGAGATGACTAAGGACGTAAAGTAACCAGTATTACTGCAAGAGAAGTGTGACTGGAAATTCAGCCCCTTTCATCTCCTAATTAATCCTACAACTACGAAGGAAGTTAATACTCGCATTTTTGGGCCCTCATATTATTATTTCAGCGTATATAAGACGCATTGCTGGGCTCCGGCTTCCTTTATAATGGAAGGGGTATTGATTTACTATTTCACAGTGGTCAGACGCGTTGAAATAGGGATTTAATAGTGAGTTTTCCTTCTCATGCATAGCTGTTATCTGCTTATTATAACCTCTTAGAGGTCTCCTACGATACCCATGCGTAAGGCAGGAAATTGTTAATTATATTCTTATTCCGTAACCACAGGAACATTGAGCACTAACCCTTTAATATGCGAAATATTCTTGTAAAGTTTGCAAGAAAGAAATTTTTGAAACACCCTCAGTTAGTATAGGAGCATAATAGCTAAGTATGCTTCAGTCGTTATAGCTAAGTATAATTCTGTCGTACGATTTTGTGTTCGAATCTCGATTCGACTAAAAAAATTGTAATATTGATGTGCTTTTGGATTTTTATGATTTTCATCATCATTATCATTTCAGTCTATATATGTCCCACTATTGGGCTTGGTCCTCCATTACTATGGGAGAGAAATTGATCTATTATACCACGCTGATCAGATGTGTTGGCATAGGGTATTGTTTCAATTTTCCTTTTCTTTATAATTTGAATATTATTTCTGAGCAGTAACCTCGCAGCTTATACATAACTGTTACCGATATGTTATAGTAGAAGTACACCCTCATTATGTGGGACCAATGATTACATATATAGTATTCATCTTCTGAAGAACTTACTCACCCACTTTGGAGACAATGGTGCGAAACTATTAAAAAAGGGGAGATAAAGATAAAATACCTGCAAAAACAATGGATATAACATGCTGAAGTTCTGTGTAGAAGTGACGGCTAATGCTGTACCCATCACGATATTAATAAACCTTATATCACTTAATAAAGCAATACCAAATAAATCATACAGTTTCCACATCATACTGGTCCTGTTTCTAACGGGTATAGCTTTTCCTGTAACAATGAAAATAATAAGCGATTGTCTTATATACGGAGGTCTCCCAGATAGAGTATCATAGTGCTTTTTTTGTAAAAAGCTCTAAACTTTAAAGTAAAAGGCTAATAGATTGCATATATAGTGCAGTAGTCTAAGTTTCGAATTCTCGTGCCAAGTCAAGTATTCAAACCTCACGTAGGATAATTCTTTATTCGATCCACAAACAATTATTCTAAGTTTGGTTGTAATTTGTATCCGTTTGCATATTTGTGAAGTTCCCCGTGACTCAAGGATTTAGTCTTTCCAAAAATCCCCCTTTTTTTTCTACCTTCCGCGCGCTCCTCGCACCATTCAGTCCGGGGCGACAGAGGGGCGTAAGCACGCACACCCATAACCCACCCGGGACACGTCGCCTTCGTCATTGGACCAACCACCGGAGCAGAGTGACTTGACGTCAGTGGTCGGTCCGACGGAATACCCCTTGAGGAGTACCCTCTCCTCGACCGACGTCCCCCCCCTCGGGGAGGACGTCAGTCTTTCCTCACGCGGTCGGCCTCTCGGCGGGTGACGGACTTAAACCCCGGTCCAGTCACCCGCGGCCTCGGCTAGGGCGGCATCAAGCGCAGTTAGTGGCGTTTACGCCGCCTTCCAAAAACCCTAAGACCAAATTGAATTTCGATATGAGAATTAATATATTGTTGTATCATATAGTTTTATATATATATATATTTTATTTTGCATTAGCAACCCGCTTTCGCTTTGCTTCGGTTTCAGTCGCCTACCCACATGGTGCCGGTACCCGTAAGAATACCGGGATAAAATATAGCCTAAGTTACTCCTTATATATACAGCTACCTGGTAGTAAAATATTATCAAAATGGGTCCAACCATTTTAGTACCTCAAACAAACAGACAGCCAAAAATTTTCCCCTGGTTTTAGACATAAATGTCGTGCAAATAACCATCTGAGCATGAAAAAAGCCCAGTAATTTGACACTACAAACAGACACTTCAATTTTATTTATTTGTATAGATGACATTATGAATGGCGTTGTCTTTATATATGACGAATCTAAATAAAATATTTAAACTTTAAATAGTTCCCAATGATATATAATGCGTCGTTTAAAATAAGCGTTTTCAGTTTTCACTGATCAAATGATTAAAAACGAATACAAATAGACTAGATCATTAGATCATAGCCAATGCACTACTACTGAAAGTATATATATTTTCTTTAAGCTTTATTTAGACAAAATTTGTTAAAAAAATACTGCAGTAGTTCTGTATGAAACCCAGGCGTATATAAAATAATCATAATTAGACTATGGTAGATTATTTTATTCTACGTAATATAAATGAAATCTGCTATTATGTGAATGGTATTAATTTTTATTAAATACAGGTTTACTAAAATTACAGATTTTTCTTAGGTTGAACCTTTAAGCTGTTCTGAATGCTGACGTTTAAAAGAATATTATGTAATCACTGCCGACCCACTACTAAAAGGAGGTTAAGTAATATTTGAAGTGTTATCGCAATTATAGCGATTTAATCAATGGATAAAATCAATTTAATAAATCAATACATTTCTGGTAACATATATATGTTACCAGAAATGTATGTAATCCGTCATTGTATACAGTTCCTAGGAAATTTGTGTAATTCCTAAAATCGCACGGAAATGTGTAAAATAAATTATATTAGACACATTTCCTAGGAAATCTATACATTTCCTAAATAGCAATCGGAAATGTAAAACATTTGAGATATCAATGGGTACGCAGGGATAGCGGGGCGAGGGAAGGGTATTGCTTCGTCTGATCAGGGATAGGTTAGGTTAGGATAGCTTTAATTAGTAAGATAATATGAAGATTATTATATTTTACGATATGATTGATATCTGAACGTTGTTGTCTCAACGAGTGCTTTAATGAATATTATTATTCTCATTTTAACAACGTGTTTTATTACAAAAAGCATTATTATTATACATTTCCTAATACGATATTGGCATTATATATAATGCCTAGGAATTGTACACATTTCCTAGGCAATGTATGTATTAAATAGTTTTTGAAACAATAATTTATACAGTTCCTAAATAGCTTCTGAATTGTATAAATTTCCTAGGATTTGTATACAATTCCTAGATTTCATACTTCCGGTAACATATACAAAAAATTTAGTTATCTTTCTATTAACATATTACTATTAGTAAGACCATGCGAGTACTTTGTACTACTAGTAGAGGATTTATTACGTATATAACTAGAACCTAACAACTATATTATTATGTTAATAACCTTAGACAATCTTACATTATTAAAAATTAATTCACGCGACAGATTTAACTGACATTAATGTTAACATAATTATAAAAAAAATATTTAGTTTTGCTCTGAAAGAGCAAAGTAATTCTCATAATTAAACCTTTTAAACCGAAACAGTTTTCTAGTAGAAATTTTATAATGACAGAAAAAAATACATTTAACAATAATATTTATTACATGCAAAGTGCTGCAAAGTGTTCAAAACGTCGGGCAATCAAAAATCAAATACCAACGCGATAAAATCCGTAGTTTAATTTAAAAAAATTCCATCAAAATAATCAAAATATTATATAATCTAATAACAGTTATTACTATCATTTCCTTCTTGCCTATCGTATAATAATGTCATCGGTGTCACTTAATAAGCTTAGAGTGATAACGAGAACTCTTAAAATGGCAGCGATAACTAGTCGTAATAAGTACTAGCAGTAATCAATATACCTTCAAATAGATATCGAAGTAACTAAATTCAGCTTGTAAAGAAATAATAAGAATTTCGTAATAATAAATAATTAAGTAATACATCCGTGTGGTGACGAAGTAAGAATACAATTTACCACCTCTTCTCTTGCCCGTAGATATCGTAAAAGTGGCTAAGGGACTATAATATGGATGTAATAATCTTGTAAGAGAAGGTACACTCGAAATTAAACTATATACCAACCTGTTTGACCAACGTTATATAGTAGGTCAATTTCTCTCTTATTATGAAGAAGGCACGAGCTCAACAGTGAGACGTTCAGTTGAGATGAACTAACTTAACGAATTTGTTAAGTTTTGAATTGAAAACTTTAGGTGCGTTTAATATATAATGTGGTTGAGCCGTCACGGTGGATCTATTAAATCAAATACAGACGGCCCTCGTCGATTAAGAGAACATTTTTAGTGTGATATATATAACGATCAGTTAGAGCAAAATTTACCAGATATACACAATTCCATCCATCCATCCAGCCTGTAGACGTTCAGTATTGGGCATAGCTTCCCACGAAATCGCCATTTAGAACGTTCCTGCGCCACTTGCATCTAACTGGGAGCCGTTAGTTTTAATTTTGCGTCTACATCTTGGTAATAGTGCTATAATCACCACGCTTGGCAGGCGGGTTGGCGATTGTAGTCAGTATTATAAGTTTCCCAGGATAACTGATAGACTAACTGATAAACAGATAACTGCTGCCCACTCTCCTCGTGATTCCCTCAACCGATCCTTCCAGCTCCCATGGCCATAAGGGGTAACCACAATTGTATTCTTATCCAGTCGCCATATAGGCTACGCTTACGCTATTATAATTACTAGTGGTCCCCGATTGGTGTAAATTCGACCATTATTAATTTAAATTTATTTTCTGCTACACAATTTTCTTTATAATTATATATAAGTGCGGCAAACTGCGGCTTTTAGACGTCCATAAGTCGAGTGGACCGGATGGCATCCCTGCAGTGGTACTAAAGACGTGCGCCCCTGAATTGACTCCCATCCTCACGCGCCTATACCGACTTTCCTACGCTACTAATAGGGTTCCGTCTTCGTGGAAGGTAGCCCATGTCCACCCGATCCCTAAAAAGGGAGACCGGTCTGACCCATCGAATTACAGGCCAATTGCGATAACATCCTTGCTCTCCAAGATAATGGAGAAGGTTATAAACCGCCAGCTTCTGCAGTACCTTGAGGATCGCCAGCTTATCAGTGATCGCCAATACGGCTTTCGTCATGGTCGGTCGGCTGGTGATCTTCTTGTGTACCTCACACACCGTTGGGCAGAGGCCTTGGAGGGCAAGGGTGAGGCGCTGGCGTTCAGCCTAGATATCGCAAAGGCGTTCGATAGGGTCTGGCACAAGGCACTTCTATCGAAGCTACCATCATACGGAATCCCCGAGGGACTCTGTAATTGGATTGCCAGCTTTTTGGATGGTCGGAGTATAAAAGTCGTCGTAGATGGCTCCTGCTCTGATACCATGACCATTAATGCTGGTGTACCACAAGGCTCGGTGCTCTCCCCGACGTTGTTTATCCTGCATATCAATGACATGCTCTCTATCGAGAGTATGCGTTGCTATGCGGATGACAGTACGGGTGATGAGCGGTACACTGAGCAACGGTATATCCCTCGGAGTATTCAGGAAAGAAGGGTTCAACTTGTGTCTGAAGTCGAGCGCTCTCTGGGGCGGGCCTCGGAATGGGGTGAACGGAACCTAGTCCAGTTCAACCCCACAAAGACACAAGTTTGCGCGTTCACTGCAAAGAAGGACCCATTTGTCATGGCGCCTCAGTTCCAAGGAGTAACTCTTCCAATTTCTGAGAGTATTGGGATTCTCGGCGTCAAAATATCGAGCAAAGTCCAGTTTGGGAGTCATTTGGAGGACAAAGCCAAATTGGCAAGCAAAAAGTTGGGCGTCCTGAACAGAGCCAGGCGGTACTTCACACCGAGACAGCGTCTTGTGCTATACAAAGCACAAGTTCGTCCTCATGTGGAGTACTGCTCACATCTCTGGGCAGGTGCGCCCAAATATCAGCTAGACCCACTTGACTCCCTGCAAAGACGGGCTGTTCGAATCGTCGGGGATCCCAATCTTACGGACAGATTGGAGTCGCTGGAGCAGCGGAGAGACTTTGGGTCACTCTGTGTACTCTACCGACTCTTTCACGGGGAGTGCTCCGAGGAACTGTTTGACTTGGTACCACCGTCACCATTCTACCAACGTACCACTCGACATCGCAGCAGGGTTCATCCATTTCACCTGGAAACGTTATGGTCTTCAACTGTACGTTTCCAGCGATCATTTCTCCCACGTACGTGCAAGCTCTGGAATGAACTACCTGCTGCTGTGTTTCCCGAGCGCTATGACATGTCCTTCTTTAAACGAGGTTTAAGAAGAGTATTTCCTTCACGGTAGGCAGCGGCCTGGCTGTGCCCCTGGTATTGCAATGGTCCATGTGCAGCAGTTTCACTTACCATCAGGTGTGCTGCTTGCTCGTTTGCCACCGTTGGCAAAAAAAAAAAAAAAAAAAAAAGGGTATGTGTATATTAAGCAGGCTGTATTTCACTAATAACTAATATATAAGTACAAATATCTATTAGAAATTATCATTATAATTATGATTGTTTGATATTGAGTTCGATCATAGATGTAATATTCGATTCGATTCGATCATAAATAACATAATGTGTGTGTATCGATTGCATGGATACTATCATGCGTAATGCATGCATGTGCAATACTTTTTTTTTATATATTTAATGCATTGTTATATCAAATACATTTTAGTTTTTTTTGCACTTCTGCTCAATATATTTTTCAACTATGGCAAATTTCATCCGCATTATTTTTGCGAAAAAAGGGTACAAAGCTTTTGTTTGACGTATTAATATATAGTATAGTAAATGGTTTTGCTTTATAAATATAGAACAATAAATATGTATTGCGTATTATATAATTTCTGTGATGGAATAAGAAAATAATAATTAAAATAAAATGTAATATCAATCCTTCGGATCAGCGTGGTATAGGAGGCCAATTTTACTCCCATTGTGGAGGAAACTCCAACCCAATATTAAGCCGCGCATAAGCTACGATGATGAATATTATTACTATTAGGTAAGAGGAATTGTCTTGATGAAAATTTCAATATTTTCGTATAGTCTCCCGAGCTTACCTCACACCAATTTTACATTTGTTGTCTCATCATCTTATTTAGCCCAATGCTGGGCATGACTCTCCTCCATCATGCGAGGGAAATTTTCCTACAATAGGTACCACGCTAATCCGTTTGACCATTCTTAGTCTGACCCCTCTTAATTATAACATAATGCTATTTTATCAAGTCCATTTTTTAATAAAATCAATCAAGTTAATTGACTTTTATAATAAAATACTTAAGAAGCATAAACTCAAGCTTTACACTGTGTAAATAATTGTATCTACTTACTTTAGTTATCTAATATTCTTCATAAAAAATTATAACTTTTAAACGAGAACAAAAACATTTTATGAGCAACTTACCATTCAAACCGATTGCGTCTGATTTATTTATTTGTCCACCGTTTAAATCTTTACCGTTCAAAGTTTTACTCTCTCGCCGTTTTTCATTTCCATTTGCTAAATCCGCCTCGGTTAGCTGCCTGTCAATTTTTACCTCCCCGTTCGATTTGGATGTTTTTCTAACATTCGCGTCTGTTTGTTTCTCTGGTAATAAATGTAGGGTTTCGTCAACAGTAACATTTTCTAAAACTTTCTTCATGTGTCGCTCTACTGGTTGTATAAGCATACAACCTGCTATCTAAAACATTGGTGTGTCAATGAAATCGCTGTGTGTATACTTTAATTAATTAACGTGTTTAAATAAGATTATATACTCAATTAATGGCGTCCATTTGCATAATTAAGTAACATTAACACGGTTAATCTATAGTAACCCTTTAGAAAACTTCAAAGTGTTACCGAGAAATGCAGAATTATCGAAGTTCTAATTTGTTGTCTCATTATCTTTTCCAAATAATAATTTAACACTCGTCTCATGAAATACGCTAATAGGAGAAATACGTATGAAACCCTTGGATAATATAACAACTTAAAGATTAATTCATCCATCAGCAACCATATGTTAGACATAGGTTTATTCATCGGGAGCCATTCTAGTGGTTTCCAACTCCTACGAGAAAGTAAATAGTAATGATATATTCAAGTCTTTATCCGTCACTAGATGTACAAAAAATAAAGAACACATAATATTTATGAATTAAGTATTAAGGCATTATTAAGTTCCGTAAGAGCTTTCAAGATACTACAATTTCGAAATTTTATATTAGGTATCATCTTTGACACACTATTGGCTACAAAAATCATAGTTCACTATTATCTATTCTACTGTAAGTAATCGGAGACAATTGATAGAAACATTTCACTTGAATACGGCGATAATCAATTATTTATTTCGCTTCTGAATGAAGTATCATCGTTTATTTGGTAACAAATGTTTCAATAAATTTTCATCTGTGTTAAATCAATATTTGAGTGCTATCTTTACACAATCTTAAATTTTGAAGATATACATTAGAGTGGAGTAAGCTTATTTTGCTCAATATTTATATATATCTTCCTAAAACCTATTTCAAAATAATGTCATATTAAAATAAATGGTTACCCCATGTAAGCTTAAAGAGGACAGGAGCAAGCATGCGCCACGAAACCCGTAATTTTCTAACAGATACCTCACTAAATGAGGCATTAAAGTCTGTCCCACACCTGTGCCCACATTTGCTAGACCCACAGCCCGGCTTTTCTTTAGCTTGAAGTAACTATTTATAGCCACAAATGACGAATTTTGGATAAAACCCAAACCCAAACCTAAAACAAACATAACATTTAGTAACAATTCATATTTAGGATACCATAATGTAGGTGGATAGTTACTGTATCGTTCAAATTATTTATGTGATTACAAAGTATACTTTTAGGATTATTAGCAGAAATATAAACGAATAATTCAACAAATTTATTTCCAAAATGGTTGTAATTATTTTATCTTTGTGGTGATAGGGTAATAAAGCAAACCATCATTATAATTTAGCATTTTACCATCCACTGCTAGACTATCTGTCAAGGGTGGCGATTATGGCATTGTCCCTCTTGAGAAGTCATACATCCAACAGTTCATTTAAATAAGCGGAGGTATAGATGAATTTGCTTTGAGGTCGCTCCTATTCATATTGTCAGTCTTTGACGATGTCCATGGATAAATTACACGGCATTAGGTATTAACCACTACTTAGTAACAACCTACATACTTTATAAGTTATGTTGCCTAATTATTGTCATAATAGTATTAGTCGTAAAATAATTTGCAGTAGTCCGAAATTTTACAACGAACAATCTCATTACTACGTGCTTATATTTAACGTCAAACGAGATGGGATCACTGGTTGCAAAAAATAAGCCTATCATTGTATTTATTTTTAGGCCAGTGTTAATTTTCTTGAATATTGATAGGATTTCATTTTCATATAATTACTAAATTTTTCGAGTGGGGACGAAATATGAATACAATTTACTATTTCCTCCATTTTGCCCGTGGGTGTTATGAAAGACAACTAAGGGATATGCTATGTCTATAACAGCTGTACAAGATTAGGAAAACTGGAAATAAAATCCTCCTATTGTGGAGGAGGCTCGAGCCCATCAGTGGAGCGTATATGAGCTGAAATGATGATAATGAAAACACTATAGTAACCTGTCTGAACAGTATGCTACATTAGTTTCTCGCCTATTGTGGAGGAAGTTCGATCCCAGTAGGACCAATATGAGCTGTGACGATGATGGTGATAATTATTTATCGTTAACTCAGTTTGATCCCATAATAAATAACTTTGAAACAATTAATTCAAGTTCTTACCTAGTAGTACTCCATATGAAAGTACTAAATGCCATATATTTGTTGAAAACCCACTGAAAAATATGCCAATAGTACAGCAAAATGCTCCCGATACTGCTACAATTCTTGGTGATGTTAATTTTATAATGGCGCCGGCTATAGGCCCGCCGAAATTCGAAACAAATAACATCGTACTAAGTACTAACGCTGCACCTTGCGTGTTATGACCCATCGCTTCTAATGTATCTCCATATAAAAGACTGAATAGAGACAGCATTGATTGGTTAAAAATCTACGAATATAAATAAAAAATTAAAAATTGTTACGAAGCTTATAAGTTTTGTTCTCGAATAAAAGAATTAATTTGCTAGTGCATGTCATACAAATTGACTAAGAAAACAAATACTTGATGTGAATTGACTCTCAATTCAAATATCAGTGATATTATTGAAAGGAAATTCTCATAAATATAATTTCAATTATATTTTAGGTGTTCCCGTAATAATTGTAGCATAGGGGACGAAAAAGTATTTTATTTATCTACCTAAATGTATTGTATACTGACGATATTTTTAATCATCCATAAAAAATGAGGGGGTTCTCAGTTCGATAGTCTTTTTTTATGTGTGTTACCTCAGACCTTTCGGCTGGTTGAACGGTGTCTGATGATTTTATTTATTTGAAAACTAGTGCTTCCCGTGTGGTCCCATTTCAATTTGGACCAGTTGAAGTTGCGTTTTTTTATTAAAATGGGGTTTTTTTTTTTTTTGTGGGTGGGTCGCGGTCGGCGCGCCTCCGCACCACTCCGTCTGGGGCGACAGAGGGGCTTAAGCACGCAACTCCCGCGACCCACCCGAAAACCACGTCGCCTTCGTCGTTGGGCCGACCACTGGAGCAGCGTTAACTTGTCGTCAGTGGTCGGCCCGACGGAATACCCCCTATTGGGGTACCCTCCCATCGACCGACGTCCCCCCCTCGGGGAGGACGTCGGTCTTTCCTCATGCGGTTGGCCTCTCGGCGGGTGACGGACTAATACCCGGTCACGTCACCCACGGCCTCGGCTAGGGCGGCATGAGGCGCAGATAGTTGCGCCTGCGCCGCCCCAGTCGCCGGCGGCGGATCTCCTCATCGAGACTGCGCTCCTCACGCAGGCGATCCGCCGCCTCCTTCCGCGAGATCACTGTCTCGCAGAATGCTGCGACCGCGTCCCAATTCCCGACGCTGTCAACCATCGCCCTAGCGATAGCCGGCAGCGTCAGGTCCGTACCGATGATTGCGACGAGTTCACAGCGCTGCACTGCCCAAGCCCCGCAGGCCTCGAGCGTATGGCGCGCCGTGTCCTCGTCGCAATCGCAGTGGTGGCAGGACGGTGTACTCTCCCTCCTAACGACCTTGTGCAGGTATTTGGCGAAGCACCCATGCCCCGTCAAAACCTGCACCAGTCGGAAGGAGAGCACCCCGTGCCGCCCCTCCAACCACTGCATCAGCACCGGCCGGAAGGTCTCCACGGTTCGCACCCCGAACCGAGGCCTCTCCAGCCGGACTGCCCAACGGGCAATGACATCTCGGCGGGTGTCGACGCGCCAGGCGGTGAGATCCCTTAACGAGACCACACCGCCCTCCGCTCGCACCCGCGTCACCCGCCGATATAGTCCGGCAAGCATCTCCGCCTCCAGGTCCCACGTGGGAGTCCCGGCCAATAGGCACGCTGCCTCCGTCGCCACCGTGCGGTATCCGCGGATGGCCCTGACCGCCGTGACGCTCTGTGGTCGCCACAGAAGTGCCCTAAGTCGGGCGGTCATGGACCCCGCCCACACCGGTGCGCCGTACAGGGCCATCGACCGGATGACCCCCGCGTACAGCCGTCGGCACGCAGCGATCGGTCCGCCCACGTTCGGCATAAGCCACGATAGGGCGGAAGCCGCGCCGGCGAGCCGTGGAGCGAACCTGCGGAAATGCTCCCGGAACCACCATCGCCCGTCGAGCACCAGGCCCAAGTACCTCATATGGGCCCGGATGCTGATGTCGACCGAGTGGACGGTGATCGAGACGCCGATGGGAAGGGTCATAGTGCGCCCATGGAACAAGAGGGCCTCCGTCTTGTCCAGGGCGACCCTCAACCACAGTGCCTCGATCCACCTGACGACCTCCTCGGTACCAGAGGTCGCCAGGCTTACCGCCTCTTCTAGCGTCCCACCGAGGGCTGTGACGAGCGTGTCGTCGGCGTAACAAATCACGCCCAGCCCAGGCGGGGCGGGAGGCTCCCCCTCAACGCCCAGTCGTAGCCGATGTTCCACAGGGTGGGTCCGAGGACTGACCCCTGTGGGACACCGCACGTCATGGGCGTTCGCACGACGTCCCCTGCTCGGTCGGTGCAGAGGACGCTGCGCCCCTCCAAATAGTCTGCCACTAGCCGCCTCAGGTAAACCGGCACCCCGTGATACCGAAGCGCCTCCCTGATGCAGCTGAATGGCAGACTATTGAATGCGTTGGCGATGTCTAGGGACACCACCAACAGCACTCCCCCGCCGGTGACGGCCTCAGTCGCCACGGCCCTCAGGCGCAACAGAGCCGCGATCGTCGAACGACCCCTCCTAAACCCAAACTGGGCGTCTGACGAGGTGCCGCTCGATGCGGGCAGCTACCACCCTCTCCAGTAGCTTGCCCGTGTCATCGAGCAGCACGATAGGCCTGTAGGCCGAAGGCGACTCCGGAGACCGTCCCGGCTTCGGCAGGAGCACCAGTCTTCCCTCCTTCCAGCACCCAGGGAACCGTCCGGACGCTAAACACGCGTCGAACAGCCCCCTGAGGCGGGGTCCCAGGTGTTCGAGGACCAGGGCCAGCACACGGTTAGGAACACCGTCGGGCCCGGGGGCGGTAGACTTTGCGCGCATGCGCGTCACCGCCACCCCCATCTCGGGTTCCGTGATGGGCGGAACACTGTCGTCGTCGGCCTCCCGGTCAGTGTCTGGCGGAGCCATGACCGGGGGCGTGTGTTCCGCCCGCCACGGGAACAGGTCCTCGGTGACCCGGGTGAGAAGGCCGGGCTGGAGAGTCTCGGTGAGGGGAGGGCTCCGCGCGCGTAGCCTATTCAGCACCGCGCCATAGGGGCGTCCCCAGGGGTCACGGTCGAGACCGTCCAGCATCTCCTGCCGACTGACGTCCTTGGCGGAGCGGACGGCCAGCCTGAAGGCCGACCGCGCATTGCGGTAGCCCTCGTAAAGCACGGCCTCCCGCTCCGCGTCGCGATGGCGCCGCCGGCTGCTGGTGTAGGCCCTCCGGGCGCCGATACACGCGGCCCGGAGATCCGCCAGCTCCCGTGACCACCAGTGGACCCCCCTCCTCGGGGGCAGACGCCGTACCCGGGGCATGGCCGCATCGCAGATCTGCGTCAACGCGCTGCGGATGCGGCCAGCCTCGGCGTCCACCCCGTCCGACTGGTGGGCAGAGGAGAGCCATGAGTAAACGATGGCTGTCTCCGCCAGCTGGTCCCGGTCTAAGCGACCCACAGCCCATCACGGGAACGCAGGACGCCCATCCGCTGGGCGTCGGGATTGCAGGGGAGACCTCCATCCGGATATACCGGTGGTCCGACAAGGTCTCCACCTCTTCCACGACGCGCCAGCTCCCCACGCGTGCGGCGACCTCGGGGCTAGCGAAGGAAAGGTCCACTATCGACCCGCCCCGTTGTCGCACGCACGTATGCACCGAGCCCCTGTTCAGCAAACAGAGGCCCAGCGCCGCCGCCCACTCCTCGATCACCCATCCTCGGTCGTTGAGTCCGTGGAGACCCCCACGCCACGGACTTGGCGTTGAAGTCCCCCAAGACGAAGACCTGGCGCGATGCCAGTCGCCGTAACGAGGCCTCCATAATGGTGAGGAAGGCCTCGAAATCGGTCACACTCCAGTTAGGGGAGAGATAAACTCCGAAGAGCGTAATCTCCCCCAGTCCGCCGCGACGTATCCGACGCCCCTGTCCCTAAGGGTCAGAGACGACGAAGGCCACGACGTGGAGGCGACGATTGCCACGGTGCCATCGGTGCTACCCAACCAGTTAATCCGGTCGGGCACCACGTACGGCTCCGCGACTACGGCTACTCCTATCAACCACTCCGCCATGGCTTGCAGGAACACGTCCTGCACACCGGCGGAGCGGTTGAGATTGGCCTGGAGGAGACGAATGGATACGGGGTCCATTAACGGTCCGTATCCATCGTCACCTCCTCCGCGCTAACGGGCGATCGGGCCGCGCTCGGAGCGGGGACTGGCCCGGTTGATGGGCTGCCCCGCCCCTTTGGGGCCGATGCCGGGGGTCTGCAGTCCCCAGAGCCCATGCTGTGCTTGGCAGACTTATTGCCCGCCGCACACGCGGGGCAGTGGGGCACCGCAGAGCACGATGCCGCCTGGTGTCCAGTTTGACCGCAACGGAAACATAGCCCGCTGCAGTCAAAGCAGTTCCTGCATGTCGGTCGGGTATGCCCGACCGCCATGCACTTATAACTCCTCGCGGGCCGGGGCTCCAGCACGGTTACCCGCGCCGAACTCCAGCCCACGAGGAGCCTGCCTGAGTCGGCCAATTGCTTGACCGACTCCACTAGGCACTGCACCCAGACAGCACCAACGCCGCCCGGACCAGGGCGGATGGTGCCAATCCGAACGGTGTCCGAGGCACACCCGGTACGCGCCATAATGGCCTCCCGGATGTCCTCCACCGCCACGGAGTCGTCCAGTTCCGTGAGGCGCATATCTGCACACTTGACGGGCCTGGCGATTCGGACTCCATCCTCCGGCCCAAACAGCCCCCTCATCATCGTGGCCAAACTATCGGCCGTCTTCGCGCCCTGGGCCCCAGGGAACTCGAGTATTCGAGCCCCTGTCCGGGCCTTGCGGGTCCTCGCCTCGACGCCCCCGATGTCGGAGACGTCCAGCTCCCGCCGGGCGCGTTTTAGGACGGCTTCATAGTTCAGGCCCCTCTCAGCCGCCTCAGGCAGTACGGTGATTACCACCGCAGCCGTCTTCGGCGACTTGAGGCCCCTACGCGACCTTTTCCCCTTACCGCCGGCTCCCGCCTGGGGAGCGGTGGCCACAGCGGCACTCTTGGCCGCCGCTCTTCGCTTTTGGCCGCGTGCCTTCCTGCTACGCTCAGCCACCTGCCAGCCCTGTTCGAGCCTGGCAGCAGCGCTGAGCGCAGCAGACGCAGTCGCGGATTCGCCGGCCTGCGCCTGCGGTGCAATCGCTGGCGCCGGCCGCGGCCCAGCCTTGGCGGGAGCCGGCCCCTTGCCGGCCTTCTTGGCTCCCTTGGGGTCCCGCCGCGGCCGCAGCGTAGCTCACCACGCGGCCACCCTGACAGGGCAGCGGGGTGGGAGCCGACGCTTGCGGCCGCCTCGTCTTATCCGCGGCGAGCGGCGGTCGGAGGGGCGGCTCAGGCGGGAGCCTGGCCGCTACGGCCTCGATACGCGCATCCATCATTACCCCTACTCGGGCTACGATGACGCGTATCGCCGACTCCGACACGCCATGCACCTCGTCGGGCGGCGGCTCCTCCCCCTTCCGAGGTCTCCCGCGGCCACGAGCCGGCGGAGGGACCACGACGAGGTGAGGCAGCGGAGAAGCCACGACGGGCGCAGCCGACGCAGCGGCCGCGACGGGCGCAGCCGGCGCCACGGGCGCAGACGACGATGGGCCCGCCCTCACTGGTGCGGTCCGTTTCGGCGGCGGGACCGGCGTCGGCAGCGCAGCCGGCATCAGGCGCTCAAATTGGGACCGCAGGTCAGCCATGTCTTTGGCCAACCCGCGGTTCTCCCTCCGCACCGCCTCCAACTCCGTCTCCAGCTTGCGGTTGCGTTCTCGCAAGCCGAAGACTTCCTTGCTGAGGCGGGCGTTCGCCGCCCTAAGGGCCGCCATCCCGCCTTCCCGGTCGGCTGAACCCGGCGTCGCCGGCCTCGCCGCCACCGTACCGCCCCGACCCCTGCGCCCCCTGCGCGCGGTCGCAACCTTGGGGAGAGGCCTGATGGAATCCGTCCCCTCCGAGTCGGACGCGGAGCTGCCTTCCCTTTCCAGGGGGCGCTTCCTATCCCTCGGGGGGGAGCGGGCCCCCTCCCTCTCCCTAACGTTTAGGGCCGCCGTCAGTCTTCGCCGCAGAACGCAGCTTGGACTCCTCAGCAGCCCCCCTACCTCCTAGCTCCCTATCGCTTCCGGACGACGAAGACGACACCTCCACCCTCATCCCCGACGCCCAGAATTTTGCCGACTCCTTCGCCAGTTTTCGGCCCCTCCTCACAGGATGGTTCTGTGGCCCTGCTACCCTCATCCGCCGACATCGCCGATCCCGTGTCGGTCTCCTCCAATGGCCCTGCAGCACCGCCTCCCTTCTCCTGCGACGGCTCTGCGGCAGTGCTGCCCTCGTCGCTCGACAGCACTATGCTAGCGCTGTCGCTCCCTCCATTGGACGGTCCTGCGGCCCCGCCGCTTTCGTCCCGCGACGGCCCTGCGCCTGATGCGCCCTCGTCGCTCTCTACATTGTCGGACGACCTGGCAGTACAGGCGTCCCCTTCCTGCAACGGCTCTGCGGTGGCTGCAGTCGCACCGCCCTCGTCGCTCGCGGCCGCGGTGGCAGATATTTGCGCCTGCCGCGCCGCCTCCTTCTTCGCTGCATCCTTCCTGGCGCGCACCCTCAACGAGTGCGTCGTTTCGGATAGCAGCTTCCTCCTCTTCCTCCTTTTTTTTTTTCTCCTTCCCATGTTGAGCCTCGAGTTGTTGCGCCGGGCTCTCGGCGAATTGAGCAGTCGATGTCTCCCTCCCATACGTATGGAGACTGACTGTGCCGGTGACTGTGCGCGTCTCGCGCTCAGAAACCGGCACAGTGAGGGACTCCCCGGCGTGGCCGGGACCCTCTGGAGTACTTACGCACGTTTTCACTCCTGCCATATTTGGATCATTTTTAAGTCTTGCCTTGACTACCACTCTAGCGGCTGGACGCTTTTTTTTTTCGCGCGCGCTTCTTAACCCACCAGCCATACATCTCCTCGCCGAGTGGCCAAACTTAAAATTTGGGGTAATTTTTTATAGGGGTTTTCTTCCCCGCGGTCCGAAGACCCCCGGTCCTGACCCCCCTACTCAGGATTACGGTTTGGGCCTTCCGGGTCTGGCCGCTCGCGAGCGACCGACCCGTCACGCCCCCGGGCCGTGACGCAACCGTCCCTGGCGACGGAGTGCCATGAGACACACCCGCCCCATTGGCCCCGGGTCAAATCCGCCGTGCGCTCTGCCTTGAGAGTCGGCACGCGGAGACCCCACCTCCCGCCGGAATCTTGGCCGTCCAAATGGACGTTTCCAGGGTGCACCACGTGGAGGTGCCCCGGCCTCGCACCCCATTAAAATGGGGTAATAATAGCTTAAGATACTGATCTATTGAACTAGTGCATAATAAATCAATTTTCTTTTAACTGTTAAGGCCACCTATTAAATGCTTAATAATGGAACGCTTATAAGTAAATAGAAGAAATTAAAGCAGTAATTTTAATAAAGAAATGTAACGCGTTATAAACCTACAAATGTATTAAGATCTATTTATGTAATCTACGTTTTAATATATTATTTGTAAAAGTTACTTGTTTTGTTACTAAGATTTGTATAATTATCATAAACTATGTGTTGTCCACGCAATATTGGACATCGATAAACTAATACTGTTATTTATTACGCTCTATATAATAAATACGATGACCTTGTTAAATTGCGATCCAGATAGCATTAAAATATATTATTGATACAGTCGCTGGCTATTATCTTGAATTAGAATGAAAACAAATTGTTATTTTGCTATGATTGTAACAAAAATTGGATAACAACAATATTTTTATTTAACAATATCTTGTGAGTATGATGATATATTTTTTATTCTATAATAATACGCTGGCGATAAGGTTTACGTGGAGTTTTTTTTTCGAGTTTTGTTTTCTTAGAAGGTGTATAGGCGTAGTCTGGGCTAGTGGACTAACGCCGTGTTTGACAGAAGAACCTAAGGTTATAGTTTGATGTACCTAAAGCCCTTAAGTTCCTAGCCTATATGATGGGATACCTGCACCGCGCTACCTAAGGTGACAGGTAGATGTGAGATGGATGTTGGGTGGAGGATTGGTAATTCTCACTGCCGGTCAAGCAGACTCACAGGACCGGTCAGAACTGACGGCTAAGGGTGTCTTGGCCACAGTGAGATGGAGGTTTGGGTGGAGGATTGGTAACTCTCACTGCCAGTCAAGCAGACTCACTCGACTGGTCAGAACTGACGTCTAAGGGTGTCTTGGCCACAGTGAGAGGGATGTAAATGAGAGATGAATAAATTCAAATCTGATTTATTTTACACAATGTACACCTTATATACTACTTATTGCTAATACACACATATACCATTTTGTGTTAGTGTGTCGTAAGTGTAAAGTATAATGCAGTGTCTTTAATCATGTCAGTGCTAATTTTGCAAATTTGTATGTTGACATGCTTTACTTGTATGTTGACATGCTCTACTTTTGAATTTGCTGCGTTGCATGTTCAATGTGCATTGAACAGAAGGAGTTCATTTATTTATGCGCATTAATGATCTACAATAATAGCGAGTTAAAAAGCTTTGGGAAGAAGTTAAATTATTACTTTTTGCATGGCAAATATATATTGCTATTAAATTTATTTGTAAAATATGCAGACTTATGCTTGTCATTTTTAGCGTTCCGTACGTAAGGGGGAAAACGGGACCTTATTTCTAAGATTACACTGTCTGTCCGTCTGTCTGTCTGTCACCAGGCTGTATATCAAGAACCGCGATAGCAGGAGTGTAATTTTAACAAATTATGTATTTCTGTTACCGTAATTACAAAAAATACTAAAAACAAAATAAGATGAATGTTTAAGGAGGGTTCCCATAGAATAAACGCAATTTTTTGCCCTTTTTTGCTCGATATCGATAATGGCAACAGGTAAGCACTTGAAATATTCACAAAATACTAGGTTGTATTTTCACTTTAATAATAAAATTAGAATAAAATAAATAGTTAGGGGGGCTCCCATACAAAAACTCCAATTTTTGCTTATTTTTGCTCAATATCAATGGTACGGAACCTTTTGTGCGCGAGTCCGACTCGAACTTGACCGATATTTTTTTTGCATCGTATTTCAATAAAGTTAAAATAATTGAAATGAAGATATTTTATAAACTAAAATTACAAATGTTTTCTATACCAATAAATAAAATTGGAGTGTCTGTTTGTAATGTCAAAATAATAGGCCTTTTTCATGCTCACATGGTTATTTGCACGACACCTATGCCTAAAATAGCAATTAAAAAATTTTTGTCTGTCTGTCTGTTTGTTCCGGGTAATCTTCAAAACGGCTATACCGATTTCATAAATTCTTTCACCAATGGAAAGCTATAATATCAGGGCGTAAACTAGGCTATATTTTATCCCGTTATTCCCACGGGAACGGGAACTACGCGGGTAAAACGACTATAACCTATAACCGAAGCGAAGCGAGGGCGGGTTGCTAGTAATTAATATATGTTCTTTTAAGCTAGCAAAATTGGTTATTATCCATGGGAGAATAAATTCGCATTCAAGGTAAGCACAGATACATATATATATATACAATAGTACCATACTTAAGATATGCTTGTAGATATAAAAACACATTTTAAAAGTATAGTATTTATTCTATAAAATGACAAGATTTTTATGTCGCAGTACAACTAAAGGATACAAATTAGTTCTTCCGTTTGAGAATCAAAAATATGGCATAAGAGGTTTACTTAGATCATTACGCTATCTGTTTAGTCTACTTAGTTGCAACCTATCGATTACTACAGATAATTCTGTAGTAATAGATAGGATCTTTTTCCGTGTGGTGACGGAGTAAGAATAGAATTCATCACTCTCTGACTTGTCCGTGGATGTCGTAAAAGACGACTAAGCGATATAATATACACGTAACATCCGTGCAAGAGAAGGAAAAATCGATATGAAACCCTATACCAACATGTCTGACCAACATGGTATAGTAGGTCAAATTCCCTCCCATTGTGGAGGAGGCCTGACCACAACCGTGGGACGTATGATGATGGCGAGGATGAGATAGTTTCTTAGTATTAGGTAGCTTAGGTTCTGTAGTAATAGATTATTGATTTTCTAATTCATCTCAGCCCACACACGTCCCACTGCCGGGCTCGGGCCTCCTCCACAAGGGAAGGGTAATTGACCTACTATACCACGCTGGTCAGACGTGTTGGTATAGGGCTTTATTTCGAGTTTTCCTTCTCTTATCTAAGATTTTCTAATTGGTAGGTTAATAATACATAGGTAATTGAGATACCTCATCTATCGGTTATTCAAAGGAATGGTATAAAATATACAGTACTTACATTACTCAGTGCTGATCCTAGAATAACCATCCAGCCCCACCCTCCATCTGGAGGTACTAGTTTGAATACTTTCTTCGTAACTGTTGACTTAGTCATTGCACCTTTTTCCATCATTTTATATATATATATATATATATCACCTACGTCATTTACTTTAATTTTGTTATTGACAGCTGCTGTAACAAAAATGGATTATTTAATTAGTATATATATTGATAGAGTAAGAATACAGCTAGGGTTGCCAGTTCGTCAAACCTAATAGCCGGACAGACCAACCAGTTTGGCCGGACATTTGGGTAGAAAGGCCGGACACCCTACATTATTGAGAATTATGTGTTTTAGTATTATTAGGTACGACAGAAAAATTTATGTGAAAATTAAGCTTTTTAGTTTATTATGACAACAGTCGACTCGCCTGCGCTCGGCCACGCTCAGCGCTAGCCCCTTTGCGAAATGTAAGAAGCCTAATAAAAGCCGGACAAGCCGGACACCGATTATTTTGGCCGGACACGCAATTAAAAAGTCTACTTATGTCCGGCTTTATCCGGACGCCTGGAAACGCTAAATACAGCTCACCACTCTATTAACCGTGGGTGTCGTAAAAGACGACTAAGGGATGCAATACGCATATCACATCTATGCAAGAGAAGGAAATCTGGAAATAAAATCCTATAGTAACCCGTTTGACCAGCGTGGTACAGTAGCTAAATATCCCTCCCATTATGGAGGAGGTTTGTGCCTCAGTTGTAGCAAGTATATAAGTTATTATAAAATCAGACGTGCTTTTTTATTCAAATTATTATTACACAAGGGTTCACGAATTTAATAATGCTAGCGTAAAAATTTAGAATGTATTTATGCCGATACAAGTTATATTAAACTAGCAATCCGCCCTCGATTCGTTTCGGTTTCAGTTTCCACGGGCGCCTCGATCATCGTCAAATCGGTTCCCATCAGTATCCGGGCCCATATGAAGTACTTGGACCTCGTCCTCGACGGGCATTGAAGGTTTCGGGAGCATTTCCACCGTCTTGCTCTATGGCTTGTCGATGCGGAGTCCGCCCTTTTTTGGCTGCCGCCGAATGTGGACCGACTCAGCGCTACGTGTCAACGGCTGTACGCGGGCGTGTTCCATTCAGTAGTATAGCGCATCGGTGTGGGCGGGGTCCCTGTCCGTCCATCTCAGGTCTCTATTGTGGCGCCAACAGAGAGCCACGGCGGTCAGGGCCTTACGCGTGTAACGCATGGTGGCGACGAAAGCAGCGTGCCTGTTGGCCGGGACTTGGAGGCGGAGATGCTCGCCGGACTCTGTCGGCGGATATCGGCGACGCGGGCGGGAGGCAACGTAGTTTCGCTGAGCCAGATGGCCACCTGACGCAACGACGCTCGCCGTAATGTCATTACCTGTTGGGCAGACCGGCTGGAGAGGCCTCGATGCGATGTTCGAAATATCGAGGCCTTCCGGCCCATGCTGATGGAGTGGTTGGGTCGTCAGCATGGGGTGCTTGCCTTTCGACTGGTGCAGGTCTTGACGGGGCACGGTTGCTTCGCCAAGTACCAGCAAGGTCGTAAGGAAGGAAAGAACATAATTCTGCCTCCACTGCGCTTGCGATGAGGATACGAAGCAGCACACATTCGAGGTGTATGTCTACGTATGTGTATGACGTGTATGTCTATGGTGCATGGGTAGAGTAGCACTATGAACTCGTTGCAATTATTGGTGCCGACCTGAGGCTGCCATCCATCGATAGGGAGATGTTTGGTAGCGTCAGGAACTGGGAGGCTGTTGCCGCCTTTTACGAAGCTGTCGTCTCGTGGACGGTCGGCGATTTGGGTGGCGTAAGCGCGAGTACTTGCGCCTGATGCCACCGTAACCATCTCACTGAGCAAAACTGAGCCGGTCCTATCCCGCGTCTCCAATACCCGCCAGTAAAGTTCGGCGAACATCTCCGCCTCCAGATCCCATAGGGGAGTCCCAGCCAACAGGCACGCTGCCTCCGTCAAAATACAGTTACATCTAAGCTTCATTCCGTTGTTCATGCATTCGAGTATGTTGAAAGAGTGAAAATCGACATATGTTCTGCTTAAGAATAAAAAATTGTTTCTGTAAATATTATCTGAAAAGATTTGAATAATGTTTTGTGTTTATATGTAAATATTTCTTATCACAACTGCATGTTACGTAGTTTTACGAGCGGGTGTGTCAAAAACATTCATACGACCCATATTATATAGTGTATAATTATGTGACATGACCCTCTTTCTTAACTCTCGTTATCAGTTGTAATGTGAAATGACCCGTTATATTAAATCATTGGTCATAATGGAAATATACCGTTTTGAACTTTTATTTTATTGATATTGGTGTCTTCAGTATAAAATAATAAGTGTGTCTATCAAATCTCTTCCTTATCTTCTTCTATTAAAAATATATTATTCTAAATATGTACATTCTTATCCTTACTAATATTAAAAATGCGAAAATAAGTTTGTTTAGTTGTTGGTTATGCTTTCACGCTTAAACCACCGAACCGATTTCAAAAATTCTTTCACCAATGAAAAGCTATAATATCAGGGAATAGCATAGGCTATATTTTTAATCACGATATTCCTACGGGAAAGGGCACTACGCGGGTAAGGCGACTGATACCGAAGCGAAGTGAGTTGCTAGGTTTAAATAAAACATACTTATAATTCGCCGTACTAGAATGGTAAAGAAATCAATTTGCCTCCTATTATGAAACTATCCCATATGATGGCTGCTCTAGTAATTACCTCGTGATCGGTTGCCGCTTGTGGCATCTGGTCCAGCCATAATCGTTTGAATTATATTTCATATTTTGTGGTTCGACGGGCATGACACTGGAGCTAGTTCTTACAAAACATGTTATACACAATTTCATAACTTGTAAGAAGAAAAGAAAAAGTTTCTTGCCGCATCTTCTCAGTAGCGGTCGCGTGCCGATCTGGTTGTAGTTTATTTATTTTTTTTGATAATTTATTTTAATTTTGTGCTGTGTGGTAGCGGCTTCGAATACTACCAACCCTTGCTTTGCTCGTGGGTTTCGTAAAAGATGACTAAGAACCTTAGATTGACCCGGACCAATTCCATCTGGTACCATTTGGGTCAACGATTACATTCCCAAGGAGGATTGACGTCAGGCAGGCGGCCGGTCATAAAAGTCATTGCCGAAACTTTTTGCAATATGTCAAAACAGATGACATATTGCGTCGACTCCAAGTAATTGGGATAAGAGCAAGATGATGATGATGATGATGAATTCATTTTAATTTTGTAAACTTGACAATATGTATGTGCCCTCTTGGGGTTTATGCATAACAAACGATTTGAATTTGAATTTATCTTATAATTGACCTGCGTGAGGTTGTGGACACCAAATTTGGATCAATCAAGTTTTACAATTTCTTTGCGCCCTAATATTTTCTGTAGCGGGTACTAAATAGTGTGTCAGGAAATTTCATGGAATTGGGTACGCTTCTATACCCTATAAGAATATAATGTGTTGGCAATCGGTGTAGGAGCATTAAAAACTTGCTGAGGGATCACCAATAGAAGGATCAGCAATACATTCAAGACAAATTTAAAACGCCAACTGTGATAACCAATTTAACTGCCAAACGTAACGATTATAGCGATATCTCTCTTTTGTGAATAGCTATGTCCAAGAGGGGACGGGCAATTTAGTTATGGGAGAAACAGATTGTTTGAACGCGCTAATCTCGGGAACTACCGGTTCGATTTGAAAAATTCTTTGAGTGTTAGATAGCTCATTTATCAAGGAAGGCTATAGGCTATATATCATCGCGCTAAGATCAACAGGAGCGGAGCACCAATGAAGAATGTTTCAAAATCGGGGTTTTTTCCTTTTCAGAGATTCCGCTGAATAAACTGCAAAATTTTTGCAAAATTCATGTGTGACAGAATCGTATTATTGAAAACAAAATTTACCTTCTATGTAAACAAAGTCTTAGAAGAAAGAAGCTGATACATAATGTCGATAAAATAAAATATAATAAAATAGCTTATTAATTTATATAAGTATATTGTATGTATATGTACCTACGTATTTAAAAAAAAACAAAACTATACCTAATATTCAATATTATAATTGTGATAAGTACGAAAAATTACAAAAGGAAACGTGGGCTTATTTTTATGGTTTCTATTAATTTACCACTTTGGTGGGCGGCCCCCCCCCCCCCACACAAGTGGTAAATTAATAGAAACCATTATAATAATATCTATATTTAGCTAATTCAACCATATTGAATTAGCTAAATATAAATATTATTTCAAAAAATTGTAATTCACAAAATATAGTGCCCACACATCCTCCTCAGCCCCCATCCATCCCACTAAAACGTTTGATATCTTGATTAAAATAAAAATAAAATTGGCTTAATAATGAACAAGATTTTATTTACGATTTTCTTTATATTGGTCATTTGAAGCCGTTTACATCTCGTAAAGCATCCGTTAGAATGGAAGAGGTGATGGGACAAATATTCCATTCCGCCGGGTTGGGAACGGGTGACAATGAACTCCATATTGGTGGTCGGCCCAATGGCGAAGCAGAGCGAATACTGTGGGTTTTGGGGCCGCGCACAGCTCTTTCTTCACCCCGGGTGAAACGGACATCGTATGTGCTGACCATAGCCAACCCAAAAAAAAAGAAGAAAAAGATTGTCTCGTCATCTCAGCTCATACTGCTGGGCTTCAGCTTCCTCACCTATAGGAAGGACATTGACCTATCGCACCATGCTGGTCAGAGATATTAGTATAGGGTTTTATTTAGAGATTCCTTTGTCTTGCACTGAGGCTATATCCAAATTATATCCAATAGTCATCTTTTACGACATCCACGGGTATGGCAATGGAAGTGTAGGTACTTATTTTGAATCTACTTAATATTTAAACACAAAATAAAACTATTATTCTAGTAATATAGTACATATATATTCTAATTTAGATTATAACATATAGTACATTACCAGAATACTGTTTTCACACGTTCATTTGAATAAACCGAACTGAGTAGAGTGAGTTTGAATGAGTCGAAGAGATTAGTCACAGCATTAAAGTGGCAATGGGCGGACCAAATCTCCCGAAGAACCGACTTCTACTAGGGAATAAAGATTATCGAATGGCGACCACACAGTAATAGACGCAGTGTAGGATTCCCCTCTACCAAGTGCACCAACCAATAAAAGCTGCCGGGCGTCGTTGGATGCAGTAGGCATAGGACAAGACTTTATAGAGAAATATGAGAGAAGTCTACGTCCTACGCAGTGGATAGTAATAAACTGAATGAAGAAGTTGTAGTCCCAGAATTTGAACAACTTTTAATATTTCACTAGAATATTACACAATAGAATAGAATATATTTTCACTAAAATATCACAAGAATATTTATTGTATATAATAGCTTAAATTTTACTTTATATGTCTCTTTTATTATTATACTTTAGTAAACAGATACTATTAATAGTTTTAATATTATTATTATTATTGACTACAATGATTTCTGATGTTTACACAAGTATTATACATTATAAATAAAACATTTTTTATGGATTTTACCGCATTTATATATCCAACATGACATCGTTATTACGAACCATGAACGTTGAGTCTTCGAAATGTTAGACAATCAAAAGTCAAACACATATCCGTAAAAAATATTTTCTTTATAATAATTGATATTGACTATGTATTTATAAATTAGTATAACCGTTAATGCAGATCAAATTTTATGCTGCTAACCACGTAATAACCGTTATTTTTTATATTTAGATTAACAATTGCTATTTTTGTATATAATTTAATATAAGATAAAAGTAAAAACCAAAACCCAACTACGATAAAAAACGAGTTATCAAATAAATACGGATAAAGTCACGAGCAAATGCTAATATTATATATTTTTTTTAAATGTACAATTAACGCCCTTTCCAATGATACGAAACGCGACATATTTGTCTTAAAATTATTTTTTAACATTAATTTAAGACCTCTAGAGGGCGCCGTATTAGATTCAGTGACACATCATATAGTCTATAAACAGCGAACAATCAAGACGCTTCTAATTGTACCTTATTTGTCCAGTTCTAATAAATGGTTGAGGAGCTATGATGGAACAAATGAACATAAATACATACCTTTTTTTTTTTTTGTGTGGGTGGGCCGCGGTCGGCGCGCCTCCGCACCACTCCGTCCGGGGCGACAGAGGGGCTTAAGCACGCAACTCCCGCGACCCACCCAAAAACCACGTCGCCTTCGTCGTTGGGCCGACCACTGGAGCAGCGTTAACTTGTCGTCAGTGGTCGGCCCGACGGAATACCCCCTATTGGGGTACCCTCCCATCGACCGACGTCCCCCCCCTCGGGGAGGACGTCGGTCTTTCCTCACGCGGTCGGCTTCTCGGCGGGTGACGGACTAATCCCCGGTCACGTCACCCGCGGCCTCGGCTAGGGCGGCATGAGGCGCAGATAGTTGCGCCTGCGCCGCCCCAGTCGCCGGCGGCGGATCTCCTCATCGAGGCTGCGCTCCTCGCGCAGGCGATCCGCCGCCTCCTTCCGCGAGATCACTGTCTCGCAGAAGGCTGCGACCGCGTCCCAATTCCCGACGCTGTCGACCATCGCCCTAGCGATAGCCGACAGCGTCAGGTCCGTACCGATGATTGCGACGAGTTCACAGCGCTGCACTGCCCAAGCCCCGCAGGCCTCTAGCGTATGGCGCGCCGTGTCCTCGTCGCAATCGCAGTGGTGGCAGGACGGTGTACTCTCCCTCCTAACGACCTTGTGCAGGTATTTGGCGAAGCACCCATGCCCCGTCAAAACCTGCACCAGTCGGAAGGAGAGCACCCCGTGCCGCCTCTCCAACCACCGCATCAGCACCAGCCGGAAGGCCTCCACGGTTCGCACCCCGAACCGAGGCCTCTCCAGCCGGACTGCCCAACGGGCGATGACGTCTCGGCGGGCGTCGACGCGCCAGGCGGTGAGATAAGGGATCTCACCGCCTGGCGCGAGACCACACCGCCCTCTGCTCGCACCCCCGTCACCCGCCGATATAGTCCGGCGAGCATCTCCGCCTCCAGGTCCCACGGGGGAGTCCCGGCCAATAGGCACGCTGCCTCCGTCGCCACCGTGCGGTATCCGCGGATGGCCCTGACCGCCGTGACCCTCTGTGGTCGCCACAGAAGGGCCCTAAGTCGGGCGGTCATGGACCCCACCCACACCGGTGTGCCGTACAGGGCCATCGACCGGATGACCCCCGCGTACAGCCGTCGGCACGCAGCGCTTGGTCCGCCCACGTTCGGCATAAGCCACGATAGGGCGGACGCCGCGCCGACGAGCCGCGGAGCGAGCCTGCGGAAATGCTCCCGGAACCACCATCGCCCGTCGAGCACCAGGCCCAAGTACCTCATATGGGCCCGGATGCTGATGTCGACCGAGTGGACGGTGATCGAGACGCCGATGGGAGGGCTCATAGTGCGCCCATGGAACAAGAGGGCCTCCGTCTTGTCCAGGGCGACCCTCACCCCCAGCGCCCCGATCCGTCTGACGACCTCCTCGGTACCCGAGGTCGCCAGGCTTACCGCCTCTTCTAGCGTCCCACCGCGGGCTGTGACGAGCGTGTCGTCGGCGTAACAAATCACGCCCAGCCCGGGCGAGAGGCTCCCCCTCAACGCCCAGTCGTAGCCGATGTTCCACAGGGTGGGTCCGAGGACCGACCCCTGTGGGACACCGCACGTCATGGGCGACATAAATACATACCTAGCCTGTCAAAATCATAACTCTCCGTAGTCGGGTTAAAAGAGTATAACATCATTATCAATACTCAAAGAATGCGCGGGTATTGAATAATAACAGTAAGCTACTACTCTTACTAGTAGTATCACACGTTCTTGTATGAAAATATTATGTATTCTTATCAGTAATTTGTAGTAGATATCAACGGTCAAAGACCGCATATGTTACGCGTGAAGAATTGGCATAACAAGAATTTATTGAAAATGTACAGATAATATATTGTAAATATATTACTACTAGCTATATCAGCGGTTTTGCTTGCGTGGAGTAAGTATTCAATTCTATCACTTTGTTTGAATACCCATATGATTCTGCGGCATTAATAATAATATCAAATATCAAATCATTAACATATAATGATTTCTGATATTTACGCGAGTATTACACATTTTAAATATAATCATAAATGCATAAATTTTCTGTAATAACGATGACGTGTTGGACGTGAGACATCGTAGTTCGCCCGCGACCATGAACGCTGCAAAGTGTTCGAAATGTCGGGCAATCAAAAATCAAGAACAGACGCGATAAAATCCTTAAAGTAGTTTTATTTACAATATCTATGTTAATAACATTTACAATACATCAATCACCAATTGTGTTATCTTAACACGTGCTATGCAACGGCGACTGTGCAGAGACCGCGATGCTTGATTTTCCTTGATTATTAAATATGGGCCGATTTGCTAACAATAATAAATATTACGCCGCTTCTATTTTTCGCAAAATTATGTATTTATAACCTAAACATTTTGCGATAAATAGGATAAGGATAAAATAAATTAATAATAAGATAATTTGAAATTCAAGTAGTAGTTTGTGAGATTAGCACGTAAATATTTACGTCTAGTTTAATTTATTTAAATAAACAAAGAATTCTACTGTTTTAAAGTACCTAGTTTTGCATTACAAAAAAGAATCATTGAAATTGAAAAGTTAATTTAAATTAAATTGTGTTAGTTTAATTAGATTGAAGTTATCAATTTATAACGCGTATTACGATCTATTAATATCTATAAATCCCATAGAATAAATAATGGCAATATAAGAAATTAATATCTTACTAACTTAAAGACGAGCATCAATAATAAATTCTTAAACGCGTAATTTTTGTATGTTTATAT
The DNA here is from genome assembly GCA_032191425.1 of Lymantria dispar. Taxonomy (NCBI): domain Eukaryota; kingdom Metazoa; phylum Arthropoda; class Insecta; order Lepidoptera; family Erebidae; genus Lymantria; species Lymantria dispar. The sequence goes on from CM063441.1 coordinate 25,206,707, forward strand.
CTTGATCTTTATATATAAATTTCTTGTGGTATGTATGTCACTGAACTCCTCCTAAACTTCTGAACCGATGTTCACAATTTATACGTACTTTACAAGACATTTCTAGGGCAATTAATCGATCGGTTTCATTTATAGAAAATGTTCTGTTTATGTTTTGTTGATATTTATAAACCAATGAAAAATATATACATACTTAGAATATGGAGGTAATTTTAGCCGCCGCTATCAAGAGTGAAAATACCTCAGTAATGAGGATGACCAGTCGCATTCAGACCACCCAGCTTGATCCGCCTTGGTATTATTATTACCTTATTTTCAATTTTGATTTTTTTTTCACTATATCATATATTTTTTTTTTTATTATATCAATCAATCCGATATCAAAAGTATAAAAAATATTCATATTTATTCTTGTAATTTTTATTTATATTTAGATACCGAAATGCCGTAATATCTAAATACCTAAGTTTGTTAAAAAACACAACTTACTAAAAATAAAAAAGAAAACAGTGGCATTCCGATAGTGCCCACAAAAGTGAAAACTTTTGTTCAACTAGGTATATTTTTTTAATCGTCAGTAAATATTTCATTATGCAGAAAATACTTAAAATAATCGTAACCACTTTTTATTTTTCTTTTCTTGATTATACCATACACGGAGAGGATATTTTAACGAACATTAATTACACCTAGTCTCGAAACAAGAATTTGTGAATCTAATTAGTCCAATGTTTCTTTTATAAACAATAATTTAATGAACACAAATTACACCCGTATAAGAATATATGGATCAACAGGGAAAACGTTTGTTTTTTCTATTCGAAATTTTCCGACATGAATATATATATATATATGTTGTACATATATAACCAATATATTTTTATGTTATATATAATTATATAACAATTTATTTCAACTCAAACTTAACTCTCGTATAAACGGGACCAATATATGGAGGTACTTATATAAAGAGGTGTTCGTAATGTTGACGACGTCTAGCCAAGGCCGCGGGTGATCGGACCGGGGAATTGTCCGACCGCGCGACGGCGATCGACGTCCCAGGACGTCGAGAGGTGAGGTTACCCGAAAGGGTATTCCGTCAGGCCGACCACTGACAAGTCACATCTGCTCCGGTGGTCGGCCCAATAACGAGGTGACGTGGGTACGGGTGGGTTAAGGGGCCGCGCGCCGTCCTTTCATCGACCCGGTCGCACTGGACCGTGCGTGCGCATACCATACATAGCCCACCCATAAAAAAAAAGAAAAAAAAAACGTTGACGACATCGCAATTTAAATAATTATTGCTGATCTCAAATATGCCCAAATGGCTAAAAAAGTTTTTACTTCAAAAATTTCAAGTTTAACTCACTCACCCGGATATTATATTCCGTCTTGGGGTGTCGGGGATATTTGGGGTGTCGGAGATAAAATGTCATCAGACGATCTCTCCGGCACCCTGTAAAAGCGCGGAAGTGGCCGCTGTGATTTTAGTGGGTATTTCAGTCGCTTATGTGGCCGGCGAGTCCCACACTTATTCCCCCGTCTGTCACCGACGAGGGTATAATATGTAAATGCATTTCCACAGCAAGAAAAAGAAAGATATTATATTCCATGTGATGACAGGGTAAGAATCCAGTTCACTACCCCCTTTCCTGCCTGTAGGTGACGTAAAAGACGACTAAGAGATTATTCGTATAACATCTGTGCAAGAAAAGAAAAACTTGAAATGAAACCCTATGCGAATCAATTTGATCATTGTGGTATAGTAGATCAATTTTCGCCCAATTGTGGAGGAGACTCGAGCCCAACAGTGGGACGTATATTAGCTGAGACAATGATCCAGATATTGTATATGAAATCGTAACAACTATTATTTATGACCTCCGATATATGTCATATTCATCCATCACATTACAATAAACACATAAATTCTGATGTAATGAAAGATATACAATACGCAATTGTTAATTGAGCATGAATGCATCTGCACATGATACAATGCTATATGTACATTATTTATGAGACTACTTCAAATGGTGATTCCAATTGCTTGGCTAGTTATACCAAAGAAACGTTTATTTTTTTTGAGTATAATTATTCGTATTTCGTTACATCATGCCAAAAAATAACACATATTATCTCATCCCATCACGTAATTTTTACAAAAAACGTAAGTGTTTAATAATAACACTTATTTAAGTACCGAAATAAAAGTTTACTTTTGAAGATTAATGATGAGAATCTTCGTATATGAGTATACTTGTATATGAGATATACATATGCTTGTCATTCTGTGTGGTGACGGAGTAAGAATATAATTCACCACCCCCCTATCTTGCCGGTGGGTGTCGTAAAAAACAACTAAAGGATATATGCAGATTACATCGATGCAAGAGAAGGGAAATCAAAATAAAACCTTATACTAACACGTGTCACTAGCATGAAATATTAGGACAATTGCCCTCCCATATTGAAGGACGCCCAATCCCAACAGTGGGACGTGTATGGGCTGAGATAATGATGATGATGCTTGTCATCATCACCCTACTCTTATTTCAATTACTTGAGGTCGACTCAATATGTACCCTTCTATCATAGAATATATTACAAAAGTTATTGCTAATAGTCTTAAAAAAGCTTTGTAACTACCTGTCGTTAACCCTCCGTAGGAATGTAATTGTTGGACAAACAGTATCAGTAATGTAGGCCTAGCTCTATATAATATAAAGCTCTTAGGCGTCCTTTACGATACGCATAAGCAATGTAAGAATTAGTAGTATTCGTAAGCGCTATCACACAACATATATGTAATCGTATTTTTATATGCACATATGCACATTATTTATGTTTAATGCAATTTATTACTAAGAAATTTAAACGATTTCACCCGCGTAGATCCTGTTCTCGTGGGAAAATGAGGATAAAATTTAGTTTATATAATTTATTACTAATGTAGCTTTCCATTAATGAACGAATTTTTAAAATCAATCAAATACCCACAGTTTAACTGCTGTAATTTGCTGGTAATGTAGCTTTCCATAAAGAGAAAAATATTTAAAATCAGTTTAGTTATTTAGTCGTGAAAGCGTAGCAAACAAAATACAAACTAACTGCCGCATTAATAATTTTAGTTAAGATTAGTGGATAAAATTATTGTATTTTTAAATACATATTAATATAAGAATCACAGAATAACATAATGATAGCATATTGCTGTTTTATAATTATCGTTTCGTTATTATTCCTTATTTATATATCCTACTAAAAATATGAACGTGCGTAAGGTTAAAAACACGGCTAGTTCAGATATAATTGAGATAAAAGTAAAAAGAAAATACAAATTTTATTTCATGTACGACCCTAAAATGTAAAATGTCTAGATGGGATAAAGTTATCTATAGATATAGTTCTTTTCGCGACCGGTTTTTATATAGATAACACGGTATCTTTATAAATACTTTATATTTGTGGGCTTGTGGTATATTTATATATTATTATGTTCCACGTGGTAAAGGAATTTAATAAAATATATCATTAATTATTCCATTTTCACGGGTGCTGCAATAGTTGACTGGGAGATGTAAACATCTCAATTCATATAAGTTTCATCGCTGGGGTGCCTCTTCGACAATGAGAGGGCATTGGGAATTGTATTCTTACTCTATCATTACACGGAAGAGATATAAGAAGTAGAGTCGTAAGCATTTGATATGAAGATGTGTTGTAATATTATGTATAAAAGGAGCTATGCATTTATTCATTCTCAAAAAGTAAATATAAAATTACTATTATGAAATAGCCTCAAATTTTAATTTATCAAACAGAAAAATCGTTTAATGCTTATTATATAACACGAATAAAAAATACACATATTCATGCAAATGCCCGCAAGCACACACCCACGCGTGCACACACACAAACATACCCTCGCACGCACGCACACATATGACTATATTAAATTGTTATATTGACTTTATCGTATGACTTTGTACCCTATAATTTTCAAATCTATATATATAAAAGAAAGTCGTGTTAGTTACACTATTTATAACTCAAGAACGGCTGTACAGATTTGCCTGAAAATTGGTGGGGAGGTAGCTTATAACCAGGAAACTTCTTCTTCTACTTAATGGCAATGAGCTACTTTTTATCCCATTCAATCGCGTTCCCGTGTGACGTGACATAAAATTTCAAATAGATTTTTTTTTTATTCTGTTTGTCCATTCGGACAGGCAAAGGCATCAAACCCCATACAGCCAAATCTGATACAATTTTCTTCATATTATTTAACATTTTTTATAGAGAATAGCTTATTTATAGTCATGTCCGATAAGTAAATCAAGTCGTTACCATTAATTAGGTGCTAAAAACCTAATTAAATGATTTCTCTAGGAATTTCGGTAGAATACGAAAATACACGTAAACCACTGTTATATCATATTCAACACACTTCAGCACCTTAACTGTATTATATCACATAAAATATCAGCAAAATCATTCAATATAACACTATAAAACACTAAAAAAATTAATATAATACAAGATCTTAACATGACATTTCCATATTCACGCCGAAACTCATGTCAAAGAGAATACAAGTCACTATGAAACGTAGGATAACAAAAACGCATTTGATATGTAATAACAAAACGCAAATGACAGCTAAACGTAATTTTGTCTATAGTTAACTATGGTTGAAAATTTGATAATTGAAATTTTGTCAGATCTCAATAATCAGTAATTTGTACTCTTTGAATCATATAAAAATTATAGCGGGACGAAGTTCGTCGGGTCAGCTAGTTATTTATATAAAGCAAACAATTTGTGATCTATTCATCATTTGCCTGCCCTCATCCCACGCTAAGTGGGGTCGGCACAACATGTACTTACCTCCCATAACCTCCTATCAGCCGTCATATCTGCACTCATTGCTTCCATACGCATATCCTTATTCACACAATCCATCCATCTATTTTTGGGTTACGTCTTACGTCCATTCACAATCGTATTGATAACCCTCCTTACCTTACCACGCCCCCTCATTGTGATGAGGGGGCGTGGTAAGGTGTCCATTCCAAGACAATCTCGCGCTCCTAATCTTCTCTATTCAGGCTTCCCCTAATATACTCTTATCTTATCTATTCTTGTGACCCCACACATCCATCTTAGCATACGCATCTCTGTGGCATGCAATCTTCTCACATCCGTCTTTTTCAATGCCAAACATTCAGATCTATACATAGCAACATCTGTTGCTATGTATGGATCTGAATGTTTGGCATTGACTGATGGCATTGATTGTCTGATACCAGTCTTGTATATTTTCCCTTTAAGTTTAAGGGGCATCCATGCGTCACATATTGTTCCCGAGACCTATCGCCACTCCATCTATTCTGCATTCATTCTACGATTTACCTCCCGGTCAATGTTCGTATCATCTTGGGGAAGGGAGTCTACTTAAAGTCGGAACAAGTTCCTCAATATTTCACTCGCACAAAAATTTACAATATAAAATGTTCAGTCAAATATCTATATTATCTATAACTAGCAACCCGCCCTCGCTTCGCTTCGGTTTCAGTCGCTTAAACCCGCGTAGTTCCCGTTCCTGTGGGAATATCGGGATAAAATATAGCCTCTGTTACTCCCTGATATTATAGCTTTCCATTGGAGAAAGGATTTTTGAAATCGGTTCGGTGGTTTAAGCGTGAAAGCGTTACAAACAAACAAACATCCTTACTTTCGCATTTATAATATTAGTATGGATTAGACATTTTTAATTACCGTATAAATTTTTATTTCTAATTGTGAAAATAAGACTGTTAATAATCAAATTTTGAACAAAACTAGCCTACTTGGTTAAAATAGCCCTATCAAATTGAATAGACAGGTTGATAAAGAAACTTATTTCGATTGCTCTTGCAGTAATCTGTTACCGGCCCTTAGCAATCTGTTACAATAGCTACTAGAAATGTAATTACCTTGTATTCGTAATCACCACAAAGATAGTGATCGCTATTAGCAACACGCGTTTGTATAACTAAATCAATAATACACTTAGTATCTTACACCAATATCTGCATTACCAAGTTATAACTATTAACGCGTGATTTATAATTTAGCGTCTGGTTTTTTTTTTGACTAGTAACTTCTTACATAATTTCGTTCATATACAGAGCAGAAAGGAGTGATTATATTTTCAGCAGTCGAAATCTTGTGGTGATTTGTGGTTAAAGAATAATAAAACAATGTATTAACTCCTTTCTGTACATATATTCTTCTTCTCTACTTATCTTATTTTTTTTTATTGTAAGCGAGCAAACAGTACTCCTGATGGCAGGTGTTGCTGCCGCTCATGGACCTTTGTAAGTCCGCTGCCTACCGCGAAGAAAGTGAAAAGAGTGTGAATGCGTGCAATGAGGTTCGGTGATACTAAATGCATCACTAAAGCCCAACACATGCAAATATCCTCAGAAAGCTGGGCTTCCGGCTCTCTCGCTCATCGAACGAAGCGCAGTAACAAATGTTGCTACTCGGACGTCGATTTTCTGCGAGAGTGTGGTATTACCCCGGACGGATCGGCCTGCGGCTGTAGACAGACAACTGTCAACAGTTGTGCAATTTTATGTCGTAAAGGTCTTCTACATTGAAAAAGAAATTGATTATCTAAAGTTATAAATTAACATGGAGTGGCATAGTAATCTGTGGCGGATTATCGTTTTTTAACCGACTTCAAAAAGGAGGAGGTTCTCAATTCGTCTGTATTTTTTTTTTTTTATGTTTGTTACCTCAGAACTTTCGATTGGGTAAACCGATTTTAATAATTCCTTTTTTGTTTGAAAGCTGGTACTTCCCGTATGGTCCCATTTCAATTTCATCCAGTTTCGACAATGGCATCCATAGGAAAACCACATAAGTCTTTAATTTGCATTAAGTATGTGCGCGATAAATGGACGAAAACTCAGTAAGCACGCCAACCGAAGCCGATGATTCTTTTTTAACCGACATTAAAAAAGGAGAAGTTGATGAATCTTTTTTATTTATTTGAAAGCTGGTGTTTTTCGTGTGGTTCCGTTTCAATTTAGTCCAGTTTTGAACCTGGTATCCATGAGAAAACTATTTAAGTCTTAAATTTGCATAAAGTATATAGTACACATGGACGAAAACTCAATATAACACCAACCGATTTCGATGATTCTTTTTATTGGATAGGATGTACTTCAAGGGTAGTTCGATTAGGTTCTGATTATAGGATCCATGCTAAAGTAACGGTACTCTTCAATTCTTAGGAGCAAATTATCGACAAAAAATCAAACTTATTTTTTTGCTTTTTAGTGCATATTAATTTGTTTGGGAATTGTTTTTTTTTGTTTGAAGTCGGTTTTTTTTTTGTTAATTACTATAATGTTATTACAGAACCCAGAAGAGATTAATGCATTTATCGCCTATATAGGCATGTAGACTTATATATATTTGTTTTTTTATGTCACTCTAAGAACCAAACGCATGGGCTGATTTTGATAATCAATTAATAGTTATCATATTACGAGTATCGCTGAGTCCATGATAGTAATCAAAACTCAATACGATGGCAATCAGATATCTTATTTATTTATAAACAATAAATATAAAAAATTTATTGAGTAATATAAGAAGAAATCTATACCAATAAATAAAATTGGAGTGTCTGTTTGTAATGTCAAAATAATAGGCTTTTTTCATTCTCACACGGTTATTTGCACGACACCTATGCCTAAAATAGCAATTAAACAATTTTTGTTTGTCTGTCTGTCTGTCTGTTTGTCTGTCTGTTTGTTCCGGGTAATCTTCAAAATGGCTGGACCGATTTCAAAAATTCTTTCACCAATGGAAAGCTATAATATCAGGGCGTAAACTAGGCTATATTTTATCCCGGTATTCCCACGGGAACGGGAACTACGCGGGTAAAACGACTATAACCTATAACTGAAGCGAAGCGAGGGCGGGTTGCTAGTCTCTATTAAATATATCACGTCAAAGTGATTATTTAAAAAGCATTTGTAGATATATACCAACCACATTTAAATTATAATATCTGTAAAATATATAGGTAATATTACTCTATATTCTCTACCTAATTACGTAACATGAGGTGGTAATTGGAAGTAAATTTTAGTAATAATGCACATTTAGCGTTCCTTTGTTATACCTACTGGTCATGAAAGATGACACAAAATGTTTTGTATAACCTATAACTATAGAACAGAGGCCAGTAGCTAATGACAGATAGGTTACTTGTTTCAACTTCTATATAGATCCGAATATTTGCATTTAGAACGAGTCGATTGAAATACTTCAGCAACTACTTAGGATGTATTTTTATAAATTATTAAATAAACAAACAATTAAAAATATTCTGGGATATCACAAAGAATATTATACGAATAACTAACTAATACAGACTGTATTTTGGCAGCGCTTTTAAATAAACTATTTTGCGGCTTTTATCGCGTTTGGATTTTAATTGCCCGAATACAAACGCCATAAAATCCGTAAAATAGTTTTATTAATAATGTACATATAAACATCATAAATCATTAGGCAGAGATTCCATTTTCAACAATTATTCATACTCATACACAATTATTTGTTGTTCTAACAGAAAATTATCATGGCTTAAAGTTGTATCGACACTGCGTGAGAAGTCGTTACTTAAACTCTACACAGTCTGTAAAATATTTTATTGAATTGAAATTGAATTCCATCTTGAAAATGAAAATAATCATTGATAATAAGAACTGAGACTGAAAGTTGTGGTCCTCATAATTACATTAATTATTCAAAATAAACTACTAATACTGTTTTTATGTGTGTGAATAGGTATCTATTGCAATATTAAATTATATTTCATAATACTATTTTCGTTTTATTTTCTAATGGAAAATAATTTATATGAAACTAGCAATCCGCCCTCGCTTTGCTTCGGTTATAGGTTAGGTTATAGTCGTTTTACCCGCGTAGTTCCCGTTCCCGTGAGAATACCGGGATAAAATATAGCCTAGTTTACGCCCTGATATTGTAGCTTTCCATTGGTGAAAGAATTTTTGAAATCGGTCCAGCTGTTTTGAAGATTACCCGGAACAAACAGACAGACAGACAGACAAAAATTTTTTAATTGCTATTTTAGGCATAGGTGTCGTGCAAATAACCGTGTGAGCATGAAAAAAGCCTATTATTTTGACATTACAAACAGACACTCCAATTTTATTTATTGGTATAGATATAGATAAAATTGAATGTTCTCAGACTTAGTATGTATTGTTAACTGTTGATTATAAATTTATAAACTCCTCACATTCTAAAGGATTTATTACTTAGTGGGTTGTGATTTTCAAATAAAAAGGTAGTTGATGCTGATGAATTTGACGTTCAAATAAATAATTTTAACGTATTTACGGTTGAGTCATAATTATTGTTTACTGCACTGAAAATAAAAAAAAAAATAGAAACGGGAAGCGGAAGAGAAGGAAAATTGACTAGTTAATGAATAAATACGATGGCTATGATAAGCACAGCCGCACAACACCAGGGATATGGGAAAGCTTGACGGAGTCTATATGTGAGTCCAAAGATTGATTGCTACAGTAGGTATGGAAAAAACGCCTGAATGCACGGCAATTCCCTCGAGTTGCTACAAGGTCTGTATAGTATACTACTCCAAAGGTGACTTGCAAACTGTTTAACATATGGTGCCGTTCATTACGCCAGGGATCGTACTCCCAGAGAATATAGTATGCTGACTGTTCATACTGGTGATCAAATATGGAACATTGATATATTGTTAAGGATACGAGTTCAAAAGAGAATAATTTACTTATGAAATTACTATGACCAGTTGGAGATTAGGCTACACAACAGTCGACCTCAAACCTCAATATCGCCATGCGCTTGCGTATACGTGAAAAAATTTGATAGAGATGAAAGCCTTTTAGTAATGAATCCCATATCGTTTGCCATTCGGTTAGAAGGTCTTCGTAAACAATCGATTGTGGCGCAAACAATCTAGTTAGATCTTATCACGGTCGCGTGGTTCTGTGCTCATGGTTTCCCTGGTGGTGTTATACATTGATACCCGTCTCTGAACCTCCAAGTCATTCGGAAGTACACCCGCAAGTACTGGCACGGCTTCGATACTAACTGTTCTGTAGGGTTTACGTAAGAATATGAAAGCCTTAAAGGCTTTGTAATAACGTAAGGAGTGCTGCCCCTATGGAAACTTTATCAGCCAAGACAGGTGGAGCGTAAGAAATATGTTCACTCTAATTCTTTTAAGCTAAGCAATAAAAAATACCACTTAAAATAATGTTGCTAATTGTACAGCAAATCCACCTATATACATACATAACATTTCGTCATAATCGGTGCAATCATTTAGAAGGTGTCCAGTCACATACACACGTATAGAAGAATTAAATATATAAAGATTAATGCCTATTTCATTGCAGATTTGTTTATAAAGTTAACAGTACAATTTCCTATGAAAATAACTAGACCATGATTCCTGTGGCTAGATTATATTTTTACCAATGCGACATTGTAAAAATCCATACCATGTTTTATGCATTGTGACTAGAGTTAGCGGTGTTTTATTTTTTCTATCCTACTTAGATCCCATACAGAATAATCTAAATTTCAGAATATATGGCAAGTTGGAAATTGAAAATTAAATAATGACTTCCGATGTTTACGCGAGTATTACATATTATAAATAAAACTTAGTCCGCCCGTGACCATGAACGCTGCAAAGTGTCCGAAACGTCGGGAAATCAAAAATCAAATACAAATGCGATAAAATCCGTAAAGTAGTTTTATTGAACATTAAATATTTCACGTACTTGTACTTATTTAAGTATAGATAAGTAGTCCCGCTTAAGTTTTTCCTTATATTTACGGAGTAAGAATACCATTCACCACTAAGCTCAAGCCTCTAGCCCAATAGGAGGGACAATGTCCCTCCCCCAATTGGCCAATGGACCAACTATACCATGCTGGTCAGATCCAATTTAATTTCGAGTTTTCTTATATCCCTTAACATCCACGGGCAAGATAAGGAATGAAAATGCCACACTTCTCTTCTTGTCTTTAAAGGCCTTGCAAGTTCTATTGTTGGAACGTAGGATAATAATTACTTTCTTAATTACGTCGACATTTTTCACAATAAGAGATAGATAGATTATTATGTTATCATTATGGTGGATACAATATTGATAAAAGCTTTATTGCGTTTGCCTGATAGGATCTTGATAGTCGTAATGGCATCTGTGATTTTATCTGTTTTTAACCCCCGACGAAAGAGAGGGGTGTTATAAGTTTGACGTCGATGTCTGTCTGTCTGTGTGTGTCTGTCTGTGGCATCGTAGCTCTCAAACGGACGCACCGATTTCAATGCGGTTTTTTTCATTATAAAGCCGTTTTCTTGGCGGGTGTTCTTAGCTATGTTTGGTTAATATCGGTCCAGTAGTGTAAGAGTATCAGCTCCAGAATGATGTAATGCCGTATGATATTTCGATTAAGTGCTTTATGCGTGCCAGTATAATCGTCAAATGACAATTAATTGATAATTTTGACTTGATGCTACAACTAGAATGGTCTCCGGAGAACCTAACTCTTCAAAAATTTCAAACATCGTATTTTTGGGATAATTCCTTTGAAGACAACGTAATACTTTTTTTTATTATTTTAGTTTGTTTCGGGGGTTATTTAAAATTTTCAATTTTACTGATTATATAGTAACAGGTTTGTAGTAGTAGTAGTAGTAGGTTTGTGTAGTTTCACGTAAAATAAGACAGTTAAATTACTTTAAATCTGTTATAACTCTCCTACATTGTATGAAGATTGATTTTTGTCTACTTGTAGCATGAAACGCTATTTATGTAGGTATGTGAACTATTGAGGATATTCAGCATGCTCTGATTGATCCATAGATATCTTAACAATATATTAGCAGATTTTTTTATATATTTATCATAAATCGGATCACCAAAAGGTTGTATTTTATGGAGCACAAGCTGCTTTAAACAGTCATCTTAGACCAAATTAGGTGAGAATTACAGAAGGTTGAATTTAATCTAAAAGTTAATACAAAATGACAATTATATATTTAGCAATAAATTATAACCTTAATATTACGAGTTTTTGATCGAGTAGTCTCAATCCCGCGCGCCTGTCGTCCAAATGTTTACACGCGATTTATTATTTTTTGGAATATCGTAAAATATTGTCAAATTAAGTGTTTTATTTACGAAATGAGAAGATGTAGAGCGTGAATCATCAGATCTCAGTGACCCAGGATCAGAAACATCCGACTGTATAGTTCCAGAGGAACCTCAATCTTCTGAAGACTCAGGCAGCTCGGATTCAGACGAAGAGGATTTGCCTCTTTCAGAAATTACTTCATGTTTTACGGGACGTGATGACTGACGTTATCTTGGCAAAGACACCGACTTTGAAGCAAATTAGACATAAGATGATAGTTATTTTAATTTAATCTCATGAAGCCAACTGATTTTATAATTTTATTTTTTGTTATTAGTTACTAGATATTTATAGCTAGTTTCTAGCACCTATGATGGGTTTTTGTTCCTAAGGCTGGGATTTTAATCCAAAGAGAAGTTAAGTTCTTTTTTTTCATTTTATAACTTAGTTTTTATCTAAATTAAGTCTTTTTTTTTCAACAAATTAATGTCCTAGACAATGAATAATGTTTCTAATTATAAAAAAATAAAGATATGGATTAATTAGTGTTTCATTTCTCTGATATATCCAATAGGTCTTTCAGCTTACGCGCAACCGCTACCATTACAAATGACTTGAAGGTTAAACAAAGAGTAAGAAAAGCGTGTAAGCAGAAAAAAAATTGCAAGGGAAAGAATATTCGAACTAAAAGCCTACTCCAACTCATCTAACCAACGTTGTAGGTGAATTTATATTACATTATAGATGAGACTCATGCTCAATATTTTTTAATTTCGTATTAAAAGTCGTTAAGTGATTCTGGACTAGCAAAAATGTACTGCGGATTAAAGTCATACTACAGAGATTACAATATTACATAGTTCTACAATATACCTTATGACTTCTGAAATCCTAAAATGACTTAATTTGTACGTTTTGAACAATTACACGTAAATTGCCCAACTTCCTGATGGTGTTTGCGTGTGATGGGTTTTGGTAATACCTTTAGTATCATAGAACGTCAATGCATGCATTAACAATCCTTTCACTTTCTTCATGGTTTCCGGGTCTACGGTTTATAGACTTTTGCAGTGGCCTAGCAAAAGTCCATGAGCGGTAGCACCACTTACTATAAAGTGTGCTGTTTGCTCGTTTGCCACGAACAACAATAGAAAAAACTAGGTAAGCAACCAACATATAGGACACAACATCAATAATTGCTTGATCTTATCCTTTATTCAACATATAAAATCATTGTTTGAATTGCTTTAGATGTTATCTAAAATTTACTTATTGGTAAAAATGCGTATTAGAATATTGTGTTAGTATGGTCGAGCAAAACAAAGTACTTTGGACTGATTATCTTTCATGTTATAAAAGCCAATTAAAAGAAGTTCATAAATATTTTTTTTTTATCTAGTGCCTGATAACATTCCACCAGATTATACTGGCAACATCATTCTGGTATACAAACTTAAGTTTTGGGCTTCACCTATATCACACCTTTTTTTTTTTTTTTTTGTGGGTGGGCCGCGGTCGGCGCGCCTCCGCACCACTCCGTCCGGGGCGACAGAGGGGCTTAAGCACGCAACTCCCGCGACCCACCCGAAAACCACGTCGCCTTCGTCGTTGGGCCGACCACTGGAGCAGCGTTAACTTGTCGTTAATGGTCGGCCCGACGGAATACCCCCTATTGGGGTACCCTCCCATCGACCGACGTCCCCCCCTCGAGAAGGACGTCGGTCTTTCCTCACGCGGTCGGCCTCTCGGCGGGTGACGGTCTAATCCCCGGTCACGTCACCCGCGGCCTCGGCTAGGGCGGCATGAGGCGCAGATAGTTGCGCCTGCGCCGCCCCAGTCGCCGGCGGCGGATCTCCCCATCGAGGCTGCGCTCCTCACGCAGGTGATCCGCCGCCTCCTTCCGCGAGATCACTGTCTCGCAGAAGGCTGCGACCGCGTCCCAATTCCCGACGCTGTCGACCATCGCCCTAGCGATAGCCGGCAGCGTCAGGTCCGTACCGATGATTGCGACGAGTTCACAGCGCTGCACTGCCCAAGCCCCGAAGGCCTCGAGCGTATGGCGCGCCGTGTCCTCGTCGCAATCGCAGTGGTGGCAGGACGGTGTACTCTCCCTCCTAACGACCTTGTGCAGGTATTTGGCGAAGCACCCATGCCCCGTCAAAACCTGCACCAGTCGGAAGGAGAGCACCCCGTGCCGCCTCTCCAACCACTGCATCAGCACCGGCCGGAAGGCCTCCACGGTTCGCACCCCGAACCGAGGCCTCTCCAGCCGGACTGCCCAACGGGCGATGACGTCTCAGCGGGCGTCGACGCGCCAGGCGGTGAGATCCCTTAACGAGACCACACCGCCCTCCGCTCGCACCCCCGTCACCCGCCGATATAGTTCGGCGAGCATCTCCGCCTCCAGGTCCCACGGGGGAGTCCCGGCCAATAGGCACGCTGCCTCCGTCGCCACCGTGCGGTATCCGCGGATGGCCCTGACCGCCGTGACCCTCTGTGGTCGCCACAGAAGGGCCCTAAGTCGGGCGGTCATGGACCCCGCCCACACCGGTGCGCCGTACAGGGCCATCGACCGGATGACTCCCGCGTACAGCCGTCGGCACGCAGCGCTCGGTCCGCCCACGTTCGGCATAAGCCACGATAGGGCGGACGCCGCGCCGACGAGCCGCGGAGCGAGCCTACGGAAATGCTCCCGGAACCACCATCGCCCGTCGAGCACCAGGCCCAAGTACCTCATATGGGCCCGGATGCTGATGTCGACCGAGTGGACGGTGATCGAGACGCCGATGGGAGGGCTCATAGTGCGCCCATGGAATAAGAGGGCCTCCGTCTTGTCCAGGGCGACCCTCAACCCCAGCGCCTCGATCCATCTGACGACCTCCTCGGTACCCGAGGTCGCCAGGCTTACCGCCTCTTCTAGCGTCCCACCGCGGGCTGTGACGAGCGTGTCGTCGGCGTAACAAATCACGCCTAGCCCGGGCGGGAGGCTTCCCCTCAACGCACCTATGTGACACCTAAACGTGACTTACGTCACTCAGTGGTATGACTTACTAAATAGATGATAATTTATCCGATGACGGCTTTGCCGCCAACTATTGTACAGACATGCATGAGGTCAAGGATATAAATTCAACCCTGTGGGCCGAATATGCACATGATTTGAGCTCCTGCATTATTTTCGTTCTGGTATGATGTTGTTTTGGCAGCATCTTTTGATCGAGTCGTATATATTCTACTATTGAATACGAGCTTCCTTTATGGTGGGAGCAAAATTAGGACGATAGGTAACGGTGGTAAGACACTTTTCTACAGACCCATCTTTCTACGGGCGATGGTAGTTCCAGGAGCATTTTTATCAACTTACTACTCGGCTGGTTGACGCAGTATCCACCATGTTCTGGCTTATGCTGAACATGAGTGGACTCAGAGCTACATGTCGATATTTCTATGGGAGGGTCGTTCGATCAATGGCCCTGCACGGTGCACCAGTGTGTGCAAGTACTCTGACCTGTCTTAGGTCTTTCCTGTGGCAGCTATAGAAAGCCGTGGCATTTAGGAATGCTTATATGCGATTACTCTAATGTGTCGACTGAGATAACGTCTACGTTTGCCGGAACTCCCCTAAGGGATTTGAAAGTGGAGATGCACGGAACAAATGTTGTGCCAGGCGGAAGGAGATACAAATTTTGTGGAGACATGGTTACTTCAGCAAGTGCAACTCAATCGCAACCAGGGAGACAACTTCATTCTGCGAGGACACGGCATAATATATGCTTGAGATCTATGTGGCCTGGGCAGAGCAGCGCCATGAATTTTTCGCATGCCCTGCCTACGCTGCTGATAATCACTAAGGTCACAGTTGACGGCGTCAGGAACTAGGACGCGATCACTGTTTTGGTAGGCAATTATCTCGCATAAATGTTTGCGTTTGATGCCATCATAGCAGAACTAGAGATAAGTCCACCACCCGTAGGGAGGCTGCCTGAGTTCGCTGTCATTCCGTTGCCCTATACGATTGGAACTGGGCATGCCTAAGCCAAATTATAAGTTATAATAAAATTTGTTTGAGGTAAATTTTTATTTTAAGGACAAGCTATGATAATGCCACACTCTGCTCGAATCATCCTGGATGATGGCTGGATGGCATACAACCCGATAACTTGCCGTAAATATATCTCTCAGGCACCATGTGGGCAGATAATTGGTTATCGTCGGTAGCCCGTCCGTCAGGTAATCTTTTCGGGTAACTACCCAAGTCAAATCAGGTCTGAAAACCTGGCCTGAAAACACAGGTCTAAGACAGTGTATATTACCAGTGATAGTCCCTTAGTTATTGGTATCGAATTAATTCACTACTTGTATTATAGGGTGAAAAATATCAAAGCAGTTTTCCCTAAAGAGTAGTAAGTCTTTAAGTGCTGATTCTTAATAAATGCTGAAACGTGTTTATTTATTTTGACAAATACTGAGGCGTGTGTTTATTTATTTTTAATGAAGTGGATTTATGTTTAATTTCAAAACAATCGTTAAAGATTTTTGTCCT
Organism: Lymantria dispar; assembly: GCA_032191425.1. Taxonomy (NCBI): domain Eukaryota; kingdom Metazoa; phylum Arthropoda; class Insecta; order Lepidoptera; family Erebidae; genus Lymantria; species Lymantria dispar. The sequence goes on from CM063441.1 coordinate 25,223,481, forward strand.
CATCATACGAACATTGGCACTGCCTCTCATTCTTTTGAAATTTCATTAATTTTTTTCTCAGTAGATTCCTATGTCAGAATAAGAAACTACGATCCAAATTTCATATTTCTAGCTTCAGTATTTTTGGCTCGGCATTGATGATTCAATCGCCCGACTCTTCTATATATATGTATACATATATAGTAGATTGGACCAGATTAAAGTGATTACTTAGCGATAGCTTATTCATAATCTACTCAGCATGCTATAACAGCCAGCTGATAGCACTAGGATATAAAATAATTATATTTGAAGTAAAAATCGTTTGAAATTAATTCCACATAAATTAATATTTTGATATGTATGAAAATGTATCAACGTTTTTAAGTTTAATGCACATTTCTCATTTTGATATTATTATTTTCTTTAATGAAAATGATCATAAATTTATTATGATCATTTTCACCAACGATTCCTAGCTATTAGGTAACACCTAAGGCTTATAATGACACATATTATATGACCTATAAAATAGATACTTTTGTTATATCATATTTTTTTGGTATTTTTTATATGTTAATATGAATATACATTAGTTAATATAAATTTATAAATAAAACATAATATTAATGATACGCGTTAGTATTATTAACTTAGGTATTACCTAAACTACGTCCAGGAAAACGGGAATTAGAATATAAAAAATTCAAACCGAAATCATGCTACCGGCATGTTTTATACAGCTATTGATATAGCTGGCAGACAGTTTTTGCAAATACTGTTATCACGATGTGGTTTTTTTGTGGTAACTTCTAATTTTTATTTCACACTTCACGACCTGAATACTAAATTGCGAATGACTCACACTATTGTACCACACAGAATCTAACGAATGATTTTATAATAAAATATTTAACTAAATATATTTCGCAAAGTTTTAATAAACACAATAATATAATAACCTATATATGGTTACTTATCCGTATTTATAGAAAAATAAATACATACTTGTATATATTGCTCAATGTTTGCAGCGATGACGTTTGACAATGATCCGTTCAATCAGCTCGTAATCACTGACTCATTAGGTATAATTTTTCTTCATGCGACCGTACAACACGACTACACAAACATCAATGAACACAAATATTGAATATCACTCAAATGAATGCGATAATACATTTTGATGCTACCTTAACGATAAACTTCGGGCCACTATTAAGTTAATTCTTGAAAGTCATACGTTGCGAGAAAAAGTGGTATAGGTAGTTCGAGACCAGTTTTTTGCACGCAAACCGAGTTAAATAAGTAAAAAATCTTAGTCTCCAGTCTGGTTAGGTTTTGATCATATTTGCCTACGAATTAAAATATATTAATAGCGATAATTTCACGTGCCTAAACAATAATTTTACTTAGTGTTTATATATTTTTAAAATGAGACAAGAGGAATTGTAACCTCATTTAATATAATAACACACACGCACATGCGCACATGCATACACGCACGTGCTCAGACGTACCTACAAACACACACAGAAACATACATAAATAGTGAGTGGCGTGTATTGAAAACGGGTGCCTTTAGAAAAGTTAGCTTATCTATCTACAAAGTATAAAATGAGTTAATTTTTATCGCATCTGTTTATTTATTTTTTATTACTAACACTAAAAATAGCTACTTATAATTATTTCTCGGCGGGTCCACAGTAATTAAAAATTAATTGATTTTAATTTATTAAATAATTTTGCTTTATAACAAGAATTAAAATGTTGATTATTTATATTACGATTAATTTTGAATTCCAAAAACATTATTAAATATTTTTTACAGCTTTTTTATACTTCTCACTTAATAGTTCAAATTGACAGTGTCAAGTTTGAATACATTATAAATATTCAGTTGCTTCTCCTTGTTGTGATGGAATAATAATAGAATTCGCAATCCCATATCTTGCCTATGGGTGTAGATAAAAGTACACTAAGGGATATAATATGCATAAAACATCCATGGAAGAGAAAGGAAACAACCTGTCCGGCCAGCATGGTACAAGTACGCCTATGTCTCTCCTATTGTGAAGAAGGCTCAAGCACAGCTAGCGTTGCCAGGCGTCCAGATTAAGCCGGACATAGGTAGGCTTTTTAATTGCGTGTCCGGCCAAAATAATCGGTGTCCGGCTTGTCCGGCTTTTATTAGGCTTTTTACATTTCGCCAACGAGCTAGCGCCGAGCGTGGCCGAGCGCAGGCGAGTCGACTGTTGTCATAATAATCCAAAAAGCTTAATTTTACATACATTTTTTTTGTCGTACCTAATAATACTAAAACACAAAATCCTCAATAATGTAGGGTGTCCGGCCTTTCTACCCAAATGTCCGGCCAAACTAGCTGGTCTGTCCGGCTATTAGATTTGACGACCTGGCAACCCTAAGCACAGCAATGGAACGTATATGAGCTGAGATAATGATGATACTTATTGCTAATTTTTTTAAAATACGTTATTTACATACTATAAAATGTATGTATATATTTATTATTCTTTAGTTTTTGCGTAAGTTTTTTTTGATTAACACTTCATGAAGGCATCAATCTTTACATCACAAGTGTTCCCTGTAAGCATATAATTAACTAATACAAAATTAAATAACACAATAAAAATTACAAACAATATTCAAAATTTGGAGAATAGTGCAAATAATTTATCCCTTTTTTGTGATCTAGATATACGCCGTCGAATTCCTCTTGAGTAGCAGACAGGCGGCATATGTCCTAATAAACTACCGCATCATCTCTCATGGGAAGAGAATGATGGGGACATCGTCAATAGCTGACAATCTCCTTTTTTTTTTTATTGGTGGTCTATGGTAAGCGCACGCGCGGTCCTGTCCGTCCGGGGCGATGAAATGACGGCGCGCGGGCCCATAACTCACCCTCACCCCGTCCACGTCACCTTGATGTGACTTTAGCTGACAACCCCTACCAATTCCTTTGCTTCACTAACTCACCAGAAAGAATTTGTGAATTGAACCCACGAGTAAAGCACCACTAAGCCCACACAGTCAAAGTTGACATTCAGTAATATATACTTTTTAATTTAATCGATAATAATATCTGTATGGCGTATTCATACATAATAATTGATATCGCAACATAACGTTAGTATTACACTAGCCGATTACATACTTACGGTCATTGCTATCTATACAGTTGTTCCTAACAGGAAGAAGATAAGGAAAGAGGAAGATATAAAATATATATGTTAATTATTCATATATAGCGCGCTCGTTGATCTTAAATGGATTTCTGGGTATATTATTCATGTGTAAATTTTTTTAACACGCTGTTATTAGTTTCACTTGTATGTACGCTTGTAATCAAACTCTTTGAGCTCGATTTTCTCCTACTTTGAGCGATTCGATTTTATTTAAACTTTGCACACCTGTCAGAGACCGATGACAATGCAATAATCCGCTGCTTTTTTGGAGGGTTGGTTTTTTGGAGGTGTGTTACGGTCGGCGCACTCCTCGCCCGCTCCGTCTGGGGCGACATAGGGACGTAAGCGCGCACACCCGTAACCCACCAGGTGACTTGACTTCAGTAGTCGGATGCAATAATTCGCTTAAAAAAAATCAATTGCCCTAATTCGATTCGCCAGGATTCATCAACTTCTTTCCGCATCCTTTGCATGAGAGTAAGAGAGATAGAGCTAGTCGGGCACTCGGTATAACACAAACGCTTTCCTATGGTAATAATTGAGTCTCGAGCCGTATACATACATTCATCGATGTACCGACAAATCTAATATGCATACTAATTACATTCCAGTGGTTATTCACTAAAAAGTGAAAAATAAATATAGTTTACAAAAACTAAAAAACACGCTTTCAACTAAAAATGTAAAATAATTTTCAATATAGGCAGAAAATAATAATGAACGAAATATATTAATATTATTATGAAAAAAGCGTGGGGCGCTCGATTTACGAAAATGTGGCACAAAACGCCCCACGCTTATTTCACAATAATATTGATATATTTCGTTCATTATTATTTTCTGCCTATATTGAAAATTATTTTACACTTTTTAGTTGAAAGCATGTTTTTTAGTTTTTTTAAACTATATTTATTCTTTAGTTCACCTACGGGCCATAGTTCGTTTCATGTTTCACACTTCTGCGTAACATCCTACATATTTTGAACTATAGTCTCGTCACGCCTCGTTTTGGCATCATCAAGTACCGCGATTTGCATTACGTGTATAAGTGCAAAAGCCACTCGACAAAATCTTTGGTACACTCATTTTGATACCTAGCACTTATACCTGACTTATAGTTTAATCCTTCTCATGGGTGGCATGCTGACCTCGATGCAGCTACTTTATCCACCCTACCATATCCCATCGCCATTTGACTGGCCACAGGTAGCTAGCCCTGCGAGTTTCTCTTTCAAGTACCGTCTCCATCGACACCCTGGCAATAAGAACAGTGTGGTCGGGTCATCGCCCTCACGCGGTCGGAATTTTTATGGGTTTCAAACTACTCCCCTGTCCAACCACCAGCGGCCTCGGTTAGGTCGGCATCTGGCACGTTGGCGTCGCTCGTTGCGTCGGATGCGAACGGTGTGATAGTAAAGGGGCTAGTAAGGGACTGTGACGCGGTGGCAACCGCGTCCTATTTCCTAAGGCTGTCGGACATCGTCTTAGCGACCGACCCGACCAAGACTTAAAAATAGCTGTTTAATGTTTTGCGGATTTTATCGTTTGTATTTGATTTTTTCGAACACTTTACAGGGTTTATGGTCACGGGCGGACTGTGTGAAGTGTTCGAAACACCGGACAATCAAAAGTCAAATACAAACGCGATAAAATCCATAAAATAGATTTATTTACAATGTGCAATACTCGCGTAATCATCAGAAATCATGTTTTATATTTTTAATGGTAGCGTTTTTGAGATGCACAGAAAGATTTTATTTTATGATAATAGGTACTAAATGTACTAGCAGATTCATTTGTGTGGATAGTTTACCTATTTAGTGCTCTTATTTTGTTAAAACATCCACCTCACTCCTAACCTTAATAATATTCATAATACGTAAATCACAATTTTATGTTATCCCAGTAGTCGCTATGAGAGCGATTGTGTGGAATCATTAATGTAAAACGTCCCATTGTTAAAATATTTCGCCCGATTTGATAACATTTATAGGCACTATTTTGCTCCTATTTATCACAGCATTATCTATTATAGATAGTAAATTTTCTCTATAAACAGTATATCTGACACAATAATTTTTTTTTTCGAATGTAACAGGTAGTTTATGAGATTAGCTCGTTTAAATAAACATGCAAACAAACGAATTCTTCAGCTCTATACTAGAAATATAGATTATACTTATGGTCAGTAATAAGAATAATAATAACAAATAAGGCATTGATGTAACAAATTAACTAGATACACAATCTCATACAAAAGTTCTTTTAAAACTGTCCCAAATTGTATTTACCTAGCCCTAGTCTAAATAATTATTATACATTAATGAAAATTCAACCTTATGAGCATAATTTATAGTTGTATTCACAATAAGACGTACGAAAAGCCAAAAAATGTGACGACCGAAGCTCGCCTCTCATTGGTCACCATACTTCAAATCAAATTCAGTCTTACATGCATGATTTAAAGTTTATATTACGAGGTGTCAAAAAATCTATATTAATAATAAAGACCACGGTATTATTCGACGAAAATAAAAGGAAATATTAGTGTATTATTCTACATTTAAAATGATTCCATTGAATTCCATCGTATTATTCTTGCAACGTTGAGTGAAATTTTGAAACAAAAAAATCTAAATCACCATATTCCACCCGATATTTAGTCATATAAACAATAAAAACAAATCAATGAACTGTTTAACTTACTGGAAGTACAAAATCTCATCCTTTTTTAACGTTTTTACGTATTATTTTTACAATTGTTCAATGAACACTTCGTCATTTCTAACGTTCATACAATAACGCGGTCCACACAAGACTACTTGAAGAGAATGCTAAATTCTTGTTGTGGCGCTCTTTTTATGGGGACGTTTTTGAGACGCTGTTTGTGTATCTTGGGTTTTTTGTTACATCAATGAAATAAGGGCTAAAATTACTGAATTGAAACAATACTCACATTTCTAAGAAATATATTTGCTGTGTTAATAATTTTTATGGCAAGATAAAGTGTTTCATAGGTAGTTAACCCTTCATCCGCTTGTACAATTTCGGCCCACTTCCCTCTGTTGACCCTACAACCTGAGCTGAATGATAAACAGGTGATATAACTTCATATTTTATGTATTTCGGAATCAAGCTAATACTAAATTTGTGTATATATATTGCAAAGGTGGGAATAATATAGTTTCTATGAAAACAGACGTAGGCGATAGTCATCATCATCGCAGCCCACATACGTCCCACTGTTGGGCTCGGGCCTCCTCCACAATGGGAGGGAATTTGACCTACTATACCATGCTGGTCAGACATGTTGGTATAGGGTTTCATTTCGAGTTTTCCTTCTCTTGCACAGATGTTATGTGCACATTATATCCCATAGTCGTCTTATACGACATCCACGGGCAAGATAGGGAGTGGTGAATTGTATTCTTACTCCGTCACCACACGGACAATAGTAAATATTGTTAACTTCACGTTAAGAGTTCATCATGCTACAAATTGTAGCAATTATTGTTACAATTTGTTGATTTAAAACTGACAAAACTGATATACTACCACCGGATCGGAACGCGGCCACACTGAGAAAGATCCGGCAAGAAAACTCAGGGGACATGACGCTAAATTAATATTGATTTTCATTTTTAGATGCGGCTTACTTTGTCTAGCTAAGAGGTTTTTGATTTATAAAATTATCTTTAACTATTATTATTGTGGGTCAAATCTATACAATAAGTGCTCACAGTGTCATGCAGTCTTGTGGTAGTCTTTTTGGATTTATTTTTAATTATGTTTATAACAGGATCCCAGCTTGATGGTAATACCCAGCCATCCTCTCTATTGAAATTTTTGTGTTTTTGGATTTCAATAGCCTCGCGTACCATTCTAGGCAGGTATCGGTGTTCTTTTGCGAGGACTTGTGGTTTATCAAACCTAATGTTATGGCGGGCGCGGTCCTGACTATGTTCACAGACTGCAGAGTTAGTGTGACGGCGGTGCTTCACATCAGCTATGTGTTCTTTGATCCGAATTCTTATGGATCTCTTTGTTTGCCCAATATAAGAGAGACCATAGTCACAGTCAAGTTTATAAACTCCTTCATCTTGTAGAGGCAATCATAAATCAAATACAACGCGATATAATCCGTAAAAGTAGTTTTATTTACAATGTGTAGTGCTCGCGTAAACATCAGATATCATTACGCTAATATAGTCTTATTTATATTAGTTAATATTTGTCATAAATCTTTAAATAGCTCTCCTGTAAAATTTGCTTATTTAGGATAGTGACGGTATTGGAATAAAGGTGCGATGTGTTGTAGCAACTATCATTCATCATCATTATTTCAGCCTATATTCGTCTACCGCTGGACGCAGGCCTCCCTCATGTTAAGCTATAAAGGGATGTCCTGTGCTGTCTACAGTCAACGACACCCCGCAACTTTTACCAGTTTGTCAGTCCACTTAGTGGGGGGCGTCCTACACTGCGTCGTCGGATACGTGGTCGCCACTCGAGGACCTGGCCTGCCCATTGCTATTTCAGTGTGCTAATTCCATCGGTGCCGACCTGACGCTGCCGGCCATCGCTAGGGCGATGGTCGACAGCGTCGGGAATTGGGACGCGGTCGCAGCCTTCTGCGAGACTCTCGAAGAAGGAGGACTCGATCTCGCAGAAGGAGGCGGCGGATCGTCTGCGCGTGGAGCGCAGCCTCGATGAGGAGATCCGCCGCCGGCGACTGGGGCGGCGTAGGTGCAACTATCTGCGCCTCATGCCGCCCTAGCCGAGGCCGCGGGTGACGTGACCGGGGATTAGTCCGTCACCCGCCGAGAGGCCGACCGCGTGAGGAAAGACCGACGTCCTCCCCGAGGGGGGGACGTCGGTCGATGGGAGGGTACCCCGCGTAGGGGGTATTCCGTCGGGCCGACCACTGACGACAAGTAAACCTGCTCTGGTGGTCGGCCCAACGACGAAGGCGAGGTGGTTTTCGGGTGGGTTGCGGGAGTTGCGTCCTTAAGCCCCTCTGTCGCCCCGGACGGAGTGGTGCGGAGGCGCGCCGACCGCAGCCCACCCACAAAAAAAAAAAAAAAAAAGTGTGCTAATTCCTCGTGCTATGTGGGTTACACCCGTTTTCCTGAAGATTTCCGTATTTCGGATTCTATCTCGCAGAGTAAGCTGAGCAACTTTGAGCTTAGTTATGAGGCCTACATTTAGGGACCACGTTTCCGTGCCGTAAGTCTATCTAAGCGACTATGTGTGGTAAATATTTAAAACTTGTTATGTGGTATATATTAGGTCTTTACCTATGTAATTGCCGTTCTGCAGTACTGGCCATTTCAAATCAAAATTATTTTTGTTTGGCCAAGAATTCTAATTTCAAATTAATTTTATTTTAAAACATGTAATTCATTTTCCAAAAGTAGTCATTTGTTTATTGATTAGTGATACGTTTTCATCGCATTTCAATCTTTTTCGTCATCATGGATACGTTAAAAATTCGAGTAATTATGGAATATGAGTATCGCCATGGCAGCAACGCGGCACAAGCGGCACGCAACATCAACGATGTTTACGAAGCTAACACTACAAACCAACGCACCGCCTGTTATTGGTTTGCTCGCTTCCGTTCTGAAAATTTCGACCTGAAAAATGAACCTAGCGGTCGTCCAAAGACTTTGGTCGACAATGACGAATTAAAGGCGATTGTGGAAGCCGATGATACACAATCTACGGCTGAATTAGCAGCAGCTTTCGACGTTAACGAGAGGCAGTACAAAATGACTTTGAAGAATTTGTTGCCTCCCGTCCAGCTGATTTCTTTAAGAAGGGCATCAATAAACTGCCGCTGCGTTGGCAAAGATGCATTGATTTCATGGGTGATTACTACGATTAATACAAATAAAAAATACATGAAAAAAAATCGTTTAATTTTTTTCATACATAACGGCAATTTCATAGGTAAAGACCTAATATCTAGAAGTAACTAAGTAATAAGCAAGGTGGGGTATCTTATTTACCCTTTTTTTTTTGTGGGTGGGCTGCGGTCGGCGCGCCTCCGCACCACTCTGTCCGGGGCGACAGAGGGGCTTAAGCACGCAACTCCCGCAACCCACCCGAAAACCACGTCGCCTTCGTCGTCGGGCCGACCAGCGGAGCAGGGTTACTTGACATTAGTGGTCGGCCCGACGGAATACCCCCTATTGGGGTACCCTCCCATCGACCGACGTCCCCCCCTCGGGGATCTTATATACCCTTTTTTTTTTTTTTTTTTTTGTGGATCTTATTTATCCTTAGGGAAAATATCAATATGCTTTGTGTGTTGACGGACTCAGAATAAGATGTAGTAAGTTTACCCTTACTTTGTCATTCTGCCCTTTTTTTATTGTTTTTTTTTTTTGGTTGGTTACCCTTTATAGAATAGTTCATCATCATCCCTGCTCATTTATGTTTCATTGCTGGATTCGAACATCCTCCACAATGGGAGAGGAATTACCCACTATACCACGCTGGTCAGACCAGTTCGTTGGTTTTGTTTCAAAATAGATTTTATCTGCAAATTTTAATTTCTTAGTCATATTTTACAACACCCATAGGCAAGATAGAAGATGATGAATTGTATTCTTACTACGTCATCACACAGAAAATTAAGTAGTAATTATTTCTAACTAAATTATAGACTGTATACCATTAATTTTACTATTTTCACAAATTTCGTCGCATTTGCATTTACCTAATTGGGGAGTCCTCCTAAGATCATATACAATGTACAAGTGCTCGAAACATCGAGCAATTAAAAATAAAATACAAGCGCGTTAAGACAATTAAAAGCATTTCTCGGGAGTTTCTGAGGATCAAACCTCGGTTTCTTATACGTTGACCATTGTGAATCCTGGCTGACAGGGATTACAGTGGTGGAAATATACGGAAAGATTAGCCTAAAAATGCGATAAAAACCGTAAAAATAGTTTTAATATTTATTGCATGCAACATTATTATTTAAAGTATAATTTTGTTTTCCATATGGCGGGTAAGCCGGGTAAGAACTGCCCCCTCTCTTACCCCTGGGTATCATAAAAGACGAATATCAGTTAACGTCGATGCAAGAGAAGGAAAACTCGAGATGAAACCCTATGCCAACATACCTGACCAGCGTGGTATTGTAGGTCAAACTCCCTCCTATAATGGAGGAGGCCCGAGCCCAACAATGGGATGTATATAGACTAAGATGAATGAATGTATGAATAATTTTCTGACCTACTGTTGCAGTGGAGGACCTAGTTTCAGTCTCTCAGTCTGGCCTACTAGAGGAGCCTTCGGATCGTTTGATCCATGCACTGGGGTATCAATTGCGACTCTTAAGTCCAAAGTTGTGATAGTGTGTAGGAACGTTTTAATCCTTACTAATATTATAAACGCGAAAGTTTGTATGTGAGAATGAGAAGATATGTAGATGTTTGTTGCTCTTTCACGCAAAAACTATTGAATGAATTTTGATCAAACTTCACAATGATATAGCTTATATATCAGAATAACACATAGGCTATAATTTATCCTGATATTCCTACGGGAAGAGGAACTGCGGGTGAAACCGCAGGGCGCTGCTAGTAATAAAATATATACTTTATAATGATTTCATTTATTATAAATACTGCAATCCTAAAAAGGATTTTTTATAACGGTTTTTATGAGGTGAGCTATCTGGCAGTATGAAGTCTATCAGCCCAGCCTAAAAGTATTTTCGCTAGGGAGATGCTCGGCAGCATCAGGAATTGGGACGCGGTCGCAGCCTTCTGTGAGGCAGTTATCTCGCAGAAGGAGGCGGCGGGTCGCGAGCGCGAGGAGCACAGCCTCGATGATGCGACCCGCCGCCGGTGACTGGGGCGGCGCAGGCGGGAGTACCTGCGTGCAATGCCGCCCTAGCCGAGGCTGCGGGTGACGTGACCGGGGATTAGTGCGTCACCCGCCGAGAGGCGGACCGCGTGAGGAAAGACCGACGTCCTCCCCGAGGGGGGGACGTCGGTCGATGGGAGGGTACCCCGGGTTCCGTCGGGCCGACCACTGATGACAAGTAACCCTGTTCCAGTGGTCGGCCCAACGACGAAGGCGACGTGGTGTTCGGGTGGGTTGCGGGAGTTGCGTGCTTAAGCCCCTCTGTCGCCCTGGACGGAGTGGTGCGGAGGCGCGCCGACCGCAGCCCACACCAAAAAAAAAAAAAAAAGCCTAAAAGTATTTTGAAAAATAAAAGCAGTAACTTATAGTGTTACAATACAAAAGTGTCGGTGAAAGTAATATAAACATTTAGTTCATAGAAATAAGATACAAAATCACGTAATACATTTTTATAATAGATAACATAGAATTGGTAAGAGTATTTATAATGGACAAAAATACCTTTAGCAGATAATGAACTGAATTACTTTTAATTTAATTAGATAAATAAATTATTTTTGAATAACGTAATATTAATCACAATGTATTATTAATAATGTAAGAAAAGATTAAGTTTCAATATCATAAATACCCACGATGTGATATTATATCATCCTTTCTATAGGAAAACTTTTATACTTATACTATAAATACATATAAATCATTTCATCACATCACAGCCCATATATGTCCCACTGCTGCGTTTGGACCTCATCCACTATAGGAAGGAAATTGACCTACTATACGACGTATCGTTATAGGGTTTTGTTTCGAGTTTTCCTTGCATTACATAGATATTATACGCATATTATATCCCTTTATCGTCTTTTACGACACCCACGGGCAAGAGAGGGGGTGGTGAAATGTATTCTTACTCCGTCACCACATGAAAATTATACCCACATTTAGAGTCTATTTAAAATAAATTGCGTAAAAGCATGTATCCTTCCATGTGGAGATGGAGTAAGAATACAATTCCGTACCCCTAACCTCGTCCTAATTTACGAATAATTGCTTAGCGTAACCGCCTAATACGAGGGGATTGTACAGTGCACGAAAATAGCCGACAATGACTCTTTGCTCCATGGGTATAACTAACTAATATCTGGTGGACCGAGCTTTTCTCGGTATATTTTTGTTGTATTTTTGTCGAATTTATTTAGATATATATTAATAAAAAAATAAAATAATAAAAAAAATCTATAATTACAAAAAGAGAATAATAATAACACCGAGATTCGATCCCACGCTGTTTGAATGCCAAAACAAAACAAAAAGGAAACTGGACAACTTTCCAACTGAGCTATCGTCTCTCTTGACGTTGACGGCGAAATTTGAATCCACATTCTATTGATATTTTATGTCATTATATTGATTAGCTAAAAACACCGACAAAACAACATTTTTTCTATAAATAAAATCTAGCTAAAGTCTAACTTTTTATTAGCTGCAGTAAAATGACGTTTCTAAATGTCATTCCGTAAAATAATGTTGACAGCCTAATCTCAATAGGGATGTGATTCAGTTCACAAAAGTTTACAGAATATCTAATCGTTCCATAGCTGACTCATAATGATCATACTAAATTCTATTTAATATTAATGTAAATAAAAGGCTGTATAAACGTTGATCCTTTTAGACATATACAAGGTAACACTCAAGAAAACGCTCTCTCAAGTTGGTAGTACTGGTTTTTGGTTACGGTGCTACGATGACGCTTGACCGCCATTTTGTTTTGGTTGTCATTCGCTCATTCGGCTTCATACTTCTGTTTTGAGTGCATGAATAACTTTGATTTGCCCACTGCGCGTTGTTTTTGTTATCATTATTGTTAAACTTATGTTACGTTGTGTTTGTTTTTCATTACCTGTTTTCGTTAATCGTGTTAGTTTTTTTTTGTTTGATACATTGAAGACATGGATGCTCTGCCGAGCACATCGCAAGATGGAGACACATTTTTATCTCCTAAGAAAAAAAGGCCACGTGTAGCTCTAAGTGCAACTGAAAAACTTTGGGTCCAAAACGTTTACAAATATGTGTTTGAAGTGAAATCTTCAGAATCAAACATTGAAGTTCCAAAAACAAGTGAATGCGTTAACAAGGTGGCTGAAGTCTTGGGAATATCCGTCCGCACAGTTTATTCCGTTTTAAAGGAGCACAAGGAGAACGACAGCGAATCACCAAAACCTCCCGAAAAAACGGGCCCAAAACTTACATTTAAAGATAAACTTGATGATTTCACATTCACTGCTGTTAGACGAATTGTACATCAGTTCTTTCATAGAAATGAAATACCCACCATCGCAAAAGTTAGTTTACACATGTCGTCACTCATCTTTTTATTATACGTTATGTATGTTTTCTCCCATCCCATGTGTAATCTTAACCAATTAGGTAATAACTTTAATCATTTTTAGGTGCTGCAAGTTGTAAATGATGACCTAGGATTGCCCAACTTCTCGAAAGAGACATTGAGAAAAATTATGAAGCATCTTAATTTCGAATTCGCTACTCGATCACGCAAGAGTGTGCTTATTGATAGACAAGATATCATATCATGGCGCCAGCGCTACCTGCGTTTAATTAAACAATATCGTAGGGAGAGAAAATACATGTATTATCAAGACGAGACCTGGGTCAACGCTGGTACGTGTCAACTCTTAGTTTCTTTTATTTGTTCCCTTTTTGTTTTGATGTCGAAACTTATGATTCTTTTTTGTTCTTTTCAGGTCATACTACAAAAAAACCTGGATTGACGGAAGTATTAAATCTTCTCGACAGGCATTTTTAGACGGCCTGACTACGGGATTAAAAAATCCCACAGGAAAGGGCAAACGACTCATAATTAGTCATATAGGCGGAGAAGAAGGCTTCCTGGTCGACGGACTTCTTATGTTTGAAGCAAAGAAAGGTACAGAAGACTACCATGATGAAATGAACGCGGAGTGTTTCGAGCATTGGTTCGGCGGTATTCTACTTAAACTCAAGCCGAATGCAGTAGTCGTAATGGACAATGCGCCCTATCACTCTCGGAAGATCGAAACAATCCCGAAGATGTCGTGGACGAAAGCACGAATTCAAGAGTGGCTGACTACTAAAAATATTGCGTTTGAACCAAATATGGTCAAGGCCACTCTCATAGATATTGTGAAACAACAAAATCATACTGAGAAATATGCCGTAGACGAGATGGCTGCACAAAAAGGTATCACACTTTTAAGACTGCCCCCTTATCACTGTGAATTGAACCCCATTGAGTTGGTATGGGCGCAGGTAAAGAGTCACGTCGCAAACAATAATAAGACGTATAAAATGCAAGAAGTGAAAACTTTATTCCAAGAAGGAATCAAGAAAGTGACACCGGCTAAGTGGAGTGACTGTGTGTCTCACACTATTAAAGAGGAAGATAAAATGTGCCACCTCGATCATATTATAGATGAAGTGACAGATAGATTTGTTATTAGTGTGACCGAAAGCGACAGCGACAGTGATTTCGAAAAAGATTAATTAAATAACATTATTATGACGTTTTTGTTTCATTTTGAATGTTCCTCCCTATACTTCCACTAAAAAAGATCAATCCTCTAGTATAGTAATACTAATAGGTTAAAAAAATACATTACAACTTAATATTTAATCTCAAAAAAAAACCAAACTGATTATTCATTTATGATTCACTCATTTAGCTACATCCCTATTTATTTTTCTTCAAAAACCGGCAACCCACAAAACGTCATTTTACTGCAGCTAATAAAAAGTTAGACTATAGATCAATTTTTTGGACCCGAAACCTCTAGTATGCCAAGTTTCATCAAAATCGTTGGAGCCGTTTCCGAGATCCTGAATATATACAGGGTGTCCCTAAATTAAACGTCCAACGGAAGGTGGATGGTAGATGACTTTATGACAACTATGAAAAAAATAAAAAGACAATCCATGTCACTTTTTTTTTATATGAGCATATTACTAAAAACGGTGAAAAATCAGATCTTGTACGATATTTTCAAATACTATAACGACAAATAGCCTAGTTTTGGCATCGAATATTGCTTGTTGTAAGCGCAGATAACTGCACTATCGACCACAAGTACAATTAAAACTAGATATGTTACAATGACATAAAAAAATATACATTTATTATGGCTATTCCTTAATTTATTCGAAGAAAACGTTAATCATTTGACTTTAACACACCACCCTGTAAAAAAAATGTACTGTAACCATAGTAGCAAGTAATTTCAAAAGTTGGCCACATTATTCATTATTCCAAAATGGTATAATAACTTCTAGACGCTATCCAGACCATCGAGTGTTCATTCATGTTCCACGAGCATATTCGGAGGGACATTTACCTAGTGCCCAGTACAATACAATAGGCTCTCTGTCTCACTTTCACACACGCAATAAGATTTTTTTATATGAGATCTAATAAAATAGAACAAAAAATATACCTAATCATTTTTCATAAACTTCGTTGTTTGTCACAAAAACATTTTTTTTTTCTAAAAGCTACGATAGCACGTAGAAGGTAAGTACTTGGGCCTGGTGCTCGACGGGCGATGGTGGTTTCGGGAGCATTTCTGCAGGCTCGTCCCGCGGCTCGTCGGCGTGGCGTCCGCCCTACAATGGCTGATGCCGAAAGTGGGCGGACCGAGCTCGGCATGTCGACAGCTGTACGCGGGGGTCATCCGGTCGATGGCCCTGTACGGCGCACCGGTGTGGGCGGGATCCATGACCGCCCGACTTAGGGCCCTTCCGTGGCGTCCAAAGAAGGTCATGGCGGTGAGGATCATCCGCGGGTACCGCACGGTGGCAACGGGGGCGGCGTGCCTATTGGCCGGGACTCCCCCGTGGGACCTGGAGGTGGAAATGCTCGCCGACTTGTATCGGCGGGTGTCGGGGGTGCGCGGGGAGGACGGTGTTGTTTCCTTGAGGGAGCTCACCGCCTGGCGCGTCGACGCCCGCCGAGACGTCATCGCCCGTTGGGCAGACTGGCTGAAGAGGCCTCGATACGGTGTTTGGACCGTGGAGGCCTTCCGGCCGGTGCTGATGCAGTGGTTGGCAAGGCGGCACGGGGTGCTCTCCTTCCGACTCGTACAGGTCTTGACGGGGCATGGATGCTTCGGCAAGTACCTGTACAGGGTCGCTAGGAGGGAGAGAACTCCGTCCTGCCACCACTGCGATTGCGACGAGGACACGTCGCAGCATACGCTTGAGGTCTGTGCCGCTTGGGCAGAGCCGCGTCGTGAAATCGTCGCAATCATCGGTGCCGATCTGACGCTGCTGACCATCGCTAGGGAGATGCTCGACAGCAACAGGAATTGGGACGCGGTCGCAGCCTTCTGCGAGGCAGTTATCTCGCAGAAGGAGGCGGCGGATCGCGAGCGCGAGGAGCCGAGGAGCACAGCCTCGATGATGCGACCCGCTGCCGGCGACTGGGGTGGCGCAGGCGGGATTACCTGCGTGCAATGCTGCTCTAGCCGAGGCCACGGGTGACGTGACCGGGGATTAATCCGTCACCCGCCGAGAGGCCGACCGCGTGAGGAAAGACCGACGTTCTCCCCGAGGGGGGGACGTCGGTCGATGGGAGGGTACCCCGGGTAGGGGGTATTCCTTCAGGCCAACCACTGATGACAAGTAACCCTGCTCCAGTGGTCGGCCCAACGACGAAGGCGACGTGGTGTTCGGGTGGGTTGCGGGTGTTGCGTGCTTAAGCCCCTCTGTCGCCCCGGATGGAGTGGTGTGGAAGCGCGCCGACCGCAGCCCACCCCAAAAAAAAAAAAGCACGTAGAAGGTATTATACCATTACGAAATACCAAGGGCATACGAATTGCTCGTTTAAAGATATAAGATTTATTTTATATATTAACATGGCCAAATTCCTTGCTCGATGGTTATATCTATATTAATTACTAATACTTATTACAAATATTTATTTTATATATTAAGATCCAACATTACAATAATTGAAATCATAGTTATAACGACTAATCATGCAAATGTCATATTTTTAACGATGTAATATGGATAATAATATTGATAATTTGAAGCACGTGTAACATCAGCGATTTTTTAGGAATAGTAGCAAGCATACTAGATGCTCATTAATTAATAATAACTCAAAATTATTCAATTAAATCACCATTATAAAACATAATAAAAACAATTCTGTTAATAATGTGAAAAAACATAGAGGTGAATGAATGCCTTTAGATTAGATGACCACCAGCAAAGACGTATAATATTTTATTAAAATCACACGGAATTTCGTTATCGCAAAGATAAATAAAACGAGCATTTCGAATACGAGATAGAGGAGTTGTGAAACATTTATTCAGAGTGTGTACAGGGTCGATAGTACGAAGATAAACCGAGGCAATTTCGAGCAACCAAGGAACCGTTAGTTGGTGAAAGCACAGCGTCGCAGCGAGTACAGAGTTACTAAGAAAGGGATGTGCCCCGTGACAAGGCCCAAATTAACGATACTGGCTCCGCTTGAATTTACATGGGTATGCATGTTGCGCTCTTAGATACTGCTGTACTGGCATGTGGATTTAGTGCCGCAAATAGTTTTAGAACTCTGGATCGGAGCGAGTTAGTTGCGTAAGTAACTGTAATTAAAGAACACTGGATTGAACTGTGACCACCACAGTATCTAGTAATAGTTTAGAACGTTTTCCTTGTAAATGAGTATAATGCTTACACACTAATTTATCAAATGCGCGATAACTTTATATAATTGTAAATCTTAGTGAAGACTATTGTATAATATTATACTTAAATGTCACCTGTTTAAGCAAAAGGCCTAATAGTCGAATCTACATAGTTTTTTTGACAGAAGTATTTCGTTACCCCGTCTAATCACACTTCGCCTTGTGAAGTTGTGTTTATTCCTTTATTCCCATTGATGTAAATACATTATGATCGACACGACTAATAAAATTGATATCCCACCAAAAACATAAGTATGGTGAAAATGGTGGCCAAGTTCAATATTACGAGAACGTGGTTGTCGACTTCATCGACAAAATATTAAAATCCTTAATGGGTGCCAAGTTCTGTAAATAATTTAGAATTCATTTATTAGAAGAAAATACACATGAAGGGGTTTGAGTCATTTTGGTCCAATAGCTCAACAGCATTTTAAGTGATGCCAAATGAATGCTTTTAGGGTACTGTTTATTTCATATTATGACGGCGAGGCGAATATCTAACGTGAAAATGGTATTTTGACACATTTTTAAACTAATAAAACATAAATTCCGACTATAAAACTATAGTTTTTATTTTCATTCTTTGTGTTTCTACACTGCGCATACGCCGCGCCACCGCCAGAGCACCACAATGCACACAGGCAGAGAGCAACCTCACCCCCCATTTCTATGTTATCGCCATAATATGGTACTTGGAACTGGGTAGACTGGAAGGATTTCATCTACCAGCACTACATTTAGATGAGACTATTTTTGATCAGAATTAATTATGTAGCGATTTTTAATAACCATTTTTTATGCGAGACAATCTTGTAACGGATAATAATAAGTTTCAAATATTCATCATAAGCTATTGAATTATTTTGTACAGTGTGTGGTTCAAAGTCATGTCAAATACCCATGTCATTCCTGTACCGGTCCTAGTTGGCAATGCGATTCTCGAAGTTGTCAATCACTATGTTTACCTAGGACAAACAGTCCAGTTAGGTAGATCCAATTTCGAGAAAGAGATCAGCCGACGAATCCAACTCGGTTGGGCAGCGTTCGGGAAACTTAAGAGGATCTTCTCGTCCAACATACCTCAGTGTCTGAAAACACAGGTCTACGACCAGTGTGTGTTACCAGTGATGACTTACGGCACGGAAACGTGGTCCCTAAATGTAGGCCTCATATCAAGGCTCAAAGTCGCTCAGCGTGCTATGGAACGGGCTATGCTCGGGATTTCTCTGCGAGATAGAATCCGGAATACAGAAATCCGCAGAAGAACGGGTGTAACCGACATAGCACGAAGAATTAGCACGCTGAAGTGGCAATGGGCAGGCCACATCGCTCGACGAACCGACAACCGCTGGGGAAGAAAGGTTCTCGAGTGGCGACCACGCATCGGACGACGCAGTGTAGGACGCCCCCCCACTAGGTGGACCGACGACCTAGTGAAAGTTGCTGGGCGTCGTTGGATACAGGCGGCACAGGACCGCACATTGTGGCGCAATATGAGGGAGGCCTACGTCCAGCAGTGGACGGCAATAGGCTGAAATGATGATGATGATGATGATGTGGTTCAAAGTTGTATAGATTATATTTTTGTAGTTATTAGCAATATTACTGATAGTGCAGAAATGTCAATAAAAAGTTTTTTTTAATACACTTACTACAGGATTCCTTGACTTCGATGGCCGGCCCGGTGGGTTACCCTTTCGGACATCATCCCCTTAATTATGACACTCATGCCGTACTATCCAGGACAACGGAACGTCGGCGTGTGGCTCATAATCTGTCATTATTATTGTATCATCTCCCATCGCTATTTGGAACGACCACTGGTTTCTTGACATCTTTGGTCCGCTCGTCAAAGTTACCCTTTTGGGATATCATCACCTGTGAACGCTCCAGTAACAAAATTCCAGGACATCGTCCTCACAAGCTATTGTACCACCTAATATAGTATTCCTTACCAAAAGAAATAAAATGTTGGCAACGCTAGATTTTTAGGTAACAATAAAATGTATTTCTATAATATTCACCGTAAAGAATTTTCGAGCATATGTAATACAAAAGAAACTAAAGTAAGTAATACTTTTCTAACAAAACACATTAATTCTGTTGGCGAACTACATTATTCACACCTAAGACATTCAATATAAAATAACTTGCAAAACCGACGAAGGGTGTCAGTATATTGAAATAGATATTATATCTTTGTAGGATATATACTCAAAGGAAGTGAACGAAAATATTTGTAGGCATAAGAACTTCATGAGCACGTTCGAAAATCCGATAAAAACAAGTTATATCAGTTATACGTAAAGTTAAGCTACGAAAGATTCAGTGGGAAGTAATAATCGGCCAAGTTTAATTAAAATTAAGTGTAATTTAGAACGCTATCACGACAAATCAATAATTTATTCCTTCACTGTGACGCAGCAGACTATTTGAGGGCAGTTACAGATATACTCCCACATTGTAACGCATAGCACTGCAGAGCGGTTAGCACGGAATTCGATTCAACTAATACTACCTAATCCTAACTGGTGGCACACAAATGGCATAGGGTACATTCGGAAAGGCTATGTGCAATTTGCAACTAGTGATTGATGATAATCCGTAGCGAATGTGCGAGAGAATAAACAATTCAGTTGCTTCAATCACTATGTGGTCGTTTTATCTTTTTTTTCAAGCATTATTTTTAGAAAGTAATATTTTTATTATTTCTAGTCGGGGTATTTTCTATGTACTATTTCTCCAGCCATCGAGACTATGGTGCATATTTCATATTTCCTTTCTTATAGTTTCTATGAGAAATATTTTAACTTTTTTTTTTTTATTGCAAACGGTGGCAAACGAACAAACAGTACACCTGATGGTAAGTGTTGCTGCCGCTTATGGACCTTTGCAAGGCCGCTGCCTACCGCGAAGAAAGTGAAAGGAGTGTGAATGAGTGCATTGAGGCTCGGTGATACCAAGGGCACCACCAAAACCCTCCACACGCAAACACCCTCAGAAAATTGGGCTTCCGGCTCTCTCGCTCACCGAACGAAGTGCATTAACAAATTGCTACCACTCAGACGTCGATTTTCTGCGAGAGCGTGGTACTACCCCGGACGGACCGGCCCGCGGCTGTAGACAGATAACTGTCGACAGTGTGATCCTACCACTCTAAAACTAGCATAATGTTATACTTCATTTTCTGACGAAAAATCTATCGCGTATATCGATTGCCTAATGGCAAAGCAGACATAAAATACTAAATTATTCAATCTTTCACATTTAAAAGATGAGTTAAGTATGTCAGGTGTACAGCGTCTATTCCGTTTCTATAAACGCATTGTTGGTAAATAGCTATTATTTCAATAAACTTCATTCTAAAATTCTATTGCGCTTTCGTGGATCTGGAAAATGCCTATGACAGACTGGTGAGGAATGAATTGTGGTCAGCATTATCTTTTCATGGGGTGAACGGCAATCTGATACGGGCATTGCAGTCTGTCTATGAGAACTCCAGTGCCTGTGTCAGAATCTAAAGAGCGTACACTGAATGGTTTGGCATCCAAAAGGGTGTTAGACAGGATTAGGATGTGTAGAATCATCATGGTTGTTCAACCTATTCATAGACAATTGCATGACTGATTTAAAAGAGAATAAATGTAGGCTAAGAATTAATGTGGACTGACAATGAATGTGAACTGAGAATGAATGGGTTACTTGTTCTGATTGCCCGACGTTTCGAACACTTTAGATTATTCATGGTTACGAGTGGATCAACCTAATGCTTTTTTTGGGATTTGAGTAAATCGCAATGCACATTTCTATATTTTCAAAGAGACTTTTAATATACTTTCACAAATGCATAATAATCCGTATCTCAAAAACTACTCTAAGCGGTGCTGATGGAGTGGTTGGAGCGGATGCACGGGGTGCTTTCCTTCCGACTGGTGCAGGTGCTTACGGGGCACGGTTGCTTTGCGAAGTACCTGCACAAGATTGTCAGGAGGCAGAGCACACCATCGTGCCACCACTGCAGTTGCGACGAGGACACGGCGCAGCACACGCTCGAGGAGTGTGCTGCATGGGAGGGGGAGTGCCGTGAACTCGTCGCGATTATCGGTGCCGACCTGGCGCTGCCGACCATCGCCAGGGAGATGCCTCTCCGCGGATGATCGAACCGGGGAATTGTCCGTCACACGCAGAGAGGCTGATCGCGTGACGGCGACCGACGTCCCAAGATGTCGAGAGGTGAGGTTACCCCGAAGGGTATTCCGTCAGGTCGACCACTGACGACAAGTCACATCTGCTCCGGGTGGGCCCAACAACGAGGTGACGTGGGTACGGGTGGGTTATGGGCCCGCGCGCCGTCCTTTCATCGCCCCGGACGCACTGGACCGCGTGTGCACATACCATAGCCCACCCATAAAAAAAAACCGTCGTGGGTGCCGGCTGTCACGAAAATATATGATAGATAAATATGTGAGGTAAGTACCCATTATTATAGTGATATAGCCTAATCTTAGAAGTTATTTGCCGCTTCAGACAGTGTAAAGAATAGCGAGGATGATCTACCTAACGTTTAAGATTATTTAAGAGTAATCCGCTCTATCTTCGCTTCGGTTTCAATCACCTTGCACGGACATTTTAAGTCTCCTATATCTTCTGAAATATTAAAATACAGGACTTCCATCGATGAGGCCTCGGGTTCGATTCCCGGCAAGCCAAAATTTTATAGAGGTCTCTTAAGAAGAAAAATAGCCTAAGTTACTTTTTAAGTAGACAAGTACCTGACAGTAAAATCTTATTAAAATAGGTCCAGCCGTTTAGAAGAATACCTTGAACAAACAGACAGACAGACAAACAACTTTTGAAGTGGTTTTTAGGCATAAGTATCGTGTAAATAACCATGAGAGGATGAAAATTACATACTATTTTGATATTACAAACAGACACTTAAATTTCATTCCATCATCATCATCATCGCAGCCCACATACGTCCCACTATTGGGCTCGGGTCTCCTCCACAATAGGAGTGAATTTGACCTACTAGGTATACCATGCTGGTCAGACATGTTGGTATAGGGTTTCATTTAGAGTTTTCCTTCTCTTGTACAGACCTTATGTGCACATTATATCTCTTAGTCGTCTTTTACGACATCCACGGGCAAGATAGGGAGTGGTAAATTGTGTTCTTACTACGTCACCACACGGAAATTTCATTTATTTGAATAGATTAATAAATTGTTCAAATAAGATGATCATAATGTTTAAAAATTGAAAATATGAATCGAAAACATAACAAAAAAAAAAGAATAAGAAATAAGCTTTGTAAAGCAAGCAATACTATCTTTTGATCTTAAATACCTTTAAACACTAATTCCATATACAATGAGTCCTTTCGTTAAATTCTGGGCGTGTATTTAAATGCGCAATAAAAATGTAGCATGTTTTATTCTAAATAAATCCCTGTCAGTTCCGGTGTGTAGTGCGGCGGAGTGGAATGGGGAACGGAAGATGTGCC
Source organism: Lymantria dispar (assembly GCA_032191425.1). NCBI lineage: Eukaryota > Metazoa > Arthropoda > Insecta > Lepidoptera > Erebidae > Lymantria > Lymantria dispar. The sequence continues at coordinate 25,246,811 of CM063441.1, forward strand.
TTCGGAAACAGGATGGTGTAAGATAAAGAGAACATTTCCTATAGCACGTCTTGGGAGATTTAGCAACATGCCGAGAATACCGCTTAATACCGCTTTTTTACGGTTCCCTTGCCAAAATATAGAAATTCTATATTTGGAATGTGGCAGTTCTAATTTTTTTATTTAACTGATCATAATTAATCCAATGACTTGTGATGTTTACGCGAGTAGGTATTACACATTTTAAATAAAACTACTTTACGGATTTTATCGCGTTTGTATTTGATTTTTGATTGCCCGACGTTTCGAACACTTTGTGGTCACGGGCAGACTGACCGCCTGTGACCATGAACGCTAGTTTTATTTAAAATAATTAATCTAAATAATGTAAAAATTAAATATTAAAAGTGATCATTACGAAAAAATGAGAAAGCATTGGAATGATTATTTTATTATCAACATATGGTTTTCTATACTAATATTATAAAGAGGAAAGATTTTTTTGTTTATTTGTTTGTTTGTTTGTATGCTCCGAAACTACTGGACCGATTTCAAAAAATCATTCACCGATGGAAAGCAATAATATCAGGGAGTAACATAGGCTATATTTTATCCCGATATGCCTACGGGATTGGGAACTATGTGGGTAAGGCGACTGAAACCGCAGCGAAGCGAGGGCGGGTTGCTAGTCTTTAAGAAATATAAAAGTAATGTTGCTTTATAATTTTATTAATACAAAATAAACTTCTGATAGTAAAGACATTAATTATAATTATACTGGCTCACCGGCCCGGAGTGATAATTATAAATTTCTTATTCTTCGCAGTCTATATACCTACGTTCCACTGGTGGTATCAGCCCTCCTACTAAAATGGGGACTATTAATTTACTATACTACACTAACAGTTTGGCGTTGTGTTTTATTTCGAGTGTCTTGCAGTAATAAGAGGTACATGCAATCCTTTTTTTTTGGCAGGCTATCGTCGGGATACGCGCTATTCATACCGTCCGAGGCGACGAAAAGGCGGCACGCGACACCTTACTCCCTCCCAATCGCTATAGGGTAGGCCACTGATACCAATTCCTTGATATCCGTGACATCTATTTACAACTCTTAAATTAATTTCATTATATCCACGGCAAAGAAAAAGTTGAAATCGTTAATTAAAAAATAAATAGGCGGTGATAGGCTAGAATGAATAACTTGAAAGAGGCTTCTAGCCAAGGCTAACGTTTACCAATAAAACCTGCTAGTATTATAATTATAGGCAATTATGGAATTGGCTATAATTATAATATTGGTTATAATTGTAATTAAAATTACCGTAATACAGTGATTCAAATTATTGAGAATTAGATTAGCTATGCATATTACTTTCATCTCATGTCTGAAGTAGGCCACTTTGTCTTCCAAATGGCTTTCATTGTAGAAAACGGCAGTAAGTATATCAATTAGTGCTGCTTATCTAGTTTTCTTTTATTTAGATAATACAGTGCTCTAAGATAAATCCTCGTGTCGGTGAGGACTTCACAAATATATAATTAACACACACATTACACTTAGGCTTGAACAATGATTTGTGGATCGCACAAATAATTGACTTAAATGACAATTGGAAGGGAAGGAAAAAAAAGGTATAGTGGGTCAATTTCTTTACTAATATGAAGAAGATACAAATTCTGAATTGAGGCTTAGTGAACTGATATGATAATAATGGGCATCAAAACCACGACACTCGGCTTGAAGCGCCACTTAGATCACTCTGCAATTAGTGTAATCAGTTAATAATAAATTGAATTACTTTTAAACTCAACAGTCAATACAAAACTGTCTGGCGTAGAGTATTAACAATAAAAAGCCGGTGCTCTTTTTTAAATGTTCTCCATTGACGCAGACAGGTGCGTTCAGAAACTTTTTCAAAGGGAAACTTTTCAGACAACACTGCTCACAGCGCGACTATCAATGCATTTCACTTTTTGAAATAAAACCTGTTTGTACTTTTTGATAAGTTTATTTACAGTCAGTCCAAGTCTTACTGTAATTTAGTTTAATAATACTTAAGTAATGAATCCATATCTTTATGGTAACCGAGTACCGTGTAATGTCGAAGTTAGAATACTATTCATTCATTCATTTCGGCTCATATACATCGCACTGCTGGGCTCTAGCCTTCTCCATAATAGGAGGAAAATTGACCTTACTATACCATGCTGGTCAGACAGGTTGGTATAGGGTTTTGTTTCGAGTTTTCCATCTCTTGCATAGATGTCATATGCGTCATAGATCTCTTAGTTGTGTTTTACTACACCCACGGGTATGAGAGAGGGCGGTGAATTGTATTTTTACTCCGTCACCACACGGAAGGACTATTACTCATCACCTCATTTTTTGTCCGTGGGTATCTTAAAATACAAGGGATTATAATATCTAATAAAATCTGAGCAAAAATAGGATAGCTCGAAATAAAACCATTTACCAACAAGGTTAATTTGCCTTCCATTGTAGAGGTGGCTCGTGCGCGTGTATATGAGCTGAGATGATGAACCAAGTAAGAATATAATCGTTACCATTACTATCTTTTCCGTGGGTATCGTAAAAAAATATTGAAAGAAGTAAGAAGACATCACTGTAGTTAATGAATCAGTAGGTATTGGTGGTCAGGCAAAATGGAGGTCAGGCAGAAAAATAGAAAAAAAAAAAATGTAAAGAGATAAGAACACTGCAAGGAAAAATCTAAATAAAATAAAGTGCGTGTGTATTTATGTACGCCCGTAAGAAGTTATACTTCTTTGGCAAACGTAGGATAACGCGAAGAAGAATAATAATTAAAAGTGTTATTATAATGCATTATTTAGTTGAAATTTGCAATGCTGTGCGGGCGCATCGTAAAAATTGTTGACTAGCTAACGTCTGGGTGTCGGTTTTCGGGTGACGGGACCGGAGATTAGTCCGTTACCCGCAGAGAGGCTGACCGCGCGACGAAGACGGACGTCCTGGGACAGGGACGTCGAGAGGAGAGGGTACCCCCTCAGGGTGTTCCGTCGGGTCGACCACTGAAGACAAGGCTCTGGTGGTCGGCCCAATGACGAAGGCGACGTACTATGGGTGGGTTACGGGGCCGCGCGCTGCCTCTCTGTCGCCCCGGACGGAGCCAGGTGGTGGGTGCGCTGCTGTTTTCTTTCATTTAAAATAATGGCATACCCAACGAGAGGACATCTATGAGACGATGAATAAATGTAAATGAAAATATTTAAATAGTGCATCCCAATTTAAAGAATACGTCCCTATATACAAGTAAAACGTAAAGACAGAGGAAAATGTGGATCAAGTTATTAAGACATGACCATGAAACTATTATTTTTATCAATAGTCCTTATTACATGTGCACGTATCAGAATAATCCGCCATCTTCAAGGTCATAAAAACAACCTTGAAAGAATAAAATCTTTACATAGATATTATATATTCATGCAGGTCAAGATAATATACGCATGGTAAAGATTATGATTTTATGCGATCTTGCTTTATATTGTTGACAACATTGACAGCTAACAGCTGAAGTTTCTTGTTGGGTTAGATGAAAAATAATAATGTTTTCTTGGCCGTAAACTGAAAACAGAATTCTATGCTGGTAAAACTGTTCATCATCATCATCATCGCAGCCCACACACGTCCCACTGTTGGGCTCGGGCCTCCTCCACAATGGGAGGGAATTTGACCTACTACCATGCTGGTCAGACATGTTGGTATAGGGTTTCATTTCGAGTTTTCCTTCTCTTGCACAGATGTTATGTGCACATTATATCCCATAGTCGTCTTATACTTAGGTATAAACCCAACAGTGGCATATGTAGGCTGAGGAGATATCTTTTATCTTCTTTAGGGACAAATATCTATACCAATAAATAAAATTGGAGTGTCTGTTTGTAATGTCAAAATAATTTTTCATGCTCACACGGTTATTTGCACTATACATATGCCTAAAATACACTTTATATTTTTTTTGTCTGTCTGTCTGTTTGTTCTGGATAATCTTCAAAACGGCTGGGCGGATTTTAATAATTCTTCCACCAATGGAAATCTATAATATCAGGGCGTAACCTAGGCTATATTTTATCCCGGTATTCCCACGTGAACGGGAACTACGCAGGAAAGACTGAAACCGAAGCGATGCGAGGGCGGGTTGCTAGTTTTAAATATAATTTACACGTACTAATAAATGTAATAAGTTATCAACATCATCATGATCTCAGCTCATATATGTCCCACTATTAAACTCGAACCTTCATCGTAATAAGAGAGCAATTTGACTTACTATACCACGTTGGTCAGACGGGTTAGTATAGGGTTCTTATTCAATTTTTTCTTCTCTTGCTTAGATGTAATATGCATATTTAACTTATATATCTGAATAAATTTAGAAGCATGCCTTGACGTAGAATTCATTGGCAAAAATATGAACCAAATCATCCTAAGGTAAGCAAACAATCTACTTATGCTAAGTGGTTACTATCACTCATGGATTTCAGATATATCATGACCATAGCTAAGAAGATTTGGACCTATGGAATACTTGTGTGCTGAAGGAAATGCATCATCAAACTCCTACTATTCAAACGTTGTTTTTGCATGTGGTGACAAAGTAAGAATATAATTCGCTACCCTCTTTCTTGCATGTGAGTGTCGTTAAAGACGACTAAGGGGTATAATATGCAGATAATGCCTACGCAAGAGACGAGAAATTCGAAATAGAAACTTATACGAACACGTTTAACCAGCACCGTGGTAAATTAGGTCGATTTCCCTCCTAATATGGAGTAGCCCTGCAATGGGATATATATAAGCTGAAATGATGATGGTAAGATCGATTTACTGCCAATGTGTGATATAATCTACCCCTGATGATTTATGTTTAGAATTAGAAAGCTTTTAATAGCGTGGCCTTCCGATACAAAAAGGATAAGTCTAGAAGCACTGAAGCTGTTGATATACTTCAACACGAACTTCAGTAGAGATAGCCACAGCATATAGTGAATTTTCAATATTATCTTTAGGAGAAGACATTGGAATTATTATCATCATCATCATCTCGGCTTATATACGTACCACTGCATACATAATAGCTGGGCAATTGACCTTACTATACCACCATACTGGTCAGAAAGGTTGGTGTAAGGTTTTGTTTCGAATTTGCCTTCTCTTGCGTAAATGTCATATGCGTGATATATCCATTAGTTGTCTTTTACGACACCTACGGGTAAGGGAGGGGGGGTGGTGAATTGTATTCTTACTCCGTCATCATACGGAATAATATATTGTGTATCATAAATGCCTAAAAGATATGAATTTTCGTCTTAACAACGTTTCCGTCTCCATCAAAATAGCCGACCTAATATTGGTACACCATGAATAAGAGTTGATATCTTGCACGAAAATATTATTCAATAGTACAATGTTAACCTCTTCATCAGCTATCCAAGTTTTTAAACATAGGACTCTCCAAAGAGGATTATCTCGTACTCGTATTCACGCTTGGTGGGTGAATTGGCGATAGAAATCGATGTTAAAAGTTTCTCTAGAGAGTAATGCTATCCATTTCTCTGATGATTTATCCAATCAGTTTTAACACCTCCAACGTAAAAATAAAAAAGTGATTACTCATTGTATTCTCAAACCGTTACTGAAAGAATGTGTACTATTCATATGTTTATTATTATGATGTAAACAAAATTGGTATTTATTTTGAATAGCACCGATCAAGTTGTTTATTAATTATAGTTTGCCTGCAGTGAATTTGGATGTTATCAAAATATATTATTAGTACGTTGTATCGTTTTATTAAATTAAAGAATTTTGTAAAATAAACACCAGAAAATTATATTTTTATATAAGATTCGACAAAGAAGGTTGTTAATTTGTTTGTGGACGGACATAAGAATCGTGAGAGCCCCAAAACGAAAGGGATGGATTATGTGAATTTGTCGAGGACCTCTTTCCACGGCGGGCGGAGCACACGCCCCCGGTCATGGCTTCGCCGGATAGCAACCGGGAGGCCAAAGATGAAAGTGCTCCGCCCATCACGGAGCCGGAAATGGGGGCGGCAGTGGCGCGTATGCGAGTGAAAGCCACCGTCCCCGGGCCCGACGATATTCCGAACCGTGCACTGGCCCTGGTCCTCGAGCACCTGGGACCACGCCTCAGGGGACTGTTCGACGCCTGTTTGACGTCCGGGCAGTTCCCTGGATGCTGGAAAGAGGGGAGGCTGGTTCTCCTGCCGAAGCCGGGACGGTCTCCCGAGTCGGCCTCGGCCTACAGACCCATCATGCTGCTCGATGATGCGGGCAAGCTGCTGGAGAGGGTGTTGGCTGCCCGCATCGAGCGGCACCTCGTAGGGGTCGGGCCCGATTTGTCGGACGCCCAGTTTGGTTTTCGGAGAGGGCGTTCGACGATTGCGGCCCTGCTGCGCCTGAAGGCCGTGGTAGCGAAGGCCGTCACCGACGGAGGAGTCCTGTTGGCGGTGTCCCTGGACATCGCCAACGCCGTGTACCTCAGGCTGGTGGCAGACTACTTGGAGGGGCACAGCGTCCTCTTCGTTGACCGAGCAGGGGACGTTGTGCGAACGCCCATGACGTGCGGTGTTCCACAGGGGTCGGTTCTGGGTCCGACCCTGTGGAACATTGGCTACGACTGGGCGTTGAGAGGAAGCCTCCCACCCGGGCTGGGCGTAATTTGCTACGCCGACGATACACTCGTCACAGCCCGGGGTGAGACGCTAGAGGAGGCGGCACGCCTGGCAACTCTCGGCACCGAGGAGATTGTCAGGCGGATCGAAGCGCTGGGGTTGAGGGTAGCCCTGGAAAAGACGGAGGCCCTTTTGTTCCATGGCCTCCGTACCGCCGGGCCTCCCGCCGGCGCTTCGATCACCGTGAAGTCGGTCACCATCAGCATCCAGGCCCAGATGAAGTACTTGGGCCTGGTGCTCGACGGGCATTTTTGGTTCCGGGAGCATCTCCATCGACTTGTTCCCCGGCTTGTCGGCGCGGCGTCCGCCCCTTTGCGGCTGTTGCCGAATGTGGGCGGACCCAGCGCTACGTGCCGACAGCTGTACGTGGGGGTGATCCGGTCGATGGCCCTGTACGGCGCACCGGTGTGGGCGGGGTCCCTGACCGTCCGTCTTAGGGCCCTCCTGTGGCGACCACAGAGGGTCATGGCGATCAGGGCCATACGGGGTTACCGCACGGTGGCGACGGAGGCAGCGTGCCTCCTGGCCGGAACTCCCCCGTGGGACCTGGAGGCGGAGATGCTCGCCGAAATTTATCGCCAGGTGTCGGAGACGCGCGCCCGCAGCGGCATGGTCTCCATCAAAGAGATCACCGCCTGGCGGGTCGACGCCCGCCGTGAAGTCATTGCTCGTTGGGCAGTCCGGCTGGAGAGTCCTCGGTACGGTGTCAGGACCGTCGAGGCCCTCCGACCAGTGCTGATGGAGTGGTTGGAGCGGACGCACGAGATGCTTTCCTTCCGACTGGTGCAGGTGCTGACGGGGCACGGTTGCTTTGGGAAGTACCTGCACAAGATTGTCAGGAGGGAGAGCACTCAGTCCTCCCACCACTGCAGTTGCGACGAGGACACGGCGCAGCACACGCTCGAGGAGTGTGCTGCATGGGAGGGGGATCGCCGTGAACTCGTCGCAATTATCGGTGCCGACCTGGCGCTGCCGACCTTCGCCAGGGAGATGCTCGTCGAATTGTCCGTCACCCGCAGAGAGGCTGACCGCGCGACGGCGACCGACGTCCCAGGACGTCGAGAGGTGAGGTTACCCGAAAGGGTATTCCGTTGGGCTGACCACTGACGACAAGTCACATCTGCTCCGGTGGTCGGCCCAACAACGAGGTGACGTGGGTACGAGTGGGTTATGGGCCCGCGCGCCGTCTTTTCATCGCCCCGGACGGACTGGACCGCGCGTGCGCTTACCATAGCCCACCCAAAAAAAAAAAAAAATGGTTTATGTGAATGAAGATACACGTATGAAAGCAGTGAGTGCAGATATGATGGCTGCCAGAAGTTTATGGAAGGTAAGAACATATTGTACCGAGCCCACTTAGCATAGAATGAGGAAAATTATGAAATAACGATCTTTTAATTTTTTTAACTTTATTTGTATTATTACACAGGTAAACAAAAAAAATAAAAATTTTGGGTTTCTGTTCTAATGATTGAATTCTGATTCCAAACGTCGAAAAACACTCGGATATCTATTTTTAACTCTTAAAGTTTGCTTTTGTCTGATATATGTTGATAAGTACATTTTGAAGATTTTAATTGATTTTTATGAGCAATAGGTAGCACTTTGATTATTTTAATTGCAAATTGTGCATTCTTTCTGAAAGGCACTAGTGAGTGTTTACTTGTATATTACTAATACAAAAACGTCCAATACAGTTGTAACATCCAACTTTTATGTCGTATTTAGTTAGAAAATGTCAACAGGACTGGAAAAGTCAAAATATACAGAATACACTTAATAGGCCAGTAATAGGTGATTTCAAAATTCTACAAAAGCAAACTTTGATCGGAACAGATATTTTTTAATTTATTTGTAAAATAAGAGAAACCAAAATTTTACATTCAGGAGCCAAACCCATAAATCGTGTTGACCGGTGTTATGATCGCAATGGAATAAAAAATGTGAAAATTTCAACTATCTTCCTATTATTGCTCATGAGACATATGATAGACGGAAAAATGTACTTCTGAGGAGTATTAACAGAGTTCCATGTACACTCTTTGAATACCTAACCCTTAATCATAAAGAAGGGTTGTTGCAGTAGAAATATAATTTGTCAATGTGAATGAATTAGGAAAATAGTGTATTATAAATCTCTATTAGAACTTTATAACAAGATACAACTGCTGGACGTTAACAAAAAGTATCAGCACAAGAGAAGAAATAATCAAAAGCAAAATCTCTATGCCAATCTGTCTGATTAGCTTTCGCAATATGGCAATAGAACTATTGTCAAAAGGGATCATGTTCAAAAAAGAGCCAGTTATGAGCTCTACACAAAAATAAAATGAAAATAAAAAATATGCATTTACTAGGAGCGATAATTTTAATTAAAATTAGATATAATTTAATTACAATTTAACGTTTCTACTCACAGAAAAAAAAATCCAACAATAAAATTAAAGCAAATAAAATTAGTAAAGGTGCATACTAAACAAAAAAGGCTAAACTATTTGGATATTAACCCATTATAAGTATAAACTTTTTATTAATAACTATTAAGCATTATTAAAAAGTTGGCACTTAAAATATTTTAACACAGTTTAGATTCAATGATTAAAAATACTCACATGATATTCATTAGTTTTAAACTTTAGAAACAAATGTTTCGAATCAAGAGAAAAAGAAAGATACGAATTTATTATATTTATTAGTGCTAGTAGTTAATATTTATTAAAATATAATTTAATATTTAAATAGTGACAAAAATCGTTAATTCTTCACATATTACTTATTTATGTATTAAGTGATTGAATTGATGAATGAGGATGTGTAATAAAATTATAAGCTTTAATGGCTAATTAGAAGTGCTAATCTAGAGGTTCCTTTGACTTTCAGACCCGTCAGTTGCATGGCTCCACTCCTGTGATTAGTGAGAGTGTAAATTGTAGTTAACTTGTTGGCGGTCACGTTCGGAAATTTGGCAGTAACATTGATTAGGATTATGCTTTAATGTATACATATAAAATTCCCTCTAGATATAAAATTCACACATAACAGACACATTTTCTTGTCATTGCAGAGGCGACTTGTGTGCAAAACCATACTTATATAGGCTTTGAAAATGAAATGAAAGAATTTGTAAGTTATATACAAAATCTATTGTAGATACCTTGGAGACATTAAATTATTAAATAATATAGATTCTTACACTGTTCATGTACTAATCAAACCTTATTTAATGTAAATAAAATATAAGAATATATCACTGCCACACACTTGACACGCAATATTTAAATATTTTATAAAGTATATGTAGTAAGAAAATTAGGTTACAATTTGTTCGTGATATTTATTTCTATATGTCGTATGAACTAAGGGGGAAGCTACGGGAAAGGAGCGTATACATATCTGCTGTAGGAAGCTAAGTTGCTGAATATTAACGTGCAAATCCTGCTCTGATTTGTAATATTTATAATTCCAGGGCTGATTAAATCTTATCGTAATACTATTTTGCATCTGGTGACGGAGTAAGTATGTAATTGACCACCCCCTTCTACTACCATCTTGTCCGCGGATATCGTAAAAGATGAATAAGGGATACGATATGCAAGAGATGGAAATCTCGAAATAATACCCAACACGTCTGTATAGCGTGGTGTAGCTGGTCAATTTTCGTTCTATTTTGAAGGAGGCTTAAGCCTAGTAATGCGATGTAGATGTATGAACTGAAATGATATAGAATAAGTTCTAGCCTTATTCAAACTATAGTGCCGGTCGAATCCCTCTTTACACACACAATATCTGGTTGACCGAGCTTCGCTAGGTATATTTTTGTAGTATTTTTGTCGAATTTAGTTAGAAATATATTAATAAAAAATAAAAAATAAATAATGAAAAAAATTTAAAAAAATACAAAAAGAGAATAATAATAACACCGAGATTCGATCCGACGCCGTTTGAATGCCAAAACAATACTAAAAAGAAACTGCACTACTTCCCAACTGAGCTATCGTAACTCATGACGTTGACGGCAAAATTTTAATTCATATTCTTTTAAAATTATATTTTTTTGCTAAAAACACTGACAATACAACATTTTCTATAAATAAAACCTAGCTAGATCAATTTTTTGGCCTCGAAACCTCTAGTATGCCAAGTTTCATCAAAATAATTTACTAAAACAAATTCCATTTTTAACCATTTTTAGCCGAGGGTTCCGTAAATATTAATTTTTAGTTATTTATTTACCAAATTTCTACCTCTTGTAACAAATTTGGTTGTAGTTTTATCAAAAACTATTATATTTTCATTTTGATTACTGTTAATTACTGCTGAATACAAGAGCTATCGTTTATTAACATGTTATTTAATGTAGATTTAGATCTTCTGCAAAAAAAAAAATGATTGTACTCGAATTTTAACGGATTTTTTTAACATATCATGCTAATTCAAAAGCGATTTATGTAAAAAAAATGTACTACACTGTTAGTGCCCATTAATTTAATAATATGCCTATTTAATACCAATTTCAAAATGGTATCATAATACCAGATCCCTATAAAAAACAGCAAGATATCTAATTTTAATTGAAGAAAGTAAGATTTTCATTAAAATTAATTTTAAAATTTATTGCTATAATACTTACGATTTTTGTAAAAAAAAAACTTTACTATCAGTGCCTACTTATTTAATTATATTCCTACTTAATACCGATTCTAAAAGGTTTACTATCCCATTAATAAAACAAGTAATGAAATTTTAGTTAAAAACGACTATAAAAGACAACTTTTTACTATTGTTGCAAAGTGATCTAGACCTAACTTGTAAATTACAACAAGGCATTGAAAAAAAACAAGTCATACATCATCATACATCATTTATTGTTATTCTTTTTAGAGTACGAGAGCACCTACACACAGCGTATCCAAATAGGTGGATAGGACGCTTAGGTCCAATACTATGGCCACCGCGCTCGCCAGACTTAAATCCCCTGGATTTTTTTTACTGGGGTTGCCTGAAAGAACATGTGTACAAAGAAGAAATAACGTCCATTGATCACTTGAGGACTAGCATACACACAGCAGCTAGAAAAATAAACGAGAGTGGGTTTGCTCGGCGACTTAAACGGTCGTTTATTCGACGTTGCAGAGCATGCATAGCTGCAAATGGGGGCCATTTCGAGCACTTGGTGTAATTTAAATGTTAAAGAATAACAATAAATGATGTATGATGATGTATGACTTGTTTTTTTTCAATGCCTTGTTGTAATTTACAAGTTAGGTCTAGATCACTTTGTAACAATAGTAAAAAGTTGTCTTTTATAGTCGTTTTTAACTAAAATTTCATTACTTGTTTTATTAATGGGATAGTAAACCTTTTAGAATCGGTATTAAGTAGGAATATAATTAAATAAGTAGGCACTGATAGTAAAGTTTTTTTTTTTTACAAAAATCGTAAGTATTATAGCAATAAATTTTAAAATTAATTTTAATGAAAATCTTACTTTCTTCAATTAAAATTAGATATCTTGCTGTTTTTATAGGGATCTGGTATTATGATACCATTTTGAAATTGGTATTAAATAGGCATATTATTAAATTAATGGGCACTGACAGTGTAGTACATTTTTTTTACATAAATCGCTTTTGAATTAGCATGATATGTTAAAAAAATCCGTTAAAATTCGAGTACAATCATTTTTTTTTGCAGAAGATCTAAATCTACATTAAATAACATGTTAATAAACGATAGCTCTTGTATTCAGCAGTAATTAACAGTAATCAAAATGAAAATATAATAGTTTTTGATAAAACTACAACCAAATTTGTTACAAGAGGTAGAAATTTGGTAAATAAATAACTAAAAATTAATATTTACGGAACCCTCGGCTAAAAATGGTTAAAAATGGAATTTGTTATAGTAAATTATCTAGTTTATCGAATCCTTAACGGTGGACCACTATTTACGACACACCCAGTATATACAAGAATTGCTCGTTTAAAGAAATAAGATTAAATCGGGCGTCCTTCCTGCATTCACCTCATTCTGTCAATATCATTCTTCATATAATGTATTTCTCGATATTTTTAATAAAAAAGTAATAAAATGATTATTATATATCAAAAGAAAAAAAATAAACTAGTTTGATAATATTATCAAATAAGCAATATTAAATATGCTTGACAGTCAAAAGATATTCAGTAATATTTTGATTTAATATTTCGCATACTCGTTTATTTTGTTTAAAAACAGATTATTAATATATTTCATAAATATTTGATAAGTTTTATGAAAAGGATATTAAATCACTCAAGTGAATCGATAGCGAAGTAATTTTGGGGCGAGATAATACAATATTCCAGCTTGTACCAATAATTGTAGATCAATGAATAGGTCAAACTCAGGACATGCTGACGTCACTGCAGGGGTGCGCGGTTGTTGACACATGCTACGGAGCCTTGCCATCTTGTATTTTGTAATTTATGCCTGTTTGTATACTATGCAATCTGCATGAATATATACTGGTAGATTTTAATATATCAAAAGTTAGTAATGTAGGTATTTGCCGATATTTATAGTGTTTATGCCTATTATTTTTTCTTATTAATCTTATATCTTTAAACGAGCAATTCTTGTATATTTATATATATATATATATATATATATATATATATATATATATATATATATATATATATATATATATATATATATCATTAGAATAGAAATGTAAATTTAGCCGTCGCCGTCAAGAGTGACAATAGCTCAGTTGGGAAGTTGTCCAGTCGCATTCAAACACCGTGAAATCGGATCTCGGTTTTGATATTATTTTTCACTATTTCAGCATTTTTATTTTTTTATTAATATGTACATATCTTAATAAGTTCGCCAAAAATACAATTTACACAAAGAAAAATTATACCGAGCAAAGCTCGGTCAATCAGATATTTATTAATTATGCGATAAAATCTTGCATTTCAATTTCTACTCACTTCTAATAATCGTATCGAATTAAAGATTCTTTAAGTAATCTGGATAGTAACATAATAATCAGGGCCTTTTCCATCTGATGCCGTCCCATCAATATATATTCCCAAGGAAGGTTTACGGAAGGCGGTCATAAAATTAATGACAATAACTTTCGCAAAACGTGCTATGAAAGAAAAATAAATATTGAGTCGACTCCAGGTAATTGAGATACGAGCAGGGTAATGATGTATTGGGTAGTGGAAATCCTCGAGAACTGTTCATCTCGAACTTAGCATCTTGATTGTTGATATTGTCCTTTCAAAAAATAATACTTAATATGCTTAAATTCTAAATTCGGCTTTTAATTAAGTTACGTTAGTCATAATCATCTTTAGTTTCACAAAATATAAGTCTACTTATATCTATATTTTTTTTAGCGACACAATTTTCTCGTTAATACTACGTATGCAATTTTATATGGGGGATTTTATCACGAACCAAAATTGTAAAAGAAAAATGCGTATGTAAATACATTATACACATTTTAATTTCTTTATCAAAATACAATAACAAACAAAAATATGAATAATAATATAGGTTATTATGACGCCTAACATGTAACGCGTAATAGTTTTAGTATACACAAAAAAAAACAATGAGCCACTAACAGCAAGAAAGTAATGATTCAAAGTACAGAAATTTCTTAATAATAACTAAGACCTAAATACTAAACTATAAAAAAGAACGCGCAGTTCATTTTTCAAGAACTTGCTATAAAACTTACTTTTTCAATGCTGACAACAATGGACCGAGTAACTTCGCTCCTTACTGTAGACAACTGAAACAACTGCATAGACTTTGTGATGGGTAGTCCATTGACGTCCAAAAAGGTATGCAGTTTTAGGAACTTCTCGAACGAAAACTTTCGTAGACGGTTTTGAAATAAGTCTTTAGTCTAGCGTATATTATTTGTAAAAAAATTGCGCCACATTATAACAATAACTTATAATATGATTATATCTAATCTCATACCAGAAATAAATAATCATTTTCATCAATTTGATAACGGTGGTGTTGTAAGTACATAATATATGACAATTTGATACATTTGATAATCATTTCCCTCGTGTGTAAGCACGTGAAATAAAAAATAAGAAGGAGGAGGAAAGGCACGCCTTTGATTTTAAACGGATAGTTTTATCTTTTTGCAAATATTCAACTTTTTCTTAGAGACTAGGCATTTGAAAGGGTGTAAACTACCACTTTTAGCCTGAGTAACTAAATTGATTAGAATACATTATAAACTACGTTGGTAACGGAGTAAGAATACAGTTCACCACTTCATATCTTGCCCGTGGATGTCGTAAAAGTCGACTAAGGGACTAATTATACGCATATAACATTTATGCAAGTGAAGAAAAACTCGAAATAAAATCCTATAGTAACCTGTCTGACCAGCATGGTATAGTAAGGTCAATTATTCTCCTATTGTGGAGACGGCTCAAGTCCCACTGTTGGGACGTATAAGAGCCGAGATGAGATAATGTTAATATGTACTAAGCATAGTCACAATTGTCTGTTGGTTTTAAAAAAAACCAGACGATGCTGTACTTATTATTAGATTCTTACTCTGTCATCACACGAACAATACAATTCACCACGCCATGTTTTGTCCGTGGGTGTCGTAAAAGACGTCTAAGGGATATCTGAACAATCTGAATGATCTATTTATTAGTAAACTAACAACCCGCCCTCGCTTCGCTTCAGTTTTCGTAGCCTTACCCGCGTAATTCTCAATCCCGTGGGAATACCGTAATAAAATATAGCCTATGTTACTCCCTGATATTATAGCATGCCATTGGAGAAATAATTTTTGAAATCAGTCCAGTATTTTCGGAGCCTATTCAAAACATACAAATATATCCTCTTTATAATATTAATATAGATATAGTATTTACAATTCAGATCTTATAGTACAGTCAAAAATATAACCAATAATTTCATTCATATAGTAGAAAGTAATTTAATATTATCATAAAACATGTAGTTTAATATTAACAGATAAAATCTATACCAATAAATAAAATTGGAGTGTCTGTTTGTAATGTCAAAATAATAGGCTTTTTTCATGCTCACACGGTTATTTGCACGACATCGATGCCTAAAATACAGATTAAAAAATTTTTGTCTGTCTGTCTGTCTGTTTGTTCCGGGTAATCTTCAAAACGGCTGGACCGATTTCGAAAATTCTTTCACTAATGGAAAGCTATAATATCAGGGCGTAAACTAGGCTATATTTTATCCCGGTATTCCCGCGAGAGCGGCAACTACGCGGGTAAAACGACTAAAAACGAAGCGAAGCGAGGACGGGTTACTAGTAATTTGATAAAATATAAACTGTGAATAAATTGAATTTACCATAATTGTAGTAAAATAATTTTAAATAGCTTGTGTTATAACTACGTACACTCAGAAAATGTAAGATATACATTTTACAATGCAACTGTGAAAGCGAAGGAAAATGAGCTATTTTAGGGTGAATTAGTATACCCCATGCGACCTTTTCGTCACTCCCGATGATTGGGAGAGTAAAATCGAATCTCAGCCTGCACAGAAAAGTAGCTAATCTAATTTAACACATTCAAATTGTACAACATATCGTTTAGTCCCACGCAATAGGAAAGCTAGGGTAGTTAAGGGTTTTTTTTCGTATGGTATGGCAGGGCCAAAAAAAGTAAAAGGGTAGTTAAGAGTAATATTAACATTGTCATTAACCATTTCTTTTACATAATCTTTTTCTTGTATCAAATAACCATTCCTAGAGAAACAAAATATGCTGCATACTTATAGGTATGTCAAGTAATCCATTTACTTAAAAATGTCATACTTATAAAGGCGATATATTGAGGATATTTACATATATTATTGATTATTGACTAATACTTATATTATAAAAGTAGCTACAAACCAGAACACCATTACTATGTTTTATTGACAATCCAATGTATCATAAAGTAACTGGAGTGTACTAAAAGTTCGAAACAGTAGTAATATCTGAGTATGTCCGGAGACGGTTACGTTATTGTGTTATAAAAGTATAAGAATCCCCCTGTGGAGTGCACTTCGAGTAGTTCGCTTTAACTTGGGAATGACTCGCAAATAACTGGATCCTTTTATAAAATGTTTTTAGAACAAGAATATAGGGCCACCATTTTTTATACAGCTTTTTGTTCTGAATTCAAAAGTACTGGCACAACAAATCATTGTATACGATCGTTTGATAATAACTCCTTAATAGACTGACAACATTTTTAAAAATATAGGGAACCCTTGGAATTCGACGTCGAATTTTCCTTGTTTTGCATATATGTATATTATATGGCCAATCCACTTAATCTTATATCTTTAAACGAGCAATTCTGGTATATCTATATATAAGTATATATATATATATAAATGAATAGCTGTTTGTTAGTCTCGCTTAAACTCGAGAACGGCTAGACCGATTTGGCTAATTTTAGTCTTGAATTATTTGTGGAAATCCAGGGAAGGTTTATACGGTGAGAAAATATAGAAAATTCCGAGTAAAATACTAAAAAAAAATATTTTCCCATACACACTGATCTTACCTATCAAACATTTGATGTCTCAGCCCATACACGTCCAGTTGGGCTCGCACCTCCTCCACTATGGGAGGGAAATCGACCTACTATACCACGCTGGTCAGACGGTAATATAGGGCTTTATTTCGAGTTTTTCTTTTCTTGTATAGATATTATATGCATATTATATCCCTTAGTCGTCTTTTACGACACAAATAGGTGGATAATTGTATTCTTTCTCCACCACCACACGGCAAATAATTATAATGTGTCATTACAATTGACTCTTTTGGTTTCCGTAAAAAATATTTAAATGGCCCAAGTAAATAATATGGTTATATTGTAGATATACAAGAGAAAGCAAATTCGAAACAAGGAATGAAGGAAGCACGTGCTAATTAGTGAGATATGTTTGGTTCATAAGGAAAAAAGAAAACAGTTTTCTTTGTTTTATGTATTTCAATACTGAGAAATCCTAATCGATGCATTTTCACCAGCAAACAACATTATATTTACGTAAACTAAACACTTATTAAGTAACTCTTAACAATACTAGCATAAACAATAGTTTCAATTTAATGAATATATGTTTATATAGCAAAACATTTAACTGAAACTGTACATTAACATCAGTGTTTACGCTTAAACCCTGATCCAAAGGATTAACAATAGTCTATTAATTTGGTGCAATGCCGGTCTCAGATGGTCATACCGGTCGTCTATTACTACACAAAGCTGAAGATAAACCTATAATATTGCGACACATTTCGCGATAATGCACTGCATATTACTTGTCATTAGGCCCAAGCCTGGTATATCCAGTAATTAGTTCGCCCAATGAGGGTATAATTACCATACTACATTAACTGTAAGCCATTATACAAATGTGAAAACAAAATTGTATTACTTTTGTATGATCGTGATGAATTTAAAGTGGAATATATAATAGAATTTTTTGAGAAGACAGGGGCCTGTTAATGAAGCTATAATATTCTCGAGAGGGAACAAAAATGCTACCAGATTTACAGGCGAGTGGCAAATGCTATAAATCAGGACTTTTCTGAGAAAATTATACAAACAGATTTTTTACTGAAGAAAACCTTATCGTTTAAGGGGGAGTGCAAATAGCATCAATAACGCTACATAAATCAAACTGTGTTATATTATGCTTTCATGAATATATAATTAATGTATATATTAGGTATAAAATTAAACTAATAAGTAATGAGACCCCAAGTAGTGTCCGGTTAGAAATATGCATATTAATCCATTTATTTTCCAGTAGAGGTTGAAAAAATTGTCTAAGAAATCACCGCGAGAATGGATAGCATTATTCTAATAAAAAAATTATAATCCCGTCTGCGATCAATGCAATGTCTGCGTCAATCCTACTACCAAGTGGATGATCTTTGCATTATCCCTTTATGGGAGGTTTATGTCCAACAGTAGACTGCGATGGGTTGACGGATAGATAGACTTAATGATTGTATTTAACTAAGAGATTAATATTTTGTATATTGATTTAAAGTAAAATGAATACTTCATTCCATACAGAAATGTGAGAATTTAAATAAAATACCTACCAAACGGCAAATTGAGGTGTTACAATAATAATACCTTGGTATAATCAGATATCTACTGTTTATGCTCTCAAATAATGATTTAAGTTTGAATTATAAAAGATTGTTTCTCAAACGAAATAAATATTTAAAAACATAAATGTGTAGTCTACAACGCACGTATAACGACATCATTTATACAAATCTTCTGTGCATTGTAGAGACTCGTCATATCAGACAATAATTTTGACAGGTCTTACGTGGGAAACCTTAATAAAATAATTCCGTTTTACTCTTCTATAATTTTATTAGCTTAAAAAAGAGCAAATAGCGTCCATATGTTTATAGATGCGAATAAAAATTCCTTTAATATATTTTTAATTCTTTTCTAGATACTCTATAAAAGTTGGTGGTTGGACTGGGTAATGGTTCATCTTTCTCTATAAGCCGAGCTACTCGAAAGCAATGCCAGTGCGATGCTTTATCCGAGACGATAATGAGAAAACAACAAGACTATAAACCGTCGAGCTACCGAAGTCAAAAAAATTAGTCCGGTGTTCTGCTCAATAAGCGAAGAAAGGTAACGCCGTAGGTTATGGAACCCGACGAAAGAAAGGCTAGATATAAATTCGAGGCCATAAGGACACAGACAGGATTGAAATCTATATCTATTCCGGAAATCCGTTCTTATTATTTTATCAAAGAAATACTATACAATATATACTATACAATAATACTGTCGTACCTACCGTGTAGTTATTAATTTTCACATTAATATCTTAACTCACTACTTAATGTCTTTACTTACTACTTAATATCTTTTTACTTGTCGCATTTTTACGCATTATTTTTATTTGTTCTTGTTTTGTTTGTAATTTTTTTTTATTGTTTTGTCTTTCCCTGTGGTGACGGAGTAAGAATTTCACCAATCATCTTGTCTATAGGTGTCATAAAATACGGCTAACAAGAAGAGAAGGAAAACTCAAAACAAAACCCTATACCAACACGTCTAACCAGCGTTTCTCTCCAATAATGGAGAAGCCCAACAGTGGAACGTGCATGGGCTGAAAAGATGATAAATGATGATGATAATTATTGTCACGAATTTTATAAAATTCTCGTACTAATTAATCCGATATTAATCCTTGATAGATTGATTAACATACATAGATTGTAATAAGTATTACTATTTATAACTATTTAATCAATTTGAATAATATTTATAGCATGCTATGTCCATAGCATTGCAGAAAGTGCAAGTGCATTATCTCGTGGGTTGAGGGTGGCCCTGGACAAGACGGAGGCCCTCTTGTTCCATGGGCCCCGCATGGAACCTTCCATCGGCGTCTCTATCACCGTCCACTCGGTTGGGATCAGCATTCAGGCCCATATGCAGTACTTGGGCCTGGTGCTCGACGGGCGATGGTGGTTTCGGGAGCATTTCCGCAGACTCGTTCCGCGGCTCGTCGGCGTGGCGTCCGCCCTATCATGGCTTATGCCGAATGTGGGCGGACCGAGCGCTGCATGCTGACAGCTGTACGCGAGGGTCATCCAGTCGATGGCCCTGTACGGCGCACCGGTGTGGGCGAGGTCCATGACCGCCCGACTCAGGGCTCTTCTGTGGCGGCCACAGAGGGCCATGGCGGTCAGGATCATCCGCGGTTACCGCACGGTGGTGACGGAGGCGGCGTGCCTGTTGGCCGGGACTCCCCCGTGGGACCTGGAGGCGGAAATACTCGCCGGTTTGTATCGGCGGGTGTCGGGGGTGCGAGGGGTGGGCGGTGTTGTCTCCTTAAGGGAGCTCACCGCCTGGCGCGTCGACGCCCGCCGAGACGTCATTGCCCGTTGGGCAGTCCGGCTGGAGAGGCCTCGATACGGTGTCTGGACCGTGGAGGCCTTCCGGCTGTTGCTGATGCAGTGGTTGGAACGGCGGCACGGGGTACTTTCCTTCCGACTGGTACAGGTCTTGACGGGGCATGGATGCTTCGACAAGTACCTGTACACGGTCGCTAGGAGGGAGAGTACATCGTCCTGCCACCACTGCGATTGCGACGAGGACACGGCGCAGCATACGCTCAAGGTCTGTGCCGCTTGGGCGGAGCAGCGTCGTGAACTCGTCGCAATCATCGGTACCGACGTGACGCTGCCGGCTATCGCTAGGAAGATGCTCGGCAGCATCAGGAACTGGGACGCGGTCGCAGCCTTCTGCGAGGCAGTGATCTCGCAGAAGGAGGTGGCGGGTCACGCTCGCGAGGAGCACAGACTCGACGAAGCGACCCGCCGCCGGCGACTAGGGCGGCGCAGGTGCGACTACCTGCGTGCCATGCCGCCCTAGCCGAGGCCGTGGGTGACGTGACCGGGGTGTTAGTCCGTCACCCGCCGAGAGGCCGACCGCGTGAGGAAAGACGACGTCCTCCCCGAGGGGAGGACGTCGGTCGATGGGAGGGTACCCAAATAGGGGGTATTCAGTCCGGCCGATCACTGATGACAAGTAACCCTGCTCCGGTGGTAGGCCCAACGACGAAGGCGACGTGGTGTTCGGGTAGGTTGCGCGTGTGCGTGCTTACGCCCCTCTGTCGCCCCGGACGGAGTGGTGCGAGGAGCGCGCCGACCGCAGCCCACCCCAAAACATAAAAAACAAAAAAAAATGTGCATTATCTATCACTAGTTATGTAGCATATTATTTCTAATATCGCGGAGAAAATAGTGAAACATTGAGCTGTATAGTAATTATTATTTAATTAAAATATAGAAGTTAACAGGATATCCATATCGATAAGATAACTCGGAGGTCATAATACTGGTTCCAATAATATAATTATATTTAGCACTACTTAAAATTGTTTATCGAGGGGAGGACGTCGGTCGATGGGAGGGTACCCAAATAGGGGGTATTCAGTCCGGCCGATCACTGATGACAAGTAACCCTGCTCCGGTGGTAGGCCCAACGACGAAGGCGACGTGGTGTTCGGGTAGGTTGCGCGTGTGCGTGCTTACGCCCCTCTGTCGCCCCGGACGGAGTGGTGCGAGGAGCGCGCCGACCGCAGCCCACCCCAAAACATAAAAAACAAAAAAAAATGTGCATTATCTATCACTAGTTATGTAGCATATTATTTCTAATATCGCGGAGAAAATAGTGAAACATTGAGCTGTATAGTAATTATTATTTAATTAAAATATAGAAGTTAACAGGATATCCATATCGATAAGATAACTCGGAGGTCATAATACTGGTTCCAATAATATAATTATATTTAGCACTACTTAAAATTGTTTATCGTCTGAGAATTTAATCTAATTTAATGGTTCACTGTGTTTTATCACAAATTTTTAACGCTGTTATAATACTCTTGATAACCCTTTTTTGTACTGGTTGGAGGCCCTCGACAGTCCAAACACCAAATCGAGGCTTTTCAATCCAATCTGTCTAACGGGCGATGACCGGCAGGTGTCTTTAAACCAGGCAGCCAGCTCATTAAGCGACATGCTGTCGCCGACCTCGCGTGTTGACGAAACATGGCGGTAAAACTCAGCGAGCATCTCCACCTCCATGTCCCACGGGAATCTCGCCCACATTATTGCGTCATACAACGCCATCGACTGGATATAGAATGCGGAGTTCACTCACGTTCGGTTATGACAGGAGAGACACGGTGCCGTCCAGCCGGGAGCAAGACGACATAAAAACTCCCGAAAGAACAAGCATCAGACGCAGATATTTTATCTCAGCCCGGATGCTAATCGTGACGGAGTTCACGATGATCGACGAGCTGGCGGGTGGACCATTGTGGGGCCCTTGGAACAAAAGGGCCTCAGCTTTGTTCAGGGCCATTCTAAGCCCCAACGTCTCCGTACGCCTAGCTCCTTGGTGCCGAAAGTGACCAGGCGCGTCGCTTTTTCTAATGTCATGCCACGGGACTGTGACGAACATATGGTAAGTATAACAAATTAAGTTCAGCGTCGATGAGACTCTCTTTCAACGCCTAGTCATAGCTGATATCCCACAGAGTCGACCCCAAGACCGAGGGTTAGTCTTCTTTTCTCCGCATGCATTTAGTAGGCGTGTTTTACTGAGCGACAAATTCGCTGACTTCTTCCTCTTCTTTTTTAATTTAAGTTGTGGAGGCCGCATCTACAGCCGGACATTCCTCCACTGACTAAACCGGTATCAGAGCACATTTCACAGTCGGATATCAGTTCAGCAAAGGATTGCCTCGCGCTGCCGGTACGTATAGTTAGATGAGGTATAGTTAATGCTTCTGCAATATTTTTTGGGATTATAAGTCCCCTAAGAGCACCGAGTGCTGTCGAAGACGATCATGGAATCACAGCTCCTAACGTTATGTTCATTCCACCAACGCCAGCTAGAGGCGTTCTATGATCCGAATATCGATCTGAGGCTTCTCAAACAAAACTGGCCAACGGTAATGACATTCCGGTGGCTGTCGTTCCCTAAAGTGACTGACTAGCTAAGCTACAGATGGCCACTCTCTGCCTTTATCATTGACACCCTCATCGACTTGTGGTTAATGCCCAGTTAATTTCATTATTGAAAAGTTTAAAGAAAGAAAAGAAAAAAATGTTTTTGAGAATAAACCTTAATAATAAATAAATATAGTTTTCTTTTTTTCATTATAATGTGTATTGTTAAATTAATAAGAGATTTTCTAAAAGTACAACGCCCATACTAGGTAATAAAAATAATAAACTTTTTGCCAAGGGAGACTTTAAAAACTCAATTAAAATTAACGAGCTACCGTACTTACCATGCTGCGCGAAGGCACGTAAAATTGTGGTCCCTGTTGTTATTAAGTAAAGTCCCTAAGGTGACCTCAAAAATATTTTGATAACGGGTTAACTACTAATGTTATGATAAAAAAAATAATATGCTGTAAAATGTATATTTGAATATCCCTCGCGGTAGAAATAAAACCTTCAGAAAACTATACTGACAGTAATATTCATGCAATGCAGTAATCACATATTCACATGTAAACAGTGCTTGTTAGACGAAAGTGATATATATATATATATATATATATATATATATATATATATATATATATATATATATATATATATATATATATATATATATATAGAAACTATCTCTATCTTTTCTGGCTAAATCCTATCGATATGTAATTTCGAGTTTTGTATTTCGTTACATAGATTTTTAAATCACAATGACACTGAACAAATTTTTACTTCAAAATATTTTCTATATTTCCACAACCAATGCCAGCTTTATTGTAAGAATAATACATTAAAATGTCAACTGTTCAAAATGGATACATATTTTACGTTGTTAAAATAAAAAAGGAGCGACACTTCACGGGTAAATCTTAGGCTACATCAGTATTCCGCACGACATTCGGCGGGAGGAAACAAATTCCCAAAATTGAATTTTAGGAAACGAGTTGAATGCGACACGGTATGGCGTATACAAACTCGAAAAACGAAACGAGGTTTTTATCAATTTAACAACGACTTTTATGATTATTTTACGATGGTTTCTCGTTATAAATCATAAGGTAGTGCATTTTTAAACTATATAAACAATTTTATGTATCTATTATAAATATAGAAACTCTTGTACATAATATAATACTCGTAAAAAATCGAATCTGAAGAGTTAATTAGATACTAAATATGGACTTAAAACATATTAACGAGTCATAACGAGTATAATCAGTGAAAATAGATTTATAAAATATTCTGAGTACAAGTTGTAACTAGTTTATTAATTATTTCACAATATAATGAAATAAAAAGAGAGGTGCTTGAAAAAAATGTAATCAATAATACGTCCGTAAGTACAGGCTACACTTACAATCAACCATCGCCATTTCTAATTACCGCAAATGGTTCAATTCCTACAAATATGTAATATCGACACGTAACTTCTCATTACTAATTAGTTTCTTACAACTAGATAGGTATTTCTTCTTAGCGCCTAAGTCTCCATAAGTTCTAATGCTGGACACAAGCATTTTCAATATGAAAGGCAGTTTTCTAATACACCACACTGGCTAGACGAGTTAGTATAAAGAGATAGAAGAGAGAACGTATTTAATAGAATGGACCAAAAGATAAAAATAAAGAAACGTTTTTATCTATAAAAAAGTAAAATTTTTCATAGTTCACTATTCCAGTGTTACTAATTGTAAATTAAAATAAGACAGTTATTATGTATTTCTTCAAAATGAAAACCGGTTGAAATCTACAGGTGCAAATAAATGCAATTCAAACTTCGTAAATAATATGTCATAAGCACCTTAACTTTAGTCACGCTATTTAATTATTTGAATTAGACATTTGATAGTAAATGGAATTCATCTCGAATTTAGTAACAACTCCGACGAATTCGAGCGCTCATACATTTATGAAATAAATGTTTTTTACAATGTGATTTGCAAACTATTATTCATTACAGTGTATTTCGGTTATAACGACGGCGGAGGGACCACTTCAATGTCGTCGCTATATCCAGAGGTCTCTATATCCGAAATCAGTTTTTCTTTAACAGTAAATGTACGTCTGGAAAGCCATTTTCACAAGTTTAAGAAACACTGTTCACTCACTGGAAATAGCTACGTAAATAACTTTAACTTCGCACACATGCCAAGTAACGCTACACACAAACAAAGCATTTGACCATCTGCGAATCTAAACAAAGGATAAGAAAGCTTAATAGTTCAAGCTTATGAATGAGATTTTGTGCCTTTGCCGACTCAATCGCAACATCCGCAAAGAATTTCTAGGAATCTATGCCAAATAGTTCATAAAAATACGTCGGTATATCCGAATTAGGCGTTATATCCGGAGTCGGTATTACCGAATGAATTTCCTACGACAGTATACTTTAAATTCTAGGGACGCAAGTTCGACGTCGCTATAACCGAAAAGTCGTTACAACCGAGGTCGTTATTAATGAAATCCAATGTATTTTGTTTGCTTAATTCTTTGAAATGCTTTGCTTTTTCATAGATGGATTATTTATTTAAGACTAAATGGTACAACATCCTTCAAACAAGATTCAACATCATTATTAACATGGAATAAATCGTTTAACTTTGATTTATGTTAATATATCATCATCACCATCTCGGTTTAGCTCGTCCCACTGCTGGGCACGAGGTTCATCCATAACAGGAGGGAAATTGACCTTACTATTGACCTTACCATGATGGTCAGGCAGGTTGATATACTATTCTGTTTCGAGTTCTCCTTCTCTTGCATAGATTTAGTATGCGTAGTATATCCGTCGGGGCTAGTACCACATTCTCACAGAAAATCGATGTCTGAGTAATAGCAATTTATTACCGTACCTTGTTCAATGAGCATGAGAACAGGAGGTCCAATTTCTGATGGCGTTTGTATGTGGTGGATTTTGATGATACATTTAGTATGACCGAATCTCGATACACGCATTCACACTTCCTTGACTTTCTTCACGGTAAGCAGCGACCAAAAAAAGCTTTATGAAAGGCAGTATCATTAACTATCAGGTGTACTATTTGCTTGTTTGCTCCAACATCAATAAAACATAAATTATAACTACCAAATCTGACTAGGCTGGGTAGCTTTCTGAACTCGAAAGAAGAGCTTCACATCTGATGTTGAATGGTATCTTCTACTGATCATAACTTCAAAACCACTGTACAACGCCGTGAACTTTATTTGTTTATGCTTCGATAGATGGCGTTGTATATATATTTGTGCATCGCGGTGTTAAGGCCGCCAAAGGTTATAAGACTCTCTTCTGATACATTTGAATTAATCATCCGACGTCCTCATCACGTCCTCGACGAAGAGGACAACAATATCACACTCGCTCAACGTAGAGCTTACACGGCCCGCGAGGTCTTAACACATAAATATCCGCGGTTCCACCCTCGTCGTCGAGGTGCGAAACCGCGTCGCGCAAAAGTCACGAACCAAAACGTGGGCACGCCCACTTTACCTCCAGCAACGCCCCAAGCCGAGGTCCGTTCCACACAGCGGGAGCCCTTGGGCGATGTCGCTTAGCATACTTATATCCGGGTTGAGAGCCCTCAGCGCTCACCCATAGTCCGCGTCAAGCTGTCAAGGCCATCTGCGGCCAACAGCTTGACACACACAAAAAACAAAATAATATTTGAATTAAATTATTCGCTATACTACAGTGTTTTATTTAATACCAACTCCTCTGGAGACTTTTTGGAACGACTAAACAACCACTGTGTCATAAATTATCAGCTATAACTTCTGATATAGAAACATGGAATAATACAGTGACGATACAGTGTAAGACGATTCAAATGACGTCTTAGTAGACTAGGACTAATGACATTGTGAAAATTGTAGTTAATCGTTCTATGTGGGCAGTACAGGACCGTTTTACGTTGTATTCTGATGGTGAGGTACGAGTATATGTCTAACAATAGACGTTCTATAGTTCATAGGTGGATGGATGAATAGATTCTTTCCTTTCCAACTTTTAAATACATATATTTAAAAAGACTTAAAATATAATAGATAAACTTTCACTTCTTAGCCTCTAACTTAATGGTTTAATTTAGCAGTAGGTATGCAGCTGTTATTCACGATTATTAAATTTCGGGAACTGTTTTCACAGAAGTTTTAAATGATTATAACTTGTTAAATGCAAAGTTAATTTTAGTCGAAACATTCCGGTAGCATTAACGTAATGTTTTATGGAACTTGGTCTACTTTAACTATAGTTATTTAGACTTTTGAACAATAAAAATACAAATTCTGGTTTAGAAATATGTACATCAATTTTGATATAATATCATTAGTAAATGTTATTTGTTTCAGGCATTGTTTTTAAAGTTTCATACTTTTTATTAATTAGAGGCTATTTAAAAAAGTACTTTTCTTTTTTTTTTTGGGTTGGGTTGCGGTCGGCGCACTCCTCGCACCACTCCGTCCGGGGAGACAGAGGGGCGTAAGCACGCACACCCGTAATCCACCCGAACACCACGTCGCCTTCGTCGTTTAAAATAGTACTAAACATTTGTTATAATTCATTCCATTTGAAGCGTAAATATTTAATAATGTGTTAAGTAACCCTAATCTGTCATCACAGTGTATAGTTATTAGGGCTTCGCAATTTAATTCCAATTCCAATTTCCAAACAACTCTACTCGACTGCATAGAGCTAACATCTATACCAATATTATAAAGAGGAAAGATTTGTTTGTTTGTTTGAATTGAATAGGCTCCGAAACTACTAGATCGATTTCAAAAATTCTTTCACCAATGGAACGCTATAATATCAAGGAGTAGTAACATAGGCTATATTTTATCCCTGTATTCTCACGGGATTGGGCACTACACGAGTAAGGCGACTGAAACCGAAGCGAAGTGAGGGCGGGTTGCTAGTATTAGATAAATTTCATACATCAATTATATATATTTCTATCTATAGGTAAATTCAGCTCAGTCTTCTTGCTTATTCGTTCGCTTAAAGTCTCCCTGCTTATTTGCCAGCATATTGTGTTTTTTCTACTCTACTACAGCAGAGTCAAACGTATGGTTATAAGAATGTGCTGGTTGAGTTGATTGCATTTGATAAATATTACGAACTAAGCGTTTACGTATTATACTTAAATTTGTATTCAGCAACAAAAAATTCGCTCAAAAAACTACATAAAATAAGAAGATATTATTTAACATTACGCCGGTTTAGTCACAATAGACTTGCTTTCTATTACATTGAGTTAAAATTTGCAATGCGAAACCTAATGTTACTTGATTATATCTTCAAAAACTATAAAAAATAAAAACAAACATTTGAGCATTCTTTTATTAGCAAGCTGTGGTATGGTGTAGACGCAGGCCGTCCGTTCGGCGACTGCCAAAAATGCCGACGGAGCGTCACCACGTCAAGAAAGGTTCTTGAGTGGCGACCACAAATCGGACGGCGCAGCGTAGGATGACCCCCCACTAGGTGGACTGATGACATTCTCAAAGTCGCAGGGAACCGTTGGATGCAAGTGGCGCAGGACCGTTCCGAGTAGCATTCTCGCGGGGAGGCCTATGTCCAGCAGTGGACGTCTGTAGGCTGATGGATTGATGGAAATGAGGAAACGTAATGGACTGGAATATAAAAGGAAATGTTAGAGAGCAGAAAAAGTCTCTACTCAAATCAAAATTTCATCATCTCGGTCTATATATGTCCCAATGTTGGCCTCCTCCATAATGGGAGGAGGAAATGATTCCAAGCTGGTCAAACGTGTTGGAATATGATTTTGTTTCGATAATGATATCTGATGTTTACGCGAGCACTAAACATTGTAAATAAAACTACTTTTACGGATAATATCGCGTTTGTATTTGATTTATGATTGCCCGACGTTTCGAACACTTTACACGTCACTTGTCACGGGCGGACTAAGGTGTCTCACGTCCAACAAGTAATCGTTATTACAGACATTTATAATTATCTACCCGATACAAAAAATTAGTTATAAATTTATTAAATTGTGACCCACATTTTAGTACAAATTTATTGCCAGTGTAAGAAGAAAATGACTCTATATGAAAAAATTATATTGTTTATGGTTAGTAATTATTAATTATTAAATTTGTAGCAATTATTGTTACAATTTGTTGATTTAAAACTAACAAAACTAATATACTACCACCGGATCGGAACGCGGCCACACTGAGAAAGATCCGGCAAGAAAACTCAGGGGATATGATGCTAAATTAATATTGATTTTTAATTTTAGATGCGGCTTACTTTGTCTTACTAAAAGATTTTTGATTTATAAAATTATCTTTAACTATTATTATTGTGGGTCAAATCTATACAATAAGTGCTTACAGTATCATGCAGTCTTATGGTGGTCTCTTTGGATTTATTTTTAATTATGTTTATAACAGAATCCCAGCTTGATGGTAATACCCAGCCATCCTCTCTATTGAAATTTTTGTATTTTTTTATTTCAATAGCCTCGCGTACCATTCTAGGCAGGTATCGGTATTATTTTGCGAGGACTTATTGAGGATTATTAGGAATTATCTTATTGAGGAGGTTTATCAAACCTAATGTTATGGTGGGCGCGGTCCTGACTATGTTCACAGACTGCAGACTTAATGTGACGGCGGTGCTTCACATCAGCTATGCGTTCTTTGACCTGAGTTCTTATGAATCTCTTTGTTTGCCCAATATAAGAGAGACCACAGTCAAGTTTATATACTCCTGCATCTTGTAGAGGGATCTGGCACTTGACAGGTGGTAAGAACTGACTTATCCTTTTGAGTGGCTTAAAATAAATTTTTCTTTTTTTATGGAAGCCCGTTTCAAGATATAGCCAATCTTGTCAGTGACTCCTTTCACATAAGGTAGTACTGCAGGGAGGCGCTCAACTGTGGGTGGTTTTATACGGTCTCTGCGACGGGGGCGTGGAACTTGCAGCTTGTTTGCACGTAGAACCTGCTTGACATGCTGCAGCTCCCCAGCCAGGTGCTCCTCGTCACAGATTCCTCGTACTCTCTGCAACAAAGATTTAGACACGGTAGCTAACTGTGACGTCGGGCAGTCATAAATCAAATACAAACGCGATATAATCCGTAAAAGTAGTTTTATTTACAATT
Source organism: Lymantria dispar (assembly GCA_032191425.1). NCBI lineage: Eukaryota > Metazoa > Arthropoda > Insecta > Lepidoptera > Erebidae > Lymantria > Lymantria dispar. The sequence continues at coordinate 25,277,258 of CM063441.1, forward strand.
TTGTTTCGAGTTTTCCTTCTCTTGCATAGATGTTAAATGCATATTATATCCTTTAGTCGTCTTTTACAACATCCACAGGCTAGAAAGGGAGTGGTGAATTGTATTCTTATTCCGTTACCACATGGATAATTCAAAATTTAGCACGAGTTAAAATTGTATGTTTCAGTTAGCAACAGGAATAACGCATATGCATACATGCTGTGACCTTCCTTAAAGTCATCACGTAATCTGTGATAAATAGCGATAATCATCAAAAACGTGAATACCGTAATCAAGGTTGAAAGCACAATTCTTTCACTCACGTTATCTAGATAAGCCGGTAATGTCATTCAGGTTAACGGCGATCAAATCATCCGTACAAAATATGAGATATCATAGAACTAATAAGAAGTCAGACGTTTCATATCACTTTTTGAATGCGATGATTTGCTTGCACAGCTACGATGCTTCAGTACCATTGCTTACACGTATTTTAAGCCCTAGTTTGCATTTGCTAGAAATCTTAAAGTTGCAAGTCTAGGAAATTCTGATTTAAGTGATATTTTTTTATATTTTATAACTAGCAACCCATCCTCGCTTCGCTTCGGTTTCAGTCGTCTTTCCTGCGTAGTTTCCGTTCCCGTGGGAATACCGGGATAAAATATAGCCTATGTTACTCCCTGATATTATAGCTTTCTATTGAAGAAAGAATTTTTGAAATCGGTCCAGCCGTTTTGAAGATTACCCGTAACAAACAGACAGACAAAAAAATATAAAGTGTATTTTAGGCATATGTATAGTGCAAATAACCGTGTAAGTATGAAAAAATTCTATTATTTTGATATTACAAACAGACACTCCAATTTTCTATATTGATATAGATTCCAACAGCATTCTGTTATATAATGCTGCACGATGGCTTACCCCAATCATAGAGAAATCACGAGAATACCCACATTTTTGAGGTAAACATTTAGGGACCATTTTACTGAGTCATGATGCCATTGAACGACGCAGTGTAACCAGGTGGATTGACGAGACGTGGTGAAGTTTGCTGGGATTCATTGAATATGACGTAGGATCGTATTGTTGGCGTTCTGTGAGGAAGACTTAAGTCCACTACAACAGAAAGCTGAATGATGATGATTAGACATCGGCTTATATGCACTATCAAAATGCTAAAATATGCATGCAAATATGCATGAAAAAAGGGCGAAATGTGCATAAAATATGCACAATCAAAAAACATTTGCAATTAGAATTTGCGTTTATTATTAACACATAATTAAAAATTATTCATATTTATTAGTTATTGTTATTATTATAATATAATATTTAAAAACTATAAATAATTATAACGTAAATAATAAACTTTTGAGAGTAAACAGTAATATATTTTCCAGGTCTTCTGCAACAAACTTGTGACGTTTGTCACTTAACATTAATTTATAGGCAGAAAATGATCTTTTAACGTCAACTGACGTTACCGGACTGAACCTAAAATTTGGCGCCATTTCTGCAGTGACCTCTTCAGGTACATTTTGTCTGGTTTTTACACAAAACTGCACTAATTTACCATGAACTTTTTGCCATAGTGAACTCAGAAGGGCGTTACTCTGTTCAGTATTTTTTTCTATTATTACCAAAGACTGGCACAGAGGAAATTTTTTAGTTTCTAATTTCTCAATTGCATCGGGTATATTGCTGAAATATGTTGCAATAACAGCAATATTTTTTTTTATTAAACTCTCCTCAAATGCCAGGCGGAAGTGCCGACGGACGTGTCGATTACATAATACAGTATGCCAAACATCTATATCTAACTATTGAAATAAGCACTATTAGTGAAAATGTCCCAAAATATGCAATAACGTTATAAAAGTAGAATTATATGCATTTGCATATGCAAACATGCAAATACATATAATCCGATGTCTAATGATGATTAATGCTGCCATGAGCTATAAGTCAACTAGTAATATATACTGTCTTGTTCTTCCAGACAGGAATATTGTATGACAATATCTTCCTAAGTTTCTCGAACGCTAATGCTAAAATTTGAAACATCGTTACTAATATTATAAACGCGAAACATTTTATGTGAAGATGTTTGTTGCCCTTTCACGCAAAAACTACTTAATGGATTTTAATGAAACTTCACAATAATATAGTTTACATATCAGAATAACACATAGGCTATAATTTATCCCGATATTCACACAGGAAGAGGAACTGCGGGTGAAACCACAGGGCGCTGCTAATATAAAATAAAAATACAATATGTCACCGTCTTTTTTTTTGAAGAGGTTTTACAATTTTATTAAGAAAACTAGCAATCCGCCCTCGCTTCGCTTCGGTTATAGGTTATAGGTTATAGTCGTTTTACCCGCGTAGTTCCCGTTCCCGTGGGAATACCGGGATAAAATATAGCCTAGTTTACGCCCTGATATTATAGCTATCCATTGGTGAAAGAATTTTTGAAATCGGTCCAGCCGTTTTGAAGATTACCCGGAACAAACAGACAGACAGACAAAAATTTTTTAATTGCTATTTTAGGCATAGGTGTCGTGCAAATAATCGTGTGAGCATGAAAAAAGCCTATTATTTTGACATTACAAACAGATACTCCAATTTTATTTATTGGTATAGATGGGTCCTCGACAGTATGCTCATCTATAAATTGTTTATAATTCCCACTACTGTACCATATAAAAATTAGACCTGATAATGAATTTTTGAAAATTCTCGACAGCAACATCAAAGTCTGAAACTATGGTAAATAAATTATCAATACAAGTTTGCACTCTAATAAATGTGGATCTCAATGGCTTACAATAAAATTTATATACGTTGACATATATTTGATTTTAAAGCAATGAGCCTATTAAATAATCTTAGTATCAAATTTTTCCAAAGCCAAGCAAAAGCTTTTTATCTGAAAAGCTATTACTTGTGAGATGCCTGCAATAATAAGTCGTAAACGTAATGCACTCATAAATGTTAATAGACCCTGCCTTCAGATATGGCTTTTAGTTTAAAATATTCATCATTATACCTTTACAGTAAAGTTATATATGGATTGATAACAGATACAAGAAAGGTATCATACATACTCCTATTATAATTTATTCAAAAGTAGTCAACACATGGTTGAAATAATTATAACTATGATTACAAAACTATTCCTAATGATACACTGGCATATAGTATTATAAACATTTAATTTTGATGTCAATTCCATTGTAATTTTTACCCGAACAGTGTGCTTACTCTTGAATCTCGATTCCAATCCTAAATCCAATCGCAGCTCGAATTTGAGCAATTTGGTACTCTTGAAAACGACACTTTTTTTTTTTTTTTTTTTTGTGGGTGGGCCGCGGTCGGCCCGCCTCCGCACCACTCCGTCCGGGGCGACAGAGGGGCTTGAGCACGCAACTCCCGCGACCCACCCGAAAACCACGTCGCCTTCGTCGTTGGGCCGACCACTGGAGCAGCGTTAACTTGTCGTCAGTGGTCGGCCCGACGGAATACCCCCTGTTGGGGTACCCTCCCATCGACCGACGTCCCCCCCTCGGGGAGGACGTCGGTCTTTCCTCACGCGGTCGGCCTCTCGGCGGGTGACGGACTAATCCCCGGTCACGTCACCCGCGGCCTCGGCTAGGGCGGCATGAGGCGCAGATAGTTGCGCCTGCGCCGCCCCAGTCGCCGGCGGCGGATCTCCTCATCGAGGCTGCGCTCCTCGCGCAGGCGATCCGCCGCCTCCTTCCGCGAGATCACTGTCTCGCAGAAGGCTGCGACCGCGTCCCAATTCCCGACGCTGTCGACCATCGCCCTAGCGATAGCCGGCAGCGTCAGGTCCGTACCGATGATTGCGACGAGTTCACAGCGCTGCACTGCCCAAGCCCCGCAGGCCTCGAGCGTATGGCGCGCCGTGTCCTCGTCGCAATCGCAGTGGTGGCAGGACGGTGTACTCTCCCTCCTAACGACCTTGTGCAGGTATTTGGCGAAGCACCCATGCCCCGTCAAAACCTGCACCAGTCGGAAGGAGAGCACCCCGTGCCGCCTCTCCAACCACTGCATCAGCACCGGCCGGAAGGCCTCCACGGTTCGCACCCCGAACCGAGGCCTCTCCAGCCGGACTGCCCAACGGGCGATGACGTCTCGGCGGGCGTCGACGCGCCAGGCGGTGAGATCCCTCAACGAGACCACACCGCCCTCCGCTCGCACCCCCGTCACCCGCCGATATAGTTCGGCGAGCATCTCCGCCTCCAGGTCCCACGGGGGAGTCCCGGCCAATAGGCACGCTGCCTCCGTCGCCACCGTGCGGTATCCGCGGATGGCCCTGACCGCCATGACCCTCTGTGGTCGCCACAGAAGGGCCCTGAGTCGGGCGGTCATGGACCCCGCCCACACCGGTGCGCCGTACAGGGCCATCGACCGGATGACCCCCGCATACAGCCGTCGGCACGCAGCGCTCGGTCCGCCCACGTTCGGCATAAGCCACGATAGGGCGGACGCCGTGCCGACGAGCCGCGGAGCGAGCCTACGGAAATGCTCCCGGAACCACCATCGCCCGTCGAGCACCAGGCCCAAGTACCTCATATGGGCCCGGATGCTGATGTCGACCGAGTGGACGGTGATCGAGACGCCGATGGGAGGGCTCATAGTGCGCCCATGGAACAAGAGGGCCTCCGTCTTGTCCAGGGCGACCCTCAACCCCAGCGCCTCGATCCGTCTGACGACCTCCCCGGTACCCGAGGTCGCCAGGCTTACCGCCTCTTCTAGCGTCCCACCGCGGGCTGTGACGAGCGTGTCGTCGGCGTAACAAATCACGCCCAGCCCGGGCGGGAGGCTCCCCCTCAACGCCCAGTCGTAGCCGATGTTCCACAGGGTGGGTCCGAGGACCGACCCCTGTGGGACACCGCACGTCATGGGCGTCCGCACAACGTCCCCTGCTCGGTCGGTGCAGAGGACGCTGCGCCCCTCCAAATAGTCTGCCACTAGCCGCCTCAGGTAAACTGGCACCCCGTGATACCGGAGCGCCTCCCTGATGCAGCTGAATGGCAGACTATTGAATGCGTTGGCGATGTCTAGGGACACCACCAACAGCACTCCCCCGCCGGTGACGGCCTCAGTCGCCACGGCCCTCAGGCGCAACAGAGCCGCGATCGTCGAACGACCCCTCCTAAACCCAAACTGGGCGTCCGACAGATCGGGCCCCGTGCCGACGAGGTGCCGCTCGATGCGGGCAGCTACCACCCTCTCCAGTAGCTTGCCCGTGTCATCGAGCAGCACGATAGGCCTGTAGGCCGAAGGCGACTCCGGAGACCGTCCCGGCTTCGGCAGGAGCACCAGCCTTCCCTCCTTCCAGCACCCAGGGAACCGTCCGGACGCTAAACACGCGTCGAACAGCTCCCTGAGGCGGGGTCCCAGGTGTTCGAGGACCAGGGCCAGCACGCGGTTAGGAACACCGTCGGGCCCGGGGGCGGTAGACTTTGCGCGCATGCGCGTCACCGCCACCCCCATCTCGGGTTCCGTGATGGGCGGAACACTGTCGTCGTCGGCCTCCCGGTCAGTGTCTGGCGGAGCCATGACCGGGGGCGTGTGTTCCGCCCGCCGCGGGAACAGGTCCTCGATGACCCGGGTGAGAAGGCCGGGCTGGAGAGTCTCGGTGAGGGGAGGGCCCCGCGCGCGTAGCCTATTCAGCACCGCGCGATAGGGGCGTCCCCAGGGGTCACGGTCGAGACCGTCCAGCATCTCCTGCCGACTGACGTCCTTGGCGGAGCGGACGGCCAGCCTGAAGGCCGACCGCGCATTGCGGTAGCCCTCGTAAAGCACGGCCTCCCGCTCCGCGTCGCGATGGCGCCGCCGGCTGCGGGTGTAGGCCCTCCGGGCGCGGATACACGCAGCCCGGAGATCCGCCAGCTCCCGGGACCACCAGTGGACACCCCTCCTCGGGGGCAGACGCCGTACCCGGGGCATGGCCGCATCGCAGATCTGCGTCAACGCACTGCGGATGCGGCCAGCCTCGGCGTCCACCCCGTCCGACTGGTGGGCAGAGGACAGCCACGAGTATACGATGGCTGTCTCCGCCAGCTGGTCCCGGTCTAAGCGACCCACAGCCCATCGCGGGAACGCAGGACGCCCATCCGCCCCGTGACCCCTGCTGGGCGTCGGGATTGCAGGGGAGACCTCCATCCGGATATACCGGTGGTCCGACAAGGTCTCCACCTCCTCCACGACGCGCCAGCTCCCCACGCGTGCGGCGACCTCGGGGCTAGCGAACGAAAGGTCCACTATCGACCCGCCCCGTTGTCGCACGCACGTATGCACCGAGCCCCTGTTCAGCAAACAGAGGCCCAGTGCCGCCGCCCACTCCTCGATCGCCCGTCCTCGGTCATCCGTCCTAGGGGACCCCCACGCCACGGACTTGGCGTTAAAGTCCCCCAGGACGAAGACCTGGCGCGATGCCAGTCGCCGTAACGAGGCCTCCATGATGGTGAGGAAGGCCTCGAAATCGGTCACACTCCAGTTAGGGGAGAGATAAACTCCGAAGAGCGTAATCTCCCCCCAGTCCGCCGCGACGTATCCGACGCCCCTGTCCCTAAGGGTCAGAGACGACGAAGGCCACGACGTGGAGGCGACGATTGCCACGGTGCCATCAGCGCTACCCAACCAGTTAATCCGGTCGGGCACCACGTACGGCTCCGCGACTACGGCTACTCCTATCAACCACTCCGCCATGGCTTGCAGGAACACGTCCTGCGCACCGGCGGAGTGGTTGAGATTGGCCTGGAGGAGACGAATGGATACGGGGTCCATTAACGGTCCGTATCCATCGTCACCTCCTCCGCGCTAACGGGCGATCGGGCCGCGCTCGGAGCGGGGGCTGGCCCGGTCGATGGGCCGCCCCGCCCCTTCGGGGCCGATGCCGGGGGTCTGCAGTCCCCAGAGCCCATGCGGTGTTTGGCAGGCCTATTGCCCGCCGCACACGCGGGGCAGTGGGGCACCGCAGAGCACGATGCCGCCTGGTGTCCAGCCTGACCGCAACGGAAACATAGCCCGCTGCAGTCAAAGCAGTTTCTGCATGTCGGTCGGGTATGCCCGACCGCCATGCATTTATAACACCTCGCAGGCCGGGGCTCCAGCACGGTTACCCGCGCCGAACTCCAGCCCACGAGGAGCCTGCCTGAGTCGGCCAATTGCTTGACCGACTCCACTGGGCACTGCACCCAGACAGCACCGACGCCGCCCGGACCAGGGCGGATGGTGCCAATCCGGACGGTGTCCGAGGCACACCCGGTACGCGCCATAATGGCCTCCCGGATGTCCTCCACCGCCACGGAGTCGTCCAGACCCGTGAGGCGCATATCTGCGCACTTGACGGGCCTGGCGATTCGGACTCCATCCTCTGGCCCGAACAGCCCCCTCAGCATCGTGGCCAAACTATCGGCCGTCTTCGCGCCCTCGGCCCCAGGGAACTCGAGTATTCGAGCCCCTGTCCGGGCTTTGCGGGTCCTCGCCTCGACGCCCCCGATGTCGGAGACGTCCAGCTCCCGCCGGGCGCGTCTTAGGACGGCCTCATAGTTTAGGCCCCTCTCAGCCGCCTCAGGCAGTACGGTGATTACCACCGCAGCCGTCTTCGGCGACTTGAGGCCCCTACGCGACCTTTTCCCCTTTCCGCCGGCTCCCGCCTGGGGAGCGGCGGCCACAGCGGCACTCTTGGCCGCCGCTCTCCGCTTTTGGCCGCGTGCCTTCCTGCTACGCTCAGCCACCTGCCAGCCCTGTTCGAGCCTGGCAGCAGCGCTGAGCGCAGCAGGCGCAGCCGCGGGTTCGCCGACCGGCGCCTGCGGTGCAGCCGCTGGCGCCGGCCGCGGCCCGGCCTTGGCGGGAGCCGGCACCTTGCCGGCCTTCTTGGCCCCCTTGGGCCCAGCCGCGGCCGCAGCGTAGCTCACCACGCGGCCACCCTGACAGGGCAGCGGCGTGGGAGCCGACGCTTGCGGCCGCCTCGCCTTGTCCGCGGCGAGCGGCGGCCGGAGGGGCGGCTCAGGCGGGAGCCTGGCCGCTACGGCGGCGATACGCGCATCCATCATCACCCCTACTCGGGCCAGGATGACGCGTACCGCCGACTCCGACACGCCGTGCACCTCGTCGGGCGGCGGCTCCTCCCCCTTCCGAGGTCTCCCGCGGCCACGAGCCGGCGGAGGGACGACGACGAGGGGAGGCAGCGGCGAAGCCGCGACGGGCGCAGCCGGCGCAGCGGCCGCGACGGGCGCAGCCGGCGCCACGGGCGCAGACGATGGGCCCGCCCTCGCTGGCGCGACCCTTTTCGGCGGCGGGGCCGGCGCCGGCGCCACAGCCGGCACCAGGCGCTCGAATTGAGACCGCAGGTCAGCCACGTCCTTGGCCAACCCGCGGTTCTCTCTCCGCACCGCCGAAAGTTCCGTCTCCAGCCTGCGGTTTCGCTCCCGCAAGCCGGAGACCTCCTCGCTGAGGCGGGCGTTTGCGGCCTGAAGGGCCGCCACCTCGCCTCCCTGGTCGGCCGGACACGGCGTCGCCGGTCTGGCCGCCACCGCACCTCCCCGACCCCTGCGCCCCCGGCGCGCGGTCGCAACCTTGGGGGGAGGCCTGATGGTATCGGTCCCCTCCGAGTCGGACGTGGAGCTGCCTTCCCTTTCCAGGGGGCGCTTCCTATCCCTCGGGGGGGAGCGGGCCCCCTCCCTCTCCCTTCCCCTGACACCTAAAGCCGCCGTCAGAGCCCTCGCCGCAGGATGCGGCTCAGACTCCACGGCGGCCCCTCTATCGCCGGACGACCCATCCCCACCTCTACCGGACGACCCGCCCAGCACCCCGGACAACCTGCCTACCGTGCCGGGCAACCCAACCAGAGCTACGGACGGCCCTGCGGCGAAATCACCACCCTCGTCCCTACTCCGGCCTTTACCATCCTCGGCGGACGGCCCTGCGACACCGCCCTCGTCCGCCGACATCTCCAACCCCGAGACAACATGCCCCGACGGTCCTGCGGCCCTGCCGCCCTCGTCCTGCGACGGCTCTGCGGCACTGCCGCCCTCGTCGCTCGACAGCGTCATACTGGAGCTGCCTCTCCTTCCACCGGAGGCGCTCCGCTCCTCGGAGTCACTACCTCCTCCTGGTTCGGACGGTCCTGCGGCCCCGCCGCCCTCGTCCCGCGACGGCCCTGCGGCTGATCCGCCCTCGTCGCTTGACAGTCCTGAGCTGCCACTCCTCTCTCTCGACGCCCCGGCGATATCGCCGTTTCCGTCCCGCGACGGCTCTGCGGTAGCTGCGGATGCACCGCCCTCGTCGCGCGCGGCCACGGCGGCATCTTTTTGTGCCCGCCGTTCCGCTTCCCGCTTTAGGCGCAACTTGCGTTGATACGCAGTTCCTACGGCGCCTTTCCTCTTCCTATACTTCTTCTTTTGAGCCTCATGTTTCGCCGGGCTCGCGGCTGGAGCAGAAGGTGCCCCCCACCCATACGATTGGGGGCTGACTGTGCCGGAACTTGGGCGCGACTCCTCGTCGCGCGCAAGCCCCGGCACAGCAAGGGATTCCCCGGCCTGGCCGGGACCCTCTGGTGAAGACTTACGTTTTGTTGCTTCTGCCATCGTGGTGTGGAAGTTTAAGTCCTCCTTGACTACTACTCTAACGACTGGACGCTTTTTTTTTTCGCGCGCGCTTCTTAACCCACCAGCCATACATCTCCTCGCCGAGTAGCAAAACTTGAGATTGGGGTGATTTTTTATAGGGGTTTTCTTCCCCGCAGTCCGCAGACCCCCGGTCCTGACCCCCCTACTCAGGATTACGGTTTGGGCCTTCCGGGTCTGGCCGCTCGCGAGCGACCGACCCGTCACGCCCCCGGGCCGTGACGCAACCGTCCCTGGCGACGGAGTGCCATGAGACACATCCGCCCCATTGGCCCCGGGCCAAATCCGCCGTGCGCTCTGCCTTCAGAGTCGGCACGCGGAGACCCCCCCTCCCGCCGGAATCTTGGCCGTCCAAATGGACGTTTCCAGGGTGCACCACGTGGAGGTGCCCCGGCCTCGCACCCCTTGAAAACGACACTAGTGCACGATTGGAATCAAATTAGGTGGAATTTTTTTAAACTAAATGAATTCGACTCTCGACTTCTCTCGTCGATTAAATCAAATATTTGCTACTCCCGACGTGATTTTGATGTAGTTTAAAATCGTTAATGTTGCACAATTTTAAGAAAGCGCCTTTGTAATGATCGAGTTTGATAACGTTATTAATTTAAAGTAATAAAATGCGACATTTGGTGAAAATAACAACGGCAAATGCGAAGAATTCATTCTTGATTTTGTTTAGGAGTACCAAATATAAGGTTGGTAATATTGGAATTGAATCTGATTCGAAATTAGAATTGATTTCAAGGGTAAGCCCACAGGTAACCTGCGAGGCTGGCTACGGAGGTCAAGGCCTCGGTATTAGTGGTCGGCCCAAAAGACTGCTGGAGAAAATGCGGTGGGTTATAGGGCCGTCGTTCTATTCTTTTGGATCCCCTTTACGAAACAGACCGCGTGCGTCCAGGCCATTAGACATGATTTTTGTCTTATCCATGATCATTTGCAAAACCACTAGCAACTATACATAAACAAAAAATGGCAATAAGCTTCGTTTGTCACCTATCGCGTTCATCAGCATTCACCCAACATCTCAGATAACATCGTCACAGTTATCTACGGCTAACAAAGTAACAAGTATAGTCATATAAAAGATGCCAATCAGTAAATATTCGATTATCACTTAATGAAAGTAGTATACTCGCGTACTTAATGGTGTCAAGACTTCATGCTTAGTAAATTCTAAAGTCCAAAATACCTTTAAGAAATAAAATCCGAAAGTAAAATCGTGATATATTTGTAGTGCTCAAGTTAGGTCACATAGAGACCACAGTTTACAAAAAGGTATCCCTAATCTTAGCTAGGGGGTCAAGTATCAATTTACACATCAATAACTTACTGAAATTTAGTATGTTAAATGCATGTATTTGATATACTGAATCTCTTCCCGCCTTGGCTTGATGCAGTGTAAAGTTGACTCGCGTGATATTAAAAAAAAAATGTTGCCCTTATAAGGATATTTTATCGGCTCGTGCAGTGTTTCAAATTGGGATTTGTCGTGTTTTGTTTAGGTGAAGGATGATAAGCATTTGTTCTTCTTTATTTCTTAATATCGGTAAGTTTTTTATTTTCCTCTGTAGTGGGTAGATTCTTGTTTATTATAGAGCACGGTTTAACATTATTTTGGTTAGTTTGTATTTTCCTCATGGCTCATATACGTTCCACTGCTACGCTCGAGTTGAAACTTTTATAAATTATGTACTGATATATTAAAACGAAGAGTGAGGAAATTATTCAGTGAGTCTTTAAAAATAGAATAATAATATTAGTAACTAGCAATCCGCCCTCGCTTCGCTTCGATTATAGGTTATAGTCGTTTTACCCGCGTAGTTCCCGTGGGAATACCGGGATAAAATATAGCCTAGTTTACGCCCTGATATTATAACTTTCCATTGGTGAAAGAATTTTTGAAATCGGTCCAGCCGTTTTGAAGATTACCCGGAACAAACAGACAGACAGACAGACAGCCAGACAGACAGACAAAAATTTTTTAATTGCTATTTTAGGCATAGGTGTCGTGCAAATAACCGTGTGAGCATGAAAAAAGCCTATTATTTTGACATTACAAACAGACACTCCAATTTTATTTATTGGTATAGATATAGACTAGCTGACCCGGCGAACTTCGTACCGCTTAAAAGCCGATTGTGTAATTTTAGTTTTTTAATACTTATTCTGCTATTCAGGATGCCGTGTCAGCTAGTAAGATAAAAAGAAGAAAGACGGTTGATAAGTCAACTATTACATTATGTCAAAAAATATAAATGATAAAACATCTATAATTTATTTATTTAATAAAATAAAACATCTGAAATTAAGTGTATGACATCATACATATTAACGTCACTCAATTTTGTTGCCTTCTCGAAACCTCTCTACTTGAACTTAATGGTATGGCATTAAAGTTCAAATTGATGATTCAAAATGCTGTGTGGTAGCGGCTTCGAATACTACCAACCCTTGCTTTGCTCGTGGGTGTCGTAAAAGACGACTAAGAGCGCTAGATTGACCTCGACCAACTCCATCTGGTACCATTTGGGTCAACGATTACATTCCCAAGGAGGGTTGACGTCAGGCAGGCGGCCGGTCATAAAAGTCATTGCCGAAACTTTTTGCAATATGTCAAAACAGATGACATATTGCGTCGACCCCAAGTAATTGGGATAAGAGTAAGATGATGATGATTAAAGTTCAAATTGACTTTTAAGTATTATTACGAATCGTTTGTATGGGAGTATAGAAAGGTGTTGTTTTTAGAACTTATTAAGCAATTTTTGAAATTTTTCCGGCGTAAGAACCATCCTGGTACTTCAAGAAATATTCTAAAAAAGAATTATCAAAACGGTTCAGCTGTTCTCGAGATTTGCGCTTAGCATCACATTCAGTGATTTATTTTTATATTATAGATGAATTAAATATCTCATCATCGTAAATTATATGCGTACAAGTTTACGAGGAGTATCTTTGCTTTTTAAATTAGACGATTCCATTAAATTTTGACAGTTGGTTGACTGTGATGTTTAGGCTAATATTTTGAGTAATAGGACTAAACAAATCATGATTATCATCATCATTACAACTCATATACGTACAAATGCTTAGCTCGAGCCTTCTCCATAATGGTAGAGAAATTGACCTACTATAATATCACGTTAGTCAGGCGGTTATACATATATAGTAATATTTAAAAAAATTATGGATTTATATCACTTCTAAAATTCATGAAATACAGAGAGAAATTAAAACTTTAACATATCTTTCAGGTTGAAATCCGAGATCAGTCGCCACGAGCACTAAATTATAGCCTTTGTGCAATTTAACTACAGCGGTTATAGAGATAATACTCTCTGTACATCTTTTTTCAATAGCAGAAATCATAAAAAAAGGTGGTCATGGTCAGACGTGTTGGTATAGGGTTTTGTCTCTAGTTTTCCTTGTCTTGCATAGGTATGAAAAACCTACTGTAGTACTGTTTAAATATTAGTTGAATTGCTATATATCGTTTTTGATAATACATACTATTGATATAAAATTTCACCACTTTAGGGTGGAGTCTCTTTATCAATACATATACAAAATATTTAAGACAGCGAGTGACCGGATCGGGGATTTTAGTCCGTTACCTGCAGAGAGGCTGACTGCGCAACGGTGACCAACGTCCTGGACGTCGAGAGGTGAGGGTAACCCCTCACGGTATTGCGTCGGACCGACCACGGAGGACAAGGAACTCGGTATCGGTGGTCGGCCCAACGACGAAGGCGACGTGCTACGAGTGGGTTATGTGGCTGCGCGGCGCCCTTCTATCGCCCCGAATGGAGCCTGGCGGCATGTGCGCTAACCATAGCCCACCCCAAAAAAAAAAAAAAAAAAAAAAAAAAAAAAAAAAGCTATTTAAGACAAAATATTTTTACAATTAGTTTGTCCTATACTTTTATCCCGCCGTTTTCCTACAGATGGTGTTAGCAACAAGTAGACGTCGAGTACATATATTACAGGCGAATTAAAATGCACAATCAAGTAAACGTAACCCGATAGAATAAGTAGCCAATCTAGACACGCGGCAGCGTGTCAATCCAAATTCAAGCAAAGAGCATGCCGATGCGTTACATGAACCATTTTCTAGCCGCTTTTACCTTCATAATTCAAAAACTGTTCAAATAAATGACGAGGATTCGGTTCATGAGTTAACATTTTATTCCAGAATAAATAAGCCGTCATTAAATTCGACAACTACACCACATTATCATAATATTGAACTTGCCTACCTTTTTCACATTTATGTTTATATCGAGATTTGTGTTTACATCACATAAATTCTCGAATAAAATGTCCATACATGAGCCGAAACCTTGTCATTCCGGGAAAATGCATTTATATTAAAAAAATTGCAGGTAATGCTCACCGAATGCTCTTCGATGCTTATGGTGAGACTGCTATATGTAAAACAACATGTCGTAAGTGATTTTAACGTTTCAAGACCGATGATTTTATAAGACAAGAACGGAAAGCTTTTTGCATTGCTTTGGGACTGTTGATAAAAATGGGTTTTATATGATATCCCCAAGTGCTTAAAATCATGTGGAACACGATATCCCTAATACTTATAATGTATAATATAATAGAATAAGAAACATAAATTTACTTATAATCAGTTTTTTCAATAGCGCTTTGAATTATGAAAAACCAAAAAGGGCGTCAATATAGTTGTAGTTTGTAGTATTTTGAGTGTAGAGAAACGAACACAATAAATTCAATTCAATTTTTATTATGAAGTGTAAGTATATACTATGAATACGTTCAAATAATTAACAAAAATAATTGTGCTCAAATTTTTAGAGATACTATATCATAATTTGCGACAAAATACAAGCGAATAGTAATATCATACTTACCTAATTTCGTTAAAATAGCTTTTATATCTATGGTTGCAAAGGATTTTCCCTTGTGACAATGTGCCTAAAAGTACTGCAAATAAAAGTTATTTCATTAATTTTATAGTATGACGGGGAATTTAGAAATTTCTATAGGGACCATTCAAATAGTGTGGTATCACTGAGGTACTCTGTTCTTATAAACTATTAATGTATAGTAGAAGTGAATTCGTTAAACAGATATTAATAATAGTGTGGTGACGGAGTAAGAATACAATTTACCACCCCATTTCCTGCCCGAGGATGTCTTAAAAGACGACAAAGGGTTTACAATATGCATATAATATCTATGTAAGAGAAGGAAAACTCGAAATGAAACCCTATGCTAACCCGCCTGACGAGCGTGATGTTGTAGGTCAATTTCTCGCCAATTGTGGAGGAGGCTCAAGCCCAGCACTGGGACATATATGAGCCGTGAGGTGGAAGATGTGGAGGAGGAGCGGAAGGCTATACGAATTTTATCGCGTTTGTATTTGATTTTTGATTGTCCGACGTTTCGAACACCTTACAGTATTCATGATCACGGGTGGACTAAGATGTCTCACGTCTAACAAGTCTTCGTTATTACAGGGATTTATATCCACCCGCTACAGAATTAGTTAATAAATTGTGACCCACATTTTGATACAAATTTATTGCTAATACAAGAAGAAAATGATTATAAATGAAAAAATTACATTGTTTATGGTTAATAATTATTAAACATTTAATTTGTAGTATTATTATAATAATTTATTAATTTAAACCTAACAAATCTAATATACTACCACTGGATTGGAACGCAGCCCCACTGCGCAAGATCCGGCAAGAAAATGCAGAGGGTATGATGCTAAATTATTATCTACTATTAAAAGGCGTGAATTAATTTCTTCTTGTAATAATTATATTCCTCGGCAATAAATTTGTTTCAAAATGTGGGTTAAAATTTAATAACTAATTCTCTAGCGGGTAAATATATATCTCGATAATACCGATTACTTTGTTAAGTTAGGTAGAGCAATCAAAAATCAAATACAAACAAACGTAATAAAGTCAGAAAAATAATTTTATTTACATTGTGTACCTGTAACTCTCACGTAAACATCAAAAATTATTGGTCTACTACCTCACGCTAATGAAATATTTTATACCACTAGACGTAGACATATTTGTTAAAAAAAAATAAAATAAAATGAGGTGGGCATACAGTTTTGTTTCAAATTTTGTCATACATTTATTTCATTATATTAATTGATGGCACTTTAGCGGACTAGTATACTAGTGGTAATAATATGTTGACGCCTAGGAGATAAATGATGAGACAGACTAGCTTATAAGTAAATACACATGATGAGGTGCGAGTAAGTACGGCATCAACTGTAGTTATTTAGTTTAAGCTTATTTCCATGTCGGTTAGTAAACATTGTAGGGATTTCATTAATGTAAGTGCTCTTACGTTGTGATTAGTGTTAAGCTGTGCAAGTATTCATGTACGAAAACTATTAGGCTATGCTTAAGGTAGAATTGCAGATATAATGTATGTGGCACATTAAGTGAAAAGTGAGGAGGAGGTCATGGTCTTACTGTATAGCATCTGATTGGTCGGGCCAATAACAGTTTAAAGTAAGGCCTCACTTCGCCTTTTGTGCAGTTTTGACATCGTAGTGGTATCAAGTGGCCCCCCTCGGTGGCATAAATTCGTGGTATCTTAATCATTTCCATTTGGTGACAGAGTAAGAATATAATTCACCACGCCCTATTGCCCGTGGATGACATAAAAGACGATTAAAGGATATAATATGCACATAACATTTGTAGCAGGAAAACTCAAAATGAAACCCTATACTAGTATGTCTTACCAGCAAGGTATAGTTGGTCTATTTCCTTCTAAAGTGAGCGGCAAAAGCAGGATGATCATGATGGTATAGTAAACTAGTTTCCCTACAATTTTGATGGCCCCTTGTCCTCGTTTCCAGGTGGTGATAGAGTAAGAATACAATTCACCGTCTCCCTTTCTTGCCCGTGGGTGTCGTAAAAGGCGACTAAGGGATTATTGCAAATAATATCTATGCAAAAGAAGAAAACTCGAAATAAAACCCTATCCCTTTGTATCCCGGCGCATAGCCGGTGTATAGGGTTTAATTTTAAATGATAGGTCAATTTCTATTGCGTTTATTTCTAACAACAGTGCAATAAGGATTAATTTTCTATATATAGCGAGAAAATTTCCAAATTTATAAATAAACAATTATGAGATACAAATTACTTGCAATTTAGAACAATCAATTGTTATCGCGGAAATAATTGCCCTATTAATCGGATACCAACTTTCTTTAACTTTAGAGGATAAGATAATTAACTAAGAGAATTGGATATGATAACTTAGATATCGTAGTGGTCTATGCAGCGATCGTATTAGTGTATACCAAAAGCCATGTATTCGATTCCACGTAAGATATTATTTTTCCACTATTATTTATCCACAAATGAGTTTGAATATAATTTGTGGTCGTTAATTGTATATAAATAGTTATTTACATTTTTCCCGCGATACAAATTTGTTATTATAATAATTATATTATTAAATGTCCCACCTTCGTAGTCAATGTATCTTGAAATGCTAACAAATAATAATCTTATAAGTCAAATACATTTTTTTTACCTCTATGAGTTGAGGATGCTTAGTTGTTATGTGTAATATTTCAAAAGTATGTTTAGTGGCTAAAGATACCTCGCAAATTTTAATTACAACACACTAAAAGACGAAAGTAATTAGGTAAATTACAGCACGTACGTAAGCTTATGGTCTTAAAAGTTATAATAGAAAGAGCACTTTGTCATGTCAAGCTTTTAGCAGCCTCTTTAATTTCTCTTTGTGCAGTAAATTAAGACATTAAATCGTTTACGTCAAGGTATAATGAGAGAGAAGTAAATGAATCAAGGGTACAATCTACGTACAATATGCGTTAAATGAATTGATGGTAATATTACAAACGCGAGAGTATTAGCATTGTTTGCATAGTGATGTAATTCACTTACATTAATGCTTTGACTTGCAAAATAAATTAATCATAATCATCCTGTTCCTATCTCAATTAGTTGGAGTACACGCAATATGAACTATTCTTCCATCCTACATATTGCGAAGAGATTTGACAATAGTTTTATGACCAGTCACTTGCCTAACGTCAAACCTATGTGGGAATGTCATTGTTGATCAGACAGCTTTAGAGTTGGAATTTGCCTAGGTCGATGTTTTTAGTTATCGTTCATGACATCCACCCGATAGACACATCTCAAATAGCAAAATTACAGTAAATAATAACCCATATTTTTCGGATTGAATTCAATTTAATCAAACATAAAAAAATCATGTTCTTATTGTATCTATTTAATACGTTTTTAGAGTACATAACAATAAATATGGCCGGAGAGGGATCGCCACGGTGATAGGCCGTGTTGTTACAGGGTTTCATGTCAAGTTTTCCTTCTCTTGCACCGATGTTATATATTATAGCCCTTAGTCGTGGGTTCGCACTCGCGGGTAAAATAGGGTGAGTGATGAATTGTATTCTTACTCCGTCACTACACGGCAAGTCAAATTAGTCTTGAGATATCCATTCATTGGCCAATCGATTCCCAATGTTGATGTTGGTCTTTCAGAATTACTCTTCGGAAAGGCTTAAGGACAAAAATACCGTAATCACGAGAGTGCTCTTGCCCATTATACATATTTATATATCCGTTTATTCATTAGCCCAACGACTTTCACTGTTGGACATAGAAATATGCCTACAATTAATCTACATAAATGTCCGTGTAGGGACAGAGTACGAATACAATTCACCACTCTCTTACCCGTGGATGTCGTATCAAATCGGACCGAGGCAATAGTGTTAAGAAGCCATTATTTTTTTTTTATGGGTGGGCTATGGTAAGCAATACGCGCGCGGTCCATTCCGTCCGGGCTATGAAAGGACGGCGCGCGGGCCCATAACCCACCCGTACCCACGTCGCTTCGTTGTTGGGCCGACCACCAGAGCAGGGTGACTTGTCGTCAGTGGTCAAATAACTCCGTCGTTTGCCAATCAAATAGAAAAAATGTTTTTTGTTAGAAAGGGAGAATGTTATAGAACATAAAATTTTATGTATCAACTGCCCCGTGTGGTGACGTCTTAAGAACACAGGGTCGAAATTCCTTCCTTTGTCATAGGAGTAGTAATTCTGTCTAATGTAACACCAGGGGAATAGGAGAGTAATTTTCCCCAGTGGTAAGGGTTATATTCAATAGTGGAGACTATAGGGTAGCAGATGGATAGATAGGATAGGATGATATTTGATTAATTTAGTTGGATTTTTCATTGCCATGATAAATGACTGTTACGTTATTCCAACTGCAAGACTTTGCGAGACTCTTGCTGCAATACCAAGACCAAGACTCGAGTGTGCAATACCAAGACCAAGACGAGACCAGGTGTGCTATTGCAAGACCAAGACCAAGACTCGTCCAAGTCTCGTCTTGGTCTTGCATTTGGGCAACACTAATTAAGATTACCATGATGATACGACAATTATCTAAACACTCCTGTTTATTCTGAAATGGAAGGAAGTAAGGAACCCACCACTTGCCCACGGTAATCAATATACCGCACACCATAATAGAAGAAATACGGGATAGGATTAATGTGGACTAAGAAATAAGGAAATCTTACTCTCACGTGATGAGCACCTTCCAGAACATCAACTTGCAATTTTCTGCAGAACTTTCGACACGTGTTTCGCCTCTAAACGAGGACTCATCCTCAGGACGGTCATCCTCGAACGAAAAATTGCAAAGAGAAAATATTAACATCTCCAAATATGTTAAATCAAGATTCGTCGTTTATAGAAATACTAACAATAAAATGCAAAAGCATTCTATCCACAGCTTGTATCACGAACTGGCTCGTTTCATAGATTCAATTTTAAAAATTTGCTCCACTCGCGACTCGCACCCTGAATATCAATGACACTGAATTATGACTAGTATTTTCTAAGTTTCGTTCCGCCAGTTATTTTAATCTATTGCTCAAGTTTATAAAATTTTATTAAAATCTTGAATATTACGTACTGTAGATAAATATTTATTGATTAAATGTTATTCTTCATGCGATGGGATGATAATAATATAATATTTTAGCCCTTTTTACTTTCACGTAAAATTGGAAAAAATGAACTTGAGTTACCAGTATAAAGGATGTTAGAAAATATACGAGTATATCAACAACGCTTGCCAACTGTGGCAATTAAGTTATTATTGCCCACTATAAATATCTACAGGCAAGACATAGCGCGAAGAATTAACACGCTGAGGTGGCAATGGGCAGGCCAAATCGCTCGACGAATCGACAACCGCCGGGGAAGAAAGGTTTTCTCAGTGTAGGACGCCCCCTCACTAGGTGGACCGACAACCTGGTGAAGAATGCTGGGCGTCGTTGAATGTAGGCGCCACAGGACCGCACTCTGTGGCGCAACATGAGGGAGGCCTACGTCCAGCAGTGGACGGCGATAGGCTGAATTGATGAAGGTGATAAGACAACAATTCACAGCTGTCTGTCTTATCCGTGGATGCCGTAAAAGACGATTAAGGAATATAATAAGCATATAACATCTATGCAAGAGGAGGAACACTCGAAACAAAACTCGAAAATAGATCGCTTTGAAAAGAGCTGTTTTTAGAAAAATTAAGAAAATGGCTTATCAATTTTCAGAGTATAAAACGAATGAACATTTGTCATTTTTGCTTATCAGTTTTACTTTGTTTTACACTAGACTTGCGTAGCGCTTTACATGTTTTCATAACCCTTTATTTGGCAAGCTATGGTTTGGACACACACCACTCAATCTGTCCGGGACAACGGTAGGGTGGCGCGCGGCCCTATAAACTACCGTGTTACCTCCTCATCGCCAATGGTACCGATTCCTTGACCTCGGTAGCTAGTACCATTCTTCTGGAAAAATACATGTCTGGCTACGATCACCAACTTGCGTGCCAAGCGTAATGATCACGGCATTGCTCTCTCTTGGCTTCCCCCTATGCTTAACAGTGGATATTAATACGCTAATAAATGGAAGGATAGGAAACCAAATATGCGTAGCTATAATTGTAAATCTCATTTTACTCCTCTTTATATAAAACAAACTAAAAAATAGGATATTAAATCGATAAAAAGTACTCGGTGCGCCATTCGCCCACAACGCCAACGGAAATTGAATGTGAACTATCGGACATAACTGACATGACGCCGATGGACGCGTATGTTCAGCCGACATATCTGTCCATCAGACGGGACAAAGACAGTCATCTGGCGTCCGTATCATCAAAGAGTGGATGACATGTTTCAATTATAGCTCCAATTGTTAGCCTGGTTTTGGTTATAACTGATGTTTTGTTCAAATAATTGTAAAGTTAAGCTATTACATTTTTGTATAGTTTTTATATTGCACACTAAGTAAGTAAATAATAATAATAATAACACCTATTTTAAGTTGCCTGTATAAAATTAATGTAATTATACTTTGTAAGCGCAACGTACCGTATCTTTGAGTTATATTTTTTTTTGGCGCTTTATAAGTAAATTTTTACGATGTGCGCGCACATCGTCACAAATGTCAACTAGATAATCCTTACTAATATTATAAATGCGAAAGTAAGTTTGTTTGTTTGTTACGCTTTCACGCTTAAACCACAGAACCGATTTCAAAAATTTTGTCACCAATGGAAAGCTATAATATCAAGGAGTAACATAGGCTATATTTTATCCTGGTATTCCCACGGGAACGGGAACTACGCAGGTAAGGCGACTGAAACCGAAGCGAAGCGAGGGCTGGTTGCTGGTGCGTTATAATCATTGAGAAATACTTGCTCAATGGTTATGATAAAACTTTCGATGTATTAAATATCTTTTTTTAGTGTCGTTTTTTTTACAAACGTAGGATTCTTAAAAGGATTTGAGAAATATTTTTATCTTGTTACGCCAAAGAAGAATAAATTCTAACGTGCGTACTTTTGTACACACACACTTTTATATCATTACTAGCAACCCGCCCTCGCTTCGCTTCGGTTATAGGTTATAGTCGTTTTACCCGCGTAGTTCCCGTTCCCGTGGGAATACCGGGATATAATATAGCCTAATTTACGCCCTGATATTATAGCTTTCCATTGATGAAAGAATTTTTGAAATCGGTCCAGCCGTATTGAAGATTACCCGGAACAAACAGACAGACAGATAAAAAATTTTTAATTGCTATTTTAGGCATAGGTGTCGTGCAAATAACCGTGTGAGCATGAAAAAAGCCTATTATTTTGACATTACAAACAGACACTCCAATTTTATTTATTGGTATAGATCATTCTGCTTTTAGCCGAATTGCTTGCGGTCGATGCAATATGTACTATATATATATATACTATATCTATATAGTAAATATTGCAAAACTTATTAGCAATAGTTTTATGAGCAACCTTCGGCCTGATGTCAACCCTTTTTGGGAACGTAACTGTCGGAACAGGCGGCATCAAATCGAGTTGGTCCTGGATCATTTAAAAAAAAAAAATTAACTCATATTAGTCTTTTATAATACCCAACGAGTAATGTAAGAGTTGGTTATATTCATAGCCGCCCCCCATATAGCACATTTTAACCCCGACACAAAAAAGAGGGGTGTTATAAGTTTCACGTGTAACAAATTTAAATATCGGTTCTTTTTCTATTGCTTCGACGGTATATCAGTTGTCAAATTGGTGCAGTACGCTGCCACCTTGATTGCGTTCTTACAGACGCTCATGAGCACCTCCGGTGTAGATGGTTGTGGACAAACAGCAATGTCGATTCTGAACTAGCGATACTCCGCCGCGACTTTAAATCACTACAAAAAATATAGGTATATTTAGAAATGTTGAAAAACAAATATCGATAAATTGAGTATTTATATTTTATTGTTAAGTTTCATCAGAAAATATAGTGTTTAGAGACGACTTAAGTGTTGTAAATTAAAGAGTGTTTCTTGAGTAGGGTGTTTTTCAAATTACAAATTTTTTTTTTTTTTCTAAGGCAATAATTAATCTTAAGTATTAATACTACCAGTTCTTTGCTCCCTGTCGTGGTTAAGAATGATTCCCAAAAAATCTAATAAATCCTAACTGAAAATATGAATGCGAATGTGAGTTTGTTTGCTAGACTTTCACGCGTAAACCACTAAACCGATTTCAATGAGCGAGTAACATAGGCTATATACACGGGAACGGGTACTACGTGGATGCACGAGCAGGAATTTGCTATTTAATCCATATTTTGATTACCACACCTCATATGAAATAATACTAACATAGATTTAGCTATATATAAGTATTAAATTATCGCATTTATCAATCTAAATACTTAAAAAAAGGTATTTAGTTTTGTATAAACAGATTATGAAAAAAAATATACCTAAAATAAAAATTTTAACATAAAATCTATATAAAACCTTGAATAATAATAATAATAATTAATATCACCGTTCAATACGATGCAAGGGATTGAAGGCAGACGACAGATCAAAATCAATAGTTTTAAGTAAAATAGTCTGTAAGGGCGTAGTCTGGGCTAGTGGACTAACGCCGTGTTTGACAGAAGAACCTAAGGTTATAGTTTGATGTACCTAAAGCCCTTAAGTTCCTAGCCTATATGATGGGATACCTGCACCGCGCTACCTAAGGTGACAGGTAGATGTGAGATGGATGTTGGGTGGAGGATTGGTAATTCTCACTGCCAGTCAAACAGACTCACTTGACTGATCAGAACTGACGGCTAAGGGTGTCTTGGCCACAGTGAGATGGAGGTTTGGGTGGAGGATTGGTAACTCTCACTGCCAGTCAAGCAGACTCACTCGACTAATCAGAACTGACGGCTAAGGGTGTCTTGGCCGCAGTGAGAGGGATGTAACTGAGAGATGAATAAATTCAAATCTGATTTATTTTACACAATGTACACCTTATATACTACTTATTGCTAATACACACATATACCATTTTGTGTTAGTGTGTCGTACGTGTAAAGTATAACGCAGTGTCTTTAAATCATGTCAGTGCTAATTTTGCACATTTGTATGTTGACATGCTTTACTTGTATGTTGACATGCTCTACTTTTGAGTTTGCTGCGTTGCATGTTCAATGTGCATTGAACATTCTGGGGTCTCTCAGGAACACGACTGCAAGTCGTATAATTCGATAACCTCATATGGTCCAATGTGTCCTTCCGTCGTTTGTGGTGTTTGGACTGTAGTCTGGGGACGAGGTTTCCCATACCGTGGCCGTGGTTGTGGTGGAGCTGCCCGCTGTTTGTCTGTCTCTGTGGCTTGTGTTGTAGTTGTCTCCTTGTTTTGTCTTCTCGTAAGTCTATCTCGACATTGTTTGAGTGGTCTGAAATAAATTAAAAGACAAGCTAATACTATTAAAGAAAGAGATGTCACGGTGCTAACCACATAGGAATGAGACTCTATTCGCCTCCATATTGTGTTATCTAATCTTGTTTTTAGCTTTGCTTCTGAAGCGGCTAAGTGGTCAAATATACTGGTGGAGCTATCTAATACTTCCTCCTTCGGTATGTCTGGTATCTCTGATTGGACTACTTGTGTGTCTAGAGTAAAATTACTCCTTTTAAAATATGATGCTTGCACAGTTGTTGTTGTTATTCGTTTAGCTGCAAGAATGTTGTTCAACGTCTTTACTACACAGCTTTCTGAAATGTGTAGTACTCCTATATCCTCTAGGTTAATCTCTTGTCTTTGTCCATCACATATTATCGAAGCTGATTGTGTTTTTGTAGTGATAAACATCCACGTATTCTGCATGTAAAGTTGTTTCCATAAAATTGTAGATTGAATGTTGTATCTTCTTGATGTGCATTGTGATTTAGTGTTATTATTGTTGCTGAATAGCTGGTCAACAATGCAATTCTTGTTCAATTGCATGTTCTTAACAGCCACGGGATAGCAAACAAACTCCGATTTTTTGTGTAAACAATCTTTGAACTCGTCTTTACTTAATTCAAAGTATCGTTCATTGTTATAGTCGAAGCCTATGAATGCTCTTGGGATTGACAAGCATTCAAAAGAACTCCCGGTCAACTTTTGAGGAATCGCCGTTATGTGTATTAGCGTATATTTTCTTATGTCATGAATAGGATAGTACGCAAATACGTTTATATGTGTTGCATTTATTTCCATGTTAGTCTGTATTAATTGATCCTGAATTATTCTTAAGTTTCCAGGTAACTTTTGATTGGTTGTTTGTATTATATCATTAGCGTATTTAGGACTCAAAATCGTGTATATCGATGCGTTATTTAGGTATATCTCAAGTAACCCGTTGTAATAGTGAATAATCTCTGTTATGTAATTGCTCGCTAATTGATACGTTTGTATTACTTGTATTTTCACATTGTTAGCGTCTACCATCTTATACCATACGTCGTTATCGTACATGAATGCTATAGCTTCATTTAACTTCTTTTCAAAATTCTCTAACTTTTTCTTAATCCGCTCCTCGGTTTGGTTTACAGCGGATACTGTAGATATCATTATGTTTGTTTGATGATTGGCGGCGTTTATAAGTTCTTGTTGATTGCTACTCAATGAGTCAATACTTCTGTATACTTCATCGTTTACTCCGAACACGTATGTTAACATTTGTCCTAATAATCCACGTCTCCTTCTAGAAATCTTTATCCCAGTAAGGTAGTCCTTTATCTTCTCAAATCGTGCTTTCTCTTCGTTCAAATGATAATAAAATTCTGCACAATGGGTGTCTTTTGTATACTGTTGCGTGTCAGTGCATAACTTTTGAAACTGATTAGTTATTTTTATCGTATTATTTAAATTCAGTTCCAAATCACTCCTTTCGTAATTAGTTTCTATTCTAAAACTCCCTCTGTTTATTGTTGAAGTACCTATTTGTTCTACATATAGGCCTGGATTTAAATGTTTCATAGTAAACATTGATGTACTTGTTACTTGTCCGATACACAATAATAATGTAGTATAGAGTAACACGCCTGACTTAAGTGTCTTAGACTTTTTATTTATGTTATTTGCTATGTTACTATTCACAGGCGTTTCGGTATTTTTTCTTAACGTATTCGTGTTAGTCATTAATTCTTCCTGATATACGGGTAAAGGAATTAATGTATGTATTGATCGTTTTTGACATAAACCTGTCGATTTTTTGAGTGTCACTACTCTTATCACCCCGTCGCTTCCTGGGTGAACGCTTTCCACTTTTGCCAAGGGCCACTTACTTGGACTTATGTTTTCATCTTTTATTAGTACTATGGTTCCAATTTTGATATTTTCTTGAGTTTCTTTCCACTTGTATCTTTGTTGAAGTTGATGTAAATAATCAGATGACCAGGCTTTCCAGAAATCTTTCTTCATTCTTTGAATTTGTTTCCATCTATTTATTAAATCAGTATTTATGTTTGATAACGGATCTGGGATTCCAACTGCTTCCCGACCAATTAAAAAGTGACTAGGCGTTAGTATTGTATTATCATTGATGTCTTCGCTTTGTGCACATAACGGCCTCGAGTTTAGGCAAGCTTCAATTTGATGTAAAAATGTTATCATTTCTTCGTACGTTAATGTCGATTCTCCAATTACTCGACGTAAATGGTACTTTACTGATTTTACGCTGCTCTCCCAAATCCCACCAAAATGGGGGGTTGCTGGCGGATTAAAATGCCACTGAGTACCTATACTGGTCATCGTATTTTGGAATCCAGGTGACTGTGTTATTTGCAATAATTCTTGTTCCAAAAATTTCGCTGCGCCTACGAAGTTCGTGCCATTGTCACTATACATATGTGACACGTGTCCTCGTCTGGCCATGAACCTCCGCAGTGCCGCAATAAATGTTTCAGTTGTCAAATCTCCCACTAATTCTAGATGAATTGCTTTTGTTGCTAAGCATACAAATACAGCAATATATGATTTGTAGGACTTGTGACCTCTTCCTTTCATTGTTCTTGTTTGTATTGGTCCCGCATAATCCACTCCAGTGTGACTAAATGGATATGATTGCGTGACTCTTGCTTTTGGAAGTATCCCCATTTTCTGTACTTTCGTTTCGGACCTATATCTCGCGCATTTGACGCACTTTTTTAGTGTACCTTTGACAACTTGTTTTCCACCTATAATCCAGTATTTTTGTCGTAGGACAGCTGTAGTTAGTTTATTTCCTCCATGTAATGTTTTCATGTGTGCGTTTTGTATTATTAATGACGTTATCTGATGTCGGCGTGGTAATAGTATAGGATGTTTTTGATTATATGGCAAGTCAGCGTTTTCTATTCGACCTCCAACTCGTAATAATCCATCGTTATCAATAAATGGATCTAGTGTGGATAATTTACTGTTTTTCTGCAGTGATTTTTTCTTTCGAATAATTTCTTTTTCATCGTAAAATTCTTCTTGTTGCAATATGCATAGAATTCGTTTCTCTGTTTCTTCTAGTTCCGTACAGGATAATGGTTCGTGCTTTTTGCGCTTGCTGATAAATCTGTAGCAATACGCTAATGTTCTTATCATTTTATTGTAGTTAGAAAATCGACTCCAGATGTCATACTTTTCATTCGTAGTATTAATTGTTGTTGATAAACAGTACTTGGCTTCTTCATTTGGCTGTGGTGCTGTTGTTGTAATAGGTATATCACTCGTCTGTAACCATGGTGGGCCGTTCCACCATAAGGAACAGTTTATTAATTTTTCTGGCTCCAATCCTCTTGATATAATGTCCGCTGGGTTTTCAGACGATATGACATGATTCCATTGAGCGTTAGGTATTATGCTGTTAATTTCTGACACTCTGTTGGCCACGAACGTATGCCATCGCCCAGGATCTCCTTTTATCCATCCCAACGTGATCATAGAATCCGTCCAGCATGAAATCACGGTATTGTTATCACCGTTTAGAGCTTTTTTTATTTTTTCTATTAAATTAGCCAATAATACTGCGGCGCATAGCTCAAGACGCGGTAATGTTGTTTTTTGTTTTTTCGGTGCAACTTTTGACTTAGCTTGGAGCAATGTTATGTAGTAACTGTTATTCACCATTACTCTGCTATAGACGACAGCCCCGTATGCTTTTTCTGAGGCGTCGCAGAATCCATACAGCTCAAACTTTGTCCTGTCTATCGTGTGACACCATCGTGGTACTTGTATATTTTCTATGTTTTTTAACTGTTTTTGTATTTCTGTCCATTTATTTCGTATTATGTCATTTACTGGTTGGTCCCATTCCATCCCAGACGTCCACAGTTGTTGTACTAGTAATTTTAGTGTTATGATGATGGGGGCCAACCAGCCCAACGGATCAAATATTTTCGCCACCTCTGACATAATGAACCGTTTAGTGGGTTTTGTGTTTTCTGTTGTAGTTATTTGAAAACAGAATTTATCTTCGCCTGGAGACCATATAATTCCCAATGACTTTCTTGTTTCGTCTAAGGGAAGTTTCAGCATCCGACTTTCTTCTTTATCGCATGTTAAATTGTTCAACAATTCCGAACTATTTGAAGACCATTTTCGTAGTTGGAAACCACCTTTGTTTAACATTGCTATTAATTGTTCTTGTAATTCCTTGACGGAGCTTTCCTGGGATTCTCCTGACAAAATATCGTCAACATAGAAATCCTGTAACGTTACTCTACTGGCGATAGGGTAATTGTCTTGTTCGTCTAATGCTAGTTGTTGTAATGTTCTCACGGCCAGATAAGGCGCGCTTGTTGTGCCATACGTGACCGTTGTTAGTTCGTATTCACTAATGGCCTTTTTTGGAGAAAATCTCCATAAAATTCTTTGATATTTATAGTCTTCTTGGTTTATTTTTATGAACCGGTACATTTTCATAATGTCGGCCATGAAAGCAATCTTATGCGTTCTCCAGCGTAATAATATGTTTGATAAGTCTTGTTGAAGTCGTGGTCCTTTATGTAAATTTTCATTAAGGCTTATTTTACTACTTGTTTTACTACTAGCGTCAAATACCACTCGTAGTTTTGTTGTAAGAGAGTCTTCTTTTATTACCGCTTGGTGGGGAATATAATACTCTCCTGTGTAATATTCTGGTTTAGGTACTTTTCTCATATGACCCATATTTAGGTACTCGTACATAAATTCCTTGTATTGTTGGCGTAAATTGTCATTTTTTTCGAACTGACGTTCTAGTTGTAATAGTCGAGCCACGGCTTTTTTCCTTGACTCGCCATATTTTATGTTCGCGTCCTTAAACGGCAGTCGTACCGTATAAGTGCCGTCGAAACTTCGTATTGTAGTATTTGTATAGTAATTTTCACACAACTCATCATCTTTGGTGAGTGCATAGTGTCGTGGAATTTCTTCTAATTCCCAAAATTTTGTTAATTGTTGTATGTCGTCGGTGCGAGTCATCATGCTTAATACTTTGATGCCACCGTTTGTGTCTTGCGGATATAACCCGGATAAAATCCAACCCAATTCTGTTTCTTGAGCGATTATACCGCCTTGTAGTCGTTTAAAACCTTGTAATAGTATTTTACTATATTCTTGGGCACCTAAAATTATGTCTATAGGTCCCTTTTTGTTGTACGTTGGGTCTGCCAATAGAACATTGTCCAACTCTTGTAATTGTTGTAAGTTACTTCTTGGTAACGAGTTTGTAAGCTTCGGTAGTACTATAAGTGTTACAGGTAGTCTGTACTCACTAGAGTACCTTGGTTGTAGGTTTATGTTAATTGTATATTTCGATGTCTTAGGTTCGTTGTCTCCAATGCCTTTTATTTCGGCTCGAACCTTTTGTCTTGGATACGACAGCAGTTGTGCTACTTCTTCCGTGCAAAATGACGCTTCTGAACCTTGGTCACACAATACTCTTAATAATTGTGGTGTTCCATCATACGACGTGGTTTGTAATAGCGCTGTGGCTAATAAGACCGTATTTTTTGCCTCTAAATTGGTAGCTGATAAGTTCGATAACGTTGTGTTTTGTTTTTTATCACTCATAGTTGGTTTAGGAGTGAACTTTTTCGTATACTCAGAAGACTCTGGTTGTCTTTTAATTGAATCGAATGTTCGGTGTAATAGTGTGTTATGACCTTTATGTTGACATATTTCACATTTTGTATAAAACTCGCTCGTGCATTTTATTTGTTTATCATGATTAATAGATTAGATAAGCAGCGTTTGCACATTTCTTTGTCTGAGACTTCCTTATATCGTTGCGTCACGTTCAAGGTTTTAAAACTAGGGCATTTATTTATATTATGTTCTGTGCTTTTGCAGTACCAGCAATGTTTACTTTTTGATGATTCTGCTATTGGTACGAGTGTTCCCCGGTATTTATTTATTGTATGATTCACCGAGTTATTACTCAGGTGATTGTACGTAATTTTTTGCTGATCGTAGGACTTTAAACTTTTAAATCTTTTTTCTAAAAACTGTAACATTTCTTCAAACGATTCCAATTTGTTTGGGTGTTGTAACTGATCCTCGTATTTTGAATCAGTTTGTTGGTCCCATTTCCTGGCCAAAAGTCTAGCCAAAATAGGGTCCCATGTTGAAATGTCAATTCCTTGATGTTTTAAAGATTCCAAACATTCTTTTATGGTGTCGTGCATGTCTCTTAAACCCGCTGCATTCGCAACATTTAGCTTGGGTAAATCTAATAATTTATCGATGAATTTAATTGATATCATTCGTTCGTCTTCATAACGTTGCGTAAGCAATTTCCACGCGGTTTCATAGTTCGATTCACTTATCGTTAGATGACGTATAATTTTTGCTGCGTCACCTTTTACATTTGTCTTTAAATATTGCATCTTTTCTACCAATGAAATATTTTTATCTTCATGAATAATTTTTTTGAATAAATCATGAAAAGTATACCATGAGTCATAACTCCCAGTAAAAGTTGGAATAGAGATACGGGGTAGTTTTCCTGACGACTGTGTTAAGGTTATTTTTTCGCTGGAACTGTCATGGATTTTTTCTTCCAGCATCTCCATTGTAGTATCGAACTCAATTTGGGTGTTTTCAAAATATTTATTTTTGAAGTAAAGGTGTCCCGATGTATCCTCCTCCAATAATAATTCAATGTGTGTTTCTTCAATATCCTGCCATCGTTTTTGTAAGTTGTTTATTGTAGTTTGTAAATGCCATATAGGTTTGTTTTCAGTGACTGATTCTTTCGCCTGAATTAGCCTTTTTGACATCTGGGATATCCTGAACATTTGTATAAACGTCTTGGGATTCCCTCTCCCTTCTTCTTCGTTTGTGTTTTGTTCTTCAGGTTCATATATCGCCTGAACAAGTTGAAGTCTTGCTTCATAGTTTTGTAGGTGGGCTAAGCCCTCGTTGTATTGTTTTTGGATATTTCCAAAGTAATTTGTAGTGATATATTTGTGAGATGATAACATCTCTTGTTTTTCCAGTTTCGAGTGATTCTCTTGCACCCGTTGGAAAATAGTAGTTAGTGTTTGTCTTTTTTCGTCAATGTATTTTTGTGTTCTTCGGCTCACGGAGTCCTTTTTAATGTTTGTAATTATCCTCCTGATCTCGTTATAATCCTCCTCCTGGCTTCTGATTGCTGTGTTTATTTCTTGTATGTCCATAGTGCTTCTTTTGTCTTCTTCCCTAATAGCCCTACCCTAACTTCCCTACTACTAATGTTTTAAGTCAATACTTATCGTACCTGCGCTCTCGCTATAACACGTCCCTGAAGGTGCGACTTCTCAATCAGCTGGTGAGTCCCGCTTGTGGGAGGCCAGTGACCGAACCGCAACGAGAGGCTTTCTGACAGAGTACGTAAGTAAAAGTCTTTCAGTCAATTCCGAAACTGATGCTTTGTTGAGTACACCAGCCCGTTCTTAACTGATTTGTATGTCTGTTATGTCAAACCTACGGGGGGGTTAGAGGGAGGAAAAAAAACTTTACTTTTACTCGAAGGACCAAATGTACAGGCTTAGTCTGGGCTATGGACTAACGCCGTGTTTGACAGAAGAACCTAAGGTTATAGTTTGATGTACCTAAAGCCCTTAAGTTCCTAGCCTATATGATGGGATACCTGCACCGCGCTACCTAAGGTGACAGGTAGATGTGAGATGGATGTTGGGTGGAGGATTGGTAATTCTCACTGCCAGTCAAACAGACTCACTTGACTGATCAGAACTGACGGCTAAGGGTGTCTTGGCCACAGTGAGATGGAGGTTTGGGTGGAGGATTGGTAACTCTCACTGCCAGTCAAGCAGACTCACTCGACTAATCAGAACTGACGGCTAAGGGTGTCTTGGCCGCAGTGAGAGGGATGTAACTGAGAGATGAATAAATTCAAATCTGATTTATTTTACACAATGTACACCTTATATACTACTTATTGCTAATACACACATATACCATTTTGTGTTAGTGTGTCGTACGTGTAAAGTATAACGCAGTGTCTTTAAATCATGTCAGTGCTAATTTTGCACATTTGTATGTTGACATGCTTTACTTGTATGTTGACATGCTCTACTTTTGAGTTTGCTGCGTTGCATGTTCAATGTGCATTGAACATAGTCCATCAAACCTCACAACCCCATAATCAGGTTTTAGATATCATCATTGTACAATAGTTTTACACCTACCGTTGGCAGTCCACGAGTGTTATGTGCAAACGTGGAGTGTCATCGGTAGATGTCCCATCCCATTTTAACATTAAATTTCTCCAAAGGCCTCTGCGTGTTGGTTCCATATCCCCATGTAAGCCTACCAAAGGACCGGGTATCTTCCTTTGTAAGATACCCGTGACACTGAGATACATGAAAATAATAATAATAGTTTATTTATTTCTCCTTCACAAAGGTACACAGATTATACAGGTACAACATAAATAGGTAATATAATAATAATACAATTGCTTTGCAAATTTAAGTTTTAGATGAAAGATTTTGCCTTTACACTCGAGCTTTCGTTAAAATTAGTATAAAAAATCTTAGATTATACTAATCCTATAATATTCAAAACAATATCAACAATAATGATAACGATCGGTAAACAGTTGTCGTCTATCGTATAGATCGGGACCTATTGGCGGAGGCAGCCATCGTGCACTCGCTGTCCTCAACGCCCCAGGTGGACAGGGTGGACGCCGAGGCTAGCCGCATTCGCCGTGCGTTAACGCAGATTTACGATGCGGCCATGCCCTGTGTGCGGTGTCTACCCTCGACAAGGCCTGTCCCCAGGTGGTCCTGAGAGTTGGCGCAATTCTGGGTCACGTGCGTACGTTACACACGCAGCCGGCGGCACTACCACGATGCAGAGCGTGATCGCCAGCTGCATGAGGTTTACCGCAGTGCGGGGTCCCTCCCCTCACCGAGGCTCTCCAGCCCGGCCTCCTCACCAGCGTCATCGAGGACCTGTTCCCACGACGGGCGGAATACACGCACCTGGCCATGGCTTCGCCAGACAGCAACAGGGAGACCGACGAGAGCGTCTCGCACATCACGGAACTGGAGAAGGGGGCGGCGGTAGCGCGTATGCGTGCTAAATCCACCGCCACCTGGCTCGGTGGTGTATCCGACCGGGTGCTGACCCTGGTCCTCGACCATCTGGGATCACGCCTCAGGGGACTGTTCTACGATTGTTTGACGTCTGAGCAGTTCCCTGGGTGTTGGAAAGAAGAGAGGCTGGTGCTTCTGCCGAACCATGGTCTCCCGAGTTGGCCCTGGCCTTCAGGTATATCGTGCTGCTCGGCGACGCGAGCAAGCTGCTGGAGAGGGTGCTGACTGCCCCCATCGAGCGTCGGGGTCGGGCCAGATCTGTCGGACGCCCAGTTTGGGTTTAGGAGGGGGCGTTCGATAATCGCGGCCTTGCTGCGCCTGAGAGCGGTCAACGGCGGAGGAGTGCTGTTGGTGGTGGCCTTAGACATCACCAATGCATTCAACAGTCTGCCATTCAGCTGCATCACAGAGGCGTTCCAGTATCACGAAATGCCCGTTTATTTGGGGCGGCTGGTGACAGACTATTTGGAGAGACGCAGTGTCCTCTGCACCAACCGAGTAGGAGACGTTGTGCGAACGCCCATGACGTGCGGTGTCCCACAGGGGTCGGTCCTCAGCACCACTCTGTGGAACATAGGCTACGACTGGGAGTTGACGGGGAGCCTCCCATCCGAGCTGGGCGTAATTTGTTACGCCGATGACACGCTCATCACAGCCCGTAGTGCGACGCTGGAGAAGGTGACAAGCCTGGCAACTCTCGGCACCGAAGATATTGTCAAGCGAATCGAGGCGTTGGGGTTGCGGGTGGCCCTGGACAAGATGATGGCCCTCTTGTTCTACGGGTCCCGTATGGGTCCTCCCATCGGCGTCTCGGTCACCATCAAGTCGGTTGACATCAACATCCGGGCCCACATGAAATACTTGGGCCTGGTGCTCGACGGGCGTTGGTGGATCCAGGAGTATTTCCGTTGACTTGCTCCACGGCTTGTCGGCGCGGCGTCCGCCCTTTCTTGGCTTATACCGAATGTGGCCGCTTTCTGCGAGGCAGTCGTCTCGCGGAAGGAGGCGGCAAAGCACGCGTGGGAGGAACGGCTCCATGACGACGCGGTCTGCCGCCAACAGCGTAGCGACAGCGGGGACGTTGGTCGCCATTGCGCGGGCAGCCTCTCTGTAGGTGACGGACTAAATCCCCGATCCAGACACCCACGACCTCGGTTAGGGCGACATCATGCGCAGGTACTCGCGCCAACGCCGCCCCAAGTAAAATATTAGGCTAAGAAGACCTGTAACAGTAGAGCCTACATGACTGTGGTGAGTGTGAAAGAAGCGAGCAAAGTATGTTCATAATCGAAGTAGATATCTTTTGTTTCTTAATAGTTCTCCGAAAATCAGGCGCGGGTCTACGTATATAGTTGAACAGTATCTAACCAAAGCTTTTAACTACCTACCCATCAAATTGAGACTCAAATAACGTAATAATATTAATTAAGTACTACTTTGTTTATATATCGAAGTTTCCTGACACGTAATGAATGCATAAGCATTATGCAATAAATTTTCATACATACCATAAATTTAATTAAACATTTAAGTAAAAATTATGGCCATAAATGTTTTGCCCTGAATCATACAATGTGAATTCATAAATATATGTACCTATAGCTCTGATCTAATATATCCATTTTGTGATGGAGTGTAATTTTAGTATATCATCACGCCCAATGTCATATAAGATAACTTAGACATAGAAAAGAATATTATATAAATATTAAATACATTCGAGTGAAAAATAGTTTAATTATAGATATTACTTTTTTATTTTATAATTTTATTTTTATTTTGATGTGTACAATATAAAAATATAGCATTATAATATAAAAGAATATATTAGAATATAGTAATATAGCATTAGAGTTATTTTCGAGAGAATAAAATGCTTTTTTTAAGATAATAATTTAATAAGATATTCTAGAAATGTTATTAATTTGTATTATATAAAAATATCTAAATATTGTTTTCGCTGCAAAAATTGTCTTGCGAAAATTTTACCATTTAAAAATAACACTTTACATCATCTATTTCCTA
This sequence comes from Lymantria dispar, assembly GCA_032191425.1. Lineage (NCBI taxonomy): Eukaryota > Metazoa > Arthropoda > Insecta > Lepidoptera > Erebidae > Lymantria > Lymantria dispar. The sequence goes on from CM063441.1 coordinate 25,312,425, forward strand.
ACCTTATCGTATGATGTAGGGATATAAAAATACTACAGACAAAGTTGTGATACTTATATTATTATGTGGCTCTCAACATATGTGATCCCAACCGCTAATAGGCATCGTGCGGAAGTTGCCTACAAAAGCAGAAAAGTTTGTCGGAAGCCACGTACCTAAGTAGCGAAAGATTTCCCAACTATCACGAACTTCAATAATCCCAGTAAGTCGATTGTATTAAACTTATTTTGATAAACGACTGCGTGTAAATGTTTTAGATTAAATAACATTTAATTTATGAAGATCTTTAAAGGCATATTTATTTTTCCATGCATATTTTCTGGCAAATGATATTTTGGGTTAGTATGCATAAACAATATCGATCATGAGTTTCGAATACTAGGTTAAGCAATAAATGTAGGGCGGATTGTCGATAGAAATATCCTTGGGCAATGTTACCTAAAGCTTTTTTGGTTTGAGAGCCCTCAGTGCTCACTTATAGTCAGGGCTAAGCTGTTAAAGCCATTTACGGCTGGAAGCTAAATACATTAAAATGAAAATACCTAGGTATGTCAAGGAATTGGTGCCAGTGGTCAATACAAATTGCGATAGGGAGGTAAAACGACAGATAATTGAGCCGCAAGCCGCCCTTTCATCGCCCTGGATAGCACAAGCGGTGGATACCTAGATCATTGGAAAAAAACTTGGGAATAAGAGTTACTATTCTTTTTATCACCAAGAAATTCTCAATAGCAAAGTATTGTACACTGTCTGCTAGGATCTTGAAGTAACAATTATGAATGTTAAGCTCTTACACGTGTCTATTAGCGACAAAAGAAAATAACAAAATGATTTATTATAAGTAGAGCTTACTGAGGAAAATAGTCTTCCAGGAAAATAAATAAAACTATGTTGCTGTTAGCAATAACGGGATAGATAAAAAAAATATTGAATTTTATATAAAGACTAGCGGACGCATTACACACTGTTCTGTTCAAATCTAAAAAAAATAAACGAAATTCTCCTTAAATTTAGAGCCCAACGCCATCTACCGGATCCAATTATTAATTTAAACCAACCTCGAACTCCAGTGGGATCACACACAAAAAAATTATCAAAATCGTTGCAGCCGTTTAGGATCACTTCAGTCACATACATAGATACGGACAGAAGAATTACATTTACAATATTGTGGGGAGCCGGCCCTGATGTCACTATGGGCGTCGCCCGTCACTCACCCAACGCTGAATGATAAGGCCATAATTACCACACCTTTTTTTTTTTTGGGGTGGGCTGCGGTCGGCGCGCTCCTCGCACCACTCCGTCCGGGGCGACAGACGGGCGTAAGCACGCAACACCCGCAACCCACCCGAAAACCACGTCGCCTTCGTCGTTGGGCCGACCACCGGAGCAAGGTTACTTGACATCAGTGGTCAGCCCGACAGAATACCCCCTATTGGGGTACCCTCCCATCGACCGACGTCCCCCCATCGGGGAGGACGTCGTTCTTTCCTCACGCGGTCGGCCTCTCGGCGGGTGATGGACTAATCCCCGGTCACGTCACCCGCCATAATTACCACACTTGCCAGGTTGTTTGGCGAGCGTAGTTGAAATTATTAGTTTCAGGAGGGAACACAATTGCCCACTACCCTAGTTAATCCCTTAGCTGGTTTTTACGACGTTGGTACATTGTATTCTTTGCCATTCATCACTTTACCACACAGGACATATTCTTTGCCACACAGGAAATAATTTCTTTTATAACAATAAAAAAAATACTATACTTAATAAAGTTTTAAATGAGGTTTATTTAGCTTCCATGGGAGGTAAACTAAACCCTTTTTACTAACCCTGTGGTACTGTATCACACTGATTAAACGGATTCGCATAATATTTCTCTGCATGTCGGGTACGGGAGACTTTATCTATACCAATAAATAAAATTGGAGTGTCTGTTTGTAATGTCAAAATAATCTGGGGGCACGGCAGTGAGCCCGCCAAGTCGAGCAAAAAAAAAGTCGGGAAAAACACAACACTGCCGTAACATACTTTTCTCGAAGCCATTCAGGCCATTTTCGACCCCCTATAACTTCGTTGTTAATAAAACTAGAAGCCTGATTTTTAAGTAACCTAGCAGGCATTGTATGCACAGTGTGTATTTCAAATTTCATTCAATTTGAACTAATAGTTTAAGAATTATAACTAGTCAAAATTACGTAATTTTGTCACTCACTAACTGACTGATCATCAATAATAAAGTGACACTTCTAGCCGATATAAAAGCTTTAAATTTAGAACACAATTAGTGTTTAGTGTATAAATGAAGGAAAAATTATGAAACATTGTAATTTTCATCCAGTTTCCGAGATACACTAACTGCATAAATAATTTTGTGAACTCATATAAATATATAGGATTATAAAGTTACATTTGCAGTTAATTAAATGTAACTTTGTAAAAAATATGATTATATTTGTCGCCATCATTGCTTCCCTATGAGAATCGTAAAAACTGGCTAAAGACTGCGCAGATGGCGTAATTGTTGTTCTGAGTCTGAATGTAATTTGTGTCGGTTAATTGTATGTTCTTTCCGTATGGTGACGAAGTAAGAATACAATTCACCATTCTCGTTGCCCCATCTTGCCCGTGGATGTCGTATAAGACGACTATGGGATATAATATGCACAAACCATCTGTGCAAGAGAAGGAAAACTCAAAATGAAACACTATATCAACATGTCTGACCAGTATGATATAGTGGGTCAAATTCTCTCCCTTTGTGGAGGAGGCCCGAGCCCAATAGTGGGATATATAAAGGCTACGACGATGATGCGATGACGAATTATATGTTTGTAAAGCCCCCCACAATATAAGGATTATTATTCCCTTAGTGCAAGGCGTTGTAATTAAAAAAAAAGATTCAACAGGAAGGAGAGTAAGCAGCAGCTCTCGCCGGGGAAATGTATGATATCTCACTGTGAAACTAACCCGCCTACCAAATGTGGCGACTACGTCATTATTCCTCATATGGCGAAGAAAAATGAGCTCTAGTCATGGCAACTCTGTTATCTTTGAGCGTCGTTGGATGCAGGTGCCACAATACCGTACTTTATGTTGAAGCATGAGGGGGGGTGTCTATGTTCTACAGTGGACGGCGATAGACTGAATGATGATTGGCATAATTGGTGTGGACAGATACCTAGATATAATTATGTTCAATGATAATTTGTAAAATGGTCAATCAACTTAATGAAAAAGTAAGAGTGGGACATGTCTTATGAAATTGTACCAAAATCTCCCAAAGTATTGAGCAAACTAAATTGCCTGAAAATTACCTGAAAGAAAGAACGGCATCATTAGGCTCGATTTCCATCAAAGCGGAGAGGAGACTAGAGAAGATTTGTTTCAAAAAACCAATCAAATTTCTTTATTTCCACATCTCTCCGCTTTAGTTTAGGTAGAAGTGATTTAAACGGAAAGGAGAGATGTCTCATTTTTCAGAGAGTGGGCTCTAAGAAAATCCGTTGTTGGTATTCAAGAAGTAGAGGATACCGGAAAGGAAAATAAGTAGGTCTATCTACAAAAAAAAATGGGTTGTTCAGTCGTTAACGCGCCCCCAGCCAGGGTACCTGCAGACCCCCTGTGTTGGGATACAAATGTACGCTTGCCCGGGTATCGGGATCTCCACCCGGGTGGACCTTTTATTTCTCCCATACTCGTGGGAACCATATGGATTTCTCGTATAATAAAGATGAAGACAGGAGGGGTGAGATGCCCACCGCTAACGGGGAGCCTAGTTCCCACGCTACAGCCTTGCCAGGCTACTGCAAAACTGGCACAGACGGAAGGGATGCTTCGTCGGACCGCAATACCGCACTGGAGGCATCCGAATTAGCCGAGGGCCCGGCGATACAGGAGGCCCGAAAGAAGAAGCGGGGGGGAAAACCCACCCCTGCAACGGAGCGCGCCAGACGGCGCGCAGCGAAACAGCGACAGGTGGAGATGAAGGCACTGCATGCTGCCGGCGTTTCGCCCAGTGATAGCAGCGTTTCTGACGCAGGTAGCACTGCGACGGAGCAGTCGATGGACGAGGGCGGCAATGCCGCAGGGCCGTCCATCATAAATGAGAGCCCGGCCGCTCAGGCCGCCGGGGGGCCTGCCGCATTATCTCTGACGGCGGCTAAGATAGCGAGGGAGGAGGCCCTCCCCCCACAGGTGCGGAAGCGCCCTCTGAACAAGAGTGGCAGCGCCGCATCTGATTCGGAGGGGAGTGGAGACATTATGCCTCCTCCCAAGGTGGCGACCTCACGCAGGGGACGCAGAGGGCGTGGGGCCACGGTGGCGGCGAGGACCGGGACTCCGTCTCCAGTAAGCCAGGTGCGGGAGGCCGAGGCTCATAAGCGGGCAAATGAGGCGGCGGCTGCAAGGATGCTGAGGGTGTTGAATGATATCCCTCCCACCAGTGCGGCGGCTGCTGAGCCCGCTACGCACAGTGACCCCCCCAATGTCAGGAGTGCCAGCCCTGCAGGCTGAAAATGCTCGCCTCAGTGGCGAGGTATCAGGCCTGCAGCAGCATAATAAGAAGCTGGAGACGGAGCTGGCGACGGTGAAGAGGGAGAACCGCAGGTTGGCCAAAGAAATGGCTGACCTGCGTGTCCAGTTCACGCGGCTGTCGCCGACCGCGCCGATTCCAACAACTGGGCCACCGCCGTCGACTGTGCCACGGACGCCGCTGACGAGGGCTGACGCTGCCGCTGCCCCTGCTGCGCGGACTCACGCCACGGAGCGTGCCCTTGCCCCCGCTGCGGACATGCTACTTCCCGTAGTGGACGGCGTGTCGGATGAGGCTATGCACGCCATTTTCACCAGAGTTGTTCGGATGGTTGAGGCGCGCATCGAGGCCGTGGAGGCGAGACTCCCTCCTGAGGCACCTCTCCGGCCGTCGCTCGCTGCGGATAGGGCGAGGGCCGCGCGGCCGACGGTAGCGTCGAGTCCCACCCCGCTGCCATGCCAGGGAGGCCGCGTGACCAGCTTTGCGGCGGCCGTGGCTGGGCCTAAGGATCCCGCCGCTACTAAAAAGGCGAGGGCGGCGCCAGCTCCCGCTGTACAGCAGCCGGTGCCCACAACGATACCGCAAGCACCGGCTAACGCGCCCGCGACCGCGCCTGCTACGCTCAGCGCTGCTGCCATTCTGGAACAGGGTTGGCAGGTGGCTGAGCGGAGCAGGAAGGCTCGCGGGCAGAAAAGAAGGGCGGCAGCCAAAAACGCCGCGGAAGCTGCTCCTCCCCAGACGGGAGCCGGGTAAAAGAAGAGAGGCAAGAGGTCGCGCAAGGGGCTCCGGCCGCCAAAATCAGCCGCAGTTGTCATTACTGTGCTGCCTGAGGCGGCTGAGAGGGGCCTAAGCTATGAGGCCGTCTTGAGCCGCGCCCGGCGAGAGCTAGACGTCTCTGACATCGGAGGCGTCGAAGCTAGGACCCGCAAGGCCCAGACAGGGGCTCGGATCCTGGAGTTCCCTGGGGCCGAGGGCGCCAAGGAGGCGGACAGTTTGGCCACGAAGTTGCGGGGTCTGTTCGAGGAGGAGGGTGGCGTCTGAATCGCCAGGGCCGTGAAGTGCGCCGAAATGCGTATTACGGGTCTGGACGATTCCGTGATGGTGGAGGACGTCCGGGAGGCTGTCGTGGCTAGAACTGGATGTGCCTCGGACGCCGTCCGAATTGGCGCCATCCGCCCTGGTCCGGGCGGTGTCGGTGCCGCCTGGCTGCGGTGCCCGGTGGAGTCGGCCAAGATATTGGCCGACTCAGGCAGGCTCCTCGTAGGCTGGAGCTCGGCGCGGGTGACCGTGCTGGAATCCCGGCCTGCGAGGTGCTACAAGTGCATGGCGGTCGGACACACTCGGCCGACATGCACGAACTGTTTCGACTGCAGCGGCCTTTGCTTCCGCTGCGGTCAACCTGGGCACAAGGCGGCATCGTGTGCCGCCACCCCCCACTGCTCCGCGTATGCGGCGGGCAATAAGCCCGCCAAACACCGCATGGGGGGCAAGGAATGCAGACCCCGGCTTGGGCCCCAAAGGGGCGGAGTGGCCCGACGACCCCGGCCGCTCCCGACCCGATCGCCCGCCAGCGCGGAGGAGGTAATGGATACGGCCCACTAATGGCGACCGAATCCTACCACCTCCTGCAGGCCAACCTCAACCACTCCGCTGAGGCACAGGACGTTTTCCTGCAAGCCATGGCGGAGTGGTTGATCGGTGCAGCCGTAGCCGCGGAGCCGTACGTGGTGCCTGACCGGCCCAATTGGCTGGGCAGCAGTGACGGCTCTGTGGCAATCGTCGCCTCCACGTCGTGGCATTCCCCACCCTTGTTGCTCAAGGAAAGGGGCGATGGGTATGTCGCGGCGGAATGGGGAGAAGTTACGCTATTTGGTGTTTACTTCTCCCCTAACAGGAGCACGACGGATTTCGGGGCCTTCCTCACCATCTTGGGGGCCTCGATACGGCGACTGGCACCGCGCCAGGTCTTCGTTCTGGGGGACTACAACGCCAAGTCCACGGCGTGGGGTCCCCAAGGACGAATGAGCACGGGTGGGCGGTCGAAGAGTGGGCAGCGGCACTGGGCCTCTGTCTGCTGAACAGGGGCTTGGTGCAAACGTGCGTGCGGCAGCAGGGCGGGTCGATAGTGGACTTGTCGTTCGCTAGCCCTAATGTCGCAGCACGTGTGAGGAGCTGGTGCGTCCAGGAGGAGGTCGAGACTCTATACGACCACAGATACATCCGGATAGAGGTCTCCCGGACCCTCCTGCAGCCCAGCAGGGGTCACATGGCGGACGGAGCTCCCGCATTTCCGCGGTGGGCTGTGGGTCGACTGGATCGGGACCTGTTGGCGAAGGCAGCCATCGTTCAGTCGTGGCTGTCCTCACCGCCCCAGGCGGACGGGGTGGATGCCGAGGCTGGCCGCATCCGCTGTGCGTTAACGCAGATCTGCGATGCGGCCATGCCCCGCGTGCGGCGTCTGCCCACGAAGAGTGCGGTCCCCTGGTGGTCCCGAGAATTGGCGGATCTCCGGGCCGCCTGCATACGTGCCCGGAGGTCCTACACCCGCAGCCGAGCGCGTCACCGTGACGCTGAGCAGGAGGGCCAGCTGTACGAGGCTTACCGCAGTGCGCGGTCTGCCTTCAGGCTGGCCGTCCGTACCGCCAAGGACGTCAGTCGGCAGGAGATGCTGGACAGTCTCGAGCGTGACCCCTGGCGCCTCGCGGCGCTGAACAAGCTCCGCGGGCGGCCCCCCCACCCCCCTCACCGAGACTCTCCAGCCCAGCCTCCTTACCAGAATTGTCGAGGACCTCTTTCCACGGCGGACGGAGCACACGCCCCCGGTCACGGCTTAGCCGACCGGGAGACCGACGTCGAAAGTGCTCCGCCTATCACGGAGACGGAAATGGAGGCGGCGGTGGCGCGTATGCGAGCCAAATCCACCGCCCCCGGGCCCGACGGTATTCCGAACCGTGTGCTGGCCCTGGTCCTCGAGCACCTGGGACCACGCCTCAGGGAACTGCTCGACGGTTGTTTGGCGTCCGGGCAGTTCCCCGGGTGCTGGAAAGAGGGGAGGCTGGTTCTCCTGCCGAAGCCGGGACGGTCTCCCGAGTCGGCCTCCGCCTACAGGCCCATTGTGCTGCTCGATGATGCGGGCAAGCTGCTGGAGAGGGTGTTGGCTGCCCGCATCGAGCGGCACCTCGTCAGGGTTGGGCCCGATCTGTCGGACGCCCAGTTTGGTTTTCGGAGAGGGCGATCGACGATCGCGGCCCTGCTGCGCCTGAAGGCCGTGGTGACGGAGGCCATCACCGGCGGAGGAGTCCTGTTGGCGGTGTCCCTGGACATCGCCAACGCCTTCAACAGTCTGCCATTCAGCTGCATCAGAGAGGGGCTGAGGTATCACGGGGTGCCCGTGTACCTCAGGCAGCTGGTGGCAGACTACTTGGAGGGGCACAGCTTCCTCTACATTAACCGAGTAGGGGACGTTGTGCGAACGCCCATGACGTGCGGTGTCCCACAGGGATCGGTTCTAGGTCCGACCCTGTGGAACATCGACTACGACTGGGCGTTGAGAGGAAGCCTCCCACCCGGGCTGGGCGTAATTTGCTACGCCGATGATACACTCGTCACAGCCCGGGGTGGGATGCTAGAGGAGGCGGCACGCCTGGCAACTCTCGGCACCGAGGAGATTGTCAGGCGGATCGAAGCGTTGGGGTTAAGGGTAGCCCTGGAAAAGACGGAGGACCCTTTTGTTCCATGGCCTCCGTACCGCCGGGCCACCCGCCGGCGCTTCGATCACCGTGAAGTCGGTTACCATCAGCATCCAGGCCCACATGAAGTACTTGGGCCTGGTGCTCGACGGGCATTTTTGGTTCCGGGAGCATCTCCATCGACTTGTTCCCCGGCTTATCGGCGCGGCGTCCGCCCTTTCGCAGCTGATGCCGAACGTGGGCGGACCCAGCGCTACGTGCCGACAGCTGTACGTGGGGGTGATCCGGTCGATGGCCCTATACGGCGCACCGGTGTGGGCGGGGTCCCTGACCGTCCGGCTGAGGGCCCTCTTGAGGCGACCACAGAGGGTCATGGCGATCAGGGCCATACGTGGTTACCGCACGGTGGCGACGGAGGCAGCGTGCCTCCTGGCCGGAACCCCCCCCCGTGGGACCTGGAGGTGGAGATGCTCGCCGACATTTATCGGCGGGTGTCGGAGACGCGCGCCCGCGGCGGTATGGTTTCCATCAAAGAGATCACCGCCTGGCGGGTCGACGCCCGCCGGGAAGTCATTGCCCGTTGGGCAGTCCGGCTGGAGAGTCCTCGGTACGGTGTCAGGACCGTCGAAGCCTTCCGGCCGGTACTGATGGAGTGGTTGGAGCGGACGCACGGGGTGCTTTCCTTCCGACTGGTGCAGGTGCTTACGGGGCACGGTTGCTTCGCGAAGTACCTGCACAAGATTGTCAGGAGGGAGGGCACACCGTCCTGCCACCACTGCAATTGCGACGAGGACACGGCGCAGCACACGCTCGAGGTGTGTGCTGCGTGGGAGGGGGAGCGCCGTGAACTCGTCGCGATTATCGGTACCGACCTGACGCTGCCGACCATCGCCAAGGAGATGCTCGACAGCGTCAGGAACTGGGACGCGGTCGCCGCCTTCTGTGAGGCCATAGTCTCACGGAAGGAGGCGGCGGATCGTGTGCGAGTGGAGCTCCTATTCGGCAACACGTCCCGCCGCCGGCGACTCGGGCGGCGCAGGCGCGATTATCTGCGCCTAATGCCGCCCTAGCCGAGGCCGCGGGTGATCGGACCGGGAAATTGTCCGTCACCCGCAGAGAGGCTGACGACGACCGACTGCGCGACGGCGACCGACGTCCCAGGACGTCGAGAGGTGACGTTACCCGAACGGGTATTCCGTCGGGCCGGCCACTGACGACAAGTCACATCTGCTCCGATGGTCGGCCCAACAACGAGGTGACGTGGGTACGGGTGGGTTATGGGCCCGCGCGCCGTCCTTTCATCGCCCCGGACGGATTGAACCGCCTATGTGCTTACCATAGCCCACCCATAAAAAAAAAAAAAAATAAATAAATAAAAATATATCATACACGTATGATATCCTAAAGCGCTGTAGACCGAAACAGTACCCACCAAACCGGATTTTCAATTTCCTTTCAGGGGTAAACACTTTCGTTCTGAGAGAACATTTTTACTCTCTCATTTCACCTACACGTAACTTCAAGATACACTTAAGAATTTGTGAATTTCAAGAATATATTTAGTGTTTAATATTTTGCCTATAAAACAGAATTTATCGTTTTAAAAATATTTTTAAATCTAATATATATAGTATTAATTAAATCATATAATTTTTGTGTTAGAAGTAAATAATTAATCTGTGTCTATTATATATAATTTCCATGTTACGATGTTGGTCCGGAATGAACTCAGAAACTAACAATGCCATTTTAACCTATTCTTTTTTAAAATATATGTTTTGTTACAACTTGAGAAATATGATAGTTTTTATTCAGATTTTTTAATTTAAATGCAAGATCGACGATTGCCATATTACGAGTAATGCAACAAGATAGTGGACCTAAGTCCCAATTTCGAGAACTACAACGTATTGTGCGACGTACATTTGATTATTTTCATGTTCTGAATATTATTGTTGCAATTTATATAAATTATAGTATGCAATTTATATTATTATAGTGTGCAATTTATATTATTATAGTGTGCAATTTATACTATAATATTATAGTATGCAATTTATATTATTTTTATGAGAAATAAATCAAATATATATAAGTATTACCTGATTGCATTATTAATATTCTTTTTTAAGAAATGTAATAATTGTGTTTATAAATTATTACAATTTATATTAAAAACAAATAGTGCACAATAAAGCTTCGTGTATACGACCGAACATTAAACGATCATTTGCATTTGTATTTTGTTGTGAATTTTTTAAAGTCGTTTCTTATTATATCCCGATTTTACATCAATATTATTTTTTCAAGATGAATGGAATAAGTGATAACGATAATTACAGGAACTATTAGTTAAATTTTTAAATATCTTATAAGTTCAGATAGTCTGCCTATGAACAACGTCTATAACGCTGTGATAAGTAAGAATAAATTAGCATCTATAAATGTTAAAGAATCGATCAAAAATTTATGGCAATAGCTATCAAGAGTTCTACGTATGTAGCTGTCGTGGCATCTGCTGAGATAGGTAATATAAATATTTATTGACTAGCCGACCCGGCGAACTCCGTATCGCCTTTTTTTTGTTTTGTTTTTTTGTAAGCTATGGTCTAGATACACCCCGCCATAACGGTCCGGGGCGACTGATGAGTAGGGATGTAAAAAATAATCGATTTTTATAATCGATTTACAAAAAAATAAAAAATGATTTAAAAGTAATCGTTTTTTTTTATTAAAACTAATCGATTGTTTTAGTATTTACTTTTTTGTTTAAATTTAAAGTTTTCTAATATATAGAAAATAAATATTACTGTCAGATTTCCTTAAAAAAAAGTCACCACAATTCTGCCAGTAAAAGTGCTCGATCGAATGTCAATGTTTCATACTGTATTATTAGAAAGTAAATAACACTCAGATTTCTTACAAAAAAAGGACACTCCTGTCGGAAGAAAAACTTTAAAAAAGAACTACGAATAGTAAAAAAAAATATTATAAACATAATCGATTAATTATAAACAATTAATCGATTTTTTGCAAAATGATTTATTTTAAAGAAAGAAAAATCGATTATTTATTAATCGTTTTTTTCCCTCCAAGTCACATCCCTACTGATGAGCGGCGCGCGATCCCATAACAGGATTTTGGCGGGAATCTGGAAGTGTCATGTGGTGTTCTTGTTTTATATATTTAATATCTTAGTGTTTTAACGTGTTATCTATACATATAATAAAACTGTAGAGGTCGAAATTCTGTACATTGAAAAAAAAACGCGAAAAACCGAGTCAGGGGGGTGTTAGAAGTGAAATAGAATACATCCAGATTGTTTTCAACTTTTTTGTTTCTCTGCCTGTTTGTCTGTTTGTCTGTTTATCTGTTTGTACGGGCTAATCTCCGAAGTTATTGAACCGATTTCAATGAAATTTTGGATGGTGGTACCTTACATCCCCGGTCAACATTTAGGATATTTTTAATCCCGGCAAATTAAAGAGTTAGTAATTAAAGAGTGGGATAGGTAAAAACTGTAGTAACTTATGCAGCTTAGTACACAACCTATTTAATCGATATAAAAAAGATTCATTATAAACGAAATTTATTCTGAAAATCCACCACGCAGAGGATTTATATCATTTTTTAATTGTGTAAAATAGGGGATGAATTATGCTTAAGTAATAAATTCACACCACTTCAATGATTAATTAACTGCACTGATAGCATAGTGGTTAAGATAACAACTTACCATGCCAGTGTCACGGGTGCAATTCCAACGCCGGACAATTTTTTGTGTGACGTGTTCGACGAATTGTTGCTGGGTAGAATAGACTAGGTAGTACTAAACTGAGTCTAATTTTTGTCTGTCACTTATATGTTTGTGAGGTTTCTTAGTGGAGGCTGTAACGCGAAATCCATAGTTTGTAGAATAACTAATAAAAATCGGCCAAGTGTGAATTGGACTCGCGCACGAAGGGTTCCCTACCATTGACTAGGTAAACAACAGTAGGTACACAAAAATTTTATATTTTAACTTGCACCTGTTACCATTTACTGATATCGAGCAAAATAAGGCAAAAAATGGCGTTTTTGTATTAGAGCTCCCGTTAAATATTTATTTTATTTTTTTTACCTAAGGTCCCATTTTTATCCTTTTGGTACGGAACCCTACAAAGGAAGGCTGTGCGGGGTCACTCGAACACCCTTTTTTGACCCCAGACAGCAAATTATATTGTCGTGGTATCACCCGCGCGCGGTCATTGTTGGCATACGAGCAAGCAGCACACCTAGGTAATGGTAAATGATACTGCTCATGATTTTTTGCCAGATCGCTGCCTACCGTGAAGAAAGTGAAGGAAGTGCAGTGAGGTTTGGCAATACTAAAGGTATCACCAAAACCCACCACATGCAAACACCCGCGATATTAGATGGACGACTGTCGAGAGTATAGTTCTATCACGTAAAGACAGTAAAGCGCAAGCACTCGGTCTAGACACCACCCGACACGACAGCAGTGGAACGAGTCAGCTTGGAAGTTTTTCTTCCTGACTCGCTCTCTCGAGTTCTTACGCGAGATAACTGCCAAGCAGAAAATGGCGACGTCATACGACAGTTCTTGATCTATCAACTATGGTCTAAATGATGGTCGACAGCTTTGGTAGTGACGCTTGCGATGCATTCACGGCGCTGCTCTACCCCGCCCACACCGATCTTTTTTTTCATTGCAAATGACGGCTAACCAGCTAACAGTAGACCTGATGGTAAGTGTTGCTGCCGCTCATGGACCTTTGCTAGGCCGCTGCCTACCGTGAAGAAAGTTAAGGGAGTGTGAATGCCTGCAATAAAAAGTTCGGTGATACTAAAGACATCACTAAAACCCACCACACGCAAATACCCTCAGAAAGTTGGGCTACCGGTTCTCTTACACACCGAACGAAGCAAAGAAATAAATTGCTACTACTCGGATGTAGATTTTTTGCGAAAGTGTGGTCACCCCGGACGGACCCGCCGGCGGCTGTAGACAGGCAACTGTCAACAATATGGTTCTACAACTATTAAATAAAAAAAAAAACATATCTCAAAAGTATGCCTGCTGTATCCTAGCTGGGACCACAATTGTGGGAGGGCTCCATGTATTTCCACATTTAAGTCTCACGGGAGGGTTCCAGCCAAAGCGCACGCTGCCTTGGTCGACACGGTACGGTATCTGCGTGTAGCCCTAAGCACCATGGCTTTCTGCGAATGCCAGAAAAAGTTCTAAGACAAGTGGTCAGAGCTCACCCACACAGGTGCACCATACAGGGCCATTGATCGAAACAGTTTCGCGTACAGCCGTCAACATGTAACACCGCGTCAACGAGCCGGGGAGTAAGGTGTTAACAGTAATTGCTGTGCCGACGGGTATATAGTTACGAGGTCTATGAAACAACAAATCATTCGTTTTATATAGACCTACTCTAAGCGACAGCGTGACTCATTGAATCAACACCTCGATACCAAGTATGGCCAAATGTAACTCTTATTTAAATTAAGCCCAAACTGTACTTCAGTTTCCAGTCCAGTCTCAGCTAATATACCTGACGCTGTTGACCATCGCCAGGGAGATGCTCGACAGCATCAGGATCTGGGACGGAAGAAGGCGACGAATCGTGCGCGAGAGGAGCTCCTTTTCGGTGGCACGTTCTGTCGCCGGCGACTCGAGCGGCACAGGCGCGAGTACCTGCCGCTGATGTCGTCCTAGCCGAGGCCGTGGTTGACTGGACCGGGGACTTTCGTCCGGCACCCGCAGAGAGGCTGACCACGCGACGGCGACCGACGTCCTGGGACAGGGACGTCGAGAGGTGAGGGTACCCGAAAGGGTATTCCGTCGGGCCGACCATTAACGACAAGTCATCCTGCTCCGGTGGTCGGCACAACGACGAAGGCGACGTGGATACGGGTGGGTTATAGGCCCGCGCGCCGTCTTTTTGTCGCCTCGGACGGAATAGACCGCGTGTGCGCTTACCATACCCTACCCATAAAAAAAGAAGTCTCAGCTAATATACCATACAATCACCCCCACGAACTGCCTCAGCTGGGAGCAGACCAAAATAGGCGTTCGCACAAAGTCCTCTGCGCACTTCACGCAGCGGCCACTGCGCCGCTTCAAATAATCTAGAATGAGCCGCTTAAGTATAGAAGCACCCTTTGATAACAGCGCCTGTCTGATATACCAGATTGGCAAACTATTAAATGACTTGACGACATCTAAATACACCACCTACAGCATCTCTCCGCCAGTGAGCGCCTTAATGACGACGGGCCACAAGCATAGAAAGGTTGCAGTCGTCTGTCCGAAAAAGTTGGTCTGATCGGGACAACATCGCCAAGGTGCTGGCTGATGCGGGAAATCAAGATTCTCTACACTAACTTGCCATCAAGAGCAACAAGTTGGGCCTGTAGAACCGTAAATACACTACACAGTTATCTGTGATTGCCCTTGCCACATATGACTTCTACGCAGACAAAGTCGCGGGCAAAAGCTAGTATTAAATAATTTTGGTGGCATTTTATGTAATATATAGCGGCAGAGCTGCTGAGATGTAGTGAATATGATGTAAAACTGCTAATGTGTAACCTTTGTGTTTCCACCAAAATTCTCAGAAGATACCCTTAACAGTGGCCATTACACTGTTGAAGGTAACAATTTGACTTACTGGCGGATCATTACGGACATGAAGAAACTAATAATTTGAAAAGAATTATATAACTCGACACTGGCAAATATGGCTCGTATTAGTAGCTGATTTCCAAGGCAAAAAAAAGAAGAAGAAGGAGATCCCATAACACACCGTATTGGCGATGGGGAGGGTATGGTCATTGGGCCGACCATCAGTGCGTGGTGGACCTTGACATCCGTGGCCGGCCCGGCGGTTTATCCTTTCGGGTACCATCTCCTTTGACGCCCCGGCAACATTGCAGTGTTGCCAAATATGTAAGATACTAATGTCACTCAATTGTTTTGCCTTCCCGGAAGCGGTACTTCTCCACTAACACTTGAACTTTGTTGTATGGTATTAAAGTTTAAATTCACTTTTAAGTATTATTACGATCGTTTGTATGGGAGTATAAAAAGGTGTTGCTTCTAGACGTTTTTAGGCAGTTTTTGATTTTTTTTTCTGCGTAAGAACCATCCTTATACTTGAAGGAATATTCTAAAAAAAGAATTAGCGAAATCGGACCAGCTATTCTGAAGTTATGCGCGTACATACATTTCGCAGATCCATTTTTATTTACATATATAAGATTATAAGATTAATAACATTTTCAGATTTCCTAAAAAAAAAGCGCATCACATATTTACTCTCCAGAGGTCCTAAAACAAAGTTCCCGTAGAAAAAAAATCGATAGATCGATTAATCGGAAATCGACCCTTCAGACCTCGATTTTCTTGTGAAACGATTCTTTGGATGACGATTCAAATCGATATTTTTCAGAAAGATTGCCCATCGCTGGAATGACCCGCGCGGCATAGTATTTCGCAGAGGCTACCGCCTCCTCGTCCCTCATGACCGCCCACCACATCATAGGTACATGCGCGCGCAATTATCATTTATCATCATTTCAGCTCATATACGTCCCACTGTTGGGCTCGAGCCTTCTCCACAGTAGAAAGGCAATTGACCTTACTATACCATGCTGGTCAGACAGGTTGATATAGGGTTTTATTTCGAGTTTTCCTTCTCTTGCATAGATGTTATATGCGTATCATATCCATTAGTCGTCTTTTACGACATCTACGGGCAGGATAGGGAGTGGTGATTTGTATTCTTACTCCGTCACCATACGGAAAATACTTAATACTTATTTGGCTACAACACTAATACTTACATTTTTAATATCGCGATATCTTTTAAATGAAATGTCCAAATTTAATGATTCAAAAAGTACTAGAAAGGTATTGAATTCGTTTTAAATATGATGTAATTCATTTGGATAATGATTAATACCAAAGTACAAAATAAAGAGGTTTTAAGCGACGGCATTTTAATTATTTAAAAAAATAAAAGAAAACATTGTGAGATAACTACAATAGTTAGACATATGGTGTTACATAATTTTTTGTAGAAAATTATGTTCTGCAAAGTTGTAGTACATTATTTTGTTCTATAATCAATAGTTTTCGCAGCACACGCGATATGAGGATTTTTTCGGGTCATTTTTTTTACACCTTGGGTTACATTATTGGACTTTTAGTACGGATCCCTATTTTTTTTGAAAAAGTAATATAACCTATAGCCTTCCTCTATAAATAGACTATCTAACACTGAAAGAATTTTTCAAATCGGACCAGCGGTTTCTGAGATTAGCGCGTTCAAAACAACAAACAAACAAACTCTTCAGCTTTGTATGAATAAAATAATTGCATTATATATCCATTCGAGCGAAACAGTTCGTTCGTCACGACTAAAAACGTGGGCACGCCCACTTTGCCTCCAGCGACGCCCCAAGCCGAGGTCCGTTCCCTACAGGGGGAGCCCTTGGGCGATGTCGCTTAGCATACTTTTCTCCGGGTTGAGAGCCCTCAGCGCTCACCCATAGTCGGCGTCAAGCTGTCAAGGCCATCTGCGGCCAACAGCTGTACAAACACAAAAAAAAAAAAAAACAGTTCGTTCAGTTAATCTTTATATATATATATATATATATATATATATATATATATACACACACACACACACATATATACATATATATGTGTGTGTGTGTGTGTGTATATAAATTTGTGATCAAGGGCATTCGAGAATGGTTTAGATTCACAATTGGACCCGGTAGGTTGAATCGCTGCTGTCGATTTCAAGGAGAATTTATTTAAACAGAACAACGTCTGTTTGGTCAGCTAGTTTAATATAAAAATGTCCATTTTAAATTTATTAAAATAAATATAATAAAATTTCATGCAGACGCAGTTAGGGGCAGAGTTGCTATTAAATTACAATAAAACAATCATCAAAAGCACATTATTACTCTTATTTGATGCAGGTAAATCATCACTAATATAAATTTTATTAAAACTTCATTATTATTAAGATTAATTACGTTGACTGTATAATTTATTTTTTGTTCAATGTTTAATTTAGCCCAGTATTTTTGTTAGGACAAATTAGAAATTTGTCGTTCATTAAATAATTAAGTACTCAATTTGTTTAGTAATTTATTTAGGGTTATATGTTTTTGTTAAATAATTTATTAAATCCTAATGCTGTAAATATTAAATATTGCAAAGCTTAATGAGAATGGAAGTCATTTCAGTTCAAATGCGATGTGCATTTTGATTTCAAATATTTCATAAAGAATTTCGAGATATACTAATAAATCAGAAAATTATGAAAGCAATCTCTAGAGCCAATCCTGAATTCAACCACAGTATGCTCGTTAAGTTTAAATTAGTGAAGTAGTAAAACAGTTTTGTATGAAATTAAGCAAGTTAGTAATGAATATTTATTGGTTTAATAACTTCCAGCTGGGCTGGCGAGTTAGCGCACAATCGGTGCATAGAGGAAATAACGTAATAAATGGAAGTTTTTATAGCTACAATATGCAGAACATAAAATATGTATAGCTTGTAGATGTACCCCTACGCTGCAATCGTTGAGAAAAATTGTTGAGAGAGTAAGAATACAATTTACCACTCCCTATCGTGTACATAAGAGCTGTAAAAGAGAGGGAAAACTCGAAATGAAACTCTATACCAACATATCTGACCAGCATGGTATAGTAGGTCAAATTCCCTTCCAATGTGGAGGAGGCCCGAGCCCAACAGTGGGACGTATGTGACCGCTAGGATGATGCGATCATATTAAAAAATCCAAAGCGGTGTCAATTAGTAGATTCCTACAGGGCCGGATCATCCATAAGGCGGACTAGGCAATTATTGCCTAGGGGCCCCGCACCGACGAAGGGCTCCAAGCATGCACCAAGAATAAAAATATTTCAATAACGATTTTTTTAAATTTTGTATACATCCTCAATATTATTCTTTTTTTTGCTGTTAGTGGCAAAAGATAAAACAGCACACCTGTTGGTAATACTGCTGCTCATGGACCTTGGACCTGAGAATTACATTGCCTAGGGGCCCTAATAGGGTTAATCCGGCCCTGGATTCCTAGAACGCTTTTAATCATCACAATACAAACTTTGCAAGAAATTTAATCGCATTTATCAACGTTCCACTCGACACCGGAGCATGGCTCATTAATTTCATCTGAAAACATTATGATCTTCAACTGTAATGTGCAGTCTCTAGAGTGAACTACCTCCCGTTGTAGTTCTCGAACGTTATGACATATTAATATCCTTCTTTAAACGAGGTTTAAGAAGAGCATTTCTTCACGTTGGCATCTGCCTCGCTGTGCTCCTAGTATTGTAAAGGTCCATCTGCGGTAATATCACCACAATGCCGATATGCTACTTAATCGTTTGCCATCATCGCAAAAAAAAAGTTAACTGTAATTAAATTATATAAATACCAATAAAATAATTTTACGTCATCAATTAGAGCACTATTTTGCATAGATTTTTAAAGGAACTTGGTTTGTCACATTTATAGGACTATAAGTAGTCTCGACCTCTGGTCAACTGGTCCTTAGAGGCTTACCATAAAATTCAATCTTAAGAAACCCTTATCCAAACGTGACCAAAAAATATTTGCTATCACCATAAACATTCAACCTTACCTTTTCTCAATTCGAATACATTAAATTTAAAAAGATATGATTCTATATCTTTCTATCTTCTAATTGTCAAAATAAAGTGCGTTGTACGTACGTACGTATATATATATATATATATATATATATATACTAGGAACCCGCCCTCGCTTCGCTTCGGTTTAAGTCGCGTTACCCGCGTAGTTCCTGATATTATAGCTTTCCACTCGTGAAAGAATTTTTGAAATCGGTTCCGTGGTTTATGCGTGAAAGCGTAACAAACAAACAAATAAACAAACAAACTTACTTTCGCATTTATAATATTAGTAAGGATTTCTTGTGTGTGTGTATGTCACTGAACTCCTCCTAAACGGCTGGACCAATCTTGATGAAATTTTTTGTGTATCCTTGAGGGGATTCGAGAATGGTTTAGACTCACAATGGGATCTCCCTGTTGACCCTGTTGACTACAACACGTAAAGAATCTCGGCCTATTCCTAGACTCGACGATGGAGTGGCAAACGCAGATCGCTACCATATCGAATAAAGTAACAGGAACGCTTCGCTCGCTATATCGCTAAAAAAATATAATATATATATATATATATATATATGTATTGTTTGCTTGTATTAGATATAAGATTACTAAGATTTGCCACATTTATATAACCAAATTTCAGAAATTATTGCTCACATTGCATTGCACCTGCCTAATATATTTCTGCTCCACCCTAGGTCGACTGGCAGAAAATGCCTAAGGCATTAAGTCCGCCTTGTACCTTATTTTTGTGTGCAAAAGTTTTAAATAAATAAATAAAATACGTTAAGGCCTATTAACGGGTTATCGGAATAAATCTTATATATTTGTAAATATTTCTAAAATATATGGATGAGGCTTGAGCTCAAGAGTGGAACGTAAATGTTGAACAACTGAAATTTTTAATTATTTATATTTTTATACACGTTTTTATTGCATACTAGCAATCCGCCCTCGCTTTGCTTCGGTTTCTGTCGCCTTATCCCCGTAGCTCCCGTAGGAATACCGGGATAAAATATAGCCTAGTTTATTCCCTGATATTATAGCTTTCCATTAGTGAAAGAATTTTTTAAATCGGTCCAGCCGTTTTGAAGATTACCCGGAACAAACGTCAGGAACTGGGACGCGGTCGCAGTCTTCTGCGAGGCAGTAGTCTCGCAGAAGGAGACGCCGAATCACGCGCGCGATGAGCGCGTCCTCGATGAGGCGATCCGCCGCCGGCGACTGGGGCGGCGTAGCGTGGTTACCTGGGCCTCATGCTGCCCTAGCCGAGGACGCGGGTGACGTGACCTGGGAATTAGTCCGTCACCCGCCGAGAGGCCGACCGCGTGAGGAAAGACTACTATGGGAGGGTACCCCAAATAGGAGGTATTCCGTCGGCCCGACCACTGACGTCAAGTCACCCTGCTCCGGTCGTCGGCCCAACGACGAAGGCGACGTGCATCGCGGGTGTGTTGCGGGTGTGCGTGCTTATGCCCCTCTGTCGCCCCGGACAGAGTGGTGCGAGGAGTGCGCCGACCGCAACCCACCCCCAAAAAAAAAAATCACACTTTTAATTATCAACCCGATACAGAAAATTTGTTATTAAATTTTGAAACATATTTTAGTAGTAGAGGTTAAAGAAAAACCTAGTTAGGTTTTTTTAATTAATATATTGTCATAATAATTACTATAAATTTAATTTTAATATTTACTAACCATAAACAAAATATTTTTTTTTCATATAGAATCATTTTCTTCGTATGCTGGCAATGAATTTGTACTAAAATGTGGGTCATAATTTAATAACTAATTTTCTGTATCGGCTAGATAATTCCAAATGTCTGTAATAACGATGACTTATTGGACGTGAGACATCTTATTCCGCCCGTGATCATGAATGACGCAAAGTGTTTGAAACGTCGGATAATCAAAAATCAAATACAAACGCGATAAAATCCGTAAAGTAGTTGTATTTAAAATGTGTAATACTCGCGTAAACATCAGAAATCATTATTAATACACATACTGAGTATAGAAATTTACAACGCTCGCCTAGGATTACTTTTTCGTGTTGTACTTTGAGATTGAAATTCCATGTTATTATAATTGCGAAACTTTATATTTTTAGAAACATATGGCTTCTTAAAAATTAATTAAGCGTATATACACAAATGGGCCGTAAAATAGGCCTCTATTTCTACGTATTTATTACAAGCTTTATATTATTTTGCTGTCTGTATTTATGTGCTTCGGAGTTTATGATTTCTGTGTTTTAAGTTCTGAAAATAGCAGATCTAAAGAAAAGCACTTTTAACTTCGCTCACTTATACAAGTTCACATACGCATACTTGTACGCGCTTATATACACAAAGCTTAGAACAAAGATCTAAATAAAATTTAAGTTGACTAGTATACGTAACGCCAATAAAATACTTTCACACTTAAAATACTAAATTTGAAAACCATAAACATCGTGGCTTTTCTTAAAAGTATGATACGAATGGTAATGGAGTACAAAATCACATTATGCTTGCGGATGTAACTGGCGACGAATTAACCAATCCGATTGTACAAATCTTATTTTAGAAAGAAATTATAATAATGGGAGTTTGTCCAACTTTTTTTTATGGGTGGGCTATGGTAAGCGCGCACGCGGTCCATTCCATCCGGGGCAACAAAAGGACGGCGCGCGGGGTCATAACCCACCTGCACCCACGTCGCCTAGATCATTGGGCCGGTCACCGAAGCAGTGTGACTTGGCATCAGTGGTCGGCCTGGCGGAATTCCCTTTCGGGTACCCTCACTTTTCTACGTCCCTGTCCCGGGACGTCGCTCACCGTCAGGCGGTCAGCCTCTCTACGGGTGACGGACTAAATTCCCCGGTCCAGTCACTCGTGGCCTCGGCTAGGGCGGCATCAGGCGCAGGTACACGCGCCTGCGCCGCCCGAGTCGCCGGCGGCAAAACGTGTCACCGAAGAGAAGCTCCTCTCGCACACGATCCGCCGCCTCCTTCCGTGAGATGACGGTCTCGCAGAAGGCGCCAACCGTGTCCCAGTTACTGACGCTGTCGAGCATCTCCCTAGCGGTGGTTGGCCGCGTCAGGTCGGCACCGATGATCGCAACTAGTTCACGGCGCTTCCCCGCCCACGCGGCACACACCTCGAGCGTATGCTGCGCCGTGTCCTCGTCGCAATCACTGTGATGGCAGGACGGTGTGCTCTCCCTCCTGACGATCTTGTGCAGATACTTGGCGAAGCAACCATTGCCCATCGGCACCTGCACCAGTCGGAAGGAAAGTACCCCGTGCGTCCGCTTCAACCACTCCATCAGCACCGGTCGGAAGGCTCCGACGCTCCTGACACCGTACCGAGGCCCCTCCAGCCGGACTCTCCAACGGGCAATGACGTCGCGGCGAGAGTGGACCCACCAGGCGGTAATCTCCTGCAACGTGACCTTTTCTCCAACTTGATGTACTGTTACATCTTTTATTCATAATATTCATCATCATCATCATTTCAGATCATATACGCCACACTGTTGGGCTCGAGCCTCTTCCACAGTAGGAGGGAAATGGACCTTACTATTATACCATGCTGGTCAGCCAGGTTGGTATAGGGTTTTATATCGAGTTTTCCTTCTCTTGTATAATTGCTATATGCGTTTAATAACCCTTAGTCGTCTTTTACGACATCATATTATTAATTAACATAAAATTTCTAGTTAAAAAAACAACCAAAACTTAAAACAAAGAAAATACAATTACGATTTAACTACAGATATATTCACATTAGTAGATCGTTCTCTCACAAAATGTATATTGTAGTGAAGACATTGTAATACCTTTGTTTGTTCCGGACCGTATCTTCCTTTCTATAAGATGTCCCCAGACCCAGGAGTTACGGGTCAGTACATCTTATAAGGTTCTGAATTGTTTAAAAGCTTCTGTATTGGTTATTACATTTTTATTCATTGTAAATCAAAATCCTTTTTACTGAACACTTTTATTTTCAATGTGTAATTTTAACTCTCGGTTTCATTCAAAGATTTTAAATAGCACAATTTCTTAATGATTTAATGAAAAATAAGGTTTTTGTGCATTATAGTAGATCTATATACTCAAAACTTTCGTAAGATTATTGAGTAAAAATATAATATCTCTTTCTTTACCTCTCTTTCTCGTGTCTCAATAGATGATTAAAGCGTGCAAGAACTTAAAATCACTAAAAGAATGAATAAAACTTGGAATAAATATCTCTGCCAATCTAGCATAATAGCATTTCTGGTATTGCAAAAGAGGCTTTTGGGATGGTAAAACGAAAAAGATAGATAGATATTAAACGTTCAACTTTCTACAAGGTTCAACCACACTGAAACTTGGTCACCATGCCGTGTCTAAATCACTGACGTTGGGCTGTCCTCAAGGATCAGTGTTAAGCCCATACTTGTGGAATCTAGGGTTTGATGACCTTCTTGAGCTACCCCTACCGCAAAACTGCTCATTAATTGGCTATGCTGACGACGGTCTCCTACTTATACAGTCAAACACTAGAGACGGACTGGAGAAATTGGCGGATATATGTTTCAACTCAATACAAAAATGGGGCATACAAAATCGACTTACTTTCGCCCCCCACAAAACGTATCATCTTTTACTGAAAGGTAATTTACAGTCGAGCCCCCGTATAAAATTTACCAACACTGTAGTTAAAAAGAAGGAGTCAGTATGTTACCTCGGCTTGGTCCTAGAGAAAAATTTTTCGTTCATTGAACATATTAAAACTGTAGGTGAAAAAGCCAAACGAAATTTCTATGCGCTTACCAGAATTTCAACTTCCACCTGGGGCCTTCGTTTTAACACACTTAAAATTATATATACAGCCACATATCTGGGCTGTATCTGTTATGGTGCACCGGCCTGGGCTGATCGTACTACCATAGGCGCGGCTCGGCGTAAGTTACTACAGAGTCAACGATTAGCGCTAATATTTCTGTGTAAGGCATACCGAACAGTTAGCACCGAAGCCTTACCAGTACTTGCAGGTGTACTTCCGGTCGACTTAGAGATACAAAAACGTGCGTCCATGTATTATTCCACTAGGGAAAACATGACTAACAATTTTCTTTTACCACGCGATCGTAATAAAATTACTAGATTTTTTGCGCCGCAATCCGTCGTTAACGATAAGCTCCTGACCGAATGGCAGGCAAGATGGGATTCGTCAACAAAAGGTCGTCATCTATATCTATTCTTTCCATCTGTTCGTGAACGTTTGGAGAGAATTTGGTTAGAAATTGACCACTATGTAGCCTAATTCCTCACAGGCCATGGGAATTTTAGAAGTAAATTATTCTATTTTACACTAGTAGATTCACCATTTTGTCAATGTTCGACCTCAACCTCCAATTTGAACAAACAGCTCATCACATCCTTTGGGAGTGCATTCTCTGGCGCAACGAGCGGAACGTCATGTTAGATAATATGCATGTCACGTCTGGGGTAGTATACTATTCGGATCTTGTAGCAACTCGAGAAAATTTCCGTGCGTTTAGGCGCTTTTGCCATACCTATTACTGTAATCAAACCTAAAGCTCACAAATAGGTCCATTAAGCTTTGTCCAATCCGTGGTGCTGTACCGCTGCGTTTCACGTAGTTGTACAAACTCTTATTTACTGGCTTATCAGCCAACTTTGCTTCATGTCTCCCGCTTTGCATAGGAGGGAAGTGGAGTCTTTCCAACTCCTCCTGTTTTCTTTTCTAATTAAATTTGTTGCGGGTCCCAAGACAATTAAAAGCGATTCCCGGGACTTCCTGAGGGTCAAACCTCAGTGTCTTATACGGAGACCATTGTGGATCCTGGCTTACAGGAGTTACAGTGGTGGGAATGTGTGGTGGGATTAGTCCCAAAAAAAAAAAAAGAGATATTAAATATACATTTTCTGTATGAAAGAGTAAGTCCTATAATCTATACCAATAAATAAAATTAGAGTGTCGGTTTGTATTGTCAAAATAATATACCTTTTTCATGCTCACATGGTTCTTTGCACTATACATATGCCTAAAAATCACTTTATATTTTGTCTGTCTGTCTGTTTGTTCCAGGTAATCTTCAAAACGACTGAACTGATTTAAAAAATCTTTCACCAATGGAAAGCTTTAATATCAGGGAGTAAACTAGACAATATTTTATCCCGGTATTCCCACGGGAACGGGAACTACGGGGGATAAGGCGACAGAAACCGAAGCGAAGCGAGGGCGGGTTGCTAGTTATAATAGTTAATACGTTGCGTTTATTAATCATGTTACCAGTTTGTAAAATAATTTACTTATGTTATTAATTTGTAAAAATAAAATGAGCAGTGGGAGACCCGAGTAAATCTATTTGGTGCTACTCTTTTAAAAGGCACCGTAACAAGGGCTCAGTAATTAACATTACATTTCGCACACGCTGTAGTATTCTTACAAAAATACATAGGATATCTTTCATTCCAAAAAAAAAATATTATTTTGATAGATATCTTAATTTGTTCCCACCCAAATCAGGAGCTAATAAAGACTAATGTATCATTAGATAAAGCCCTAAAAACTAACATAGATTAGGGAGTAAACCAATAATCACACGCATAGGCGGGATAGCTTCAAACTGAAGTCTCTAAATTTTTTCCCATAGAAGGAAGACAATAACTATTTTTAAGACCTTCATGTAAATTGAATATTATCAGTAACCGTTAACTGCATATCAATTTTATCAACCAATTTAACTTTATTTATTTTTGTTTTCTCTACAGCTCATGATAGCCTACTATTACGCTCAAATATTAATCATAATTATGATGTATTACGAATATAATGTGTCATCAACCGTAATTTTCCCGTAGCAACAGTAAAAATCAGGTGAGGGCTCTCCAGGAAAATGGACACTCGAAAACTGTTGGCAATTAGCGATCAAACATATCACATATTTCTTTAGTTTATCACAGCGGACATCTAAGACAAGGATTCGGTACCGGTCGTCCGTCCACATGTGACAGAAAGCTTGTATTTGGTAAGTTATAGGATTATCCGACTATCTTTCAATCACTATAGGTGACTGGGACATGACCGGACCATTCCCTGTCCAAACAAAAGTTCATAACAGCATGAATAATGCTAATTGATCGCTAGATAAACATATATAATTACCTTATACAATATTACCTATTTAGTTTACGACAGTTGCTTTATAATTTGACTAACAAATAGACTTCACCGATATAATTCCTGTTCTCATGGGAATACCAGGATAAAAAAAAATGCCTACATATGTTACTCACTGATAATGGAGCTTTCATTGGTGAATTATTTTTTTAAAATCTAAGACATAAAAGTAGCTTACATAATGTTACTCGTCAATAATGTGAATTTTATTTTAAATCTATACCAATAAATAAAATTGGAGTGTCTGTTTGTAATGTCAAAATAATAGGCTTTTTTCATGCTCACACGGTTATTTGCACGACACCTATGCCTAAAATAGCAATTAAAAAATTTTTGTCTGTCTGTCTGTCTGTTTGTTCCGGGTAATCTTCATAACGGCTGGACCGATTTCAAAAATTCTTTCACCAATGGAAAGCTATAATATCAGGGCGTAAACTAGGCTATATTTTATCCCGGTATTCCCACGGGAACGGGAACTACGCGGGTAAATCGACTATAACCTATAACCGAAGCAAAGCCAGGGCGGGTTGCTAGTCTAAGAAATAAAATTACTCTACATATTATGTTACTCGCTGATAATGGAACTTTCCATTGGTGAAATAATTTTTAAAATTCTCGTTACTCTTCGATAATATAGCTTTTCATTGATGTAAGCATTATTCAAAATCAATATCTTGCGGTTTCATGGGAATACTGGGATAAAAACTAGCATACATATACTCGCTGATAATGTAACTTTCTATTGGTAAAAGAATTTTTAAGATTACTCATCCATCCGCGTTTTCACTAGTGTAATTATTTACTGTTCCCGTGGCAATACCGGGATAAAAAATAGCTTAGAAATTTTATTCCCTGATAATGGAGGTTTAAAGAATTTTTAAAATCAATCCCGCGAATTCATACGCGTAGGTGCTTTTCCTGTGGGAGCACCGGAATAAAATAGACTACTTATGTTACTCACTGTTAATGTAACTTTCCATTAAAAATCGATTATATTCCTGCAGTTTCAGCGACATTGTTCGCGTTACCATCGCAATATTGAGATTCAATATAGTTTATGTTATAAACTAATGATCTAGCTTTCCATTCGCCAAAGCGTAACAAACAAATAAACAAACTTACTTTCGCATTTATAATATTAGCTGGCATGTTATACGTGCAATTCTTCGCATAACATGGACAATACTCTAGCATATAGTAGCAATTGAATTCCACTTGAACTCAGGTCATTCACTTCTTAAGCGCTGTCTTATATCAGTACATTCTATGAACTGTTTCAAAGTGTTTCAGAATTTAAGTGAATGCTTTTGTTTTGGACAATTTAACCATATATGCTTAAGATACTTCATAGTATTCATTGTTTGCTGTTCTTTAAAATGAGTATTACATGATAGTATTTGATGGTATTTATGTTAGTATTTTTAGATTTCTTTGTTATAGCCTATTAATAATTTAACTAGCGGTCGCTGAGTGGTCGAAATTCTGCCATTTTTTCATTGAAATTAATTTTCCTGCTACACAATTTTCTTTTAATTTTATTTATGTGTAATTGTATATTGATCAGGCTGTATTTCACTAATAATGATTAATATTTTTCTTTTTCTTAGTTAATGCCAATGAGCTACAATAATATGAGCTATTGGTGCTAGTGTCGAGTATATTGATTATTATTCACGTCTTTAGTCTTAGTCTTTCAGTCAGTCGTTAGCATGACTTGGTGCTGATACAAATCATGCGTCTCAGGAAATTTGGGCAGAATGTTAAAATGCACGTAATTCACTATTATATCATTTTCACTACATTTCAGAATTTTATCTGCATTATATTACATAAAATATCAGCAAAATTATTGAATATAACACTTTAAAACACTAAAATAATGAAAAGAATATAAAAGCGCTACATGACATTTTGACATTCGCGTCAAAAGTCCAATGATTAATATATAACTATAAATGTCTATTAGACATTGTTATCATAATTATGATTATTTGACATTCAATTCGACCAGAGATTTTAACCGTAAACAAAAGTGTATAAGCGTGAGTGTGTATGTATGTGTATCGATTGCATCGTAGTGTGCGTGTGTTTTTAATGAATTTAATGTATTTCTAATCTATTATCATATCAAATTTTAGTTTTATGCGCTTTTCAATATATGTATTCTTCCACTGTGCCACATTTCATACTGGTCCATGGCCGGGATTTTCGTAAAAAAGGGGTACAAAGTTTTTCCTTCAAGTATTAATATATATATAGATATACAGCCCTTAGGCTCGAGCGTACCTACTCCACGATTCGGAGGGAATTGAGTTGATATTCCATACTATTCTCACTATATGGCATTGAGTTTTGTTGGAATTTTCCTTCCCGTGGAGATATACTTTCCTTATATTGCTTTTCCTTTCTTAGAGCACTCCTTTCGTCTTTGTAAGCAACTTTCGACAAAAAATAATTATACAATAAATAGTGTTTCATCTTCTTTAATAATTATCTATACCAATAAATAAAATTGGAGTGTCTGTCTGTAATGTCAAAATGATAGGCTTTTTTCATGCTCACACGGTTATTTGCACTATACATATTATGCCTAAAATACACTTTATATTTTTTTTGTCTGCCTGTTTGGTCCGGGTAGTCTTCAAAACGGTTGGACTGATTTCAAAAATTCTTTCACCAATGGAAAGCTATAATAGTAGGGCGTAAACTAGGCTATATTTTATCTCGGTCTTTCCACGGGAACGGGTACTCTTCAGGAAAGACGACTGAAACCGAAGCGAAGCGAGGGCGGGTTGCTTGTTGTAAAATAAATTTATTATTTATTAATATACCTATATCCTGTCAAATTATAACGCCCTTTAATATCGATTATTTTAAATCATAGATAAAAATACTTATTCAAAAACTGATGGATTTCTTTCATCTTAACTCAACATTTTAATGTTTCTAATAAATCATAAATTCGATGTGCAGTACCTAAGTTGAAATCATTGACCTAACCTAATTTGTAATAAATTTTCAAAGGAAAAAGTTTCGCTTATGCAGCTATAATTCCGAATTATATTTAAAAATACCATAAAGAAACATTACTAGAATGCATAAATAAAACGTCAGCGTATTACACCACGTTGCTGACATCCCTTTTCATCACAATAATAGACCTTTTTACCCTCTTGACCGATGGCACGTGGACAGAATAATAATCACAAATATCGGAAACAAAACAATATGCTGTTCATTTTTCATCGTAATTATGAAGTTAAATCTAACTTCATAATTAATATTACTTTTTATAGTTATAATTTTTATATTATATATAAAAATTCTCCGTGTGGTGACGGAGTAGAATACAATTCACCACTCCCTATCTTACCCGTGGGTGATCGTACGAGACGACTAAGGGATATAAAACGCATATAACATCTATGCGAGAGAAGGAAAACTCGAAATAAAACCCTATACCAGCACGCCTGACCAGCGTGGTATAGTAGGTCAATTACCCTTCCATTATGGAGGAGGCCCGAGCCCAACAGTGGGACGTATATGGGCTGAGATAATGATGATGATATATAAAAATACAGTATGTGATCCGCGTATCGACGAGCCTTTCCGTGTGGTGATGGAGTAAGAATACAATTCATCACTCCCTCTCATACCCGTGGGTATCGTAAAAGACGACTAAGGGATATATTACGCATATGACATCCATGCAAGAGATAGAAAACTTGAAACAAAACCCTATACCAACCTGTCTGACCAGAATGGTATAGTAAAGTCCATTTTCCTCCTATTGTAGAGGAGGCTCGAGCCCAGCAGTGGGACGTATACGAGCCGAAATGATGATGGTGATGAAAATGATCCACGTATGCTGGTGATAAATATTGGACATCGACCTTTGGAAAGAAATGCGTGGCTAAATTCAGTTCCGTAGAACATTGTCCCTGTCGCACGCTTACTAGTATAATGTGTGGTATCTATAAAGGAAGTTTCAAAACAATTATGAATTCTTTGTTATTAAATAAAAAACTTTAATCAAATAAATAATACCAACACCTTTTCTTATCCATGGGTATCGTAAAAGACGAATAAGGTATCTAATATGCAGATAACATCGATGCAAAAAGGAAAATTCAAATTATAACTTTATATCAATACATCTGATAAGCATGATAGAGAATGCCATTTCCTTCATATTTCAGAGGATGCCCTAGTCCAACACTGGGACGCGTACAGGCTGAGATGATAATGATCGTATTAAGGATGATCTACCAGCTTTAATAAAAAAACGTGTTAATTAAATGAATGAATTGTAAATATGTAATAGTCAGCAGTTAGGCAGCAAGCAACTGCATGGGGTTCTTGCAATCTGTGTTCAAATACATAAACATACATAAACTTAAATATTTTTATTGTTTTTCTTTAAGATTTTAATTTCTACTGCGTTTTTATCTCATGGGAAATTCCACATCTCTCCATTTAGTTTAGGTAGAATTGACTCAAGTGGAAAGGAGAGATGTCTCATTTTCAGATAGTGTGCTCTAAGAAAATCCTTTGTTGGTATTCAAGGAGAAGGTACCGGAAAGGCAAATAAGTAGGTCTATTTACAAAAAGAAATGAGATACCATCAAAAACAAGACTTGTAAAAAAAGCCAAGCCTCGCAACTGAGTTCTTCTACCATAAAAAATTGTGAAATCGATGTTATACCAAGTCGGTTAACTCACTCAGTCTCTGCTTAAGGGACCTTTCTTCTTAAGTTATTACGTAAATAGCTAACCTAACAACTTCTTATAGTGACTATATCAATATTAAAGATCTTTTGTTTTAAATAAATAGATTGACTTGACAATCACCCACATCGTCGCTGCGATGGAGCACACACATGTTATTAGGACTTATGTGAAATGATTGAACTAAATGTTTAGAATAAAGTATAATAGTAAAGTAAAATAGAGCAGTTGTTGTGTTTTTATTGTACGCACGTTTGGTGATTCGTAGTAATGGAAACAAATATGAACCCCGAAGAATTGATTACACTAGTTCAGGAAAGAGGTGTTCTTTGGGATAAAACTCTAAATGATTATAAAGATAAGCAACTGAAAATATCTGCTTGCCGGAAAGAGTGTACAAGTCACGTAGAGTGTTTAAAATTGGCACTAGCTTCGAGCGTGGCCGACAACCGATTATTAATCGTATGTGTGAACAAAGGCGCCGACATCCGATTAATATATCCGATACCCGACAAGTGGGCACGAGCTCTTATATGGACAACTTTACGTTATTCCTAGCAGACACAATTTTACAACTCATCTTATAATTGTCAGTTGGATGCCAGTATACATTTAGATATAAAATCATGATTGTATGTGAAGGTACTTACTCGAGGTGCGATTGAAAATGCGTTCACATACTCTTAATTAGGGCGTCCAACCCCGCAATACTGAGATCTCGGTATTGCGGGATCCCGCGCCATTTTGCAATCCCGCATGATGCGAGATTACGGGCGCGGGATCCGTGGGATTTGCGGGACTGAAAAAAAGCGTGCACACAACCTCAAACTTGATAAACTCTCAAACTCAAACAGTACTATATTCTATATAAATTTACATTTTTTAAATGTGTTTTCTTTTGGTTGATTTTTTAATTTCTTTGTGTATTTTTTGAAGATTTGTTGTTTTGATTAGTTTTTATTCAGTATTTGTTACTGTTTTTTGTGAAGAAAAACGGTGTAATATGATTGTTCTCATACTAATAGTAATACGAAAATAAAGGTGGAGTTAGTTGATTAAATCACTCTTTTTGTGTGATAAATAAACGGTATAATTTGATTGATCTACTACTAGTAGTAATACTTAAATTAATATGGCGTTTGTTGATAATTCATAGGGTTTTTGTGAGAAATAAACGAAGTAATTTCATTGATCTTATATTAATAGTAATATGTACGTAAATAAATGTG
Source organism: Lymantria dispar (assembly GCA_032191425.1). Taxonomy (NCBI): domain Eukaryota; kingdom Metazoa; phylum Arthropoda; class Insecta; order Lepidoptera; family Erebidae; genus Lymantria; species Lymantria dispar. The sequence continues at coordinate 25,344,490 of CM063441.1, forward strand.
GAGTTGATTAATTCATTGTTTTATTTGCCTTATATAAATGTGAATATTTTCGATATGCGGGATCCCGCAAATACTCCCGGTATTTCCCACGTAATTGAAAATTCGTAGTCCCGCAAATACCGTGATTGAATTCAGGCTGCGGGATTGGAACCCCTACTCTTAAAATTCAATATTTGAATTTATTTTATTTATATTTAAGCACAAATGGCGTAGTGGTTCAGATACCGACCTACCATGCTAGTATCCCACGCAAGACCGCACTTTGTGGAATCCACAAATTGTTTTCCTGCGTCTGGGTGTAATTTGTATCCGATAATTACCTAAATGTTTGTAAAATTCCCCGTAACACAAGGATTATGCCCTTAGTGCAGGGTGTTAGCTTTTTAAAAAAAAAACCAGTTACAAAATACAAAGGCAGCAACATGAAAGTCTGAAATATAGGCTATAGTCAACTTTATACATTTCATTACATAGTTACTTAATTAAAAAATAGATTATAGACATTGATACCAAATAAAATTATTAATATATTAGCAAACATTCGCTGTTTTAGCCGTGTACTATTCCAGTGGGAATACGGACATAAAATATATAGGTAAATAGCCTATGTTATTCCTTATACAGACACATACCTTACAGTAAAATATTATCAAAATCGATCTAGCTGTTCTGAAGATTATCTAGAACAAACAGATAGACAAAAAATATTTAATGTTTTCTGATGTTTACGCGAATATTACACATTTGATTTTTGATTGCCTGAAGATGTTTCACGTCCAACAAGTCATCGTTACGATGACTTGTTGGACGTGAAACATCTTCAGTCAGAGTCAGAGACATCTTAGTCCGCCCGTTACCATGAACGCTGCAAAGTGTTTGAAACATCGGGCAATCAAAAATCAAATACAAACGCGATAAAATCCGTAAAGTAGTTTAATTTAAAAAAAAGTTATACTGGTTTTTAGGCATACCTATCATGAAAATAACTCTGTGAGCGTAAAAAAAAACATATTATTCTGCCATCACAAACAGACACTTCAATTTCATTTATTTGTATAGATTTCAATCTTATCTTAAAAAAAGCAATAATTAATAGTTAAATCATGACAATACCCTGCTAGTACATTATATATTACACCAAAATATTACTCTTACAATAAATAATAAGCAATAAATAACTAGACACTCGAATGTTGATTGCCAATAAAGGCCCTATTAAGAAAGTAATTTTCTGATCATCTGTCACTCTGACCTGAGTGGAGTGTGAAGAGGCGATGGTCTAAATAGCCGGTAATACACTTAGCAGGACGAGGATACCATAATAGCTTGGGGCGTAACGTGATTCGCTAGTTCTCTATTACCTTAATGTTCCACAAGTATCCCGCCAACAAAGGAGCGACCTTCATAATAATGTAGACTGAGAGCTGACAATGTGTGAATTCAAATTTGAATGGTGTTTAACTATTTGCAGGTGTATTGAATATTAGAGCTTTGTTAATATATAGACGTTGCTATCCATATTTCATGTAGGTTTTGATATTCAATACAGTTTAGGTTACGATATTGTATTTATATAAATCTTAAGTTAAAATATTAATGAGATTGTTTCTATTTGAAGTTAAGTTTCATAGAATCTAATGAATTAAAATCCAATGATTTGCGATGTATACGCGAGTATTGTAAATAAAACTACTTTACGGATTTTATCGCGTTTAGGGATTGCAATCCGGCGTCATCTTCAGTCCGGCCGGATCCGACCGTATTCCCATCGATGCAAGTGACATTGTTCTTAATATAGGTGGTTTGTAAAAAATAAAACACACACACATATATATATATATATATATATATATACATATATATATACATATATATATATATATATACATATATATATATATATATATATATATATATATATATATATATATATATATATATATACATATATATATATATCACCTTATCTCTGCAACCATAAGGCGTACAGACTTGAAATTTGGCAGGCATATTTCTTTTGCTGAATAAAGATCAGCTAAGACCGGATTTCTTTACGAAATTTCCCCTAGAAGGAGTGTTGAGGGGGCGTTAACAGTAATATACATATAAAGGAACAGGGTGAGCCGAAGCCACTGAAGCTAGAAAAATGAAATTTGGACCGTTGTTTCATTTCGTGACGTAGGCACCCACTAAGAAAGGATTTTTTGAAATGCTACCCCTAAGGGGGGTAAACCGCAAAAGCAAAGTCTGTATAAAAAGAAACAGTCTTTAGCTACTATCTTCAAATTAAGCACAAATACTCTTTAATAAAAATAAATAAACACGTATTTCAGCGTTTGTCCATCTTCATCCTCCAAGGGTGTACAATAGGTAGAAAGAAGTTAATTTACTGATTTATTAAAGAACCGAAACTACTGAAGCCAGAAACATGAAATTTTGACTGTAGTTTTTTTGTGTAACATAGAAACCCACTAAGAAAGGATTTTTTTAAATGCAACACCTAAAGGGGTAAACCGCAGTAGCAAAGTTTGTATAAAGAGAAAAAAATCTTCATCGATTTTCATTAAGTTCTCCGCAAATACTCTATATTAAAAATAAATTAAAAAAAAATTAAGGTGTTTCATAATTTTTTAATTTGCACCCCCTAACGGCGTAATCTACATTAATATTATAAAGAGGAAACGTATGTTTGTTACGAATAAAGTCAAAAACTACTGGACGGATTTCGATAATTCTTTCACCTTTAGTATGTCACAGTATGCCTGAGTAATATAGGCTATATTTTAGCCCGGTATTCCCACGGGAACAGGAACTACGGGGGTAAGGCGACTGAAACCGAACCGAAGTGAGGGTGGGTTGCTGGTATCTATATAAATTCAACTTTATTTTCAATCCTAAGTTAAGGTTAGACATCATCTCAGCCCCTATATGTCCCACTGCTGGGCTCGGGCCTCCTCCATAATGAAAGGGTAATTGACCTACTATACCACGCTGGTCAGACGTGTTGGTATAGGGTTTTATTTCGAGTTTTCCTTCTCTCGCATAGATGTTATATGCGTTTTATATCCCTTAGTCGTCTCGTACGATCACCCACGGGTAAGATAGGGGGTGGTGAATTGTATTCTTACTCCGTCACCACACGGAAAGGTTAGACAAGGTTAGTTAAGGTTAGACAACCAGCAAGTAATTAAAATGTAGTAGCGTAGGTAACTAGTAAAATTTTAATAATGTAACGAGTAACTCAATCTTCCTGATTAGAGAGTTCACTTTCACAGATAGATCAATTATTTTAGTAACTTTATGAAATCCAATGTTAATTACATAATTTTTACCTTACGTAATTAACTGAGATAAGATCACAATATTTATTAAAGTATTCAAGAATGCTAACATACAAGTCTTAAATTTATGACAGACACCAGCATTGTTCATGATTTAATGAATCTGTCTAATGAATGGCACAATTATCACAATAATGAGTTCAACAGCTCTATTATTTTGCCAAAAATTGCTAGCACCGGATCTGGTCGCCGGATCCGGTATATCGGTACCTGATACGGTAAACGTTTAATGATGCCGGATCCGCTAATCCGGCGTTTGCCGAATTGCAATCCCTAATCGCGTTTGTATTTGATTTTCGATTGCCCGACGTTTCTAACACTTTGCAGCGTTCATGGTTACGGGCGGGCAATCATGAATCATAATTTTGTAAATAAAACTATTTTGAGGGATTTTATCGCGTTTGTATTTGATTTTTGATTATCCGACGTTTTGTATACTTTACAGCGTTTATGGTCATGGGCAGACCATGATATCTGTAAAGTGCGTGCTAGATAAATCCGTAAAAATAATTTTAGTTACAATCATAATTTTGTCTATCTTTTCCTTTGATCAATGGCTTTTATGTTTAATACAATTTAAATTTATTTACTTATTTTTGTCTTGATGCATTTTATGCATATTATACTTATGTCAGCCCGAATTTTATAAACATTAATATTATAAGTGTAAATGTGAAATCATTCATTACGCTTTCACACTTTATACTCACGACTACGGAAACGACAGTAATTAAATTTTGCATACTATTATAGTTGATTGTATTGATATTCTGTTATTCTGGAGTAAAAGAAAGGCAAAAGGATCTATGGGGAATCTGATTAATAATTAGGTATATTTCGTTCCCATTAAGGTTGTCTCAATAATCATCATTGTAAACATTTTTACTCATTAAATCACTTATTCATTCAAAATGAACTAATCCTAAATCTTATCGGTACTATTTAAACTGTTTGCGTGCAGTGACAGAACAGCCAAGCAAAGCTGTATAAAGTTAGACTTGCAAGAGATAACATAGCGAAAACTTACACTTAGTTGCCTAAGACTGTCATGCTAAACTCTTGTTATTTCATTTGAATAATATAGAATAATACTGACTCTTTGAAGAGTAAAACTATTAAAGTCTTTGTGTTGTATCTTAAAAAGAGCTACATCCGTATGATAATGTAGTAAAGAATACAATTCACCACTCTCTATTTTGCTCGTAAATGTCATAAAAGACGACCAAGGGATATAATATGCATATAACATCTATGCAAGAGAATGGTCTATGGAAACTCGAAATAAAAGCCTATACCAACCTGTTTGACCAGAATGGTATTTATATGTAAGGTCAATTTCCCTCCTATTGTGGAGGAGGCTCGAGCCCAAAAGTGGGACGTATATGGGCTGAAATGATGAATGATGATGTTAAATAGTGTTAAACTTTGCCCACAGCTGGGATCGCATTATAGTTCATTTAATGTATAGATTATCCACTGTTATAGATACTACCAAACCAAACATTATTTTTATCTATTCCCGTCGAAAGCATATTGTTATTATAAATAATTTACCAATTTGAATAGGAATTGTTCGAATTTTTAATTTATGATTTGTTTACAACACTGTTTTCTTTTACATGGAATAGGTTACAAGACAAATCGGATAGAATAAAGTTATATAAGTTTACATAAAGCATCTATCACCTGCCGGTAAGGCTCGACCGAGATGGGTTTTTCGTTCTCGGCCGAGACCGAGACCGAGAATAAAATAATATCTCGGCCGAGATCGAGAGCCGAGACCGAGAATAGACAAAGCGTGAAAAAATTAATTTTAATACTGTAAACTTTTTAATACACTACTAATTGTTTAACAAAATTAACTGTTTTAATAATCAAAGTTAAATAACATTATATTATAACACATAAAAAGCAATTTTTCAGCATTTTCGCCCTTCAAAGAATGTCGCCTCTCGTCATACAATTGTCCAGCTTTGCTAAACAGTTGTTCACTTGCTACGCTAGTAGGCGGTGCAGATTAATACTTATTTGCTATAGGCTTAAGCACCTCAGAAGGTGACGAACACCAATATTCATAAATATTAGCATTTCTTTGCAGTTTTGGCTCTCTAAGGAAGCTTTCTAGCGCTATTTCGATCACAGAGCTTGAACTGTATTCGTCATTGGGCATTGACTCGTCTTCCAACTCTATCGACTCATGAGCTGCCCATAAGTTGGATTGATTTGTAGCAGCCTTGTTTGACGAGTTAGTTAAAGATGCCCATGTCGTCTCACGAGAATCCTACATTTTCATTGAGAGTGAGAGCCTCGATAATATGAAGCTTGGCTGAGTTAACTTTGCTTTCAGTTACAAATACTGCTCGAACATTATAAATACTGCTCGAACGGAGCGAAGACGGCCGGCCGCAGTTCGCCAGCCAGGACTTCAACCAATCACAATTCAGCTCTCTCACACACTCACCAATCGACTTCGTACTGCAGCGCGGGGCCACGCGCAGTAAAATTTGAATGGCGATTCAAACAAAGTTCCAATCTCGGCCATGACCGAGAATTTCGGCTATAATTAGCCGAGAACCGAGACAAATTTCTCGGTTGGATTTGTAGCCGAGAATGCCGAGACCGAGACCAAGACCGAGATTCTCGGTCGAGCCTTATCTGCCGGTGAAGGTACGTTTAGCCGTTTAGAGATTAACCGAAACAAACATGCAAAAATGTTAGAAAATGTTTTTTATTGCAATTTTATTGTATTTATTTTCCAGTCTTTCTTCTCTCGCATCAATTTTATCTGAATATTATATCCTTTAGTCGCCTTTTCTGAAACCTACGGGCAAGAGAGGGGGTGTAAAATTGGTGAATTGTATTCTTATTCCATTACCAGATGAAACAAAAATGAATAGGATTGAATGAAAAAAAAAGGAGTAATATTATTTTAAATACATTTCAATATACGTAATAAACAACCTAGTAACCTTGTATTAACCCTATTATTATGTAATTACGATTAACCCGCTTAAGCTCCAAATGTAGGAGGATATATGTGTATCGTTTACGCATCAACGAAAAATTAACAAAGCTTAGGACTGGGTTACTATGATAACTTTAATGATATTTAAATTAAAAAGCATGTAAAAATTTTAGATTTTCCACTTATATAAAAAATAGGACCCAGAAAGTTGTGCTTAATGGTTTTATCTTTTAATTTATTACAACTTCAGGTCATGACAAACATGTTCTGCCATTCTATTTGATCTATTCGCTACCACCAGACGATTAGTCTTAAGTGTACTTCATAGCGCCGTTACTCATTATCTAGGGACGCGGCAACGTGTCAAGCAAAATTCAAGCAAAAACCGCGCCGATGTATATTTTTAATCACAGCTCACATACGTCCCCTTCTTGGCCTTGAGATTTCTCCACAATAGGAGGGCAAAATTTCGAGTTTACCTTCTTTTGCATAGATTTTGTATGACTATAATGTGTCGTAATCCTATTTCACGACATTCACCGACAGAATAGGGGGTGGTGAATAGAATTCGTACTCTACCACCTCAAAAAAAATTATGATGTGAATACATGCAACATTTCGATCCACTTTTGACCCCTTCATAACTCAAAAACTATTCAATATAAACTTAATGCATTTTGGTATATATATTGAGATCCACTAGATAGGCTTGTAATCTAAAATTTACTAATTTACGCTTTCACACTTTATACTCACGACTACGGAAACGATAGTAATTAAATTTTGCATACTATTCTATTTGCGCTGTAGCATGGTGCGGGTGACACATGTCAATACCAGGTGACTAGGGATGTGACGATTCAAAATTAAATTTTTATCACTAATTATACTCGTAGCATAAATAAATGTTGTTCTGTTTATTATTGTCACGAAAATTATATATAGGAAAAAATATATTCATACAAATTATCCAATTAATTTAATGGTTCAAAAATTTTAAAAAGTTTCGTAAACGCATTCAAAACAACTTGTATTTCATATTTTTTCGTGGCATATTTTTATTCTGTGGCGCATCGCCGAGTCGGCCATTTTGTTTACCCGTGCGATGCTGTCAGTACGTCACAAATACGGATGATGAAAGTGACAATTCCGATGTTCCTGACTCTGATATGAGTTTAGAAGAGGATTAAAATTGAATGAAAAATTGAAGTAAATATGTAATAATTGTATACTTTTTAACAATAAAAAATTGAGCGCACAAATTGTTTTTTATTTATTTTTTAATCGACAATTCTTCGTAGTAGTACATCCCATCACTAAATACGTCTTTGGTGTTACGTTATACGCATAACACTTTGATTATTTTTTCTTTCAATTTCATTTGATTTGTAGGCTAGAACATTCTAGTTGGGTTTAATTTGGAAGGTATACCTTTATTACTACAGTTATTAGTGATTTGTGATATTACCGATGTGGTACAGCTGAATTAATAGATCATAATTATAAATCGCGGCAACTTTCAAGAGTGAAACGAAACTCGCCATAACTGTCACCCGCACCATGCTACAGCGCAAATAGTATAGTTGATTGTATTGATATTCTGTTATTCTGGAGTAAAAGAAAGGCAAAAGGATCTATGGGGAATCTGATTAATAATTAGGTATATTTCGTTCCCATTAAGGTTGTCTCAATAATCATCATTGTAAACATTTTTACTCATTAAATCACTTATTCATTCAAAATGAACTAATCCTAAATCTTATCGGTACTATTTAAACTGTTTGCGTGCAGTGACAGAACAGCCAAGCAAAGCTGTATAAAGTTAGACTTGCAAGAGATAACATAGCGAAAACTTACACTTAGTTGCCTAAGACTGTCATGCTAAACTCTTGTTATTTCATTTGAATAATATAGAATAATACTGACTCTTTGAAGAGTAAAACTATTAAAGTCTTTGTGTTGTATCTTAAAAAGAGCTACATCCGTATGATAATGTAGTAAAGAATACAATTCACCACTCTCTATTTTGCTCGTAAATGTCATAAAAGACGACCAAGGGATATAATATGCATATAACATCTATGCAAGAGAATGGTCTATGGAAACTCGAAATAAAAGCCTATACCAACCTGTTTGACCAGAATGGTATTTATATGTAAGGTCAATTTCCCTCCTATTGTGGAGGAGGCTCGAGCCCAAAAGTGGGACGTATATGGGCTGAAATGATGAATGATGATGTTAAATAGTGTTAAACTTTGCCCACAGCTGGGATCGCATTATAGTTCATTTAATGTATAGATTATCCACTGTTATAGATACTACCAAACCAAACATTATTTTTATCTATTCCCGTCGAAAGCATATTGTTATTATAAATAATTTACCAATTTGAATAGGAATTGTTCGAATTTTTAATTTATGATTTGTTTACAACACTGTTTTCTTTTACATGGAATAGGTTACAAGACAAATCGGATAGAATAAAGTTATATAAGTTTACATAAAGCATCTATCACCTGCCGGTAAGGCTCGACCGAGATGGGTTTTTCGTTCTCGGCCGAGACCGAGACCGAGAATAAAATAATATCTCGGCCGAGATCGAGAGCCGAGACCGAGAATAGACAAAGCGTGAAAAAATTAATTTTAATACTGTAAACTTTTTAATACACTACTAATTGTTTAACAAAATTAACTGTTTTAATAATCAAAGTTAAATAACATTATATTATAACACATAAAAAGCAATTTTTCAGCATTTTCGCCCTTCAAAGAATGTCGCCTCTCGTCATACAATTGTCCAGCTTTGCTAAACAGTTGTTCACTTGCTACGCTAGTAGGCGGTGCAGATTAATACTTATTTGCTATAGGCTTAAGCACCTCAGAAGGTGACGAACACCAATATTCATAAATATTAGCATTTCTTTGCAGTTTTGGCTCTCTAAGGAAGCTTTCTAGCGCTATTTCGATCACAGAGCTTGAACTGTATTCGTCATTGGGCATTGACTCGTCTTCCAACTCTATCGACTCATGAGCTGCCCATAAGTTGGATTGATTTGTAGCAGCCTTGTTTGACGAGTTAGTTAAAGATGCCCATGTCGTCTCACGAGAATCCTACATTTTCATTGAGAGTGAGAGCCTCGATAATATGAAGCTTGGCTGAGTTAACTTTGCTTTCAGTTACAAATACTGCTCGAACATTATAAATACTGCTCGAACGGAGCGAAGACGGCCGGCCGCAGTTCGCCAGCCAGGACTTCAACCAATCACAATTCAGCTCTCTCACACACTCACCAATCGACTTCGTACTGCGGCGCGGGGCCACGCGCAGTAAAATTTGAATGGCGATTCAAACAAAGTTCCAATCTCGGCCATGACCGAGAATTTCGGCTATAATTAGCCGAGAACCGAGACAAATTTCTCGGTTGGATTTGTAGCCGAGAATGCCGAGACCGAGACCAAGACCGAGATTCTCGGTCGAGCCTTATCTGCCGGTGAAGGTACGTTTAGCCGTTTAGAGATTAACCGAAACAAACATGCAAAAATGTTAGAAAATGTTTTTTATTGCAATTTTATTGTATTTATTTTCCAGTCTTTCTTCTCTCGCATCAATTTTATCTGAATATTATATCCTTTAGTCGCCTTTTCTGAAACCTACGGGCAAGAGAGGGGGTGTAAAATTGGTGAATTGTATTCTTATTCCATTACCAGATGAAACAAAAATGAATAGGATTGAATGAAAAAAAAAGGAGTAATATTATTTTAAATACATTTCAATATACGTAATAAACAACCTAGTAACCTTGTATTAACCCTATTATTATGTAATTACGATTAACCCGCTTAAGCTCCAAATGTAGGAGGATATATGTGTATCGTTTACGCATCAACGAAAAATTAACAAAGCTTAGGACTGGGTTACTATGATAACTTTAATGATATTTAAATTAAAAAGCATGTAAAAATTTTAGATTTTCCACTTATATAAAAAATAGGACCCAGAAAGTTGTGCTTAATGGTTTTATCTTTTAATTTATTACAACTTCAGGTCATGACAAACATGTTCTGCCATTCTATTTGATCTATTCGCTACCACCAGACGATTAGTCTTAAGTGTACTTCATAGCGCCGTTACTCATTATCTAGGGACGCGGCAACGTGTCAAGCAAAATTCAAGCAAAAACCGCGCCGATGTATATTTTTAATCACAGCTCACATACGTCCCCTTCTTGGCCTTGAGATTTCTCCACAATAGGAGGGCAAAATTTCGAGTTTACCTTCTTTTGCATAGATTTTGTATGACTATAATGTGTCGTAATCCTATTTCACGACATTCACCGACAGAATAGGGGGTGGTGAATAGAATTCGTACTCTACCACCTCAAAAAAAATTATGATGTGAATACATGCAACATTTCGATCCACTTTTGACCCCTTCATAACTCAAAAACTATTCAATATAAACTTAATGCATTTTGGTATATATATTGAGATCCACTAGATAGGCTTGTAATCTAAAATTTACTAATTTACGCTTTCACACTTTATACTCACGACTACGGAAACGATAGTAATTAAATTTTGCATACTATTCTATTTGCGCTGTAGCATGGTGCGGGTGACACATGTCAATACCAGGTGACTAGGGATGTGACGATTCAAAATTAAATTTTTATCACTAATTATACTCGTAGCATAAATAAATGTTGTTCTGTTTATTATTGTCACGAAAATTATATATAGGAAAAAATATATTCATACAAATTATCCAATTAATTTAATGGTTCAAAAATTTTAAAAAGTTTCGTAAACGCATTCAAAACAACTTGTATTTCATATTTTTTCGTGGCATATTTTTATTCTGTGGCGCATCGCCGAGTCGGCCATTTTGTTTACCCGTGCGATGCTGTCAGTACGTCACAAATACGGATGATGAAAGTGACAATTCCGATGTTCCTGACTCTGATATGAGTTTAGAAGAGGATTAAAATTGAATGAAAAATTGAAGTAAATATGTAATAATTGTATACTTTTTAACAATAAAAAATTGAGCGCACAAATTGTTTTTTATTTATTTTTTAATCGACAATTCTTCGTAGTAGTACATCCCATCACTAAATACGTCTTTGGTGTTACGTTATACGCATAACACTTTGATTATTTTTTCTTTCAATTTCATTTGATTTGTAGGCTAGAACATTCTAGTTGGGTTTAATTTGGAAGGTATACCTTTATTACTACAGTTATTAGTGATTTGTGATATTACCGATGTGGTACAGCTGAATTAATAGATCATAATTATAAATCGCGGCAACTTTCAAGAGTGAAACGAAACTCGCCATAACTGTCACCCGCACCATGCTACAGCGCAAATAGTATAGTTGATTGTATTGATATTCTGTTATTCTGGAGTAAAAGAAAGGCAAAAGGATCTATGGGGAATCTGATTAATAATTAGGTATATTTCGTTCCCATTAAGGTTGTCTCAATAATCATCATTGTAAACATTTTTACTCATTAAATCACTTATTCATTCAAAATGAACTAATCCTAAATCTTATCGGTACTATTTAAACTGTTTGCGTGCAGTGACAGAACAGCCAAGCAAAGCTGTATAAAGTTAGACTTGCAAGAGATAACATAGCGAAAACTTACACTTAGTTGCCTAAGACTGTCATGCTAAACTCTTGTTATTTCATTTGAATAATATAGAATAATACTGACTCTTTGAAGAGTAAAACTATTAAAGTCTTTGTGTTGTATCTTAAAAAGAGCTACATCCGTATGATAATGTAGTAAAGAATACAATTCACCACTCTCTATTTTGCTCGTAAATGTCATAAAAGACGACCAAGGGATATAATATGCATATAACATCTATGCAAGAGAATGGTCTATGGAAACTCGAAATAAAAGCCTATACCAACCTGTTTGACCAGAATGGTATTTATATGTAAGGTCAATTTCCCTCCTATTGTGGAGGAGGCTCGAGCCCAAAAGTGGGACGTATATGGGCTGAAATGATGAATGATGATGTTAAATAGTGTTAAACTTTGCCCACAGCTGGGATCGCATTATAGTTCATTTAATGTATAGATTATCCACTGTTATAGATACTACCAAACCAAACATTATTTTTATCTATTCCCGTCGAAAGCATATTGTTATTATAAATAATTTACCAATTTGAATAGGAATTGTTCGAATTTTTAATTTATGATTTGTTTACAACACTGTTTTCTTTTACATGGAATAGGTTACAAGACAAATCGGATAGAATAAAGTTATATAAGTTTACATAAAGCATCTATCACCTGCCGGTAAGGCTCGACCGAGATGGGTTTTTCGTTCTCGGCCGAGACCGAGACCGAGAATAAAATAATATCTCGGCCGAGATCGAGAGCCGAGACCGAGAATAGACAAAGCGTGAAAAAATTAATTTTAATACTGTAAACTTTTTAATACACTACTAATTGTTTAACAAAATTAACTGTTTTAATAATCAAAGTTAAATAACATTATATTATAACACATAAAAAGCAATTTTTCAGCATTTTCGCCCTTCAAAGAATGTCGCCTCTCGTCATACAATTGTCCAGCTTTGCTAAACAGTTGTTCACTTGCTACGCTAGTAGGCGGTGCAGATTAATACTTATTTGCTATAGGCTTAAGCACCTCAGAAGGTGACGAACACCAATATTCATAAATATTAGCATTTCTTTGCAGTTTTGGCTCTCTAAGGAAGCTTTCTAGCGCTATTTCGATCACAGAGCTTGAACTGTATTCGTCATTGGGCATTGACTCGTCTTCCAACTCTATCGACTCATGAGCTGCCCATAAGTTGGATTGATTTGTAGCAGCCTTGTTTGACGAGTTAGTTAAAGATGCCCATGTCGTCTCACGAGAATCCTACATTTTCATTGAGAGTGAGAGCCTCGATAATATGAAGCTTGGCTGAGTTAACTTTGCTTTCAGTTACAAATACTGCTCGAACATTATAAATACTGCTCGAACGGAGCGAAGACGGCCGGCCGCAGTTCGCCAGCCAGGACTTCAACCAATCACAATTCAGCTCTCTCACACACTCACCAATCGACTTCGTACTGCGGCGCGGGGCCACGCGCAGTAAAATTTGAATGGCGATTCAAACAAAGTTCCAATCTCGGCCATGACCGAGAATTTCGGCTATAATTAGCCGAGAACCGAGACAAATTTCTCGGTTGGATTTGTAGCCGAGAATGCCGAGACCGAGACCAAGACCGAGATTCTCGGTCGAGCCTTATCTGCCGGTGAAGGTACGTTTAGCCGTTTAGAGATTAACCGAAACAAACATGCAAAAATGTTAGAAAATGTTTTTTATTGCAATTTTATTGTATTTATTTTCCAGTCTTTCTTCTCTCGCATCAATTTTATCTGAATATTATATCCTTTAGTCGCCTTTTCTGAAACCTACGGGCAAGAGAGGGGGTGTAAAATTGGTGAATTGTATTCTTATTCCATTACCAGATGAAACAAAAATGAATAGGATTGAATGAAAAAAAAAGGAGTAATATTATTTTAAATACATTTCAATATACGTAATAAACAACCTAGTAACCTTGTATTAACCCTATTATTATGTAATTACGATTAACCCGCTTAAGCTCCAAATGTAGGAGGATATATGTGTATCGTTTACGCATCAACGAAAAATTAACAAAGCTTAGGACTGGGTTACTATGATAACTTTAATGATATTTAAATTAAAAAGCATGTAAAAATTTTAGATTTTCCACTTATATAAAAAATAGGACCCAGAAAGTTGTGCTTAATGGTTTTATCTTTTAATTTATTACAACTTCAGGTCATGACAAACATGTTCTGCCATTCTATTTGATCTATTCGCTACCACCAGACGATTAGTCTTAAGTGTACTTCATAGCGCCGTTACTCATTATCTAGGGACGCGGCAACGTGTCAAGCAAAATTCAAGCAAAAACCGCGCCGATGTATATTTTTAATCACAGCTCACATACGTCCCCTTCTTGGCCTTGAGATTTCTCCACAATAGGAGGGCAAAATTTCGAGTTTACCTTCTTTTGCATAGATTTTGTATGACTATAATGTGTCGTAATCCTATTTCACGACATTCACCGACAGAATAGGGGGTGGTGAATAGAATTCGTACTCTACCACCTCAAAAAAAATTATGATGTGAATACATGCAACATTTCGATCCACTTTTGACCCCTTCATAACTCAAAAACTATTCAATATAAACTTAATGCATTTTGGTATATATATTGAGATCCACTAGATAGGCTTGTAATCTAAAATTTACTAATTTACGCTTTCACACTTTATACTCACGACTACGGAAACGATAGTAATTAAATTTTGCATACTATTCTATTTGCGCTGTAGCATGGTGCGGGTGACACATGTCAATACCAGGTGACTAGGGATGTGACGATTCAAAATTAAATTTTTATCACTAATTATACTCGTAGCATAAATAAATGTTGTTCTGTTTATTATTGTCACGAAAATTATATATAGGAAAAAATATATTCATACAAATTATCCAATTAATTTAATGGTTCAAAAATTTTAAAAAGTTTCGTAAACGCATTCAAAACAACTTGTATTTCATATTTTTTCGTGGCATATTTTTATTCTGTGGCGCATCGCCGAGTCGGCCATTTTGTTTACCCGTGCGATGCTGTCAGTACGTCACAAATACGGATGATGAAAGTGACAATTCCGATGTTCCTGACTCTGATATGAGTTTAGAAGAGGATTAAAATTGAATGAAAAATTGAAGTAAATATGTAATAATTGTATACTTTTTAACAATAAAAAATTGAGCGCACAAATTGTTTTTTATTTATTTTTTAATCGACAATTCTTCGTAGTAGTACATCCCATCACTAAATACGTCTTTGGTGTTACGTTATACGCATAACACTTTGATTATTTTTTCTTTCAATTTCATTTGATTTGTAGGCTAGAACATTCTAGTTGGGTTTAATTTGGAAGGTATACCTTTATTACTACAGTTATTAGTGATTTGTGATATTACCGATGTGGTACAGCTGAATTAATAGATCATAATTATAAATCGCGGCAACTTTCAAGAGTGAAACGAAACTCGCCATAACTGTCACCCGCACCATGCTACAGCGCAAATAGTATAGTTGATTGTATTGATATTCTGTTATTCTGGAGTAAAAGAAAGGCAAAAGGATCTATGGGGAATCTGATTAATAATTAGGTATATTTCGTTCCCATTAAGGTTGTCTCAATAATCATCATTGTAAACATTTTTACTCATTAAATCACTTATTCATTCAAAATGAACTAATCCTAAATCTTATCGGTACTATTTAAACTGTTTGCGTGCAGTGACAGAACAGCCAAGCAAAGCTGTATAAAGTTAGACTTGCAAGAGATAACATAGCGAAAACTTACACTTAGTTGCCTAAGACTGTCATGCTAAACTCTTGTTATTTCATTTGAATAATATAGAATAATACTGACTCTTTGAAGAGTAAAACTATTAAAGTCTTTGTGTTGTATCTTAAAAAGAGCTACATCCGTATGATAATGTAGTAAAGAATACAATTCACCACTCTCTATTTTGCTCGTAAATGTCATAAAAGACGACCAAGGGATATAATATGCATATAACATCTATGCAAGAGAATGGTCTATGGAAACTCGAAATAAAAGCCTATACCAACCTGTTTGACCAGAATGGTATTTATATGTAAGGTCAATTTCCCTCCTATTGTGGAGGAGGCTCGAGCCCAAAAGTGGGACGTATATGGGCTGAAATGATGAATGATGATGTTAAATAGTGTTAAACTTTGCCCACAGCTGGGATCGCATTATAGTTCATTTAATGTATAGATTATCCACTGTTATAGATACTACCAAACCAAACATTATTTTTATCTATTCCCGTCGAAAGCATATTGTTATTATAAATAATTTACCAATTTGAATAGGAATTGTTCGAATTTTTAATTTATGATTTGTTTACAACACTGTTTTCTTTTACATGGAATAGGTTACAAGACAAATCGGATAGAATAAAGTTATATAAGTTTACATAAAGCATCTATCACCTGCCGGTAAGGCTCGACCGAGATGGGTTTTTCGTTCTCGGCCGAGACCGAGACCGAGAATAAAATAATATCTCGGCCGAGATCGAGAGCCGAGACCGAGAATAGACAAAGCGTGAAAAAATTAATTTTAATACTGTAAACTTTTTAATACACTACTAATTGTTTAACAAAATTAACTGTTTTAATAATCAAAGTTAAATAACATTATATTATAACACATAAAAAGCAATTTTTCAGCATTTTCGCCCTTCAAAGAATGTCGCCTCTCGTCATACAATTGTCCAGCTTTGCTAAACAGTTGTTCACTTGCTACGCTAGTAGGCGGTGCAGATTAATACTTATTTGCTATAGGCTTAAGCACCTCAGAAGGTGACGAACACCAATATTCATAAATATTAGCATTTCTTTGCAGTTTTGGCTCTCTAAGGAAGCTTTCTAGCGCTATTTCGATCACAGAGCTTGAACTGTATTCGTCATTGGGCATTGACTCGTCTTCCAACTCTATCGACTCATGAGCTGCCCATAAGTTGGATTGATTTGTAGCAGCCTTGTTTGACGAGTTAGTTAAAGATGCCCATGTCGTCTCACGAGAATCCTACATTTTCATTGAGAGTGAGAGCCTCGATAATATGAAGCTTGGCTGAGTTAACTTTGCTTTCAGTTACAAATACTGCTCGAACATTATAAATACTGCTCGAACGGAGCGAAGACGGCCGGCCGCAGTTCGCCAGCCAGGACTTCAACCAATCACAATTCAGCTCTCTCACACACTCACCAATCGACTTCGTACTGCGGCGCGGGGCCACGCGCAGTAAAATTTGAATGGCGATTCAAACAAAGTTCCAATCTCGGCCATGACCGAGAATTTCGGCTATAATTAGCCGAGAACCGAGACAAATTTCTCGGTTGGATTTGTAGCCGAGAATGCCGAGACCGAGACCAAGACCGAGATTCTCGGTCGAGCCTTATCTGCCGGTGAAGGTACGTTTAGCCGTTTAGAGATTAACCGAAACAAACATGCAAAAATGTTAGAAAATGTTTTTTATTGCAATTTTATTGTATTTATTTTCCAGTCTTTCTTCTCTCGCATCAATTTTATCTGAATATTATATCCTTTAGTCGCCTTTTCTGAAACCTACGGGCAAGAGAGGGGGTGTAAAATTGGTGAATTGTATTCTTATTCCATTACCAGATGAAACAAAAATGAATAGGATTGAATGAAAAAAAAAGGAGTAATATTATTTTAAATACATTTCAATATACGTAATAAACAACCTAGTAACCTTGTATTAACCCTATTATTATGTAATTACGATTAACCCGCTTAAGCTCCAAATGTAGGAGGATATATGTGTATCGTTTACGCATCAACGAAAAATTAACAAAGCTTAGGACTGGGTTACTATGATAACTTTAATGATATTTAAATTAAAAAGCATGTAAAAATTTTAGATTTTCCACTTATATAAAAAATAGGACCCAGAAAGTTGTGCTTAATGGTTTTATCTTTTAATTTATTACAACTTCAGGTCATGACAAACATGTTCTGCCATTCTATTTGATCTATTCGCTACCACCAGACGATTAGTCTTAAGTGTACTTCATAGCGCCGTTACTCATTATCTAGGGACGCGGCAACGTGTCAAGCAAAATTCAAGCAAAAACCGCGCCGATGTATATTTTTAATCACAGCTCACATACGTCCCCTTCTTGGCCTTGAGATTTCTCCACAATAGGAGGGCAAAATTTCGAGTTTACCTTCTTTTGCATAGATTTTGTATGACTATAATGTGTCGTAATCCTATTTCACGACATTCACCGACAGAATAGGGGGTGGTGAATAGAATTCGTACTCTACCACCTCAAAAAAAATTATGATGTGAATACATGCAACATTTCGATCCACTTTTGACCCCTTCATAACTCAAAAACTATTCAATATAAACTTAATGCATTTTGGTATATATATTGAGATCCACTAGATAGGCTTGTAATCTAAAATTTACTAATTTACGCTTTCACACTTTATACTCACGACTACGGAAACGATAGTAATTAAATTTTGCATACTATTCTATTTGCGCTGTAGCATGGTGCGGGTGACACATGTCAATACCAGGTGACTAGGGATGTGACGATTCAAAATTAAATTTTTATCACTAATTATACTCGTAGCATAAATAAATGTTGTTCTGTTTATTATTGTCACGAAAATTATATATAGGAAAAAATATATTCATACAAATTATCCAATTAATTTAATGGTTCAAAAATTTTAAAAAGTTTCGTAAACGCATTCAAAACAACTTGTATTTCATATTTTTTCGTGGCATATTTTTATTCTGTGGCGCATCGCCGAGTCGGCCATTTTGTTTACCCGTGCGATGCTGTCAGTACGTCACAAATACGGATGATGAAAGTGACAATTCCGATGTTCCTGACTCTGATATGAGTTTAGAAGAGGATTAAAATTGAATGAAAAATTGAAGTAAATATGTAATAATTGTATACTTTTTAACAATAAAAAATTGAGCGCACAAATTGTTTTTTATTTATTTTTTAATCGACAATTCTTCGTAGTAGTACATCCCATCACTAAATACGTCTTTGGTGTTACGTTATACGCATAACACTTTGATTATTTTTTCTTTCAATTTCATTTGATTTGTAGGCTAGAACATTCTAGTTGGGTTTAATTTGGAAGGTATACCTTTATTACTACAGTTATTAGTGATTTGTGATATTACCGATGTGGTACAGCTGAATTAATAGATCATAATTATAAATCGCGGCAACTTTCAAGAGTGAAACGAAACTCGCCATAACTGTCACCCGCACCATGCTACAGCGCAAATAGTATAGTTGATTGTATTGATATTCTGTTATTCTGGAGTAAAAGAAAGGCAAAAGGATCTATGGGGAATCTGATTAATAATTAGGTATATTTCGTTCCCATTAAGGTTGTCTCAATAATCATCATTGTAAACATTTTTACTCATTAAATCACTTATTCATTCAAAATGAACTAATCCTAAATCTTATCGGTACTATTTAAACTGTTTGCGTGCAGTGACAGAACAGCCAAGCAAAGCTGTATAAAGTTAGACTTGCAAGAGATAACATAGCGAAAACTTACACTTAGTTGCCTAAGACTGTCATGCTAAACTCTTGTTATTTCATTTGAATAATATAGAATAATACTGACTCTTTGAAGAGTAAAACTATTAAAGTCTTTGTGTTGTATCTTAAAAAGAGCTACATCCGTATGATAATGTAGTAAAGAATACAATTCACCACTCTCTATTTTGCTCGTAAATGTCATAAAAGACGACCAAGGGATATAATATGCATATAACATCTATGCAAGAGAATGGTCTATGGAAACTCGAAATAAAAGCCTATACCAACCTGTTTGACCAGAATGGTATTTATATGTAAGGTCAATTTCCCTCCTATTGTGGAGGAGGCTCGAGCCCAAAAGTGGGACGTATATGGGCTGAAATGATGAATGATGATGTTAAATAGTGTTAAACTTTGCCCACAGCTGGGATCGCATTATAGTTCATTTAATGTATAGATTATCCACTGTTATAGATACTACCAAACCAAACATTATTTTTATCTATTCCCGTCGAAAGCATATTGTTATTATAAATAATTTACCAATTTGAATAGGAATTGTTCGAATTTTTAATTTATGATTTGTTT
Source organism: Lymantria dispar (assembly GCA_032191425.1). Taxonomy (NCBI): domain Eukaryota; kingdom Metazoa; phylum Arthropoda; class Insecta; order Lepidoptera; family Erebidae; genus Lymantria; species Lymantria dispar. The sequence goes on from CM063441.1 coordinate 25,364,610, forward strand.
ACAACACTGTTTTCTTTTACATGGAATAGGTTACAAGACAAATCGGATAGAATAAAGTTATATAAGTTTACATAAAGCATCTATCACCTGCCGGTAAGGCTCGACCGAGATGGGTTTTTCGTTCTCGGCCGAGACCGAGACCGAGAATAAAATAATATCTCGGCCGAGATCGAGAGCCGAGACCGAGAATAGACAAAGCGTGAAAAAATTAATTTTAATACTGTAAACTTTTTAATACACTACTAATTGTTTAACAAAATTAACTGTTTTAATAATCAAAGTTAAATAACATTATATTATAACACATAAAAAGCAATTTTTCAGCATTTTCGCCCTTCAAAGAATGTCGCCTCTCGTCATACAATTGTCCAGCTTTGCTAAACAGTTGTTCACTTGCTACGCTAGTAGGCGGTGCAGATTAATACTTATTTGCTATAGGCTTAAGCACCTCAGAAGGTGACGAACACCAATATTCATAAATATTAGCATTTCTTTGCAGTTTTGGCTCTCTAAGGAAGCTTTCTAGCGCTATTTCGATCACAGAGCTTGAACTGTATTCGTCATTGGGCATTGACTCGTCTTCCAACTCTATCGACTCATGAGCTGCCCATAAGTTGGATTGATTTGTAGCAGCCTTGTTTGACGAGTTAGTTAAAGATGCCCATGTCGTCTCACGAGAATCCTACATTTTCATTGAGAGTGAGAGCCTCGATAATATGAAGCTTGGCTGAGTTAACTTTGCTTTCAGTTACAAATACTGCTCGAACATTATAAATACTGCTCGAACGGAGCGAAGACGGCCGGCCGCAGTTCGCCAGCCAGGACTTCAACCAATCACAATTCAGCTCTCTCACACACTCACCAATCGACTTCGTACTGCGGCGCGGGGCCACGCGCAGTAAAATTTGAATGGCGATTCAAACAAAGTTCCAATCTCGGCCATGACCGAGAATTTCGGCTATAATTAGCCGAGAACCGAGACAAATTTCTCGGTTGGATTTGTAGCCGAGAATGCCGAGACCGAGACCAAGACCGAGATTCTCGGTCGAGCCTTATCTGCCGGTGAAGGTACGTTTAGCCGTTTAGAGATTAACCGAAACAAACATGCAAAAATGTTAGAAAATGTTTTTTATTGCAATTTTATTGTATTTATTTTCCAGTCTTTCTTCTCTCGCATCAATTTTATCTGAATATTATATCCTTTAGTCGCCTTTTCTGAAACCTACGGGCAAGAGAGGGGGTGTAAAATTGGTGAATTGTATTCTTATTCCATTACCAGATGAAACAAAAATGAATAGGATTGAATGAAAAAAAAAGGAGTAATATTATTTTAAATACATTTCAATATACGTAATAAACAACCTAGTAACCTTGTATTAACCCTATTATTATGTAATTACGATTAACCCGCTTAAGCTCCAAATGTAGGAGGATATATGTGTATCGTTTACGCATCAACGAAAAATTAACAAAGCTTAGGACTGGGTTACTATGATAACTTTAATGATATTTAAATTAAAAAGCATGTAAAAATTTTAGATTTTCCACTTATATAAAAAATAGGACCCAGAAAGTTGTGCTTAATGGTTTTATCTTTTAATTTATTACAACTTCAGGTCATGACAAACATGTTCTGCCATTCTATTTGATCTATTCGCTACCACCAGACGATTAGTCTTAAGTGTACTTCATAGCGCCGTTACTCATTATCTAGGGACGCGGCAACGTGTCAAGCAAAATTCAAGCAAAAACCGCGCCGATGTATATTTTTAATCACAGCTCACATACGTCCCCTTCTTGGCCTTGAGATTTCTCCACAATAGGAGGGCAAAATTTCGAGTTTACCTTCTTTTGCATAGATTTTGTATGACTATAATGTGTCGTAATCCTATTTCACGACATTCACCGACAGAATAGGGGGTGGTGAATAGAATTCGTACTCTACCACCTCAAAAAAAATTATGATGTGAATACATGCAACATTTCGATCCACTTTTGACCCCTTCATAACTCAAAAACTATTCAATATAAACTTAATGCATTTTGGTATATATATTGAGATCCACTAGATAGGCTTGTAATCTAAAATTTACTAATTTACGCTTTCACACTTTATACTCACGACTACGGAAACGATAGTAATTAAATTTTGCATACTATTCTATTTGCGCTGTAGCATGGTGCGGGTGACACATGTCAATACCAGGTGACTAGGGATGTGACGATTCAAAATTAAATTTTTATCACTAATTATACTCGTAGCATAAATAAATGTTGTTCTGTTTATTATTGTCACGAAAATTATATATAGGAAAAAATATATTCATACAAATTATCCAATTAATTTAATGGTTCAAAAATTTTAAAAAGTTTCGTAAACGCATTCAAAACAACTTGTATTTCATATTTTTTCGTGGCATATTTTTATTCTGTGGCGCATCGCCGAGTCGGCCATTTTGTTTACCCGTGCGATGCTGTCAGTACGTCACAAATACGGATGATGAAAGTGACAATTCCGATGTTCCTGACTCTGATATGAGTTTAGAAGAGGATTAAAATTGAATGAAAAATTGAAGTAAATATGTAATAATTGTATACTTTTTAACAATAAAAAATTGAGCGCACAAATTGTTTTTTATTTATTTTTTAATCGACAATTCTTCGTAGTAGTACATCCCATCACTAAATACGTCTTTGGTGTTACGTTATACGCATAACACTTTGATTATTTTTTCTTTCAATTTCATTTGATTTGTAGGCTAGAACATTCTAGTTGGGTTTAATTTGGAAGGTATACCTTTATTACTACAGTTATTAGTGATTTGTGATATTACCGATGTGGTACAGCTGAATTAATAGATCATAATTATAAATCGCGGCAACTTTCAAGAGTGAAACGAAACTCGCCATAACTGTCACCCGCACCATGCTACAGCGCAAATAGTATAGTTGATTGTATTGATATTCTGTTATTCTGGAGTAAAAGAAAGGCAAAAGGATCTATGGGGAATCTGATTAATAATTAGGTATATTTCGTTCCCATTAAGGTTGTCTCAATAATCATCATTGTAAACATTTTTACTCATTAAATCACTTATTCATTCAAAATGAACTAATCCTAAATCTTATCGGTACTATTTAAACTGTTTGCGTGCAGTGACAGAACAGCCAAGCAAAGCTGTATAAAGTTAGACTTGCAAGAGATAACATAGCGAAAACTTACACTTAGTTGCCTAAGACTGTCATGCTAAACTCTTGTTATTTCATTTGAATAATATAGAATAATACTGACTCTTTGAAGAGTAAAACTATTAAAGTCTTTGTGTTGTATCTTAAAAAGAGCTACATCCGTATGATAATGTAGTAAAGAATACAATTCACCACTCTCTATTTTGCTCGTAAATGTCATAAAAGACGACCAAGGGATATAATATGCATATAACATCTATGCAAGAGAATGGTCTATGGAAACTCGAAATAAAAGCCTATACCAACCTGTTTGACCAGAATGGTATTTATATGTAAGGTCAATTTCCCTCCTATTGTGGAGGAGGCTCGAGCCCAAAAGTGGGACGTATATGGGCTGAAATGATGAATGATGATGTTAAATAGTGTTAAACTTTGCCCACAGCTGGGATCGCATTATAGTTCATTTAATGTATAGATTATCCACTGTTATAGATACTACCAAACCAAACATTATTTTTATCTATTCCCGTCGAAAGCATATTGTTATTATAAATAATTTACCAATTTGAATAGGAATTGTTCGAATTTTTAATTTATGATTTGTTTACAACACTGTTTTCTTTTACATGGAATAGGTTACAAGACAAATCGGATAGAATAAAGTTATATAAGTTTACATAAAGCATCTATCACCTGCCGGTAAGGCTCGACCGAGATGGGTTTTTCGTTCTCGGCCGAGACCGAGACCGAGAATAAAATAATATCTCGGCCGAGATCGAGAGCCGAGACCGAGAATAGACAAAGCGTGAAAAAATTAATTTTAATACTGTAAACTTTTTAATACACTACTAATTGTTTAACAAAATTAACTGTTTTAATAATCAAAGTTAAATAACATTATATTATAACACATAAAAAGCAATTTTTCAGCATTTTCGCCCTTCAAAGAATGTCGCCTCTCGTCATACAATTGTCCAGCTTTGCTAAACAGTTGTTCACTTGCTACGCTAGTAGGCGGTGCAGATTAATACTTATTTGCTATAGGCTTAAGCACCTCAGAAGGTGACGAACACCAATATTCATAAATATTAGCATTTCTTTGCAGTTTTGGCTCTCTAAGGAAGCTTTCTAGCGCTATTTCGATCACAGAGCTTGAACTGTATTCGTCATTGGGCATTGACTCGTCTTCCAACTCTATCGACTCATGAGCTGCCCATAAGTTGGATTGATTTGTAGCAGCCTTGTTTGACGAGTTAGTTAAAGATGCCCATGTCGTCTCACGAGAATCCTACATTTTCATTGAGAGTGAGAGCCTCGATAATATGAAGCTTGGCTGAGTTAACTTTGCTTTCAGTTACAAATACTGCTCGAACATTATAAATACTGCTCGAACGGAGCGAAGACGGCCGGCCGCAGTTCGCCAGCCAGGACTTCAACCAATCACAATTCAGCTCTCTCACACACTCACCAATCGACTTCGTACTGCGGCGCGGGGCCACGCGCAGTAAAATTTGAATGGCGATTCAAACAAAGTTCCAATCTCGGCCATGACCGAGAATTTCGGCTATAATTAGCCGAGAACCGAGACAAATTTCTCGGTTGGATTTGTAGCCGAGAATGCCGAGACCGAGACCAAGACCGAGATTCTCGGTCGAGCCTTATCTGCCGGTGAAGGTACGTTTAGCCGTTTAGAGATTAACCGAAACAAACATGCAAAAATGTTAGAAAATGTTTTTTATTGCAATTTTATTGTATTTATTTTCCAGTCTTTCTTCTCTCGCATCAATTTTATCTGAATATTATATCCTTTAGTCGCCTTTTCTGAAACCTACGGGCAAGAGAGGGGGTGTAAAATTGGTGAATTGTATTCTTATTCCATTACCAGATGAAACAAAAATGAATAGGATTGAATGAAAAAAAAAGGAGTAATATTATTTTAAATACATTTCAATATACGTAATAAACAACCTAGTAACCTTGTATTAACCCTATTATTATGTAATTACGATTAACCCGCTTAAGCTCCAAATGTAGGAGGATATATGTGTATCGTTTACGCATCAACGAAAAATTAACAAAGCTTAGGACTGGGTTACTATGATAACTTTAATGATATTTAAATTAAAAAGCATGTAAAAATTTTAGATTTTCCACTTATATAAAAAATAGGACCCAGAAAGTTGTGCTTAATGGTTTTATCTTTTAATTTATTACAACTTCAGGTCATGACAAACATGTTCTGCCATTCTATTTGATCTATTCGCTACCACCAGACGATTAGTCTTAAGTGTACTTCATAGCGCCGTTACTCATTATCTAGGGACGCGGCAACGTGTCAAGCAAAATTCAAGCAAAAACCGCGCCGATGTATATTTTTAATCACAGCTCACATACGTCCCCTTCTTGGCCTTGAGATTTCTCCACAATAGGAGGGCAAAATTTCGAGTTTACCTTCTTTTGCATAGATTTTGTATGACTATAATGTGTCGTAATCCTATTTCACGACATTCACCGACAGAATAGGGGGTGGTGAATAGAATTCGTACTCTACCACCTCAAAAAAAATTATGATGTGAATACATGCAACATTTCGATCCACTTTTGACCCCTTCATAACTCAAAAACTATTCAATATAAACTTAATGCATTTTGGTATATATATTGAGATCCACTAGATAGGCTTGTAATCTAAAATTTACTAATTTACGCTTTCACACTTTATACTCACGACTACGGAAACGATAGTAATTAAATTTTGCATACTATTCTATTTGCGCTGTAGCATGGTGCGGGTGACACATGTCAATACCAGGTGACTAGGGATGTGACGATTCAAAATTAAATTTTTATCACTAATTATACTCGTAGCATAAATAAATGTTGTTCTGTTTATTATTGTCACGAAAATTATATATAGGAAAAAATATATTCATACAAATTATCCAATTAATTTAATGGTTCAAAAATTTTAAAAAGTTTCGTAAACGCATTCAAAACAACTTGTATTTCATATTTTTTCGTGGCATATTTTTATTCTGTGGCGCATCGCCGAGTCGGCCATTTTGTTTACCCGTGCGATGCTGTCAGTACGTCACAAATACGGATGATGAAAGTGACAATTCCGATGTTCCTGACTCTGATATGAGTTTAGAAGAGGATTAAAATTGAATGAAAAATTGAAGTAAATATGTAATAATTGTATACTTTTTAACAATAAAAAATTGAGCGCACAAATTGTTTTTTATTTATTTTTTAATCGACAATTCTTCGTAGTAGTACATCCCATCACTAAATACGTCTTTGGTGTTACGTTATACGCATAACACTTTGATTATTTTTTCTTTCAATTTCATTTGATTTGTAGGCTAGAACATTCTAGTTGGGTTTAATTTGGAAGGTATACCTTTATTACTACAGTTATTAGTGATTTGTGATATTACCGATGTGGTACAGCTGAATTAATAGATCATAATTATAAATCGCGGCAACTTTCAAGAGTGAAACGAAACTCGCCATAACTGTCACCCGCACCATGCTACAGCGCAAATAGTATAGTTGATTGTATTGATATTCTGTTATTCTGGAGTAAAAGAAAGGCAAAAGGATCTATGGGGAATCTGATTAATAATTAGGTATATTTCGTTCCCATTAAGGTTGTCTCAATAATCATCATTGTAAACATTTTTACTCATTAAATCACTTATTCATTCAAAATGAACTAATCCTAAATCTTATCGGTACTATTTAAACTGTTTGCGTGCAGTGACAGAACAGCCAAGCAAAGCTGTATAAAGTTAGACTTGCAAGAGATAACATAGCGAAAACTTACACTTAGTTGCCTAAGACTGTCATGCTAAACTCTTGTTATTTCATTTGAATAATATAGAATAATACTGACTCTTTGAAGAGTAAAACTATTAAAGTCTTTGTGTTGTATCTTAAAAAGAGCTACATCCGTATGATAATGTAGTAAAGAATACAATTCACCACTCTCTATTTTGCTCGTAAATGTCATAAAAGACGACCAAGGGATATAATATGCATATAACATCTATGCAAGAGAATGGTCTATGGAAACTCGAAATAAAAGCCTATACCAACCTGTTTGACCAGAATGGTATTTATATGTAAGGTCAATTTCCCTCCTATTGTGGAGGAGGCTCGAGCCCAAAAGTGGGACGTATATGGGCTGAAATGATGAATGATGATGTTAAATAGTGTTAAACTTTGCCCACAGCTGGGATCGCATTATAGTTCATTTAATGTATAGATTATCCACTGTTATAGATACTACCAAACCAAACATTATTTTTATCTATTCCCGTCGAAAGCATATTGTTATTATAAATAATTTACCAATTTGAATAGGAATTGTTCGAATTTTTAATTTATGATTTGTTTACAACACTGTTTTCTTTTACATGGAATAGGTTACAAGACAAATCGGATAGAATAAAGTTATATAAGTTTACATAAAGCATCTATCACCTGCCGGTAAGGCTCGACCGAGATGGGTTTTTCGTTCTCGGCCGAGACCGAGACCGAGAATAAAATAATATCTCGGCCGAGATCGAGAGCCGAGACCGAGAATAGACAAAGCGTGAAAAAATTAATTTTAATACTGTAAACTTTTTAATACACTACTAATTGTTTAACAAAATTAACTGTTTTAATAATCAAAGTTAAATAACATTATATTATAACACATAAAAAGCAATTTTTCAGCATTTTCGCCCTTCAAAGAATGTCGCCTCTCGTCATACAATTGTCCAGCTTTGCTAAACAGTTGTTCACTTGCTACGCTAGTAGGCGGTGCAGATTAATACTTATTTGCTATAGGCTTAAGCACCTCAGAAGGTGACGAACACCAATATTCATAAATATTAGCATTTCTTTGCAGTTTTGGCTCTCTAAGGAAGCTTTCTAGCGCTATTTCGATCACAGAGCTTGAACTGTATTCGTCATTGGGCATTGACTCGTCTTCCAACTCTATCGACTCATGAGCTGCCCATAAGTTGGATTGATTTGTAGCAGCCTTGTTTGACGAGTTAGTTAAAGATGCCCATGTCGTCTCACGAGAATCCTACATTTTCATTGAGAGTGAGAGCCTCGATAATATGAAGCTTGGCTGAGTTAACTTTGCTTTCAGTTACAAATACTGCTCGAACATTATAAATACTGCTCGAACGGAGCGAAGACGGCCGGCCGCAGTTCGCCAGCCAGGACTTCAACCAATCACAATTCAGCTCTCTCACACACTCACCAATCGACTTCGTACTGCGGCGCGGGGCCACGCGCAGTAAAATTTGAATGGCGATTCAAACAAAGTTCCAATCTCGGCCATGACCGAGAATTTCGGCTATAATTAGCCGAGAACCGAGACAAATTTCTCGGTTGGATTTGTAGCCGAGAATGCCGAGACCGAGACCAAGACCGAGATTCTCGGTCGAGCCTTATCTGCCGGTGAAGGTACGTTTAGCCGTTTAGAGATTAACCGAAACAAACATGCAAAAATGTTAGAAAATGTTTTTTATTGCAATTTTATTGTATTTATTTTCCAGTCTTTCTTCTCTCGCATCAATTTTATCTGAATATTATATCCTTTAGTCGCCTTTTCTGAAACCTACGGGCAAGAGAGGGGGTGTAAAATTGGTGAATTGTATTCTTATTCCATTACCAGATGAAACAAAAATGAATAGGATTGAATGAAAAAAAAAGGAGTAATATTATTTTAAATACATTTCAATATACGTAATAAACAACCTAGTAACCTTGTATTAACCCTATTATTATGTAATTACGATTAACCCGCTTAAGCTCCAAATGTAGGAGGATATATGTGTATCGTTTACGCATCAACGAAAAATTAACAAAGCTTAGGACTGGGTTACTATGATAACTTTAATGATATTTAAATTAAAAAGCATGTAAAAATTTTAGATTTTCCACTTATATAAAAAATAGGACCCAGAAAGTTGTGCTTAATGGTTTTATCTTTTAATTTATTACAACTTCAGGTCATGACAAACATGTTCTGCCATTCTATTTGATCTATTCGCTACCACCAGACGATTAGTCTTAAGTGTACTTCATAGCGCCGTTACTCATTATCTAGGGACGCGGCAACGTGTCAAGCAAAATTCAAGCAAAAACCGCGCCGATGTATATTTTTAATCACAGCTCACATACGTCCCCTTCTTGGCCTTGAGATTTCTCCACAATAGGAGGGCAAAATTTCGAGTTTACCTTCTTTTGCATAGATTTTGTATGACTATAATGTGTCGTAATCCTATTTCACGACATTCACCGACAGAATAGGGGGTGGTGAATAGAATTCGTACTCTACCACCTCAAAAAAAATTATGATGTGAATACATGCAACATTTCGATCCACTTTTGACCCCTTCATAACTCAAAAACTATTCAATATAAACTTAATGCATTTTGGTATATATATTGAGATCCACTAGATAGGCTTGTAATCTAAAATTTACTAATTTACGCTTTCACACTTTATACTCACGACTACGGAAACGATAGTAATTAAATTTTGCATACTATTCTATTTGCGCTGTAGCATGGTGCGGGTGACACATGTCAATACCAGGTGACTAGGGATGTGACGATTCAAAATTAAATTTTTATCACTAATTATACTCGTAGCATAAATAAATGTTGTTCTGTTTATTATTGTCACGAAAATTATATATAGGAAAAAATATATTCATACAAATTATCCAATTAATTTAATGGTTCAAAAATTTTAAAAAGTTTCGTAAACGCATTCAAAACAACTTGTATTTCATATTTTTTCGTGGCATATTTTTATTCTGTGGCGCATCGCCGAGTCGGCCATTTTGTTTACCCGTGCGATGCTGTCAGTACGTCACAAATACGGATGATGAAAGTGACAATTCCGATGTTCCTGACTCTGATATGAGTTTAGAAGAGGATTAAAATTGAATGAAAAATTGAAGTAAATATGTAATAATTGTATACTTTTTAACAATAAAAAATTGAGCGCACAAATTGTTTTTTATTTATTTTTTAATCGACAATTCTTCGTAGTAGTACATCCCATCACTAAATACGTCTTTGGTGTTACGTTATACGCATAACACTTTGATTATTTTTTCTTTCAATTTCATTTGATTTGTAGGCTAGAACATTCTAGTTGGGTTTAATTTGGAAGGTATACCTTTATTACTACAGTTATTAGTGATTTGTGATATTACCGATGTGGTACAGCTGAATTAATAGATCATAATTATAAATCGCGGCAACTTTCAAGAGTGAAACGAAACTCGCCATAACTGTCACCCGCACCATGCTACAGCGCAAATAGTATAGTTGATTGTATTGATATTCTGTTATTCTGGAGTAAAAGAAAGGCAAAAGGATCTATGGGGAATCTGATTAATAATTAGGTATATTTCGTTCCCATTAAGGTTGTCTCAATAATCATCATTGTAAACATTTTTACTCATTAAATCACTTATTCATTCAAAATGAACTAATCCTAAATCTTATCGGTACTATTTAAACTGTTTGCGTGCAGTGACAGAACAGCCAAGCAAAGCTGTATAAAGTTAGACTTGCAAGAGATAACATAGCGAAAACTTACACTTAGTTGCCTAAGACTGTCATGCTAAACTCTTGTTATTTCATTTGAATAATATAGAATAATACTGACTCTTTGAAGAGTAAAACTATTAAAGTCTTTGTGTTGTATCTTAAAAAGAGCTACATCCGTATGATAATGTAGTAAAGAATACAATTCACCACTCTCTATTTTGCTCGTAAATGTCATAAAAGACGACCAAGGGATATAATATGCATATAACATCTATGCAAGAGAATGGTCTATGGAAACTCGAAATAAAAGCCTATACCAACCTGTTTGACCAGAATGGTATTTATATGTAAGGTCAATTTCCCTCCTATTGTGGAGGAGGCTCGAGCCCAAAAGTGGGACGTATATGGGCTGAAATGATGAATGATGATGTTAAATAGTGTTAAACTTTGCCCACAGCTGGGATCGCATTATAGTTCATTTAATGTATAGATTATCCACTGTTATAGATACTACCAAACCAAACATTATTTTTATCTATTCCCGTCGAAAGCATATTGTTATTATAAATAATTTACCAATTTGAATAGGAATTGTTCGAATTTTTAATTTATGATTTGTTTACAACACTGTTTTCTTTTACATGGAATAGGTTACAAGACAAATCGGATAGAATAAAGTTATATAAGTTTACATAAAGCATCTATCACCTGCCGGTAAGGCTCGACCGAGATGGGTTTTTCGTTCTCGGCCGAGACCGAGACCGAGAATAAAATAATATCTCGGCCGAGATCGAGAGCCGAGACCGAGAATAGACAAAGCGTGAAAAAATTAATTTTAATACTGTAAACTTTTTAATACACTACTAATTGTTTAACAAAATTAACTGTTTTAATAATCAAAGTTAAATAACATTATATTATAACACATAAAAAGCAATTTTTCAGCATTTTCGCCCTTCAAAGAATGTCGCCTCTCGTCATACAATTGTCCAGCTTTGCTAAACAGTTGTTCACTTGCTACGCTAGTAGGCCGTGCAGATTAATACTTATTTGCTATAGGCTTAAGCACCTCAGAAGGTGACGAACACCAATATTCATAAATATTAGCATTTCTTTGCAGTTTTGGCTCTCTAAGGAAGCTTTCTAGCGCTATTTCGATCACAGAGCTTGAACTGTATTCGTCATTGGGCATTGACTCGTCTTCCAACTCTATCGACTCATGAGCTGCCCATAAGTTGGATTGATTTGTAGCAGCCTTGTTTGACGAGTTAGTTGAAGATGCCCATGTCGTCTCACGAGAATCCTACATTTTCATTGAGAGTGAGAGCCTCGATAATATGAAGCTTGGCTGAGTTAACTTTGCTTTCAGTTACAAATACTGCTCGAACTTTATAAATACTGCTCGAACGGAGCGAAGACGGCCGGCCGCAGTTCGCCAGCCAGGACTTCAACCAATCATAATTCAGCTCTCTCACACACTCACCAATCGACTTCGTACTGCGGCGCGGGGCCACGCGCAGTAAAATTTGAATGGCGATTCAAACAAAGTTCCGATCTCGGCCATGACCGAGAATTTCGGCTATAATTAGCCGAGAACCGAGACAAATTTCTCGGTTGGATTTGTAGCCGAGAATGCCGAGACCGAGACCAAGACCGAGATTCTCGGTCGAGCCTTATCTGCCGGTGAAGGTACGTTTAGCCGTTTAGAGATTAACCGAAACAAACATGCAAAAATGTTAGAAAATGTTTTTTATTGCAATTTTATTGTATTTATTTTCCAGTCTTTCTTCTCTCGCATCAATTTTATCTGAATATTATATCCTTTAGTCGCCTTTTCTGATACCTACGGGCAAGAGAGGGGGTGTAAAATTGGTGAATTGTATTCTTATTCCATTACCAGATGAAACAAAAATGAATAGGATTGAATGAAAAAAAAAAGGAGTAATATTATTTTAAATACATTTCAATATACGTAATAAACAACCTAGTAACCTTGTATTAACCCTATTATTATGTAATTACGATTAACCCGCTTAAGCTCCAAATGTAGGAGGATATATGTGTATCGTTTACGCATCAACGAAAAATTAACAAAGCTTAGGACTGGGTTACTATGGTAAATTTAATGATATTTAAATTAAAAAGCATGTAAAAATTTTAGATTTTCCACTTATATAAAAAATAGGACCCAGAAAGTTGTGCTTAATGGTTTTATCTTTTAATTTATTACTTCAGGTCATGACAAACATGTTCTGCCATTCTATTTGATCTATTCGCTACCACCAGACGATTAGTCTTAAGTGTACTTCATAGCGCCGTTACTCATTATCTAGGGACGCGGCAACGTGTCAAGCAAAATTCAAGCAAAAACCGCGCCGATGTATATTTTTAATCACAGCTCACATACGTCCCCTTCTTGGCCTTGAGATTTCTCCACAATAGGAGGGCAAAATTTCGAGTTTACCTTCTTTTGCATAGATTTTGTATGACTATAATGTGTCGTAATCCTATTTCACGACATTCACCGACAGAATGGGGGTGGTGAATAGAATTCGTACTCTACCACCTCAAAAAAAATTATGATGTGAATACATGAAACATTTCGATCCACTTTTGACCCCTTCATAACTCAAAAACTATTCAATATAAACTTAATGCATTTTGGCATATATATTGAGATCCACTAGATAGGCTTGTAATCTAAAATTTATAAACACAGCAGAAATAATTATTTACGTACTAGTTGACCCGGCGAACTTCGTACCTCCTTTTTTCCTAATTATTTTATTTTAGTATTTATCAGTTTGGTTTTAGTATTATCCGTGCGGTGACGGAGTAAGAATACAATTCACCAGCCGTGTGTGTCGTAAAAGACGACTAAGGCATATAATATGCATATAACATCTATGCAAGATAAGGAAAACTTGGAACAAAACCCTATACCAACACGTCTCACCAGCGTGGTATAGTAGATCGATTTCCCTCCCATAGTGGAGGAGGCCCGAGCCCAACAGTGGGACATGTATGGGTTGAGACGATGAAGATGATTTATCAGCCTCCTACAAATGGCGTAAGGTTGCCGAAGCTGGGGCGGTCTCGGGACTCGGCCTCAAACGTATCAATATAATGGAATTATTGATAATCCAACTGAATTGAATTTACGGAAAGTTTCATATTGCCTTAGTCCGCAACGTTATACTATTTGTGGGAGGCTGATAAATCGTCATCATCTCAGCCCATACACGTCCAACTGTTGGGCTCGCACCTCCTACACTATGGGAGGGAAATCGACCTACTGTACCACGCTGGTCAGACGTGTTAATATAGGGTTTTTTCTCGAGTTTTTCTTCTCTTGCATAGATATTATATGCATATTATATCCCTTAGCCGTCTTTTACGATACTCCCGTTTGTTGAATTGTATTCTAGCTAATTAATATACCGCCTTTTTTATCGATTCCAATACCTTTTTTAATCTTGATCTATATGTAATTATGCCAAAAATGCCGAACTGACAGGACGAATATCAAATGATTGACAGGTAAGAACAGTTTGTATGGGAAAATAAAATTGTTGTTTTTAGTATTTCACTCGCAATTTTCCATATTTTCTCACCGTTTAAACCTTCTCTGGACTTCCACAAATACCTAATAATAAAATACATGAAATAATAAACACAAATAAAATAATAAAATTAGCCATATCGATCCAGCCGTTCTCGAGTTATAAGAGAGGGCGTGGTAAGCCGTTATATCTACACAAATATTTAAGAAAAAAAAACAAGTTAAGGAAATGTAGAAAATAGTGCTAAATATAACAATACTTCGTAAAAACGCGATAAAAATATAAATAACTTTCAAAGAATATTAAATTTGTTAATAAGTATTGATATCCCAGTAAAAACAAATGTCAAATAAGCATCCAAGTTTAATATTATGATAATGGCGATATGATCGTCAACTTCACAGAAAAATGTTAAAAGTTTTCTAGATAATCCTGAATTTCTTTTTTAGAAAAAAGCATGCAATATTCTTAGGTAAATTTAAAACAGTTTCTAGTTTTTTTTTTGTTGCTACAAACGTGTTTTCTATTTATAAATATGACTTTTTAAACTGCAATTGTCAAATTGTTTACATAAAGCAAATAACTCAATCTTTTTTTTATAGCTAGGAAGTACATCTGATAGTAAGTAATGTTGAGACTCATGGTCCTTCGCCTACCGCGAAGAAAGTGAAGGTAGGATTTGTAACTATTTAGGAAATACTTTTTTAGTACTTATAAGAAAAGCAAGAAATTGTGTTTTAAATTTATCTAAGAGTACTATACGTTTTTCTAATAAGAAGAACTCGTGATAATCTACAGAATTTGGCTCTCATTTATATCTCAAGTCTTTTTTCGGTGAAGTCGACAATCATACCATCATTATTTTCATTGTGCTATAAAGAAGAATTCTTATTTATGACACATTTTATTATAGATAAAATGTGTTATTAATAATAATGCATGTACGTTCGTTAACTCTTATGAGAAGTGCCGCCTGGGACGTGCTAGATTAAATAGGTCATAGAAAATGGCCGTAAATATATATTTGGGACTTTGTTTTTTTTTTAAAGTCAGCTCCCTGCACTAAGTAAATAATCCTTGTAGTGCGGGGGACTTTACAAACATACAATTATCGAACACAAATTACTTCCAGATTCGGAACAACAATTTATTATGGATCGCACAAAGTATTAGCCTGCGTGGGATCCGAACCCGCGACACTGGCACTGTAGGTCGATATCTTAACCACTACGCCATCT
Source organism: Lymantria dispar (assembly GCA_032191425.1). Classification (NCBI taxonomy): domain Eukaryota; kingdom Metazoa; phylum Arthropoda; class Insecta; order Lepidoptera; family Erebidae; genus Lymantria; species Lymantria dispar. The sequence goes on from CM063441.1 coordinate 25,380,175, forward strand.
GTGCAGTCAAACCTTGTTAAACTTTTAACATTTTCCAATTACTTTTAAAAGTATAGATTGATATCTAAACTTGCTGTCCGTTGAGACGACGAAAATTAAATTTCCATTCGTCTGAAGTAGTAAAAAGTGTCTAGATAGCATAAAAGATGTCCCACGTGATGCCTGTCCTTTTTGTGTTATTTATTAATGAATATTGTAAAGATCAAATACTTTAAATCAATGAAGAGAATTTAGATTTACAACTACAATTGTATATGTAAAATACGACTTTGTGAAAAAGGTCGCTTTTGATGTTTTACCCAAGAAAAGTCTGTACAATCCAAAAAAAAATTTAATCCAATATTTGGAATATTTTTTCGGAAGAAATAATCTATTTATATTTAATATTAGTATGTATTAACAATAATTAAAGAACAGAACGACGCGCACGCAATACCTTTATCCGACGAATGAATCATCCATGTACATTACAAACATGATATCATTTTTGCAAATTTTTTATCTGCATTGTTATAATCCTTAATCATATTTTGATATATTATTAAAATCTATAAGAAAATAATCAGATGGATGCTTATATATAAATTTGATGATGTTTTTCCATCCATCGAACTGCTTGCAGATGTCCATTGTTGGATATATACATCTACACTAGTATTTATAACCCACTGATCCCAATACGAGAGAAATGTTAGTAACGTATAAATTCATAATATACCTACATAATATTGTGAGTACTTAGATGTATTGAGTTGACGGCAGCGCGAAGGGGCAGTAACGTGATTTCCCAAATCGGACAACTCTCGCTTTGAGTGCTCTTCAAACGTTCGCTCGGTAAAAGGCATATCTCCGATGAGCACTCAGCTATCGCCCCTTGCAAACGTGATACTCATATGTACACTACACATAACTATATAAAGGTAATTAGGACGGGCAAATAATACTTATCCAAAATATTTTATTTGTTATTTAAATCAATAATATATGTTATAATAGCTAACATAAAAAGTAATAATAATTAATTTTCTCAGCAATTATTTATAGGCTAACTATCCCCTCTTAACGTGGTATTCATGTATATACCTACATATATACGTGATAAAGACTGGTAAATAATAATATATTGCCATATTTTGAATCAATAAAAGGAGTCGTCCATCCATCGATGACTGTTGACACATAGGCCTCCCCACAAGAATGCCTCTCGGAATGGCCCTGCACCACTTGCATATAATGGTTCCCTGCAGCTTTCAAGATATTGTCAGTCCACCTTGTAGGGAGTCATCCTACGCGGCTTCGTTGGATTTGTGGTCACCACTCGAGAACTTTTCTTCTCCAACGGTTATCGGTTCGCAAGTGATATGGCTTGCTCATTGCCATTTCAACGTTCTCATTCTGCGGACTATATCAGTTACAGCCAATAAGAAGTATTGGATGTTAGAATAGTTAGCACAATATAACTAGCATTCTGTTCAATTTTATAAAAATATTTTTTTTGCGTAATAACATGCATTATTATAGTAGGTATATCTATGCAGAAACAAATGCCTTTTTAGATAAATTTCCATTATTATATAAAAACATGACGACAAGAAAAATCTACTGCTAAATTAATACTAAAGTTTAGTTAACATCGTGTAAAGTACTATAACATTTTATATTGTATCACAATAAGAAAAAATAATTAATCACCAACATTATTATCATTCACCCTTTTGCCGTCCAGTTAAGCCTTCTTCACAATCAAGGGCTATTATGAAAGATAAAAATTATTAGTAAGTCCCTGTAGTGATTTAGCCGTCTCTATACTTCATATTGGAAAATTTAGTTTCAATCCATGAAAAAGGTGGACTAACAACATCTTAAAAGTCGCAGGGAACCGTTGGATATAAGTGGCACAGTACCGTTCCTAGTAGCATTCTCACGGGGAGGCGTATTCCCAATAGTAGACGTCTGTGGGCCGATTAATGAATGAATGGATAAAAATTATAAAAAAGTTTATTAAATGAATATTTTGCAAATTAATATAATCCCTGTGGTAAGTTTTTATCATCTATATTCAGGGATTTTTTATTTTTTTTTTTTGTGGGTGGGCTGTGGTCGGCGCGCCTCCGCACCACTCCGTCCGGGGCGACAGAGGGGCTTAAGCACGCAACTCCCGCAACCCACCCGAAAACCACGTCGCCTTCGTCGTTGGGCCGACCACCGGAGCAGGGTTACTTGACATCAGTGGTCGACCCGACGGAATACCCCCTATTGGGGTACCCTCCCATCGACCGACGTCCCCCCCTCGGGGAGGACGTCGGTCTTTCCTCACGCAGTCGGCCTCTCGGCGGGTGACGGACTAATCCCCGGTCACGTCACCCGCGGCCTCGGCTAGGGCGGCATGAGTACGATCTCCTCATCGAGGCTGCGCTCCTCGCGCAGGCGATCCGCCGCCTCCTTCCGCGAGATTATATTCAGGGATGAAGTTAAGACGGGCCGACCACTGTCGTAAAGTCACCCGGCTCCGGTGGTCAGCCCAAAGACGAAGGTGACGTGTCACGGGTGGGTTACGGGTGCGCGTGCTTACGCCCCTTTGTCGCCCCGGACGAAGTGGAGCGAGGAGTGCGCCGACCGTAACCCGACCCCAAAAAAAAAAAAAACAAGGATGAAGTTAACACATAGAATGATTTTCAACATTTAATAGTAGGATAAATATTGATATCAATACAAATTTAATTGAAATTCCCTGGTATTGTATAATAATTTTATAATGATTTATAACTATAGTTAATTAAATACATAAATTTATTTACTTTACAAGAACGATAAATAAAATTAATCATACTAAAGTTTTGAATTTAACGGTCTGAGCTTCAAGTGACCGTTAATGAAATGTTAAATTCATTATTAGAGACAGGTGAAATATCTAAAACCTGAAAATACATTTTACTCGTATATCACATAAAAACGAGGTGCAGTATTTTTAGCGACAAAGGAAATCTTTCGGTTAAGCAAGGATTTACGCTTGACGGATTGCGGTCCAATAAATTGGCAAGTTGCGTATTTTCAGCTCTTTGTAAGAAATCTTTGGAGAATCAACTTTAACCTTTTAGAAGTATATATTAGTCACTTTATTGGCTCACCTATGACTCACCTGCCTTTTATTACCACATTTAATTTAACTTTGCTTAAGGTGTAGTGTAGTACTCGAAAATGTACTTTAGATTACTGTTGATTTTTTGTTCCTGATTTGATTCGCTAATCTCATTTATAAATACTGTACATATATTATTTACTTTTACGTGAACTGATGTTTTTTATAACATGATTTAATTTACACAGTTGTTGAAGCCTGTGCTACATCTATCGACGCTCAGGTGCCCACAAGATAGAAATTATTATTGGTCTCTTATTGCTATTCAAGCAGTAACTCTTCTAAGACACAGAAAATATTGACAGAAGTATTCTATCTATATTACTACATCACGATGGTCAGACGCGTTGGTATAGGGATTCTTTTCGAGTTTTCCATCTCTGTCATTGTCGACGTTTACGACACCCACGGATATATAAGGGGTGGTAAATCGTATTTTTACTTCGTCACTACACGGATAAGCAGCTGAAATGCATACTTATAAAACTAATACGAAATTAAATTCACAGTGATTTTGATAAAAGAAATAAATTGAGAGTGGACGGACACCCAATGATACTAAATTTCATTGAAATATAGGCGATAAATGATCATAAGTAAATATATAAGCTAGGTAATTGAACGGTAATAGATATAGGTAGGTATTCGATAGGTTCTGTTTTTACGAGGTTTTTTTATTAACAAAATAAATATCCACTGAATATAGGAAATATCTGTCCGAATGCTATACAAAATTTAACACAGGGAAACTGTGACCATATTGAGAACTGTGTATAAGTTCATTCATTATTATGCTCGTAACTGTGTACTAAGTTCATTCATTCATATAATAATAATAAATATTATTTATATTATATTTTATAGTTAGACATTTTTTTTATATTTTAGTAACATAACCTATTCAAAATTAACATTCTTTGCATAATCAATAAACTTTTAATAGAAAGCTTTGTAGATATAACAAGTGGTTAAGAAATAAATATCCGGGTGGTGACGGAGTAAGAATACCATTCACCACCCCCTCTCTTGCCCTTGAGTGTCGTAAAGGATAAAATGTGAATATAACATTTATGCAAGAGAAGGAAAATTCGAAACAAAACACTATAAAAACACGTCTGACCAGCGTAGTGTAGTATAGGTCAATACTCTCTTACTGTGGAGGAGGCTCGAGCCCAACAGTGCGACGTATATGAACCGAAATAAATAAATGAATTAAAAGAAATAAAAGAAATATCTAGAACATTGGGTTGCCACATTTTTAATTTATTATGCTAACAGTAAATAGAGATAAGTGTGGTGTGATAGCGGCTACCAAGTTCTACCAACACTTACAACACTCATAGGTCTCATATAAGGTGACTTAGAGCTCTACATCGATCTAGGCCAGCCCCATTAGATGCCATCTGGACAATAAATACACTCGCAATGAGTATTGACGACAGGCCGACGACTATTCTAAAAATTATTGCTAATTAATTTGCAATATGTATGATGGATATCAGTAGTACCTACATATTGCGTCGACCCCAAGTAATTGGAATAAGAACGGATGATAGCCCACAAACACCTCCGGTGTTACCGCTGGTGGATAGTGCGTAAATGCATTTCCAAAGCATGAAGAAAAAGAGGATAATGAGTAAATAGAGAGAAAGAGAGGCAGAAGTTTGATATAGTAAATAGAGTAATATACAGATTTTTGGTATGGTAAATGATAATAATGATTAAAGGTGCCATTCCAACCTCGGCTGTAGGCTGCGGGTGCAGGCAGCACATGCGGCGGCTGCACGAAGCCGGCTGTGGCTGCATGACTGGTTTTCTAGTAGTAGTATAGATTTCTGTGAAAAACATTCCGAACGCGGCTGTGGCTACATGTGCTGCCGAGGCTCAGCCGATCGCAGACCAGTATTGCTGCGGTTGCAAGTCCAACCTGTTGAGATAAGTCCCAAGTAGTCGCTACTCGAAGCCAATTTCACCAAACTTAATTAGAAATCAAATTAGCGCTCATATTGAATAGAATCATAGAATTTTTATCGGCTCTCTGGTCGTCACCCGCAGCACATGCAGCCAGCCTCGGAATCACTACCGGCTGCGAATGCAGGCACCGGTTGCATGTCATGCGTGTGCTACCTGCATCCGCAGCATGCATCCGCAGCCTGCAGCCGAGGTTGGAATGGCACCTTAAACTGCCAGTAAAGATTAGTACTGAACGAAAAATTTGTACTCTACAAGGGATGCTTCTTCTCAACTCCTACGTATGCATCCCACAATTTGGCACTTGTCTCTATAATAAAAAGAAAAAGATTTGCTAACTTCACTAAGTTGATTGACTGTTAGTAGTGATGTTATCTGCTTGCGGAGGCTTATCCGTCTCTGCCGAAATAAAAATCAACTAATGATCTCTGATGTTTACGCGAGTACTACACATTGTAAATAAAGCTATTCATTCTTTCATGGTCACGGGCAGACGCCCAAATGCTATAAAGTGTTCGAAACGCCGAGCAATTAAAAATCGCGATAATATGCGTAAAATAGTCTGCCTGGTAAAGCAATGATTATTAGCTTACAAATAAACATTAGCTTGTATTTAGATCTTTTTTATTTTAGATCGTTGCATGTGCATATCTATTTCAAATACTATAATGATGTCCATATAAGAGTAAATTAATTATAAAAATAACATGAATTTATGTGTATTACATATTAAGGCGACTCCATTAAGAAAGTGTCCCATGGCCGACTCTCCTATATGCACACGCCGCCACAATCCACCCGACTGCCTGTCAGTCTAGTCACCTAACTACAATGTTTAAATTTTCTAGATTTAGACATCTTTAATAAAACATAAAATTAAAAAGTGCTACAATATAAAATTTCAACTATTTTTACGACTGGCCTAAATAAATAGGTTAATGAAGGAGAAAATGACGTCATCCATCTTAGTTGGATTCCTCTTAGCTTCGCCATGCCGAGCTTAATTCACTTCATTAATGTATTTTTTCTCGTTTTCTTCCTACTGCACGAAAACAAAGATAAGCAAAATAATAACTTTACAAATGAGATTTGCTGACATTCCTCCCTCTTTGTATTACAATTATTTTATTTTTTATAAGAAGAATAGCTTTTTATAATGAGAGAATAATATTATATAAAGTACTAATAGGATTCTTGATAGATTACAGTCTAGCTAGCGTCTAGAAAAACGTCATTGAACCTAAATTCTGAGATCCACGACTAGGCTAAGTATAATTTATATTAAATATTATTATTATAATAGTGTTGAAGAGTTTCTTCTACACTATTATAATAATAATATTGCTGCTGCTGTGTGGTAGCGGCTTCGAATACTACCAACCCTTGCTTTGCTCGTGGGTGTCGTAAAAGACGACTAATTGACCCTAGATTGACCCGGACCAACTCCATCTGGTACCATTTGGGTCAACGATTACATTCCCAAGGAGGGTTGACGTCAGGCAGGCGGCCGGTCATAAAAGTCATTGCCGAAACTTTTTGCAATATGTCAAAACAGATGACATATTGCGTCGACCCCAAGTAATTGGGATAAGAGCAATATGATGATGATGATGATGATGAATAGTGTAGAAGTGTTTGTTTGTTTTAACACAGTATTCTCAGGACTTGCTAGTTATATTTTTAGGTGGCCTTTATATCAAGAAAAAATATGAATATGTTCTTTATAAATAACTTTGTAAAACTAGGATTTTAATAAATAAGCTTTGATAAACAGGAGTACAGAAAAATTTAAAAAAGCATATATGGGACAACGCGCTTCAAGTGTCTTGGGCAATCGATATTCTTTAACTTTTAATGTTGATATAACAAATGTGTATGTTATTATAACTACTTTTGTTACTACTATTATAAATAATTATAACTTATTAGGTATTATTATTATTTTCTAATTTTCTTGCTCTGTAATTTGTTAGTAATGTAGTTCGGGGATCATTGTGGGTCTTCTTTTTTCTTTGCCCATAGTGACAAATAAATAAACAGTTCATTTGTGGCAAAAAGTATCTGCTAATGTACCTGAGTAATAATAGGGGCAGAGCCAGGTTGCTGCTACACCATAAATGAGGCACTTTTCTTAAGCCTTTTTTTAAAGCATGTTAGTGCGCTTGAGATATTTCTTTTGCTGCGACATTTTACAACAGATTCCTTTCAGAGCCTTCTGTGGAATATCGCATTATAATAAATGACAAATATGATTTCACCCATAGCATTTCTAAATGATATCTAAATGATATGGGTGAAATCATATTTATCATTTAGAATAACACTGGTAGAAAGATTATAATAGGACTAACAAACAGTTCCTATGAGAATTCCATATGGAAAAGCCCATACAGTAATGAGAGAGGATCAAAGTCGCTTCACAGCTTCATAGGCTCCAAGATCTCTTTGTGATTGAGAACATCGATAATTTGATCTAAGGCTTGCGCTTTTACAAGAATTGACACGTAGTTCAAGCAGGAAGATAATTAGCAAGATTCTTGGGCGCTCCTGCCAGTACTTCACGTGTGACCGAATGTGTGCTTTATTTATAAATAAAGAAGTAATTTTCCTAACATGAAATAACGCTTAATTCTATTCATGGTAATCAGGTTTGTGATCGTCAATTAAGTTTTGTTTTTCGCTTTAAATAAAATATCTATTTTCAAGGCAACGGGACCTACGCGGGTGTAACCGCGGGTATTTGATGATTTAAAAAAAAATCTTTCACCAATAGAAAGCTACTTTATCAGCAACTAAGAAAGTCTAAGAAAGGCTATGTCTATCATCGTATTTCTCCGGAAAACTCAACTACTAACGGTGGAACTAATATTATACATATGAAAGTTTGTGAAGATGTTTAGAGACCGGCTGGGAAGGCCTCAATACGATCTTTGTACCGTCGAGGCTTTTCAGCCGGTGCTGATGGAATGATTGGGTCAACAGCACGGGATGCTTCCTTCTGACTGGTGCAGGCCTTAACGGAGCATGATTGCTTCACCAAGTACCTGCACAAGGTCATAAGGAGTGAAAATACACCATCCTGTAACCACTGCAAATGCGACGAGGACACGGCACAGCACATACTCGAGGTATGTGTCGCGTAGGCAGAGCAGTGCCGTGAATTTATTGCATTCATCAGTTCTGATCACACTGCCGAACGTTGCTAGGGCGATGCTCGTCAGGTACTAGGATACAGTCGCCACTTTTTGTGAGGTAGTTATCTCACAGATTGAGCGCAGAAGCAAATCTAGGGTGACACAATCCACCGCCGGCGTCTTGGCCTGGTATGAGGGAGGTTTCGGAAGGACATTTCGCCAGGTTGGCCAGGCACGTCAAGAATTCAGTACCGGTGGTCGGCCCAATGGCGGAGGGAAGAAAATACGGCGTGTTATGGGGTCGCACGCCGCCCTTATGACTTACTAGATGCGATGGACGGCGTGCCCATAGCCTGCCAAAACAAAAGAAAAATCACTCTGACTTATATTTCTGAGTTTCATGCATAAGTAATAACCGAAGCGCCGGCTAAATAATGTAAATAATTACTTAGGAGTTATTTTTATGAAGTAATACAGTTGTATTACTTCATAAAGATAACTCGTAAGTAATGATTAAAAACCGTAAATATTAAATATACGGTTTTTTTTTTTGGGATGGGTTACGGTCGGCGCGCTCCTCGCACCACTCCGTCCGGGGCGACAGAGGGGCGTAAGCACGCACAACCGCAACCCACACGCGATACACGTCGCCTTCGTGGTTGGGCCGACCACCGGAGCAGGCTGACTTGACGTCAGTGGTCGGCCCGACGGAATAACCCCTATCTGGGGTACCCTCCCATCGACCAACGTCCCCCCCCCCCCCGGGGAAGGCCGTCGGTCTTTCCTCACGCGGTCGGCCTCTCGGCGCGTGACGGACTAATTCCCCAGTTATGTCACCCGCGGCCTCGGCTAGGGCGGCATGAGGCGCAGGTATTCGCGCCTACGCCACCCCAGTCGCGGCGGCGGATCGCCTCATCGAGGCTGCACTCCTCGCGCAATCGATCCGTCGCCTCCTTCCGCGAGACTACTGCCTCACAGAAGGCTGCGACCGCGTCCATTAAATATACGGTAAGGCTAATTTTAAATATGCTTCCTCTTTCAGGTTTAATGTCACTGTCAAATGGTTTATAATATTACTGGTACTTTCATGAAATAGTTCAAAGGTGTCAAAACATGTCAAGTGACGGCCAACCATCACGTCATTATATATAGACGGCTTCTGCGATCCTAACACACAAAGGGCGTGGTCTCTTGCAATAAACTAAGTGACCCATACTAGATCTTGAGCACCGTAAACGTTTGCATATGCCAAAATCAATCCTCATATAAAAGCAATGGCCTCAAGATTGACAATTATTTAATCCTTATATTCACAACATTTTTCAATATTTGTATCAAATTTTCTGTATGTTTTTTTTTTGCGCATAAACATTATCTAAAACACACTTAATATTATTATATTTAAATTGAATATTCTTCATCATAAACTAAAATATTAGAATGAAAATAACGTCCGATAAGTAATCAATATTTAGTTAAGTTCTCACGCTTATCGGGGGGCACGGCAGTGCCCCCGCCAAGTCGAGCGCGAAGCAAACACTGCCGTACCATCCTTTACTGGAACCATTTCGCCGCATTTTCAGGCCCCTATTTGAGAACGTCTGGATAAGACCAGATCGCAAAAATTTTCGTCATCCAGTAAGCTATAAAAACATACTTAAAATATTTTATTTACAAATAGCAATACTGATAGATGTTTTTCAAAGTTTGCAATTAATTTTAGCACTATGAACTTTTTTTTTGTAGGTAAATCTTGCTTACACTTGCTTCAATTTTTCTATACTAATAAATTTCCGTGTGGTGACAGAGTAAGAATACAATTCACTGCCTCTCTTACCCGTAGATGTCATAAAAGATGACTATGGTATTGAATATGCTTATAATATCTATGCCAGAGAAGAAAACCCTATAGCAACGTGTCTGGCCAATGTGGTATAGTAGATTAATTTCCATCCTGTCGTGGAGGAGGCTCGAGCCCAGCAGTGGCAGTGAGTTGAAATGATACTAATAAATACTAATATAGCTATTTATTACTATAGTTAATCAGTAAAATTGAAAATTTCGATTAACCCCCGAACCAAACTAAAATATTAAAAAAAAACGTTTTGCGTGCTCCTAAAAGGATATGTCCGAAATTTTTGAAGAGCTGGGTTCTCCGAAGACAATTCTGGTTGCAGCATCAAGTCGAAGTTATCAATTAATTGTCATTTGACGATTATACTGGCACACATGAAGCACTTAATCGAAAAATTATACGGCATTACATCATTTTGGAGCTGATACTCTTACACTACTGGACCGATATTAACCAAACATAGCTAAGAACTACCGTTAGGAAACCGGCTTTCAAATGAAAAAAAAATGCATCGAAATCGGTGCGTCCGTTTGAGAGCTACGATGCCACAAACAGACACAGACACACAGCTGTCTATCTCTACAGACATCTACGTCAAACTTATAACACCCCTCTTTTTTGTCGGGGGTTAAAATGGACCTACGTGATCAATTTTTGTTATAACTAGCGACCCGCCCTAGCTTCGCTTCAGTTTCAGTCGCGTTACCCGTGGCGTAGTTCCCGTTCCCGTGGGAATACCGGGATAAAATATAGCCTAGGTTACTCCCTGATATTATAGCTTTCTATTGGTGAAAGAATTTTTGAAATCGGTCCAGCCGTTTTGAAGATTACCCGGAACAAACAGACAGACAGAAAAAAAAATATAACGTGTATTTTAGGCATATGTATAGTGCAAATAACCATGTGAGCATGCAAAAGTCTATTATTTTGACATTACAAACCGACACTCCAATTTTATTTATTGGTATATGTATTGGCATGTAAATGCAGAGTGTAACGGTATAGTTTTAACAGTAACAATAAGTAAATAATAAAGGTACAGATGTCTCCAAAGTAAATTCATTTTCGAAGCAAATACACTGAATTTAGTCAGCTATTCAATATCGCATAGTTATTACTTATAGACGAACATTCGACGTTTAAGCCGAGAGCATAGTCCGTTAACGTCCAAACATCTCAGCTAAGCACTTATCCGGCACATTCTAACGCCTGCCGCTCGTGTTATCTCAATGGGCATGCAGATGCCAAAGTAGTGTTACCATTTCACTGCGAAGCCCAAATCAAGACAAGCAAATAGATACTTTATACCCTCTGCCTTGCCTTTACCTTATACATATTTGATTGTTATGGGTTAAACGAAAAATATGTAGCCCCAAAGAAAGATTCATAAATTATAATATTTGAAAAAAATAACTATTTTAACGGATTTTATAGCGTACTAGTCTTATGCCCTCGTGAGTTTTATGCTGGATCTTCTCAGTGTGGCTGTTTTTTAACACTTCAGAATAGGTTCATGCGTTAGGCTACGGGCGCACCGTGGTTCATACGCAATGCCGATCTCCACATCGACTTGCACTTGCCGACCATCAGGCAATATAAGAAACAGTGTGCCCGTAGATATTTTGATTCTGCTACAACTTACCCCAACCCCTTAGTGGTCGCTGCGACCAACTATACCCCATCCCGCATCTCGAAGGTCCCTCGACCGAGACCCGCTCCTCGACGATCTCCTCGACAAGGCCGCCGACGAGATCACTGTAGCTCAGAAAACAGCATACACGGCCCGCGAAGCCGCTACAAAGAAAAGACCACGGTTTCGTCCTCGCCGTCGAGGTGCGAAAACGTGCCGCGTAAAAATAAATCAATCTAACGTGGGACCACCCACATTGCCCTCAGCAACGCCCAAGCCGAGGTTCGTACGCCACAGAGGGTGCCCCTGGGCCCCGTTGCTTAAATATTTTGGGCTGAGAGCCTTCAGCGCTCACCACTAGTCCGCGTAAGGGTGTAACAGCCATCTGAGGTTAACACTCCTAGTTCAAACATAAAAAAAGTGTGGCTGCGTTCTGATCCGGTTGTAGTTCATCAAACTTGTTGGGTTTAATTAATAAATTTATATAGTATTATATTTACCATAAATCTAATGTATCCAATGACTGCATCCAACAACGCCCAGCAACTTTCACCAGGTCGTCAGTCCTTGGGACGCGCCACACCGCGTCATCCGATACTTTATAGTACTACTACTTAATATTATCAAGATAATAATCAAAATTTCAGAGTAAAGATTAGACTAAACACGAACTTATTTATAGCTGACCATCTACGAAACTAAAATTTTAGGTGCAAGCGGGTAGATCTCTTCTCAACTCATATTATCCCTATTGTTATTGCCAAACTTTTTCTGAAATGATAACTCCCCAAAATAATAAGAACTTTATCAAATTCAAATGACTATAGTTCATAAAATATAGCTTGATCTCTGTGACAGATGTCAACGAAACCAACAAAGTAAGTTTGAACGAACGACATATTTATAATTTCATTTTGTATCAAATATATTTTCATTCTTTTCGTACCCGTTTTATTGCAACTGAATTGCAATATATTATAAATATAAAAATATTAATATTCATGTCTAAAATGTACCTCGTAAGTACTGAAATATCTAGTTAACGTTTTATACATAAATAACGCTTACGCACTTACAAAGTCTTACTGGTCTGCAAATAAAAAAGAGACGGGACAGTCGATATATGTAAATCGATAACCGATATTTATTAAATTATTTATAAAAGAAATAAGGCCAATACAATACCTATATAAAACTTTCAACATATTTTTTACAATTAAAACATATAGTTACATTATAAAATACATAAATTGGATTAATTAAACATTAAAAAACTATATTTTGTCTCAGAGTAAATGATAATATTATGTACTCATTATTGTGAATAAACTAGACATATTTATTTCTAAAACAGTCGTCCCTATTCCCTATGTATGTCCCTATTCTGGTGAAAAATGATAAATGTTCTAGCAGGACCGCTCCAGTGATGACGATAATAGTGACCTAGATCTTGATAGTCTTGACCTTTTGAATAATTAAAACAGTCAAAAAATAGTTTTGTTTGAAATGAAGTCAAAAAGATTTTCATTGATTGTATTTTAATAATAATAGAAAATCACAATTATAAAAATAAAGAGTTTTATCGACAAAAAATTACTGACTTTATCGTAAGTGTGACAGCCCTAGGGACAACTGTCACAGAGATCATCCTATATTTTATGGACTATATTGAAGTTATTAAAAATTTAGGTGTGTTGTCAAAATATCGTTCATTCATTTCGGCTTATATGTGTCCCACTGCTGGAGTCGAGCGTCCTCCATAATAGGAGGGAAATTGACTTATTATATCATGCTGGTTGAGCGTGTTGGTTTAAGATTTTATTTCAAACTTGCCTGCTCTTGCATAGATGTTATGTGCATATTTAATCCCTTAGTCGTCTTTTACAACACCCATGAGCAGGAGATAGGTTGGTGAATTGTATTCTTACTCCGTCATCACGCGGCAAATTAATATATATTTTATTATTTACTAGCTTTTTTGTTTTTTTTGATGGTGGGTTGCGGTCGGCGCGCTCTTCGCACTACTTCGTCCGAGCCGACAGAGGGGCGTAAGCACGCACAACCGCAATCCACCCACGATGCACGTCGTCTTCGTCGTTGGGCCGACCACCGGAGCAGGGTTACTTGACGTCGGTGGTCGGCCCGACGGAATATCCCCTACTTGGGGTACCCTCCCATCGACCGACGTCAACCTCGGTGAAGACGTTATTTATCGTTATCGTTATTTACTAGCTGACCCGGCGAACTTTGTACCGCCTTTTTTCCTAATTACTTTATTTTAGTATTTATCAGTTTGGTTTTAGTATTATTCATGCGGTGACGGAGTAAGAATACTATTCACCAGCCGTGTGTGTCGTAAAAGACGACTAAGGGATATAATATGCATATAACATCTATGCAAGATAAGGAAAACTCGGAACAAAACCCTATACCAACACATCTCACCAGCGTGGTATAGTAGATCGATTTCCCTACCATAGTGAAGGAGGCCAGAGCCCAACAGTGGGACATGTATGGGTTGAGACGATGATGATGATTTATCAGCCTCCTACAAATGGAGTAAAGTTGCCGAAGCTGGAGCGGTCTCGGCACTCTGCCTCAAACGTATTAATATAATGCAATTATTGATAATCCAACTGAATTGAATTTACGGAAAGTGTCAAATTTCCTTAGTCCGCAACTTTACACTATTTGTGGGAGGCTGATAAATCATCATCATCATCATTATCGTCATCATCATCTCAGCCCATACACGTCCAACTATTGGACTCGCACCTTCTACACTATGGGAGGAAAATCGAACTATTATACCACGCTGGTCAGACGTGTTAATATAAGGTTTTTTCAAGTTTTTCTTCTCTTGTATAGATATTATATGCATATTATATCCCTTAATCGTCTTTTATGACACCCCCGTTTGTTGAATTGTATTATAGCTATTTAATATATTGCCTTTTTATCAATTCCAATATCTTTTTAATCTATATGTAATTATGTCAAAAATGCCGAACCGACGAGACGCACATCAAATGTTTGACAGGTAAGAACAGTTTGTATGGGAAAATAAAATTGTTTTTTTTAGTATTTTACTTGCAATTTGTCCATATTTTCTCACCGTTTCAACCTTCCCTGGACTTCCCAAAATAATTCAAGACCAAAATTAGCCAAATGGGTCCAGCCATTCTCGAGTTTTAGCGAGACTAACGAACAGCAATTCATTTTTATATATATAGATTATATATCTATTGTCCGTATGGTGACGGAGTAAGAATACAATTCGCCCTCTTTTGCCCGTGGGTATTGTAAAAGATGACTAAGGGATTAAATATGCATATAACATTTATGCAAGAGAAGGAAAATTTGAAATAAAGCCCTATGCCAACACGTCTGACCAGCGTGGTTATAGTACCTAAGTCAATTGCCCTCCTATTGTGGAGGATACTCGAGCCCAACAGTGGGACGTATATGAACTAAAATGATGATGATAATATATATATAAGCTATCAAAATATATTTAATTCTCATTTGTCGATGATTATTGTAAAATATCTGTAGTTTTCATTGCAGCACAATATCCATACTAATATTATAAATGCGAAAGTAAGGATGTTTGTTTGTTTGTTTGTTTGTTTGTAACGCTTTCACGCTTAA
Organism: Lymantria dispar; assembly: GCA_032191425.1. Lineage (NCBI taxonomy): Eukaryota > Metazoa > Arthropoda > Insecta > Lepidoptera > Erebidae > Lymantria > Lymantria dispar. The sequence continues at coordinate 25,395,555 of CM063441.1, forward strand.
ACCACCGAACCGATTTTAAAAATTCTTTCACCAATGGAAAGCTATAATATCAGGGAGTAACATAGGCTATATTTTATCCCGGTATTCCCACAGGAACGGGAACTACGCGGGTTTAAGCGACTGAAGCCGAAGCGAAGCGAGGGCGGGTTGCTAGTACTTCATAAATAGATTAACTACAGTAATACTAATTAAAACGATTGAAAAATCCTAAAATATATTCTTCGTTATTTATAACAAGGAGTCCCTATATCAATTTTCAGAACTCGGGCGTCGAAATTCGTGGAGGTCTCATCCTAACTTCCATCACCTAGTTTAAGAAGTTGAAGAGTAAAAGTTTCTAGTTTTATAATAGTTTTTGTTGTTTGTATAATAATTCTAGGTTACTTAGTAAATTTCAACTTTCTAGCGCCTCAAGATAGTTCCGGGTAGTTCCTAAGAATCAAAAATGATCGTCAGTGAATCAGTAATGAAATCAGAGGTTATTAAACATCAATAAAATCTGAAGTATAAAACCTATGCCATGAAAACTATATTTTTAATGAGTCTCCTATGGAAATCATATCCTGAGATTTTTTTTTATCTAGTATAGTGAAAATCCAAGTTGTGTGGATTCAAAAAATCACCGAAATGCTTCGAGAAAAGGTAATAGTGCCCTAGCACTTTGCTTGGCTCATCTTGGCGGAGGCAGTATCCTCAAAAACAAGTTTCATTAATCTTTTTTTTTTCGGTAGATAAACAAGCTTTTTTAGCTTTGAAAAAACTCTTAAAAGACAGAATACTGGTTTATCATCAAATAGACAGCTTTTTCGTTTGCTGCTGTAGAGCGGTAACATCAGATATTTTTAAAATTACTTTTATTTTTTTAATTAACCTAAAAAGTCTCTGCATGGATCTGCTCAAATATTTAAGGTATAAACTTATGTAGTTGTCACACTCACGGGAGTGAGCAAATAAACTTAAAATATCTTATTACTTAGTATTTTTTTCATCACCTCTATTTTTAATGAAAAAAGATAGGTATGTAAATAATTATTAATTCAATTCATCATAATTCGGCATTTTACTGTCCACTGCTAGAGAAGTGCCTTCAACGTAAAACGCATTCATGTTTTATTTCGAGTTTTTGTTCTCTTGCATAGATGTTTTATGCATATTTAGTAATTTAGTCATCTTTTACGATACCCACAGGTAAGACTGAGAGAAGAGAGCTTTTATTATTTAAAGCTATTTTTAGTTAATAGTAGTTCCATTTATTTCAGGGGATAATAGCATAACCGCCATTTTTTCAACCAGTTTTGTGAAAGAACTATATATACCATGCTAGTCTGAAATGTTGATATAGGGTTTTATTAAGATTTTGTTGTTATATTCGTATTATATTCCTTAGCCATCTTTTACGCCGATCGCCTGCGCGAGGGGCGCAGCCTCGATAAGGCGATCCACCGCCGGCGACTGGGGCGGCGTAGGCGCGAGTACCTGCGTCTTATGCCGCCCTAGCCGAGGCCGCGGGTGACGTGATTGGGGAATTAGTCCGTCACCCGCTGAAAGGCCGACCGCGTGAGGAAAGACCGACGTCCTCCCCGAGGGGGGGACGTCGGTCGATGGGAGGGTACCCCAAATAGAGTGTATTCCGTCGGGCCGACCACTGATGACAAGTAACCCTGCTCCGGTGGTCGGCCCAACGACGAAGGCGACGTGCACGTGGATGAATTGCGGGTGTGCGTGCTTATGCCCCTCTGTCGCCCCGGATAGAGTGGTGCGAGGAGCGTGCCGACCGCAACCCACCCCCAAAAAAAAAGCCATCTTTTACGAGAGCCACAGGCAAGATTGAGTGAAAACTTTTATTATTTAAAACTATTTCTAGTAACTACAGTGCAAGATAAATGCTCGAACGATTCTATCACGGTGTATGCCCGATATAGCTAATCCGATTTCAAGGCGTACCCGTCCGTTTGGAATATCCGTACAAAGAACTTCCATTAACTGTAAAAAAACTCTTGAAATGTTTTTCCTTAACACCTTTCGTTGACACTGCAATGTCTCTATATTATAATAATAACGCTTATGGATGCAACTAATTGTAATAAATAAAACTTAAAATATTCTATACACTAAAGGAATACAATGTCAACGTAAAAGTCTCAACAATGATCGTTTTCATCGTCATCACCACGTAAATATTAATCTTATTAAAATTAAATCCTCCTCTCCAATAGGAGCGAATTTGACCTACTATACCATGCTAGTTAGGCGTGTTGGTATAGGCTTTTGTTTTGAATTTTCCTTCTCTTGCATAGATATTATATTCTTTAGTTGTTCTTTACGACACACGGGCAAAAAAGCGGGTGGTAAATTGTTTTCTTACTGCGTCACCACATAGAGATCATTTATCAAGGTCATCATTAAAGCCTATCACCGTTCATTGCTGCACGTAGGCCTCCCTCATATTACGCCACAGAGAGCGATCCTGTACTGCCTGCATCCAACGATGCCCAGCAACTTTCGAAACGCTAAGCGACTTTGAGCTTGATTATGAGGTCTACATTTAGGGATTACGTTTCCGTAAGTTATCACTGATAACACACGCTATTAAATCTTAATATTCACACGAAGATAGTAAATCTTAATATTAAATTAAATTCATATTAAATTTTATTAAGGGAAAAGTTCTATGCCTCAGAACTTTTCCCGCTGAACGATTGTATGTATTTTATGCGATTTGTGTATAATATATGTTCGTGAGGAGCACCGATAAGAGCGGGCTACAGGAATCGTGCGCTGATCAACTAGCGAGGGTGCTGCTGATATTTACAAAATAAAATAACACAAACGATTTAAAATACTTTTATTAAACCTATTTATAGTTTTTTTTTTTTTATATTTTCTTGGTACGTTTATAAATTGTGCGTGTGCGCAAACGATACAGTCTCCCCGCACAATAACCGAAGCAGCACTAAAGTGGATAGGGGGAAAGGGTAACAGCTCTAGCTAGGGTGGACGTACCGCGGATGAATTTAGGTTCATCCTACAAATAATATTTTATATATCATATTACAAATACACATTTTGAAAATCTTAAGTGTATAAGTTATAGTAAATATGTAGTTTTAATAAAATTCAAAATTCTATAATCTTTTGTGATGTATTTACGTCATATTACGGGTTTATTTTTAAATTTAGTGATAAATTTGGTGTTTTTTTTCTATCGAGAAAATTACAAGTATTCATGTTTCTCAAATGTATAATTTGTACATTCAACCCTTAAATATCTTTTATAAGAATTGCATAACTAAAACGTTAGGAATAACGATACAGTAAGGGATCAAACGAACGCATTATATTTTTGTAATTTTCGTGTCGTTGCGTCGGTGCCCCCTTAATATTGCTGTGTTCATTACTATCACCATTATTATAATCATCCTGCTCTTATCCTAATTACTTGGAGTAGACTTAATATGCGGTCTTCTTTCATAGCACATAGTGCAAGAAAATATATAAATAGCTAATAGTTTTATGATCGGTCACTAACTAACGTCAACCTTCTTAGGGAATATAATTGTTGACTAGACGCCATCAGATGGAATTGGCTCGGGACGATAACTTTTAGTTTTTCTCTTAGTCGTTTGCGATACCTACGAGCAATGCTTATATACACAATTATTAGTATTCATAGCTGATACTACAAAGCAATATAATGAGCGATCGTATTACTAATAGGTAAATAATAAATTATAAGTTAAATTAAAAGTTTTGAATAACCCCCGCGATACAAACTAAAATTTAAAAAAAGTATTCTGTTCTCTTCAACAGAAATTATCAATTAAATGTCATTTAACAAACAGCACGCGTGAAGTACTCAATCATGTAATTATACGCCATTGCATCATTTTGGAAAAGAGCTGATACGCTCACACTGCTGGGCCAATATTAACCAAACATAGCTAAGAACCACCGCAAGGATGAAAAGTGATTTCAAGTGATGAAAACCGCATCGAAATTGGTCCATCCGTTTGAGAGCTACGATGCCACAGAAAGACACCCACACACAGACAGACAGACATCGACGTCAAACATATAACACCCCTCTTTTTGCGTCGGAGCTTAAAAAATAATGAATTGTCACACAAGTTGATTGTATTCATTATCTTTGTGGGGATTTTATTCAGTGGGTGCTAAAAATATGATTTAAAATAACTGGTCGCGGAACAGCGTGCAACCATTCATACTCCTATGATCTAAGTGGTTACATTACGACCACACCTTAATTATACCTCAAAATTTCCACACAGATTCGGCGTACCTAGATTACATAATTTAGGTACGCCGAATCTGTGTGGAAAAAAGATAGTGTTACGGTGTTTTTTCTAAATTTGACCCACTTCTGGTTAAAATACCGGCATTGGAAATAGTTAAGAACCACCTCCTGAACTATTATTTCTCTTAGTCTTACTGGTCTACCAAATCGTTTGGCCAGAATGAGGCAACAAAGGAATGATTGCCAGACAAATGAAAAAAACAAAGTCATAGCAATTGCAAGCAATGCAAAAACTAAAACCCGACTGTGAAGAAATCGTATTCTAAAAAGTAAGGAATAAGAATATAAATTCGTTGTCGTTCGACTTTGTTTTAAGGTCCACTTACTGCTGTATTCTTGAATTGTATTGCAGCAAAATATAATTTTCTTAGGTCGTCCACTTGGTAATGGATTAAGAATGCAGATTACTCTCCTCTACTTTCACGGGGATTATAAAGGATGATTATAGTACATTTCTAAGTAGATAATATAACAGTAAAAAAGGAAAACTTGATATAAACCTGTGACTAGCGCAGCATAGTAGGCTACCTCCTATTGCCTATTAGTGATATTTAAAAGGTAAAAAAAAATTAATTGGCGTTAATGAAAAAACCTGAAAGCAATTAATTGACATTAAACTTATATTGTAAAGGAACAATCTAAAATTGAAGTCATTTTATATGAGCTGCGATCATTGTACTATGCAAGCAGCTGGCGTTCCGAGATTTTCGGATAATATGGATAATCCCAGCCGCTCGAAATGAAGCTACCCAGAAATCCTTTGCCGTTCATTCGAGTCGAAAATTATTTATTCATTGCCCTGTTTATGACTATGACTTTATTGTTATGTTAATACTTAATGATATACAGCTAAACAAACATGTAACAAATGCGTAAGAATATTAACGGCAATACTATATAACCATTCATAATAATGAATTATTCCCATCACTATAATAGGTTACAATATTTACGCGATATAATTTCACATACAATAGTTTAATTGTATTGTAGGAGACCAATGGCTAAACTAGAAAATAATCTTAATAAGCCATCAGCATTTATAACTATTACAGGAACCATTTAAACGAGCAATTCTTGTATATTTCTACGTTTCTATATATATATATATATATATATATATATGTATATATATTTTTAGAATCTCAGCAACGGCACCAATGATTATTGATAAATTAGGGGAGGATATTATTAATCTGTTTTTTTATTTTTGATATTTTTTTTCATAATTTCATCATTTTTATATTTTTTATTAATATATATCCAAATGTGTTCGTCAAAAACACAACAAAAAAAATATTATACTGAACAAAGCTCGGTCAACCAGATATAAACTATTACAGGAACGAAATGAGTAAGAACATTTTAACTGTAATAATAAATAACTATACATACTCGTAATAATGAATTATACCCATCACTATAATAGGTTACAATATTTATGCGATATAATCTCACAATCGTTTGAATATAATGTAGGAGACCAGTAGCTAAACAAGAAAATAATCTTTAAATAAGCCATCAGACATTATAACTATTAGAAGAACCAAATGAGTAAGAATATTTTAACTGTAATAAAATATAACCATTCATAATAATAAATTATTCCCATCTTTATACATAAAAGATTACAATATTTATGCGATATAATTTCACAATTATGTGAATATATTGTAGAAGACCAGTGACTAAACGAGAAAATAATCTTTGAATAAGCCACCAGATATTGTAACTATTACAATGCGTAAAACATTTTAACTGTAATAATATATCATAATCATCATCATCGCAGCTCACATACGTCTTACTATATTGGGCTTGGGCCTTTCCCAGAATGGGAGGGAATTTGACCTACTATACCATGCTGGACAGACAAGTTGGTATAGGGTTTCATTTCGAGTTTTCTTCTCTTGCACATAAGTTATGTACATATTAAATCCCTTAGCGTTTATCCCTTAGAATCCCTTAGATTATTACGACGTAATAATACTTATATAAATAACAATACATAATAATGAATGATTCCCATCACTATAACAGCCATCCGTGTGGTGATAGAGTAAGAATACAATTCGCCATCCCATTTCTTGCCCATGAGTGTCGTAAAAGACGACTAACGGATATAATATGCATATGACATCTATTTAAGAGAAGGAAAATTCGGAAAAAAACTCTATACTAAATCGTCTGACCTGCGAGGTATAGTCGATCAATTTCCCTCCCATTATGGAAGAGGCTTGAGCCCAGTAATGGGACGTATATGGGCTATGATGAGGATACTAAAAATAAAGAAAATATCCCATCAATATATTTTAGCCAAACGTAGGTACCTACTATGACAATAATAGTATATCGGAGGTTGTGGGGCAGTTCTGCATCACTATCAGACCGGTCACACATCACAATGTAATAAAACAACACTTCGGCTGGCTACTTTTAAACTGTATTCAATAATTAACGTTAACACAATTTTCTATTATAACTAATGATTACGTATGCCGACAGTTAAACCACAAGTTAGGGAAACGCGGTGAATTCGATACCACGTGGCAGCAACAACGACCGATCGCTCTCGTGTCCCGTTCCCAACTGAGTATTCAGCGGACCGCTCTCAATAAAGAAAGCTCGGTAATATTTCTAACGTTAACGGTCAAACGACAAACATCAAAAATCATTGCCAACGTTGTATCAAAAACACCCAAGTATAATACTTGACGTTTCCGTAACCGATTGATTCTTAAAAACTATCAAGATATGGCGCCAGAGGTAGTGACGCTGCGACAAGTATATTAATTTACTGCCCTATCATATCCATAGCATTGGACGTATATGAGCTATAATGATGATACTAAAAAGAAAGGAAATATCCCATCAATGTATTTTAGCCAAACATAGGTACTATGAGAATAAAAGTATATTAATTTACTGCTCTATCATATCCATAGTATTGGGCGTATATGAGCTATAATGATGATACTAAAAAGAAAGCAAATATCCCATCAATGTATTTTAGCCAAACATAGGTACTATGAGAATAATAGTATATTAATTTACTGCCCTATCATATCCATAGCATTAGACGTATATGAGCTATGATGATGATACAAAAAAAAAGAAAATATCCCATCAATGTATTTTAGCCTAACATAGGTACTATGAAAATAATAGTATATTAATTTACTGCTCTTTTATATCTAAAGCATTGGTTTAGGGTATTGTGAGACTCATGACTGTTGTTTCGACGTGAAACATTGGAACTTGGACAATTTAATCTGTAAACTGAGTACTTTTTCTTCAAGGTCAATAAAAGAGCCACATCGTATTTTTCAATAAATCTTAAAACTTTCAAGGGCAATTTATTTTGGACTTTGGGATAAACTCCGTCTCTATTAAGTGAGTTATATATTATTTTTTATAATGCAATAAAAATTCGATAGGCACAAATATGATACTTGCAAATATCCACATAAACCACACTTTTTTAGCATAAATCATCGTCATTTCAGCTTATAAACGTCCCACTACTGGCCTCGAGCCTCCTCCACAATAGGAGGGAAATTGACCTTACTATACCATGCTGGTCAGACAGGTTAGTATAGGGTTTTATTTCGAGTTTTCCTTCTCTTTCGTAAATGTTATATACATATTATATCCCTTAGTTGTCTTTTATGACATCCACGAACAAGATAGGGAGTGGTGAATTGTATTCTTGCTCCGTCACCACACGGATAGCATGAATAAAAAACACAAAGAACATTGTACAAAAACTTGGTTAGGAGCTAAAAAAAAATTTTATAAAAACCTAGCACGTCAAATACTAAGTCTCAGAAATTATAATAAATAATATTGTTGTTAAACACTTTGATTGTTTAGGCTATTTCTTTTATTTGCTATTACGGCCAAACGACCAAAAAACACACCCGATGGTAAGTGATAGGCCTTTTATCGGCTGCTGCCAACCGTAAAGAAAAAGAATGCAGCATCAATACGTGCAATGAGTTTCGATGATGCTAATTATTCAAAACCAGATAGTATCTATTAGAAATCAATATTATAAAGCAAATAAACATAGCCTCTTACATATTCACTGATACACTTTGTACTGTTTAATTTTATAATTGATCACTGGTAGCAAAAGTACTTTAAATCTCCGAGCTGTGTACTTTAGACGCAGCCACAATTGGAACTCATAACGATAAGTGAGCGAAGCAAATATCCATAGCATTTTACCACAAGAAGCAATAATATTGAACTCTCACAAGTACCGATTCACAATATCTACTTATTATATTCCTTTTTGTTCTTGCCTTTGGATCTGAACATTTATTACTGTCTTATTGCTTGTGGAGTGCTTCAGGCCGCGGGGCCAGCAGTCAACAAGAGGTTATTATGTTGAAACTGGCGAAAAATGAGCAAGGAAAAGATTTTTGCATTGTGCACTGCTATAGTATACATTAAAATTTCAATCTGCAAAGCCAACAAATATTTATATTTTGCATTACATTCGCAGTTATTACTTAAATTGATCGAAATATATTCATAAAAATAATTTTTTTGTTCCCTAAAATCTTGGTAATATCTCGGTCATTTATGTAGCGATTTAGGTGTTTATTTATTTTATTATATTATGTTACTGATACATGTTGTGAGTACACTGTATACTTTAAAAAAAATCCAGTCAGCCGTTAGTCCTTCCCTTTTATTGGCGCGTTACAATATACATTATATTTTTTTAAATTTTTATAAAGTGACTTATTAAGTGACCCATTGTTCCTAATAAAATGAATATATGGCTATCAATCATCATATTCTAGGTTGTACTTTAAATAAGGATCCAATGAGAAAATATGTTTCAGATTTTACCGCCAAACACATAAACGATCTATTAAGTAAAATATTTTAACCTTATATCACCGAGCATGCCTATCATATTCTTGCTCAATGCATAATATGCAGGAACCACAGTTATATGTTTATAGTTATGAACGAACACCCGTTTATTTATAAAAAAAAAATAGTAAAAAAATGAGTGAATAAAATAAGCAAATTGAAGGTATTTGATAAAAAATCATAAGGGTTGTTTAAATCATTGTATATTAATTTGATCTTGAATCATGAACCGCACCGAATTTCTTAACGTTTAGTTGCATAACAATTTAATGTTTTCTGATATTCACGCGAATATTACACATATAAATAGAACTGTTTTTACGAGTTTTGTGGCGTTTAGTTTATTGAGACCATGAACGCTGCAAAGTGTTCGAAACGTCGGGCATCCAAAAATCATATACAAACGTGATAAAATCCGTAAAAATAGTTTTAGTGTAATAATTTGTTTTGCAGTTACATATAGGGTCTTTATAATCATGGAATATTACAGCAAAAAAGCTACTAAAATTATAAAATTCCTTGCAGAGAGATTTGCGGTGGATTAAAAATACAATGTGTCAATGTCTCTTTTATTTTGTAGTTATCGTAAGAGACGTCTAAGAAAGTTCAATAGAAAATATACACTCCAGAGAAGGCATAAACATATCTTTATACTAATCAATGTATTTTAATGCTAACGTCCATTTCGTTACAGAGAAAATATGTATCCAGTAGTGAGACATAAATGAGCTCATCAAGTAAAATAATAAAACTTGACCATAGACAGAGTGATATCTACAGTCATACAAAAACAAATGTATTTATTTCGCAATGTCCAACAACGTGGAAACCAATAAACAAAAAAAGGACACATTTATTTGTTTGGTTAAAAGTATTGTAAGGAAAAAGTAACCTCGGTGTTATAGCATAATGCGTATAAAGGTACATTTGGTGAGGATTTATGAAGAAGGCCTTGCTTGGTTTATGATGACAATACGGCAGCGAAGCGCCGGCAGCATCACCTCATTTCCTTACTGAAAGTTATAAAAACATATTGAAAATGAGATTCCCGCGGTGAGAAACCTAGCGAATGTTATCTTGTTTTGTGATTTGCCTGTTTTTATATACGCCTCCGACGAAAATAAACGTATTTTACAGAAAGACCTTTAGAATACAGAGTCCTGGGTAAATTTTGTCGCTTCTTATATGAATTCCTCGGCTTTTTGTCATACTCTGAAACATACTTCATGTGTTTGTTAAGAGTTTTGAACGTACTTTCTGTGCTATTATAATTAATTAATATTACTTAAGTACAAATGTGAAAGCGTCTTATAATTTAGTGAGCAAGTTTGTTGTCTTAATTTGCCATTTAGTTAATGCCCGACCAAGCTTTCTTTGATATAATTACATAATCTGGCAAAGTAAATTATTAAAATTGAGTTTAGCAAGAAATCCATAATCATGCTTAATTTTTTTAAATATCACACATAAAGAGAAATAAACAGAAAACCTACGATTATTAGATTTTCTATGTATTTCTCATCAATTATCTTTAATAAAAAAATAGTAATTACACTATATATATATATTTTTTACTATTTCATTTTATACATACATTTTTTACTACTTCAGTCTAATTCTATTTATTTAATTCATATTAAAGTTTATTATTCTTTACTAACTTTACTCAAATCTTGATTTTTTAAATTTATATAAATAAACATAACTTCTGTTAATTGAAGAGCTTCAAAACGGTGCCAATTAAAAATACGACACTGGAGTGAGTTAAAAAGAGCGGACGGAAGACAAAGCTCCCGTTACGGCCGTTATCCGTGTGAAAGCTCACAAGTTGCTGTTGTCTAAGGGCCACTATGTACTGCCAAAGATTGTCTTGTCAAGAGCCGCTGAGCTCAGTGCTACGCGCCCCGTTGCTCAGGGCGGACGCTACGTCGCGAATGCCCGTACTGTGTTGTCGTAGACTCGTAGCGCATTCGGATACTTCTACAAAAACTTTAATTTATAACTCGCAACTTTTAAACGTTGTAGTAATTAATAGCTATTTTGAAAACTATATTTGTTTTAATTTATAATTATATTCTAGTGATAATTACTGACAGTACATATATATTGCAAGTGGAAGTTTTCTATTAGAATTCGTAAGTATTAGCATATTATTCTTATGTAAGAAATTCTTTTATTTATATTAAATCTTCTCCATTACAATATTTATCAGAATTATTTATTATTAATATCTTCTACATTTTATTAGCTAGTTAAGAAGCAATAATTAAAATTAAAAGGGTAATTTGACATAAAATGAAATATAAATGTTTGAAGTTAATTAATTGCAGATTCCGCGGCATTCCTTTACTTTTAAAAAATAAAGTTAGAGATGTTTTACTTTCATATTTTGGTACATAGTTAGTAGTTCTGAAATAGAAGCTCTTAGATGTAAAAACTGTCTAATAATACATTATTAACCACTTCAATTCAATTAAAACCTTTAAGCGCATAACAGCACTTCAGAAAAAGGTAAGCTCAAAATATTAAGCTATGCCTATCCCTCTGGCCAGGGTGTCCAAACTAATATCCCTTAATTGGTGCAGCCCGTGTTTAACGGAAGGACTTTTATATGTTGTGAAAGATAAAAAACGAAATCAATCAAAAATATTAAAAATATTGCCCCAGTTATCGAGTACGGGGCTATATTTCTAGACGGACGTCGCAATAATTGGCATTTTTACCTACACAAATAAATTTTTGAAATTATCTAAGGTAAGGTCCGTGTGGTTATGAAGTAAGAATACAATCAACCACTCCCTCTCTTCCACGTCGGTGTCATAAAAGACGACTAATAGATATATGCCGAAAACCAATTCAAGAGGAGAAAATCTCGACATATAACCGTATTTTAACACGTCTGATCAGCGTGGAATAGCAGGACAATTCCTTCCCTATTGCGGAGCCGAAGCGGAGCGGAGGCCTGAGACCAAAAGTGGGACTTATATAGGCTGAGATAAATGAATGAAATCTAAGACAAACTATAAGATTGATTGATATTGTCATTTAAGATGAGACATTGATGTTTGAATTTTCTTAGGTTTTACCTTGTTCGGGTTGGCCACGGACGATAAGGAACTTAAACTTAAATTTTACATAGAACCTAAGGCAACTGAATAGTCAATGTTCGACACATAATTGTGAAAACCGGCATTATTGTTCTAATCTTTATTCTAGTTGAAACTTATCCGTATAGTAACGCAGTAAAAATACAATTCGAAAATCTCGGAAAACTCGAAGTAAAACCCTATAGGTATATCTTCCTCCCTTTTCGAAGGAGACCCGGGCCCAGACGTATAGGAGCCGAGGAGATGATGATAATGATGATGAAGTCCAAAAATTTATCCAGAATCTTCTGCTTAAGAGACAAAAATTATTGCTACTAAATTAAAGTAGTAATACTAATAAATTTAACGCAATTATTTAGGATGCAGTAAATAAAGGTGCGAGTACAATAACAATTTCATGGGATTTTCGTGTTTATTAAACAAAGGCTGTAACTTGTTTGGCTACAGGCAGCCCAGCAATTTTATTAAAGCACCCTTTGTTTCCTCTTATTCACAGTACTTTTGTCAAAATCGTTTTACATTACCAGACAAGAAGGAAGATGAAAGGAAAAATAATTGATAAACCGCTTGAAAGATTTTACTGTTATAATACGTCGTCAATGTTTATTTAACGTTGTAACAGATACAAATCTATGTACGCCAATTTCAAAAAATATGAAAGACAGAAAACTCATTTATTTTGATCTCATAGTAATAAATTCCTACAGAATCTATATAAATTTTAAAGATTATACCAAAATATAACATAAAATAAGTTAGAAAAATAAGGTAAAAATGCATAGCAGGCGATGATATAATTAGATTAATTAACAAATAGTTCATAAAGAGATCGAAAATGGTCCTATATCAGCATGAGCTGCACCGAAACGGTGTAGCGCTGGTTTTCAAATAGAACTATAGTGGTGAAATCACGGATAGTCACATCAAGATATATAAAACAAACCATATTCTCAAGCTAGTATCGAAGTGGGTATGGGCAGGCCACATCGCTCGACGAACCGACAACCGCTGGGGAAGAAAGGTACTCAAGTGGCGACCACGTATCCGACGACGCAGTGTAGGTCGCCCCCCCACTAGGTGGACCGACGACCTGGTGAAAGTTTCTGGGCGTCGTTGGATGCAGGCGGCACAGTACTGCACTTTGTGGCGCAACATGAGGGAGACCTACGTCCAGCAGTGGACGGCGATAGGCTGAAATGATGATGATGATGATTCTCAAGCTCACCGAATTATAATAAATAAATACCGATTGATACTATACCATCAGTTTTATAAAATACTAGCAACCCGCCCTCGCTTCGCTTCGGTTATAGGTTATAGTCGTTTTACCCGCGTAGTGCCCGTTCCCGTGGGAATACCGGGCTAAAATATAGCCTAGTTTACGCCCTGATATTATAGCTTTCCATTGGTGAAAGAATTTTTGAAATCAGTCCAGCCGTTTTGAAGATTACCCGGAACAAACAGACAGGCAGAAAGACAGACAGACAAAAATTTTTTAATTGCTATTTTAGGCATAGGTGTCGTGCAAATAACCGTGTGAGCATGAAAAAAGCCTATTATTTTGACATTACAAACAGACACTTCAATTTTATTTATTGGTATAGATTAATGGATAAATAAATAAAGCACATAGCAGGTATCAAGATATAGATAGAATAAATGCTGTACATTACATACACATATAATTATTAAAAATAAGATACTTTATAAGTAAAGCGATCCCGCCAACATTCATTCACATATACTTTCCATGGGGTATGTTAAAAATAAAATGTGCTCCTTATTTTGCCGTGCCGCCTTATTTCGCAAAAATTGGCTGAGGTATAGGATTGGACAGCACTGTCCTCTAAAACATATGTCTCCAACTACGAATACCAATCCACCTACTAAAGGTTACGCGTTATATGTATAGCCTTTCCTTAATAGGGCGTATTTTAAATACAGAATGTTATTAAGCTGATGGATGGAGAATGAATAAATATATGTTTACAGGTGAAGCCAACAAAAGCGTTGTAACTAGCAGCATAGGTATAAATTTATTGAAGTATAAATATTACTTGGTTTCGCACTTACTTAAACAATATGTACGTTACAATACGCTATTGACGAAATAAGAAGTATAAGGCGAACTATTACAGGCAAACAAGTCTAGAGAACTCCTATGTTTACTTTAAAACCATGTAACAAAAGGGGACTCTAATGTAGCTTTAATTTTTCATCCAAAAAAACAGGCCTTAATTTTTATTAAGGCTTTTTTGTAAGTATTCTATGGCAGATTTTATTCATACATTGAATTTAAAAGTATTGGCTTTTTTAATTTTAAGAATATAAATGTTGAAAAAGTACTGAAGTATCTAATATTTTTCTATATTTAACAATATGCCCGAAAGGTTTTTAAGTAAAAAGTGGGAAGAGAATTATACAGAATTTATAATTAAATACTTCCGCGAGATCAAAAGTCGAGTTCATTTAAATAATTTTTAATTACAAAGTTTAAAGTACACTTTTAATGGTTTTATAAATAAGAATAATAATTAAAATCTCATCTGATATTAAAAGTATTAATATTACAAAGATAATGAGTGATAATAAAATTCTGTATATTGTAGTAATGCTATTATTTCCATAGGCTGATGAATAGATGACCGGATATAGGTTTTTTTAACAGATAGGTTGAAAACAAAAAAAAAGACAGACGAACACAACACACGTGACTTAATAAAATAACGTCCCGGGAAAAAATGTTCAGGCCTGATCTGGCCTGATCAGGCCTGAGTCTTCAGGTCTGATCAAGCCTGAAAAATGACCGGGCCAGATCCGGCCTGATCAGGTCTGGTCAGGCCTAATCAGGCCTGAAGTCTTATGTCATCAAACGTTAATCAGCCAGGCTTGTTCATGCCTAATCAGGCTTGATAATTTTTTCCCGGGATGTGCGTCACGGTTCGCCCGATAGAAGTGATAGCTTAAACTAATCTAAGTTAAACTACGATGCTAAACTTGAGAAAAACTTAGGTTATTACTTAAATTTTATGTATATTAATATGATAATGTATGAGAAAGGTTATTTATTAATCATGTATTGATTATAAAAAATATTTTATTCCTAATTACAATTCTTGATTATTACATTAGAATTTTATGTTTGTAAAGTTACTTTACTTCGTGGCTTATATTTATGAATTTATTACATTGTACGTCATCTAAGGTGCCGTAATGCGTTACGTAACGAAGTGGTTTACCTTCCAATAAGAAGTTATCACTGCAATAAAGAATAAATGAAAAACACTTTAATACCAACTATTTTTAAGTAAATATAGTTTCGAGTGGAACTGCAAGCGAAATCCGCCTAAAAGCAATGTTGAAATTTTATTTTAAATTCTTTTTATTCTAAAATTGTTTTTATTCGAAAGAGCATATCAATCTACCGATGAGTTCCTTGTTAAAAAAATCATCTCTCTCAATCAAAAATCATCCTAATTCTTATTATAATTTTATTGGCATCGCGTTTTCGCATTATATTATCATATGCTTGTTTTTATTTTTTAACCCTCGACCCGAAGAAGGGTGTTATAAGTTTGTCGTCGATGTCTGTCTGTCTGTTATTGTGTCTGTGGCATCGTAGCTCTCAAAAGGATGGAACAACTTCAATGAGGTTTTTTTTTTCATTTGAAAGCAAGTTTCCTTACGATGGTTCTTAGCTATGTTTCGTCACTATCAGTCCAGCAGTGGAAGAGTATCAGCTCTTTTCCAAAATAATGTAATGGCGTATGATTACTCAATTAAGTGCTTCATGCGTGCCAGCCTTATTGAATTTATTCCTGTTGAAGGTAATGTAACACTTTGTTTTTTATTATTTTAGTATGTGTCGAGGGTTATTCAACATTTTCAATTTTACCTATTACTTGTTTAACTATGAAATTATTAATTTCACTTGATTATTTAAACTAAATGCATGCAGGAAACCAAAATATGGTATTCTTTTCTGTGATATTTCTAATGTATAATATATACATCTGTCCATGTTTGGATTAAATAAATTAATTGAATTTAGTATTCTTCATTTATTCATATATATTTTCATTTATCAATTATTAAACCCTAGCCTTTTTTTTTTTTTTGTGGGTGGGTCGCGGTCGGCGCGCCTCCGCACCACTCCGTCCGGGGCGACAGAGGGGCTTAAGCACGCAACTCCCGCGACCCACCCAAAAACCACGTCGCCTTCGTCGTTGGGCCGACCACTGGAGCAGCGTTAAAAAGAACACTCGCTGCCGGGATTTGATCCTCGGGCCAACGCTTAAGTCGCACCTCTTATCCAATGTGCTACGAAAGCACTATTAAATCCTCGCCTAAGAAAATACACTTCAAAAACTATGTTCATAATAGCAAATAAAAAAAACTTTGTTCATAATATTATAATGATTCATATTCAATTATAATTATTGAGTCCTCCAGTTAAAATTATATGAACACTACGAACCGTGTTGAAAATTACAAATGTATATACTACTAGGTTGATTGTATAATTAGAGAGTATTTGTAAGTTTCTATTTATTATTGAAACTAGCCGGAGCTCTATGTACAGAGTCAATAGGACACAAAGGATGGTTGCACATTAATGAGGAAAGGATAGACCGCTACAGTCTACAACTAGTAAAACATACATGTTATAATTAAAGGCGGTCGTCAATGTATGATAGGATGTACATGGGTTAAAAATACAATTGACATGATTCTTTCCTTCCGAGTGTTGTTGAAAGTGACTAAAGAACCCATGCAGAAAACTCGAAATAAAATCCTTTGCCAACCTGTCTAACAGTGTGTTTTAGTGGGCTAAGCTTACGGCTACTATAGAAATATATGGTTAACATCCTTTAATCATCTTTTAGAACAGTAGTGTTGTAAAGGCGACTAAAGCAAGAAGGCTAGGCTGGCTAAGTGAATTTTATTTTACTCCATCACCACAGAAATTCCAACCATTGTAGAATATTTGTGACGGCGGTACCAACTCAAACAGTTCTTCAGAGCACTATCCATGAAAAAAGCAGTAGAGTACACAGAGAGACCCAAAGTCTCTCCACCGCTCCAGTGATTCCAATCTGTCCGTGATATTACTCTGTCACTACACAATAATACCCATCATCATAGACTATTTGTTTTATTTATTAATTACAGTTTCAATTTTTATTCCTAAAATGTAACAAACATTTTTGGCTACACAATTTTTAAGCCTCATGAGTGAAACCTAATAAAGTTATGTTATGGCACAGTTCTCGAGTATCTTCAAAAAATCTTCGAAAATCAAGTAAATCTACAGAAAAGCCGATCAGCATTTTATTTGCGTGACACAGGATTTCATTCCAAGATTACACAATATCGCTAGCATACTTAAGTCTGGACCAATGAGGTCTATTAGGGGGTCGATTCAAGATGACCATCAACAACATTGGTATACTTGAGTTGTTTTGCTTGCAAAGAAAACATTTTGTTTCTAACCAATATCAATTTAACTTGGCACAGATGTCAATACGTTGATCAGTAGATTTTTTTTTTTGTTAAAAGTTTTCATTTTGTTCTTCTCTTTTGAAATTTGAGTAAATAATGCTTCATTTTTAAATTTTCTGAAATCTGTTTACTCTTTTTTAATGTTTATTTATTTTTTTAGCATAGATTTTTCAATCCTACATACTCTGCTCATCTTTTCTATTGCTTATGGAGGCAAACGTGCAAGCAGAACATCGGGTGGTAAGTGATACTACCGCATATGGACGTTTGCAATACCAGGAGCAAAACTTTTTTTCTAATGGGTGGGTTATGGAACGCACACGCGGTGGACCGCGCGTTCCATCTGGCGCGCGTGCAATGAAAGGATGGCGCGCGGGCCCATAACCCACCCGTACGCACGTCGCCTTCGTCGTTGGGCCGACTACCGGACCAGGGTGACTTGTCGTCAGTGGTCGGCCCGACGGAATACCCTTTCGGGTACCCTCACCTCTCAACGTCCCAGTCCCGGGACGTCGGTCACCGTCAGCCTCGGCCTCGGCTAGGGCTACTAATGCGCCGCCCGAGTCGCCAGCGGCGGAACGTGACACTGAAGAGGAGCTCCTCTCGCGCACGATCAGCCGCCTCCTTCCGTTGAGATGACGGCCTCACAGAAGGCGGCGACCGCGTCCCAATTCCTGACGCTTTCGAGCATCTCCCTGGCGATGGCCGACAACGTCAGGTCGGCACCGATGATCGTGACGAGTTCCCGGCGCTCCTCCGCCCACGCGGCACACACCTCGAGCGTGTGATGCGGCGTGTCCTCGTCGCAATCACAGTGGTGGCAGGACAGTGTGCTCTCCCTCCCGACGATCTTGTGCAGACACCACACGTCATGCGCGTTCGCACAACGTCCCCTACTTGGTTAACGTAAAGGACGCTGCGCCCCTCCAAGTAGTCTGCCACGAGCCGCCTCAGGTACACGGGCACCCCGTGATAGCGGAGCGCCTCCCTGATTCAGCTGAATGGCAGACTGTTGAAGGCGTTGGAGATATACAGAGACACCGCCAACAGCACTCCTCCGCGGGTGACAGCCTCCCTGACCACGGCCCTCAGGCGCAACAGGGCTGCGATCGTTGAACGCCTCCTCTTAAAACCAAACTGGGCGTCCGACAGATCGGGCCCGACCCCAACGAGGTGCCGCTCGATGCGGGCAGCCAGAACCCTCTCCAACAGCATGCCCGCATTATCGAGCAGCACGATGGGTCTGTAGGCCGAGGCCGACTTGGGAACCAGGAGCACAGCTAAGTCACGGTCTACTATAAAGAAAGTGCTCTTCTTAAACCGTATTTAAAAAAGGACATGTAGCATGTACAAGCATTCAGGTAGGTAGTTCATTCCAGATTCTGCATGTACGTGGAAAAAGTATTTGCTGGAAACATGCAATTGATGACCATAACATTTCCACGTGAAGTGGTTGAACCCTGCTGCGATGTCCAGTTGTACAATGGTAAAACGGTAACGGTGGTACCAACTCAAACAGTTCCTTAGAGCACTCCTCATTCCAAAGCGCCGGTAGAGTACACAGAGAGACCCAAAGTGTCTCCACCGCTCCAGCGAATCCAATCTGTCCATGAGATTGTGATTGTCTCCGATTAAAACAGCACGACTTTGTAGAGAGTCAAGTGGGTATAGTTGATATTTGGGTGTGCTACAGATGTGAGCAGTTTTCCACATGAGAACAATATTGTGCTTTATAAAACACAAACTGTCTCATTGTGCCTGGCTGTGTTGAGGACGCCCCGCTTTTTGTATGCCTATTTGCCTTTGTCCTCCAATTGACCTCGATACTAGACTTTACTCGATATTTTGACGCCAATTGTCTCTCCTTCCAAGTGGTGACGGAGTAAGAATACTATTACTGCAGAAACTAGCGGTTTATTATTTTCTCCATTACTTTTAAGAACAATGATGCTATCGTAATTGGCCTGTAATTCGATTTTAGGGAGTGGGGGGGCATGGGCTACCTTCTATGTAGATGAAACCCTATTGGTAAGAAGAAAGAGCTAAGAAGTCACGAGGACTATTCTTCTAGACAGGGATTCTGCTACAGACCAAGCAGTGGTCAGATGACCCATGAGGGACTTCAATCACCACCTGCTGGTGTGTAGTCAGCAAAAATCCGTTAAAGAGGACTCATGGCTCCCAATATCTGGGACACGGGTGGACTGCGTCACCATTTGTTTGACCATAGGCCGAGACATTCAATAGTGTTTAAAGAGATGTCGACCCTGGAAGTGAGTGGTTCAGGATACTAAGTACTCGTTAAGTAAGCGCCTCTCGGGAAAACTATGTCTTATAGTGTAGGTTGAAAAGCTGATGATGATGACTAACTCAACTCCACCCATTGACTTATATTGACCAATAAAAATAAAAATAATTTGTTTCATTTAAATCTTACAAGGAATATTGTTAGAAATTACTGTTTATTTTAACAACGATTTCATTATATAAATATGGGCCTAGAAAAGCTACACGAAAGTTTGCAGATATTAGAAAACATATGTTTTTTCTTTTCAGTACTTATGGATCAAGTTTCAATTCTTTAGTATATAATAGTTATTAATGAGAATGAAATCCGTACATTGTCTACTCCGAACTATAAATAAGTTTTACAATTAAATTTTGGTTGATTCGAAATTCATTTACCAGTCAGTTTACGCCGCGGATAAATATAAAGAGGTTCAGAACGTATATAGCGGTAATTAAATATGATGTGAATGCTGAATGAAACATCAGATATAGCAAATAATTGCTTAACGCTCTCCTTTACTGCTGAATAAGTTCTCTAGAAATTATCCAAATTATAATTATTTGAGATACACAAATAGGTTTCATTCTATCAACGTTCTACTCGTGACATAAGAAATTAATTACTTTTGTACAACTCCGAGAGTGACGTGACTTGCGAACAAAATTTTAATACAGCGATGAAAGTTTGTTATAAAATGTATCAGGGAGTTAAGGTTGGCATTTATTGTTATGCTAAGTGAATAAAAATATCATATAAGAGAAGTAGCTAATAAAATATCACACAATTAGCTGTTCCGCCGAAGTTGTGCTGGGAGGCTGACAAATACGTTTCTTTATACAACCGAAATAGAAAGTCACCATCATTATCATTTCGGTTTATACACCTTCCATTGCTGGGCTACTATACCGTGCTTTTTTTTATTTTTTATTTTTTTTTTGGGTCGGGTTGCCGTCGGCGCACTCCTCGCACCATTCCGTCCGGGGCGACAGAGAGGCGTAAGCACGCACACCCGCAACCCACCCGAGCGAGGGTGAAAGGTCACAAGCATGCTGTCACGATAAATCAAAAAAAAAATTATTACGTTTTTCATGTAATTTTGACATATATTACAATAGATGTTACTATCGTATTTTTGAGTTCAAAAGGCACTCTATTTAGTTACTATCATGTACGTACTGTATGGTTTCAAACCTTATGCGACTTGAAATTCGCCAAAAATTTTATTGAGCATGGCGGCCATTTTGATTTATATGGACTACTTCGTGCAATTGGGAACGGCATCAGGCGGGTAATGGGGAACATTTCTAATTACCCGTTGCATTCTTAATTACCCGCAGTGGTGTTGGTTGATTGTGTACAAATGTATTAACGTTTCATATTGTTTTAGATGCCTCGAAATTATGTACGTAAGACTGAATACAAGAAACAAAATACAAAATTGAAGATCTTTGCCTTTTTTTTTTTTTGCACGCGCGGTCCCGTCCGTCCGGGGCGACGAAAGGACGGCGCGCGGGAACGTCACCTCGTTGTTGGGCCGACCACCGGAGCAGATGTGACTTGTCGTCAGTGGTCGGCCCGACGGAATACCTTTTCGGGTAACCTCACCTCTCGACGTCCTGGGACGTTGGTCGCCGTCGCGCGGTCAGCCTCTCTGCGGGTGATGGACAATTCCCCGGTCCGATTGCCCGCGGCCTCGGCTAGGGTGGCATTAGGCGTAGATACTCGCGCCTGCGCCACCCGAGTCGCCGGCGGCGGAACGTGTCGCCGAATAGGAGCTCTACTCGCACACGATCCGCCGCCTCCTTCCGTGAGATAACGGCCTCACAGAAGGCGGCGACCGCGTCCCAGTTCCTGACGCTGACGAGCATCTCCCTGGCGATGGTCAGCAGCGCCAGGTCGGCACCGATAATCGCGACGAATTCACGGCGCTCCCCCTCCCACAAAATCTTTGCCTTGCCATATTATTGATCCAGGCAAATTTAATTATATCATTGACAATATATGTAGTATCCGATCAGACTTACACAAGTCAATCTCAAAAATGCAATGTCTATCAAACTGCACCTGAACAAAGTTTTAAGTCCGTTAACACTGTCAGCCAGAGTCAAACATCAACACAGGATGCACCTTTTACTTCCGAAAATACCAATTATTTGAGCGATACCGTTAATACTCCTTCTCCATCCACTTCAGTGCCCCTTGCCGAAACAATCAATCTGCCTGTGATTCCTAAAAAGGGACCACTTGTACACGACAGAATAAGAGGATTATCAGATTTTATCTAGCACACTAATAAAAATTAAACTCGAGGAAAAACGGAGAAAACAAAGTCAGAGAAAAGCTAAAAAAGAAAATGTTACGATTAAAGAATCAAAAATACACATTAAAACTACACACAAGAGCTAAAAATCAAGGGTAAAGTTATAAGAAATTAGAAGAAGGCTTTAGAAAATGAAAACGAACAGGAGTTTTACTGCATAATGTGTAACGAAAAATATGAGTTATCACCGACAGAGGATTGGATCATGTGCACTATATGTAAACTCTGGGCATATGAAAAATGCACTGCCGGCGAGACCAGTCAAGATTACATAATTATGTGATATGTGCCAATCAAACAATCTATAGTTATTATCGAGATTTAATTATGTCGATCCTATTTACCCCTTACCGTTCCCATTTCCCCCGCGGGACGATCTCAATTACCCCATATGGTATCGGGTGAAAAGGAACACTAATGTTTTTTTATTTTATTAATATTTTTAATAAAACGTTGATTTTGGAGATTTTTTTTGTTATCAATAAGTAGATAGGTAAACAAAGTTTACGTTTCAATAAAAGTTGATTATGTTTATGTCTTTATTCTATTATTTTTGAAAATTTGAAGTTAAGTGTTCCCAATTCCCCCACTTTCCCCTAACCATACTCACCAGAACTCCCTCTACCTCATGTCACCTCTTTACGTTCAATGTAATGTTAGCTGGAACTATGTAAGACTTTACTACCGCAGGTTTCCGATATCACTAGACCCCACCATACGCAAATACATCCAGAAAAAAGGCTCCGATTGTCTGGATCACCAAATGAAATACAGTAACAAATTTCTACTAGTCGAAGGTCGATTTTCTGCGAAAGTGTAGTACTACCTCAGACGGACCAGTCCACTACTGCAGGTAAAACACTGTCAACAGTCTGGCCCTATCACAAATAAACATAAACATATGACACAAACTATTAATGTTAAATGTTTTAAAGGTTTAATGTTTTTTTTTTGCATTGTTACAATAAATCTATGTTAACAACATGTTACAACACGCATTGCTAATATAATTAACGCAGTAACTGAGATTGAAATTGCTGTGGTAGCGGCTTCGAATACTACCAACCCTTGCTTTGCTCGTGGGTGTCGTAAAAGACGACTAAGAGCCCTAGATTGACCCGGACCAACTCCATCTGGTACCATTTGGGTCAACGATTACATTCCCAAGGAGGGTTGACGTCAGACAGGCGGCCGGTCATAAAAGTCATTGCCGAAACTTTTTGCAATATGTCAAAACAGATGACATATTGCGTCGACCCCAAGTAATTGGGATAAGAGCAAGATGATGATGATGAGTAACTGAGATTGAAACTTGTAACTTAAATATGTACCGTTAAATTGGCGTCATTCCGGTTGATAACGAGGTAAGAATACAATTCACCGCCCCCTATCTTGCCCTAGGGTGTCGTAAAAGATGACTAAGGAATATGATATGAAGATAAAATATTTACAAAAGACTAAAAATTCGACAAAACACCTCTATACTAAACCGTCTGACCAGCGCCCTCCCATTGTGAAAGCGGCCCGAAACCAAAAATGGGACTTATCTGGGCTGTGATTCTTCGAGAATGGATCATGTTTATGTGTTATTACAGTATTTTTGTATATGAATAAAACCCTATGCCATAGGGTTTAATAAAATAAATAGATATATAATAATAGTTTAATGGAATAAAATCCTATACCATAGCGTTTTATTACGAGTATTGAATAAATAAACTTCTTCGAATTCAATCTTTCACGATACCTTCGGGCAAGGGAGTGAGGAATTGTATTCTTACTCTGTCGCCACACGGAGAATACTTATTTATTTCTCCAAGTCTAAAACTATAAAAAACTACCGTTTCAACAAAAACCAAAATAGTATTTACTAAAGAATTAAATAGTTAAACAGACCGTAATTCTTGCCCAATAATGCAAGACAAAATATATATTATTTTTTTAATTGTTAAGTCTTATTGCTACGCGACATTATCTTTAAAAATATGGCAAATCGCTTAACTCCTTAAACTGTCTGCTTCAAATATATAAAGACGTCTTCCCTTTTCATGTATCAATTGAACGACCCTAAAGCGGAGGACCTATGTGATACATACGAAGCGGTTGGAATGTGAATATACGACGTAGAATTAGATTCGCAGATTAATTTAAATGTTAAACATTTTACATACGAGCAATGACATATTAATTTTTATATTCAATACAGATTAAGGACTTTTTACACTTCATAGCACTTTCGCTTCCCTATATCATAATCATAGAAAATATTATGATTATGATATCATAATCATAATAATTTCTGATTTTTACGCGAGTATTATATATTGTAAATAAAACTACTTTTACAGATTTTATCGCGTTTGTATTAGATTTTTGATTGTCCGACGTTTCGGGTAGTTTACAGCGTTCATGGTCACGGATGAACTTTAATAAAATTTGTAAAAATAATATCACTATCATACAAACAATCAGGACTGCTTACTTTCAGTTACTAAAGATTTGTTTTCTTGTAAGTGTAGAAAAAAAGATCCAATCTCTCAAATAGTCCTATTTGAGAGATTGGATCTTCTTATGCTTATATTAAAATATATTTAATCACTGGCACAAGAAATTTGTTTTACAAATATTTGCATTTTATGTAAACAAAATCTTCCTAATTTATGTAATAGAACATCTATTTTATTAAGCTGATAAGGTTTTGATATCGTCATGATCATCATCAACATCTCAGCTTCACTTCCAACTATTGGATTTGAGTTGCCTCCCCAACGGGAGCAAAATTGACCCACTACAGCACACTAGTCAGATGTGTTGGTATAGAATCTCATTCCAAGTTTTCCTTCTCCTACATGTATGTTATATACAAATCATATACACGCCTTATTCATATTTTCCAACATCTACGAGTAAGATGTGGTATAGTTGTGGTGAATTGTATTCTTACTTCAACATTACACAGAAAACCAGGACATATAAGGATGTATATTCTTTTAAGAAACCAAAAAATAAAGTTTTAGCAGAGCAGAGCTTTTAAAGAGAAAGAGATCAATAGCATTTAACAAAATAATAATAGAAAGAAACAAAGAAGAAAAAGATTTATTTCGAGCTCTAAAAAAGACATAAAAAAAATAAACCAAAGGAAAAAGATACATTAATAGTCATAGTTGACATATGTAACACTAAGATGTGCTTCCTATGTGACGAAAGAAAGGGTATTACTAACTTCATTGTAATATTAGAATGGCATTAGGTACAAGGCTGATTTACAGCAATGCCCCTATTAAACTTCACTACCTTTTCCACGGCTTAATCAAAATTAGTTTGTTCTTTATGTCTTATTTAAGGAAATAAAGCGTTTTAAATATTAAACGACTTGATTGATAGGTAGTAACCACGCAGTAAGAAAATAAATTCTGAGGCGATTTTTCTGAATAGTCTATGGTAAAAATGGTACAATACAAATTGTAACCTTATTAATATATGAAACGTTAATTATTCATTATCATCATCGGCTTATATAATTCCGACTACTGGGCACAAGTCTCCAATAGGAGATAAACGGAAAAATATAATATGACGCTTCATAAAAATCGTTTTAATCGTTTCGAATTACTTTACCTTTAATACCTGACCGTCCGACTTAGGGCCCTTCTGTGGCGACCACAGAGGGTCATGGCGGTTAGGGCCATCCGCGGATACCGCACGGTGGCGACGGAGGCAGCGTGCCTATTGGCCGGGACTCCCCCGTGGGACCTGGAGGCGGAGATGCTCGCCGGATTGTATCGGCGGGTAACGGGGGTGCGAGCGGAGGGCGGTGAGATCTCGTTAAGGGAGCTCACCGCCTGGCGCGTCGACGCCCGCCGAGACGTCATTGCCCGTTGGGCAGTCCGGCTGGAGAGGCCTCGGTTCGGGGTGCGAATCGTGGAGGCCTTCCGGCCGGTGCTGATTGGAACTGGTTGGAAAGGCGGCACGGGGTGCTCTCCTTCCGACTAGTGCAGGTGTTGACGGGGCACGGGAGCTTCGCCAAATACCTGCACAGGGTCGTAAGGAGGGAGAGTATACCGTCCTGCCACCACTGCGATTGCGACGAGGACACGGCGCGCCACACGCTCGAGGCCTGCGCGGCTTGGGCAGTGCAGCGCCGTGAACTCGTCGTAATCATCGGTGCCGACCTGTCGGGAATTGGGACGCGGTCGCAGCCTTCTGCGAGACAGTGATCTCGCAGAAGGAGGCGGCGGATCGTCTGCGCGTGGAGCGCAGCCTCGATGAGGAGATCCGCCGCCCGCGACTGTCGTCGACGACGTCCTCCCCAAGGGGGGGACGTCGGTCGATGGGAGGGTACCCCGCGTAGGGGGTATTCCGTCGGGCCGACCACTGACGACAAGTAAACCTGCTCCGGTGGTCGGCCCAATGACGAAGGCGAGGTGGTTTTCGGGTGGGTTGCGGGAGTTGCGTGCTTAAGCCCCTCTGTCGCCCCGGACGGAGTGGTGCGGAGGCGCGCCGACCGCGACCCACCCACAAAAAAAAAAAAAAAAAAAAATAACTTTAATACCTATATCATATCAGATTCATAACCTTTACCAAGAAACTATTCTGCGGCTTTATTTAAAATTTAAATACTTTTATAGTGATATTATTTACTTAAATAAGGAGTTTAATTTAACTTTCAATTACATACGCGTTAGGGGAGGAGGTGGTGAATAATAAATTATCACCATCCTGCACTTATCCCAATGACTTGGGGTCGACGCAATATGTATTCCTTTCCCATCGTACATATTTCTAAAGTTATTTAGCAGTAGTTTTACGGCTACTGTGGCTATCTAAAGTAATTGTTGAACCAGGCCAAACCAGATCAGTCGGAATGAGATGGAGTTAGTCCAGGTCGATATAAAGCTCTTAGTCATCTTTTACAACACCCAAGAACAATGTAAGGGTTGATAGTATTCCACACAACAGACTGGTGAATTATAAATATGTAAGAATAATAATTTAAATATTTTTGTACTCGTATATTGTATATGTTACGAGCATTTCAGCTCATAAACGTTTCACGGTCGGGTTCGAGCCTCCTCCACAATAGAAGGGAAATTGACCTTACTATACCATGCTGGTCAAACAGGTTGGTATAGTGTTCTATTTCGAGTTTTCCTCCTCTTGCATAGATGTTATATGCATATTATATCCCTTAGTCGTCTCTTACGACATCCACGGGCAAGATCGGGAGTGGTGAATTGTATTCTTACTCCATTACCACACGCAGGATATGTTACGATAAGTGTGATTAATTGAACATCCTTACTAATATTATAAATGCGAAAGTAAGTTTGTTTGTTACGCTTTCACGCTTGAACCACCGAACCGATTTCAAAAATTCTTTCACCAATGGAAACCTATAATATCAGGGAGTAACATAGGCTATATTTTATCCCGGTTGTTCCACGGGAACGGTTACTACGCGGGTAAGTCAATTGAAATCGAAGCGAAGCGACGGCGGGTTGCTAGTTATTAATAATTATCTTACAGAACAGTGTTACATCTGCAAAAGTGTAACCACTAAGAGAAATCTCTCGAAAATATGGTAAATATGAACGAAATTAGGACTTTACTTTTAAAAATTATAGAACAAATGGTTATTCAAACTCAAGTCATAACCGAATCTGTCACCAGCAGTATCTTCAGATGAAAATATAGTAGAATAGTGGCAAAAGAAATCAAAGATAAAAAAAATCAAATTCGAGGTAAAAGTAAGAAATTAATCACATTTATCGGTGATTATTCATAATATAACCTTAGTGCCTTTGATTATATACTTAGTGCTGATAAATATAATAAATTTTAAAAATAACGTAGGTACTCTGATTGTCTTTTTTCGATCGAGTAATAGAGGGTGATGAGGCGGTGTGCGGGGTATGCGCGATGCCACGCATGGTAAACTAGGATAAGTGTTTAAAAATAACGTCATCATCATTTGCCTGCCCTTATCCCACGCTAAGTGGGGTCGGCACAACATGTACTTGCCTTCCATAACCTCCTATCAGCCGTCATATCTGCACTCAACCGTTTCACACGCATGTCCTCATTCACACAGTCTATCCATCTCTTTTTGGGTCTCCCACGCTTCTTTCGTCCATCCACATTCATATCGATAACCCGCCTTGTCACATGGCTTTCATCCCTCCTCATCACATGTCCATACCAAGACAACCTCGGGCTGTTTTAAAATAACGTAGGTACTCTAATTGTCTTTTTTTGATCGAGTAATAGAGGGTGATGAGGTGGTGTGCGGGGTATGCGCGATGCCACGCGTGTTAAACTAGGATAAGTGTTTAAAAATAAAGTAGGTACTCTGATTGTCTCTTTTCGATCGAGTAATAGAGGGTGATGAGGTGGTGAGCA
Source organism: Lymantria dispar (assembly GCA_032191425.1). NCBI lineage: Eukaryota > Metazoa > Arthropoda > Insecta > Lepidoptera > Erebidae > Lymantria > Lymantria dispar. The sequence goes on from CM063441.1 coordinate 25,424,378, forward strand.
GGGTATGCGCGATGCCACGCGTGGTAAACTAGGATAAGTGTTTAAAAATAACGTAGGTACTCTAATTGTCTTTTATTGATCGAGTAATAGAGGGTGATGAGGTGGTGTGCGGGGTATGCGCGATGCCACGCGTGCTAAACTAGGATGAGTGTTTAAAAATAAAGTAGGTGCTCTGATTGTCTTTTTTTGATCGAGTAATAGAGGGTGATGAGGCGGTGTGCGGGGTATGCGCGATGCCACGCGTGGTAAACTAGGATAAGTGTTTAAAAATAACGTAGGTACTCTGATTGTGATTGTCTTTTTTCGATCGAGTAATAGAGGGTGATGAGGCGGTGTGCGGGGTACGCGCGACGCCACGCGTGGTAAACTAGGATAAGTGTTTAAAAATAACGTAGGTACCTTGATTGTCTTTTTTTTAGATCGAGTAATAGAGGAACGGGTGGGTTAGGTTAGATTAATTTTAATGCTATGATAATATAAATAAACACCAGCTGGACAGATGAATTTAGGTTTAATTTTATTTTATTACTTGTACCAACGAGAGTAGTAAATTATTAATAATAATTGCTAAAATGATGCATTTCAACTTTATTTTCACATTTACCAATTCACTAGTTAATTATTAATAACGATAGAAAATTATTAATAATTTTTAATTAATCAAACTTAACGTAATATATAAATATACAGTTATTTCTAAAATAAAACCAAAGGTCAGACGAAGTTAATAAAAACATTGAAGTATGTTTAAGCCTCAATATTACTTAATAACGTGTTTTCATAACCTTTTACTAATAAAATTTATTTTTTATAGAAATATGAAACAAGATAGATAGTAAACTTTTTGTTTTCTATATTACCGTTTTGAATGGGTAAAGTACTGAAATTACTTTTGTTCGAATCCTTGAAACTTTCACCTCAATTTTAACGTAATAAACTTTCTATATATTTTATCTGTAGATGGAAATGTTAGCAGATTCACCTGTTTGAATTATATTATACAATAAATATACTCTAATGATGCTTGCTGCTGCTTTGGAAGATAAAAAGGAAATATATCTACTATAGTCATACCTTCATAGTAGTTGGACCACAGTTCACAGTCTTCTGTCTACAATCGCGAGCCGGTTCGTCCGGGGTAGTACCACACTCTCGCAGAAAATCGACGTCCAAGTAGTAGCAATTTCTTACTACGCTTCGTACGGTGAGCGAGAGAGCCGGCAGCCCAACTTTTTCAGGGTGTTTACCTGTGGTGTGTTTTAGTAAGGCCTTTAGTATCACCGAACCTCATTGCACGCATTCACATTCCCTTCACTTTCTTCGCGGTAGGCACTGGCCTTGCAAAGGTCTATGAGCGACAGCAACATTTACCATGAGGTGTAAGTACTGTTTGCTCTTTTGCCACCGTTGCATTAAAAAAAAGTACCAGGTTGTACGTGTTAGGGTTTTATTTCGAGTTGTCTTACTCTTCCATAAATGTTATATGCAAATTATATACCTTAGTGGTATTTTAAAATAACGACAATCAAAATAGAGGGTGAATAATATTCTTACTCTGTCATCATACGGATGTTCGTGCAATCAGTTATTCTTCAATCATCTAGTTGACATTCACTCTTGCGCATAGGTCTTCCCAGGCAAGAAAATGATGCCATAATCACTACGCATGGCAGGAGGGGTGGCAATCGCAGTTGGTATTATAAGTTGGAAAGTGCTGCTATCTATTCCAGTGGTGCTGTCCTTAGGCGGATTTTACGACGCTCATGGGTGGCGATACATGAAGGACGAAATGCTCATTTTTATTCATCATCGTCTTGCCTCATATACATCTCACAGTTGGGTACAAGCCTCCTTCATAATAGTAGGAAAATCAAGCTTACTATACCGTGCTGGTCAGACAGGTTGCTATAGGGTTTTATTTTAAGTTTTTTTTTTTCGTTTTCATAGATGTTACATGCGTATTATACCCCATAATCATCTTTTACGACATCCACAGGTAAGATAGGGAGTAGAATTGTATTCTTATTCCGTCACTATACGGCAACATTATGTAGCGTTTAATAGTTCTTTTTCCCCATCCGTAAATTATTGATCTGTTACCACATGAAAAGTCAATTATAATAGACAAGTAACACTGTTTTACTTCGATATTTTCTTTTCCTTAATATCATTAAATATTAACTGGATAGTATTAATTAATGGATATAAAAACACACCTAATTTTCTTCTATATATCAGTAGCTGATTCCTGATAACTTTTACGAGTTTCACGAGAAATGAGGGACCATATAAGATATATAGACGAGCTTACATTGCGTAATACAAAAGTAATTTATATTAGTACCTTCATGTTTTTGTTACTAAGATAGCTTAGGAAAACTACTATATTGTAGATTATATTAATATGTGATGTAATATCGTATTGGAAGGACAATTAACCACACCTTACTTGCCTGTGGGTGTCGTACAGCATAATTCACAGATGTATGTAAATAACATTACACTGTGGTAGAATCGCACTGTTGACAGTTGTGTCTACAGCTGCGGGCTGGTCCGTCCGGAATAGTACTGCACTCTCGCAGAAAATCGACATCTGAATAGTAGTAATTTATTACTGCGCTTCGTTCAGTGAGCGAGAGAGCCGGAAGCCCAACTTTCTGAGAATGTTTGCGTGTGGTGGGTTTTAGTAATGCTTTTAGTATCATCGAACCTTATTGCACGCATTCATACTCTCTTCATTTTCTTCGCGGTAGGAGGGTTGACGTCAGGTAGGTGGCCAATTATAAAAATATGCTGTTGCACTTTTGCAATATGTACTATGAAAGAAGAGTACATATTGCTTTGACTCAAAGTAACTGCGAGCAGGATGATGATAATAACCAGCATAGAATTTTGGAGTTTTTGCCCCTCCTATTATCAAAGAGATTCATGCCTAATAGTAGGAGGAATACGAGATGATATAGGAATTGACATCCGATTGCTAAAATTAGTATTATCATAAAAACCAGCAGCATATGCAAAAATAATTACCACTATTTTCATTGTAATACTCTTGAACATAATTTTCTAAAGAATTACTTTCCTATTTGTCACTAAGTAATGGAAATTAGGTAGTGTTAGAATTATTTCTACAGAATATATCGACGATGCTTGCAGATTATACAATATCCTGAATATTAAATTTTTATATACCTAGACTTATTGAAACAACAGTATTTGTTGATCATATAAATATACACCCGCACGGGGCTCTAATATGCAATAAGCAACAAATTCTGTCAACACGCTAAGAAATAAACCTTGTGTTGTAGAGTACTTATAGCATCAGACTCTGAATAGTCATTTGCACATCGAACATAGAATTATCCTGCATAGGAAGAGAACCCATTACATACCATAATGTTGCTAAATAGAATACGTTTTTTTTTGTGGGTGGGCTACGGTCAGCGCATTTGTCACCCGGCTCCGTCTGAGGCGACAGAGGGACGGTGCGCGTGACCCCGTAACTCACTCGTGACATATCGCCTTCGTCGTTGGGCCGACCACCGAAGTAGGGTGACTTGTCGTCAGTGGTCGGCCCGACAGAATACCTCTTTAGGAGTACCCTCTCCTCGACTGAGGCCCCCCCCTCGGGCAGGACGTCGGTCTTCGTCGCGCGGTGCTAAATAGACTACTAGGGTATCAGCGCAATCGGCGGCAGTAGTAACAATACTTACTTTACAAATGGAGTTGTAATCGCTTAGCCACAACTTGGTTCACTTTACAAGATTACATCCATTTATCATTCAAAAATTGAAGTCTGTATTTATTTAGTATTATAAATATGATTGTAACACATATATTGTAACTACCCGTGTGGTGATGAAATATTTAGTTGTACACATTTCTATCGTGTGTATTTTTAATACGCTTTTATTAGCTTCAGACGTATCTATGCTAGTATGTTAGTATGTAACGGAATCTTTGAACATGATTTTGACCCCCTTCAAAACGTCGGATTAACTCGAAATTTTGCATACTTATTAAGGACCGATGACAATTCATTATTTTAAACAGTTTGACCCGTTATTCTTACTAGGATAATCAGGATTAGCGATTTAAGCGTATTTTTTTAGTTTTTTTGAACTATTATATTTATTAGTCACTATGCTGCAAAGCTATTTCTTATATAATAAACTTCTACACTACACTTAATACCATTAAACCTTAGGAAGTAGCCAGTAACATATATTGAGTGTAGAAATTAATTAAACTCGTTTAGGTTTTGCTTTCGGTATAGTACTTTTTATAAAAGAATGACTTTTCATTTGTATTATTATAATTAAGAAACTTTATGTTTTCTGAGACATATGGCTTGTCAAAATTAATTAAACGTGTATATACAAATGGACTGTAATATAGGCCATTTGTATATACACGTTTAATTTTAATTTCTGCGTATTTATTTCATGGTTTGTTTTTCGGGACTGAAAATATCTTATGGAAATAAAAACATTTTTACTCCATTACCACATATACTTTTATGATTAAGTTTATGATTTATTTATGGCATTATAATGTATGATATATATATATATATATATATATACATATTCAAAAGTAATTAACCGTTTATTTTAAAGTCGAATAACTTTGAAAGGAGTGAATTTCATAAAAAATGTTAAGAGACCCTTTTTGTGGAGCTTGAAATTTTACTTAAGAATAATTATTTGCTATATAAAAATATTGATATTTATAGTGGTTAAAAAAATCCAGAATCCAAATTAAAAAATTAAAAAAATATATCAATGTTTAAGGCTTGATTACAAGGGAACGGCTCGTCCTACGTTAATTTATTAAGAGAGCTTTTTTGTAGGGAATTTAATTTCCTTCAAAGATATGAAATGGAAAAATTTTTAAAATTCATGATGTCCGAATTTTGTGTGAAAAATTCAGTAGCTGTTCAAAAATCGATAATCATAATGATGCACCTCTTAATATTAATATTAAGGGCTCAAGTTTTCAGTATAATTTTCTTTTGTCATCATGAACAATATTTTCACAGTACCGATAATAAAAAAAAATGTTCGTTTTTTTTGGCCCAGTCTAATGCTCAATTATCTCAGCAAGGTGTCTTATCTAGTAGGTCTACAAACGAACACGGATAAGAGAAATGGTGTATCCACTGTCCATATTATTTTTGTACAATTTTTAGTTGTAAATGCCATTCTCGAAGTTGTCAACTACAATGTTTATCTTCGGCTAACAGTCTAGTTAGGTAGATCCAATTTCAAGAAAGAGGTCAACCGATGAATCCAACTCGGCTGCGCAGCGTTCGGGCAACGTAAGAGGATTTTCTGATCCAATATTCGGCAGTGACTGAAAACAAAGGTTTGTAACCAGTGTCTGTTACCAGCGATGACATACGGCACTGAAACGTGGTCTCTAAATGTTGGCCTCATAAAAAGGCTCAAAGATGCATTACGTGCCGTGGAGAAGGCTATGCTAGGTATTTCTCTATGTTATAGAATCCGGAATACGGCAATCCATCGAAGAACGGGTGTAACCGATTTTAACCCGCAGAATGCAGGTCGCCATTTCTTTGCTAGAACTTGGCTTGACACGCTACCGTGTGCCTAGATATCCATTTATCGAACTATTGGTATCCCATATATAGGAAACTAACCCCCCGAAAGTTGATTATGAAATAGAGAATCGTCATTCTCTGCAGGTATAATATATATTACATATTTTAATTAGATTCTTACGTATGTATTAACAATCATACGTTAGTATCACATTACTGACCAATTGGTCAGTTATGATTGTTTATTTTAGTATTTTTTATATACCATCAAAAACAAAACTTGTAAAAAAAAGCCAAGCCTCGCAACCGAGTTCTTCTACCATAAAAAGTTGTGAGATCTATGTTATACCAAGTCGGTTAACTCATTCAGTTCCTGCTTAAGGGACCTTTCCTCTTAAGTTATTAAGTGAATAGCAAACCTAACAACTTCTTATAGTGACTATATCAATATCAAAGATCTTTTATGTCTTAAATAAATAGAATGACTGTGCAATCGCATGAAAACACAATGTACCTCACAAGTAATACATATTATATTAAATTGTACTAAACATAGTGCGATTGCCAAGTCAATCTATTTATTTAAAACATAAAAGATCTTTAATATTGATATAGTCACTATAAGAAGTTGTTAGGTTTGCTATTTACTTAATAACTTAAGAAGAAAGGTCCCTTAAGCAGGGACTGAATGAGTTAACCAACTTGGTATAACATAGATCTCACAACTTTTTATGGTAGAAGAACTCGGTTGCGAGGCTTGGCTTTTTTTACAAGTTTTGTTTTTGATGGTATCTCATTTCATTTTGTATATAGACCTACTTATTTTCCTTTCCGGTATTTTTTACTTCTTGAATACCAACAACGGATTTTCTTAGAGCCCACTTTCTGAAAAATGAGACATCTCTCCTCTCCGTTTGAATCACTTCTACCTAAACTAAGCGGAGAGATGTGGAAATAAAGAAATTTGATTGGTTTTTTGAAACACATCTCCTCTAGTCTCGTCTCCGCTTTGATGGCAATCGAGCCTAATGATGGCGTTCTTTCTTTCAGGTAAATTTCAGGCAATTTACTTTGCTCAATACTTTGGGAGATTTTGGACAATTTTGGATTTTGGACAATTTCATAAGACATGTCCCACTCTTGCTTTTTCATTAAGTTGATTGACCATTTTACAAGTTATCATTGAACATAATTATATCTAGGTATCTGTCCACACCTATTATGCCAATCATCATTCAGCCTATCGCCGTCCAGTGTAGAACGTAGACCCCCCCTTCATGCTTCACCATAAAGTGCGGTATTGTGGCACCTGCATCCAATTACGCTCAAGGGTAACAGAGTTGCCATGACTAGAGCTCATTTTTCTTCGCCATATGAGGAATAATGAGGTAGTAGACGTAGACGTATGCGGAATAATGACGTAGTAGTAGGAATAGTGACGTTTGCTAGACGGGTTGGTTTCGCAGTGAGATATCATACATTTCCCCGGCGAGAGCTGCTGCCCACTCTCCTTCCTGTTGAATCTTTTTTTTTTAAATGACAACGCCTTGCACTAAGGGAATAATAATCCTTATATTGTGGGGGTCTTTACAAACATATAATTCGGCATCGCATCATCGTCGTAGCCTTCATATATCCCACTGTTGGGCTCGAGCCTCCTCCACAATGGGAGAGAATTGGACCCACTATACCATACTGGTCAGACATGTTGATATAGGGTTTCATTTCGAGTTTTCCTTCTCTTGCACAGATGGTATGTGCATATTATATCCCATAGTCGTCTTATAGACATTCACGGGCAAGATGGGGCAACGAGAGTGGTGAATTGTATTCTTACTTCGTCACCATATGGAAAGAACATACAATTAACCGACACAAATTACATTCAGACTCGGAACAACAATTTGTAAACCGTACAAGGTGTTGTCTTGCATGTGATTCGAACCCGCGACACTAGCAAGGTACGTTAGTATCTTAACCACTACGCCATCTGCGCAGTCTTTAGCCGGTTATTACGATTCTCATAGGGAAGCAATGATGGCGACAAATATATTCTTATTTTTTACAAAGTTACATTTCGTTAACTGCAAATGTAACTTTGTAATCCTATATATTTATATGAGTTTACAAAATTATTTATGCAGTTAGTGTATCTCGGCAACTGGATGAAAATTACAATGTTTCATAATTTTTCCTTCATTTATACACTAAACACTAATTGTATTTTAAATTTGAAGCTTCTATGTCTGCTAGAAGTGCTACTTTAAGATTGATGATCGGTCAGTCAGTCAGTGAGTGACAAAATTACGTAATTTTGACTTGTTATAATTCTTAAACTATTAGTTCAAATTGAATGAAATTTGAAATACACAATGTGCATACAATTTCTGCTAGGTTACTAAAAATCCAAGCTTCTAGTTTTATTAACAACGAAGTTATAGGGGGTCGAAAATGGCCTGAATGGCTTCGAGAAAAGTATGTTACGGCAGTGTTGCGTTTTGCCCGACTTTTTTTTTTGCTCGACTTGGCGGGGGCACTGCCGTGCCCTCAGATACAAATAGTTTGATTAGAAGAAGTCCACTCAAAGTGCATTATTTTTATTTAATTTAGTTACCAATTTAACATATAAATGAGATTGAAAATTTCTTTCGTTTTGCTTAAAATCAGTTGTTAATTCATTTTATCATAGTATTCGTATTTTGATAGATGATTTAAAATGCTCACTAATGAAAGAGATGTGCAGATTTAAGCACTTTATTTAAAACCAAAACACTTTGTTTGCCCTTGCAATTATACAACATCGATCGCAGTTACAATCGAAGTTATTAAGAATTTCATACTTTAATAACGCTGTTAGCGCTTATTGTTTCTTACACTCTAGAAATGTATGTTTTCGTATCCAAAAACCCTTTTGTGTTTATTATTATCTTAAAAGTTTACTCACTTGCGCTCCTCTGGAATAATTATGCTGCGTTTAATACTCACCCTGGAGGTATTAACAACTCTATATAGAGATCACAAAGCTTTTGAGTTACTTGTGTGACTACTGTTACTTGGTTAGTCTTTAGTTTTTGTTTTATTAATCATAAGTGAAAATATCAATGATATCTACGTTTCTAACTAAATCTGAATATAACATCCAAAAATTTACCACTATCAAATAAAATAACAAGTCTTAGAAGTATATCAAATGTAAATTTGTCATAATAATTGTTACAATTCTAATAGCATAGTAATATCAACAATAGACTTTTTTTTACAAAAATCAATCTCGAACATCAATATTGGTAATTCAAAATTTATTTTTAATAAACTACAATTTTTATCTGTTTTCTAATCTTTAAAAAGTTAAACCTGTACTAAGTTCGTGTAGTATCAAATTTATTTTAAAACATGATTGTTGACATTAAAAATATATAGGTATTTTCGTTCTGAGATTTTAAGTTTGTGTGATGTATTTTCAAATAAGGAATTGTTAGATAATGATAACTTGTAACAACTTCATTATAAAAACATATTATTTTGCAACATATTTTAATGCGATGCGATGTCTTCCTACAAAATGAATAAATTACCAAATAAATATCTTTTTATTTTTTGTTGGTTTTATATTTTCGTGTTTAACGAAATATTACGAATTAGGTCTTTGATAAAAACTAAAGAATGCTATTATAAAAGAAAATTATTTAATAATAGAGATGGAATTGATCCATTTTGACGATATATTAAGGTGATTCAGCCACGTTTAGAGAATGCTTATAGAAAGATTAAATAAAACTATAGGGTAGTGAGGGTATCAAAGAAAATGTGATAGTTCTGTCGAAAAGGCAAATTAAAATATCACTAGTCGCCGAAGGCCTAAAGAATGTCTGTATTTATTTTTTTAGGAATGTGACATAAAATTTCAAAATAAAAATTTCTCAAATAAAACTATTATATTGTTTTTTTCTAACTTTACAATTCTCTCTTTCATCTCATATTTAACACAGATATTTTTTATTAAAACATTGGAGATGAGGTATACTGAATTGTTGCTACATACTTTTCACAATGTGCATAATTAATGGTATGTCCCTTAATATCTCACGAGAGTCGTAATATGTGAATTTGGAGGTGCCCACCTGCGATTCTACAAATAATATCCCTTGTTCAACACAGTTATTCTACCCATAGGATATGTTAACCTGAATATATTGGCCAAACTGTAAGAATAAAGTTAGAAAATGTTTTATTAAAAACATTATAATAAATACGTCTTATTTTTTTAAGTATATGAATGTTAGAAATACCAAAATTTCTTTACTTTTATATTAAAATTCAGCAATGGTGACATAGCACGATGGTACTATCGTCTTAAGATCTTGTCAGCATGAGATGATGAATATAACTGCTGGACTTGAGTCTTCTCCACAATAGAAGGGAAATTGAACTAGGTCATATCGATTATTATAGGGTGTTATTTCAAATTTTCCTTCTCTTGCATAGATTTTATCAACGTATTATATACCTTAGTCGACTTTTACTACACCGACGGATAGGAAATATCGTAGAGAGCTGTATTCGTACTCATCACTAAATGAAAATGGTGGTACTACGGACTATCAATATATTATTAATAATATTGTTACATAACATTAAAAAAAGAAACTGTTGGACGACGATACATTGATAATGATGTCGGTGAACTTAGATAAAAATACATTTAGATGAACCTAATGGAAAATCCTGCTTTTTACAAATGATTTAAAAATATAAGTATGTCGCTTGTGCCAACAAAGTTGCAAATAATTCCTAATGCAGACTATAAATATATTATCGATACTTATAGCGAAATAGCAATGGAAGCTAATACTGCCTGTGTGTTTGTGATATTTATAATACGTTTAGCAGAATATAATGTTATGTTTTAACGAAGAAAGTAAGAATTAATTATTACGGGAATTACAAAACAGACGACCTATCTTTTCTTATTTATCAACTAGCAACCCGCCCTCGCTTCGCTTCGGTTATAGGTTATAGTCGTTTTACCCGCGTAGTTCTCGTTCCCGTGGGAATACCGGGATAAAATATAGCCTAGTTTATGCCCTGATATTAAAGCTTTCCATTGGTGAAAGAATTTTTGAAATCGGTCCAGCCGTTTTGAAGATTACTCGGAACAAACAGACAGACAGACAGACAGACAGAAAGACAGACAGACAAAAAAATTTTAATTGCTATTTTAGGCATAGGTGTCGTGCAAATAATCGTGTGAGCATGAAAAAAGCCTATTATTTTGACATTACAAACAGACACTCCAATTTTATTTATTGGTATAGATATAGATATACCTGAATGCATTTAAATCTGTAGGTTCTGTGCATGTGTTTAATAGTATTTTGTCATTTTTGTTGTAAATAATTCGTTTTATCACGCGCTGACTCAAATTATGTTATTTTATTCTACTTAACTAAAAATTTTATACAGACCTAGGCGAAATCCACCTAATACCGTCTGATCAATAATTGCTTTTCAATGGTTGACGTTAGGCAGATGGCCGGTTATAAAATATTGCAAAAACTTTTTACAATATATACATACTTTTTTTTGGGATGGGCTACGGTCAGCGCACCGGCCGCCCAGCTCCTTCCGGGGCGATAGAAGGGCGGCGCGTGGCCCCGTAACCCACCCATAAAGCACGTCACCTTCGTCGTTGCGCCGACTATTGGTGCAGAGTTCCTTGACTTCAGTGATCGACCCGATGGAATACTCCTGAGTACCCTCTCCCATCGACGTCCCTTTCCAGGACGCCGATCGTCGTCGTGAGGCTAACCTCTTCGCGGGTGCCGGACTAAATCCCCGGTCCGGTCACCCACAGCCTCTGCTACGGCGGCATCAGGCGCAAATATATACCTACTATGATAGAACAGTACATTTTGACTCGAACACAAATAAATGGGATGATAATGGCTTAAATAATATTATTTAGATTTTTGAAGTAAATACTTAGTAGTACGTAGTACTTTTAACCCGTTAATCAGAGTAAGTTTTTACGATGCGCACGCACACCGTCATGAAAAACCAACACACTGGTGACGTAGTAAGAATATTTTATCCTGTCTTGCCCGTAGGTGTCGTAAATTGGACTCAAGGATAAAATATGCATAAAACATCAATGAAAGAGAAGGAAAATTCGAAATAAAATGTTATACCAACTCGGCTCACCTGCTGTAGTAGATCATACCTGGGACCTGCCTATTGTGGAGGAGGGTCAAGCCTGGTAGTAAAACTTATATGAGCTGAAATGAAACGAAGCGTAACTAAGACCCAATAGATTATTAAGACTTTCATTTATGTTAGTAGTCCCATTAAGTAACTTAATAATAATAAAATAATTACACATTAAACTACTCATGCTGCGAATTACTGTCGCAGCATCCCATGAGAAATGGCACAACAGTGGCCTACATATATGCAATCTAGCTTGCTCGATATAATATTCAGGACACTGTTAGCATTACCCCGTACGCTATGTACTAAGAATGTGCACCGTTTATGTATTTTTGAATAAAAACAATAAACAATCACGTCTGCCTACATCCCGGATGCAGCCCCACTAGCATCCTGAACGCATTATTATATTAAACGTAGAGGAGCTTTGCGTATACCTTGCCCACAGGCTGCATGTGTAAACGGCTGTACAGTTGGCACAGAATAATGTTATTTTAACATCCATTGTACAATGTGCAAACCTGCAACAATCATTTTCGCTCAAAACGATAACTTACTTGTATACTATTCATATTATTTTTGCATGCATTGTATTATTAATCACTAATTCGAGTAAGCCTGAAATAAAAGCGAAATCTTTGTTTCAAACTCTTTGTTTCAGTTTTCGCTTTTGTATATCTGACCAAATATCCAACTATTGTTCTCTAAAGGTCGTATTTCTTAACAGATTCTGCTGAAATTTTCTGAGTTGTTTTTCATTTCAGATTTTCAAAATTGATTAAAATTCCCTGTGCTGACGGAATAAGAATTCACATCCCTCAATCTTGCCTTTGGATATTGTAAAAGGCGACTAAGGTATATAATAATAGCAAATAACATCTATGCAAGAGAGAAATCTCAAAGTAAAACTCCATACTAACACGTATCATCATCATCATCATCATCTCAGCCCATATACGTCCCACTGTTGGGCTCGGGCCTCCTCCATAATGGAAGAGTAATTGACCTACTATACCACGCTGGTCAGACGTGTTGGTATAGGGTTTTATTTCGAGTTTTCCTTCTCTCGCATAGATGTTATATGCGTTTTAAATCCCTTAGTCGTCTCGTACGATCACCCACGGATAAGATAGGGGGTGGTGAATTGTATTCTTACTCCGTCACCACACGGAAAATAACACGTATAGTAACACGTATAGTAACACGTATAGTAGTTGAATTTCCTTCCTAATTGTAGAGGAGCTTCAACTTCAGCAGTGGAACATATATGTATGGGCTGCACATGGTTATCTAAATTACATAGTCATGGGGAGGAGACATGTAAATAAAAATCATATTTTAGTCGAATAATGTACAAAATGTCATTAAATTTTAACTTTTTTTTTTGGATGGGTGCGCAGCGCATCCGCCACCCGGCTCCGTTCGGGGAGACAGAGGGGTGACGCGCGGCTCCCATAACCCACCGTAGCTCGTCGACTCCGTATTTGGGCCGACCACCGGTAATAGGCATGATGACTAATTTTGAAAAACTGTTTTATAATATTCTGAAATAACTACTATTATCAAAAAATATATTATTTTTGCAATAAGTACGGTTGCTTTAGAAATAAATGCTATTTTAATTAAATGCATATAAATTAGCGCCAAAACGGTGCCTAGTGTCATGGCGTCTGCTTGTGACGTCACGTCTATTCGCTTGAGTTGTAAACGTAAGGGAGTTAAAGCAAAAAATCTGATATATTTTATTTAGACATGAATTCGTAAGTATATAAGTGGTGTGCGGTTCCTCAATGTGTTAATACATCAATAGAAACTCCTAACAAACTGTTTGTTTATGTGCTACACAATAAAACAATAAGTGGCTTAATCTTGCACGGCGAAATCCAAAAGCCATAAATTCAAATAAATAAATATAAAAAAAACAAATAGGAGACTATTTATTTCTGTGAAGATCATCACATCACAGACGTAAGTAATTACTTTATATCGTATACATTATTTGGTGTGTTACTTTATTTAACTGCAGTTTAATACCAAGTTTACAAAAGCATTATTTAAATAACATAACCAATATTTAAATAACATATTTTTAAATAGATTTTAAATTATTGGTGTTAAAAGATTTTTAATCAATATTTTAAATACATCGTAGTTTTGACATTTCTAAATTCTGCTGAACAGAAGTCTTTATTTGATGGCATTATGTCATATGTATTATGCCATCTCCCAGCATTAACAAATCAACTCTAGGCAAATTAGAGCTGTTTGCCTTGGTGAATCCTTCTTCCATGACTTACATTTTTAGTAAGAACACAAAAGTAAGAGATCGATAAAAATTACGAAATACTCTTTAAATGCAAGTTAAAACAATTAATAAGTGTAAAGATCATAGAGTTTCGTACAGAATTTGCGATGATAATGACAGGTGTACATAGGAGTGACGTAACTCAACTTGATTGGTGTTTAGCTGAGCATGGCGGACTTGTGTATTTTGTAGTTTTATTTTATTAAATAAATTAATAATTTCATCTTATAAAAGAAAATAATTATTTATTTCAAGATATATTCTTTGTGTTACAGTAGATAAACACATTATTATAGTGATTTTTGGTTACTGTCATCATGCCTATTCCCTGTCCTCCGTACGCGGCTCAAAACTTTAACATACTTGCGAGGTCTAAAATACACAAAACTACTATTTTTGTTACTAAAAATTACATATAATAAAATATATATCTTCTAAGAAGTCAATTCTTACAATTTCTATAAACTACACAAGATAAAAATGTATACATGTAAACATTATTATACATAAAGGGCATACCCCGGAAGGGACGTGTGCTTAGATAAGTGAAGAAAGTGCCGAAGGATCCGTCTACAAGTATGTCGTCATACTATCTGGCTCTTGCAATCATTAACGACAGTGCTGTTGTCCGAACTTATTATCGTTTAATTTATGACCACACATTACCGCTTAAGGCACCATTAAGCCTCTCCGGGAAAGATTCCGGGAATAAATAAACTGGGCAAGTTCACATGATGAACAACTAACTCGTTTCGCTGAGCGCCTTAGCACGTGCAATCGTTAATTTTGCCCGTCACAGATCATAAACTGTTTATTGTTTTCTATTAACCGTACCAAGTTTCATAATTTATTTTAATGTTCTACGTTGCTTCTTATGTGTACAAAGTACTCAATTTTATAGCCAAAATCGTTTAGTTTGGGATGATTTTTGTAACAATATTCACGACACTAACGAAACTAATAACTTTACAATACTGACATTACATATTACATCCGTGCGGTGACGAAATTAGAATACAATAAACGTTTTTTTCGTGTATCACATAAAAACTAAGGTTGCGTAAATTTTATGTAAAGAAATTTGCCTATTTCTATACTTATACATGGAATACTAATTGACAACAGATAAAAAGTTAATGGTTGTACAGAATTGTTTATGGTGATTATTATTAGTTAAAATTTAGTAATTATTATATTATTATCATCGCAACAACGTTAAGCGACCAATCTCTAGGACCCTATGGGGTAAGGACCACGGTTTGGAAGGTCTCTGGCAAATTAATTTGAGAAAATACAAAAACAATAACATTTTTATAAGAAATAACAATGTCGAAAAAAGTGGGACTAATACCGAGAAATATCGCTACGACCCAGCAACCTTTTATTAACAATTGAATTAAATCCAATTATCTACTAATTAGTGACACGCTGCTATCAGTTATCTACTTACAGCCATATACGTTGATTGGTTTGGGGTAAAATCATACAGTATATTATATTAGAAGATGACCAGCATCCTAGCTGGTCCTTATTGTAGAGGTTAAAACCATGAGCAGCGGCTACTATAGCTTTGCTTGCTCGTTAGCCACCAAGGACAACAAAAAGCCCTTATCATCATCATAATTTCAGCTGAGATACGTTCCACTGTTGGACTTGAGCCTCCTTCACAATAAGAGGGATATTGACCTCACTGCTCCATGCTGGTCAGACAGCTTGGTATAGGGTTTTATATCGAGTTCTATTTCGATTTCTAAATAGTAGTATTTACTGGAATATCTATATTTTATTACTATAGATCATCATCATCCTCTTGGTGTTATCGTAATTACTGAGGTTAAAGTAATATGACTTCTCCTTCCATATAATCCTATCAGTTATCTTTATCATCACTCTGTTTATCTGTGCAATGCTTCACACAGTATATTGAACTTTTCTTTGATCTTAACTTACCTCTAAAGCCTGCAACATTCGTGTTTAAATCTTTCTTCACATCACTTTCATCTCGTCTCATCAAACGTTTATACCACGTCAAGCGTTTTCTCGTTAACTTCTCCGTCACTGATGCATCTTACAAACTTTCTCTTATATATGTTCATTCCTTATTTTATCTATTCTCGTCACGCTGCAAATTTTCTCCACCTTCACATTCGCATCTCTGTTATATGCAGTGTCTCTTATACATCGCAATTATACAACGTTCCGATTCATAAAGTATAATAGGCCCTATGAAAGTTTTGTACATTTTCCCTTTAGTTTAAGGGGTACTAGGAAGTCATATGTTGCACCCATAACCTGCCGTCATTTCATCTTTTCCCCATCACTTTGTGCTTCATATCGTTGTATAGTGCATATACATATTATAAATGTAAACGACTGATCTCTCTACTTTCTTATATAGTATTAAAGAAAATTATTATTAATTAGTATTTTTTACTCGTGGGTAACGACCCACGAGCAAAAACGGTATGGTAAATTATAATCCTACTCCGTTACCATATTAAAAACGAACACGTTTAGTCAATAATAATAGTGTTAAAATTGTGTGAAGATTAACTCTAGAAAAACTTTAGATAACGCAAAACGCTCCTTAATTGGAATATAATTGAATTTGTTACTGTTTGTAGAAAAGGGATCTTCGACCCCGACTTATTGGTCGTACGGGTGCTATAAATGTAATCAATAAGTGTTGTTTCGTGTTCACAATAGCTTTTACCAATTAGTTGCTACTATATTCTGTATAATATTACAGAATAGTTTTGGAACATTTATATATCAACTTAATTTCATTGTTTTTTAAGTTATGAAATGATATACAGTTTTAAAGCATATTTCCGCATGCGTGTGATGAGTTAGGAAGACAATATAACATCATTCTTTTCTTTTCCGTGTGGGTCAGCATAGTCGTTATAAAAAAATACCGAGTAAAGCAGCATTAATATAGCTCTACTGAGAACTTTTTAACACATACTGCAAGCGCCAATTGTGCAGGCTATCGTTGTGATTATGGCATTTTAGGCCATTGAGAAACTCCCAACAGCAACAACTAACATTAAACATCAACAGGTTAATGTATATGTGGATGTATGCTTATATCTTTATTCAGTTAAAATAGCCAGATACTGGCATTTTATATACAGTGTGGTATGTTAGTGGTCAATTGGAAAGAGATATAGTAACTTTTTGCGAATTGTAGGGCCTCATGCTGTACTGTTGTTAACTCATACAGTCGAGTGTGCGCTGATTAGATCAAACTGCCAGTAATAATCAGTAAAATTGAAAATTTTGAGTAACCCCCGAAATAAACTAAAATAATAAAAAAAAGCATTACGTCCTCTTCAACAGGAATTATCAATTAATTGTAATTTAACGATTAATATCTGGTTGACCGAGCTTTGCTCGGTATAATTTTTTTTTCGTAATTTTTATTATTTGTTTTGTTGTTATTGTTGTAATTTTTGACGCACTTATTTTGATATATGTATATTAATAAAAAATAAATGACAAACATATCAAAAAATACAAAAACAAAATAATAATAACACCGAAAATTGATCTCACGCTGTTTGAATGCGACTGGACAACTTTCCAACTGAGCTCTTGTCAGCGACGGCGAAATTCGAATTCCTATTCCGAGAATGTCAATAACATTTTATGTCATTGTATTAATTAGCTAAAAACACCGACAAAACAACATTTTCTATAAATAAAATCTAGCTAGATCGATTTTTGGCCCCGAAACCTCTAGTATGCCAAATTTCATCAAATCGTTGGAGCCGTTTCCGAGATCCTAAATGTATTTATAGGTATATATATATATATACAAGAATTGCTCATTTAAAGTCATCATTTTGGACAAGAGCTCATACACTTATATTTCTGGACCGTCATTAACAGAAAATACCTAAGAACCACCGTAAGGAAACTGGCCTTATAATGAAAAAAAAAACCGCATTGAAATCGGTCCATCTGTTTAATAGCTACGATGGCACAGACAGACACACACCCACACAACAGACAGTCATCGACGTCAAACTTATAACAGCTCTCTTTTTTGTTAAATGTTAATAAGTACTTACCAATATTAATTTAAGTCATTTTTTGATGTGATATAGTCGCATTTCCTCGTTATCATCATCTCAGCCCATTTACGTCCCACTGTTGGGCTCAGGCCTCTTCCATTGTGAAAGAGAATTCGACCTACTATGCCATGCTGGTCAGACGTATTGGTATAGGGTTTCATTTCGAGTTTTCCTTCTCTTACGTCGATTTTATCTGAATATTATTCCCTCAATATTCTTTTATAACACCCACGGGTAAGAGAGAGGGTGGTATACTATATTCTTACTCCGTCACCACATGGAAAGTCGTATTTAGTGAGTATTATTTAGAGTAGTTGTATCATTTGTCGCGCAGAGTAGAAATTTACTCATTAAAACTAATATATTGAATCCAAACACGATATGTCACGTTATGCTGTAAGTTTTCGAGGAGTTGGGTGCTTTGGAGACCATCCAGTACCAGGTCAACATAACCGTATTGCAAGACCATAACGTGCAAGGTCTCATCTACTTACTAAAATAATGTATTAAATCCAAAAATGCGATATTTCTGCTGTAAATTTTCAAAGAATTGGGTTCTCCGCAGACCATTCTGATTGCAGCATCAAGTCGAAGTTATCAATTTGTCATTTGAGGATTATACTGGCATGTGTGAAGTACTTAATCGAAAAATCTTACGCCGTTACATCATTTTGGAGCTGATACTCTTACACTACTGGACTGATATAAATCTAACATATCTAAGAGCTAACGCCAGGAAACTGGTTTTATAATGAAAAAACCGCATCAAAATCGGTCCTACCGTTTGAGAGCTAAGATACGATACCACAGACCACACACACACGCACGCGCGCGCGCACACACACACACACACTCACACTCTCAAACACACACACACACACACACAGACACACACACACACGTACACACACACACACACACACACACGTACACACACACACATACACACACACACACATACACACACACACACACACACGTACACACACACACACACACGTACACACACACACACGTACACACACACACACGTACACACACACACACGTACACACACGCACACACACACACACATGGACGTCAAATTTATAGCACCCCTCTTTTTCTTCGCGGGTTAAAAATAAATAGATACACAAACTTTACATACAGATATTATTTTAGTATCAATGAAATAATACAGCGTCGTAGAATTGATAGGAATTTAGACCAAACTGTTGATTTTTCTTTCATAAATATACAATCTGTATTGGTTTTGGGTTTCCTTCATAAGAGCATCTATATATTCACAGAAATATCTTATTAATTTTTCTGTGTATATATTAATACGTGAAGCAAAAACTTTGTACCCCTTTTTACGAGAATCGTGCAGATGGAAAAATATGAAATTTCGCATAGTTGAAGAATATATTGAGAAGTGCAGAAAACTAAAATTTGATATAATAATGGTTTAGAAATACATTTAATTCATTAAAAAAGGCATTACGTACACTACCGTGCAATCAATACGCACACACACACACACACACACATACACTTTTGTTGACAGTTAAAATGTCTGGTCGAACTAAATGTCAAACAATCACAATTACTATGATGACAATGTCTAATAGACATTTGTACTTATATATTAGTTATTAGTGATATACAGCTTGCCCACTATATTTTTTTTAATTATACATATATATAATTTAAAAAAAATGTGTAGCAGAATAATTAATTTAAAGGAATTATGGCCGAATTTCGACCACTCGGCGACCACTAGTATAATTTATTACACCAGATGAATGAATTATAGTGTTATTTCGAGTTAATTTTGAAATAATTTGGTTGTGTGTATGTATATTACACTGCTCTCAAATCCTCGCTGACGGAATGCATTTGCCCGTGGTAGTCGTAAAAAAATTGGTTAAAGGCCAGCAGAAAAATAATTACACGTTAAGAATCTGATAGATGCCTGAATGAATGATCTAAATATATTTACTTTTTTATTTAAAATATAAATAAATATATATTTACCTGAATCATGAACAACCATCCCGCAAAATGATGCTAGGGATACCCGATGCAAATTAAGTAGTTGTTCCAGATAATACCACAGTACACCACGAGTATCTATATATAATATTAATGCGTGATACAAAAATTTTGTACCCCTTTTTACAAAAATCATGCAGATGGGCAAATATTAAATTTGTCATAGTTGAAGAATATATAGAGCAGAAGCGTAAAAAACTAAAATTTGATATAATAATGAATTGGACATACATACATAGCCTCACGCCTGCTTCCGAGAGGGATAGGCAGAGACTATGTATTGCCACAAGTCACGATCCTGAGATATTTCCATCGCTTCACTCACACTCATTAAAGTCTTCATGCATGCTCTACAGTTATGCGTACTCTTAACATGACCTTTCACCAGCACATCTCCAATTTGATCCAGAAACGTATGGCGTGGTCTTGCGCTTGCAATCGTCCCACTCATACTTGCTCTGTACACTTGCTTCGTCACTCTCTTTTCAGTCATTCTTTCTAGATGTCCAAACCATCTCGACATACGTTTTTTAATCTTTGTCACTACTTCTTCCTTCACTCCACAGCGCTCTCTTATCACACTATTCCTAATTTTATCTTTCAGCTTTACACCACATACATTACGTAGAGCTCTCATCTCTACAGCATTTATCCTACTTTCATCTTCCCTGCCATATGCAGCTTTCACTGCCATACATGAGAATAGGCACTAATACTCCCCTATGTACTGCTAGACGTGCCTTTTTAGACACATTCCCGCTGCTCATAAAGGCGTGCAGTGCCCTGTTCACTTTATTACCAGCATTTACTCTTCTTTCAACATCTTTATCATTTTTGGTACCTCTACTAGAGACAGTACGCCTAAATATATAAATTCTGCCACCTGTTCCACTCTCTCACCATTTATAAAAATACTACATTCTGTCATACTCCTTCATCATCCTTTTCAAAGATTTTCGTAATGATTTCTAATATTTACGCGAGTATTACACATTTTAAATAAAACTGCTTTACAGATTTTATCGCGTTTGTATTTAATTTTTGATTGCCCGACGTTTCGAACACTATGAAGCGTTCATGGTCACGGGCGGTCTAAGATGTCTCACGTCCTACAAGTCATCGTTATTGCAGGAAATTTATAATTATCTCCCCGATACAGAAATTAGTTATTAAACGTGATAAAATCCGTAAAGTAGTTTCATTTAAAACATTATTTTCGTCTTACTTACGTTAACTTTCATGTCTTTCCTTTCAAAAGACATACATTGTAGATACCATCGGCTGTAAGTCCTCAGCCGACGATGCAAGTAATACCTGATCATCGGCATAAAGAAGATATTTGAGAAGTAGCCCATTCATTCTTAAACCATAATCATTATTTTTCATATCTTGCAAAAACTATCCCTGAATAAGTTAAAGAGCCACGGTGACGTTACACATCCCTGCCTAACACCTTTTTCAATATCAAACCATTCAGTATAGGAAACGTTTGTCCTTACGCAGGCCCTGGACTCCATATATATGGACTTCAGTGCCTGAATAAGGTGGCTGTCGACTCCGTACATAGACAGTACCGACCACAGTTCATCCATTCTCACTCTATCGTAAGCCTTCTCGTAAGCAATGAATTATATATACATTAAATTCATTAAATAACGCATTACGCACGCTTTTTTTTTTTTTGGAGTGGGCTGCAGTCGGTGCACTCCACGCACCACTCCGTCCGGGGCGACAGAGGAGCATAAGCACACCTGCAACCCACCCGAACACCACGTTGCCTTCGTCGTTGGGCCGACCACCGTAGCAGGGTTACTTTTCATCAGTGGTTGGCCCGACAGAATACCCCCTATTTGGGGTACCCTCTCATCGTATCTCATCGGAAAGACCGACGTCACGACGCTGCTCTGCCCAGGCGGCACAAACCTCGAGTGTTGCTGTGCCGTGTCCTCATCGCAATCGCAGTGGTGGCAGGAGCAGGACGGTGTGCTCTCCCTCCTAGCGACCGTGTACAGGTACTTGCCAAAGCATCCATGCCCCGTCAAGACCTGCACCAGTCGGAAGGAAAGCACCCCGTGCCGCCGTTTTAGCCACTTCATCAGCACCGGCCGGAAGGCCTCCACGGTCCAGACACCGTATCGAGGCCTCTCCAGCCGGACTGCTCAACGGGAAATGACGTCTCGGCATTACGCACACTACCATGTAATCTATAAACACTCACGCTCATATACTTGTGTTTACGGTTAAAATCACAGGTTAAACTGAATTTCAAACAATCATAATTACGATGACAATGTCTTGGTCATGGTCAGCTCACATGCCGTTCATTTACTTCGGGGTGACGAAAGTACAGCGTGCGGCCTCATAACTCACCGTATTCCCTCCCCTTCGCCATTGAGCTGACCACCGATATCGAGTTCCTTGTCGTCCGTGGCCAGCCCGGCGGGTTACCCTTTCGGGTATCCTCCCTCTCGAACGCCCTCCAGGGACGTCGGTCGTGCTCGAGTTTTGTGCCGCTTGGGCAGAGTAGCGTCGTGAACTCGTCGCTATTATCGGTGCCGACCTAACGCTGCCATCAGGAACTGGGCAGTCGCAGCTTTCTGCGAGGCAGTAGTCTCGCGGAAGGAGGCGGCGGAGCGCGAGCGCGAGGTGCGTCTCCTCGACGACGCGAACCGCCGTTGGCCACTGGGGCGGCGCAAGCGCAATTACCTGCGCCTGATGCCGCCCTAGCCGAGGCCGACCGCGTGAGGAAAGCTCCGTCATCCTGCTCCGATGATCGGCCCAACGACGAAGGTGACGTGTCACGGGTGGGTTACGGGTGTGTGTGCTTACGTCTATCAGTCGCCCCGGATGGAGTGATGCGAGGAACGCAGCGACCGTAACCCCCACCCCAAAAAAAGAGAAAAAGGGACGTCGGTCGTATCATTCTTTCGCGGGTGATTGGACCGGGGAGTTAGTCCGTCACCACTATATACAAATAAACACAAAATAAAATTATGTAGCACAAAAATTATGTAATTTAAATGAATTATAACCGAATTTCGACCACTCGCCTACAACCACTTAATAGTAAATTGACGTACATATAGTTTGAATAGTGTTTTTATAAATAAAAAATATATATAGACGCTGTACATAACACTGTTTCTATATACATAAATAAAAACGGGGAAGTGCTTTTCAGAGTTGCAAACCTTTTAGTATTCACTCACTCATTGAAGTAGCAAACTGCTGCCAAAATCTGAAAATCTGAGCTAGGTAACTTTATCTACAATTGTTTAAAAATTTTAAGTTTTAATAAAATAAAAATTAACTATAAACGTTTATCAAAATTTCAACTTGTATTTTAATAAAATAATAATTTGAAATTGTACCTATTTTAATAAAATAATTTCTAATATTGTGAATTATTCTAACTAAAAACTATCGAATGGTTTTTAGTTAGATTACTTTGAAATATTGGAAACAAAAACTAATCTATACCAATAAATAAAATTGGAGTGTCTGTTTGTAATGTCAAAATAATAGGCTTTTTTCATGCTATTTGCACGACACCTATGCCTAAAATAGCAATTAAAAAAATTTTGTCTGTCTGTCTGTCTGTTTGTTCCGGGTAATCTTCAAAACGGCTGGACCAATTTCAAAAATTCTTTCACCAATGGGAAGCTATAATATCAGGGCGTAAACTAGGCTATATTTTATCCCGGTATTCCCACGGCAACGGGAACTACGCGGGTAAAACGACTATAACCTATAACCGAAGCGAAGCGAGGGCGGGTTTCTAGTATTAATTATAAATGAACCCTTCAAATAATAAATTCAAATTAATTATACAGTAAAGTTCTTCAAATATTTAGTACTTTTAAAAACTTGATAATTAATTTTCCGTTACTAGTTTTCAAAGGTAGTTGTCCGAAACAATAACATCAAGGTAAAAGACAAATTACGCCGTCATCTGTAAAGACTTCTCTCTTTTATAAAATTATTAATTTAATTTTGCTTTGATCAAAGCTTAGATTAAATATCTTTTCATTATAAAAATTCATATACTTGAGTATAAAAGCCTTGTAAATAACCAGTAAAATACATTAGAAATCATTTAATATCAAACTTAGGTATAAATTAACAATATTTTTAAAGAATTTGCCTTCATGACCTTTATGTACCTCCAGTGCTTAGTTTTCAAGTAAAATTATTTATTTATATATATTTCTCGAACTAAAATGTGCACTTAAAATGTCATTTAGTTAATTAAGCATTTTCTACCAACAAGTCTCAAAATAATGGACTGAATTTAAAGCCAATAATAATAACGCAACGAATGGCCTGAACAAATCTCTTAAAAACTCAGGCTAGGTCTGGACCTGTAGATTTGGGATGGTAAAGGTGCCCCAAGTAGTGCCGGAGGAATAGTAAGAAAGTGTCAGGCAGTTTTTAATTTCTAATGAATGTAGATAGTATTTTACTAAAAGAGAGACTCAGGAAGGAGTTTCATATAGTATTAACTTATTATGTTAAAAATTCATTGAATATAAATTTATATCGACATCACAGTTCAATACTATAAATTTCAATATATTTCTAGTACTCTAGAATGTCATTCAATGTAGATTGCTATGCTAAAAAAAAAAGAAATTGTACTAATATACTGATAGACATAAAAAAAACTTAGTCGAATAATTCTTTACATAATAAGGTAAATGCCAATATGCGTTACATGTATCCCTTCATAATTTATAAGGTTGTTTATTCACCGTGATCCTCCTGCTCTTATATTCCAACCTAGCCATTATCTGGCCATATTGGATAGATGTTAATATTTAAACAGCAACCGCCTGTTTAAGTCAACCTTTCTTTGAAATGCCATTGCTGGTGATATTGATTGATTGATATTGCCTCTTGAATCATTGTATATTTAAAGTAACTTTTTTCTAATATTAAATCATCCGTTAGTTCACATATTAATATACTTACAGTATACTACAAAAAGCTAACAGCTAACTACAAATAATTTATGATATCATACTTTTTCAAGTAACATTTTGATAAGAATGTGTTTATCAATAATTTTGTTTATCAGTCATTTTACTGTGTACAAAACACATTAATGGGGCAGTTAAATTGTGAATTCGGTTGACATATCTGACATTAAACATATCCATGCTTGACTTGTTTGTGTTTATAAAGTGCTTCATAAATGAAGTAAAAAAAGACTTTCTATCACATACGTTAAAGTTGTTTTTAAAGAAAAGCGATATATGTATTTTTATTTCTGGTCACTCAAAAATGTGCTCTATGTAGAATATTTTCAATAGGGTTTCATTTGATAGGATATACTATTGAAATAGGTACTCATATTATAACAGATTGCGACACACTGTAGAATTTGTTCCGTAAGCAGTAGGGCACAGTTTGCTATGTAAAGGTGAAGAAGATTACCTAGACAGGCGGAGGACGATAAGCGCCCTGTCGTTATAGAGGTTGTCGTAGACCCTCAAAATATAAACATGGTCCAGATGTCGCAGATAAGTGAGGAGAGCTTTTTGGCCTAATGGCAGATTACTTGACTTGAATATGTTGCGTGTGTACCCACTTCTTTGTGTCATATCTTATTGAATGGAAAATGCTTTACCATCGATATTGATATATTATAAAAAATATAGACTAGAATTCAGTACGTATTTGAAAATACATCATCATCATCACCATCACAGCCCACATAATTCTCACTGTTGAGCTCGGACCTCCTCCACAGAAATTGACCTACTATACCCTAAACCAACACGTGTGTCCAACACATGTTGGTTTAGGATTCATATCCCTTAGTCATCTATTAAGACACCCACGGATAAGAGAGGGGCTGGTGAATTTTATTCTTACTCCGTCACTACACACGGAAGAAAGCTAAATTAAAAATTTGAAAATCGCTAAATTAAAAATAACTAAATGTCGTGCATTTAGTTATTTTTAATTAACGAAGTTCATAAAAATATTTATTTTATTGGACTTCTTTGTTTATTTTTTATAAATAAAGCATAGAAGTCTTACACTTATGGTCTTATACTTACTATAGGGAAACTTGAAAGAAATTCCTAACATTTATAACTTACAGTTCCCGCAATTAACTTAGAAAAAATAATCAAGTATCTATATTTATAAATCTTGTAGATTTAGCAATTTCATATCCATGTATTATAAATCTTTATCTTATAATATCAGGCTTTAATATACGGGTAACATGATATGTAATATACATATACCATCAAAAACAAAACTTGTAAAAAAAAGCCAAGCCTCGCAACTGAGTTCTTCTACCATAAAAAGTTGTGAGATCTATGTTATACCAAGTCGGTTAACTCATTCAGTCCCTGCTTAAGGGACCTTTCTTCTTAAGTTATTAAGTAAATAGCAAACCTAACAACTTCTTATAGTGACTATATCAATATTAAAGATCTTTTAGGTCTTAAATAAACAGAATGACTTGGCAATCATACATTTCCCCGGCGAGAGCTGCTGCCCACTCTCCCTTCTGTTGTCTTAAATGACAATGCCTTGCACTAAGGGAATAATAATCCTTATATTGTGGGGGACTTTACAAACATATAATTCGTCATCGCATCATCGTCGTAGCCTTCATATGTCCCACTGTTGGGCTCGGGCCTCCTCCACAATAGGAGAGAATTTGACCCACTATACCATACTGGTCAGACATGTTGATATATGGTTTCATTTCGAGTTTTCCTTCTCTTGCACAGATGGTATGTGCATATTATATCCCATAGTCGTCTTATACAATATCCACGGGCAAGATGGGGCAACATGAGTGGTGAATTGTATTCTTACTTCGTCACCACACGGAAAGAACATACAATTAACCGACACAAATTACATTCAGACTCAGAACAACAATTTGTGGATCGTACAAGGTGTTGACTTGCATGGGATTTGAACCCGCGACACTAGCACGGTACGTTGGTATCTTAACCACTACGCCATCTGCGCAGTCTTTAGCTGGTTTTTACGATTCTTATAGGGAAGCAATGATGACGACAAATATATTCTTATTTTTTACAAAGTTACATTTCATTAACTGCAAATGTAACTTTGTAATCCTATATATTTATATGAGTTTACAAAATTATTTATACAGTTAGTGTATCTCGGAAACTGGATGAAAATTACAATGTTTCATAATTTTTCCTTCATTTATATACTAAACACTAATTGTATTCTAAATTTGAAGCTTCTATGTTTGCTAGAAGTGCCACTTTAATATTGATGATCGGTCAGTCAGTCAGTGAGTGACAAAATTACGTAATTTTGACTAGTTATAATTCTTAAACTGTTGGTTCAAATTGAATGAAATTTGAAATACACAATGTGCATACAATACCTGCTAGGTTACTAAAAATTCAGGCTGCCAGTTTTATTAACAACGAAGTTATAGGGGGTCGAAAATGGCCTGAATGGCTTCGAGAAAAGTATGTTACGGCAGTGTTACGTTTTGCACGACTTTTTTTTTTGCTCGACTTTTTTTTTGCTCGACTTTTTTTTTGCTCGCCTTTTTTTTTGCTCGACTTGGCGGGGGCACTGCCGTGCCCCCAGATCTCAACTCACAATATTCAACAGGTAAGTTTTAATTCCACATAATAAGGCCGAAGCTATTACGACTAACCTGGCACGGATCTAAACTTCGAACATCTTAGTGAGAATTTCTGGAGAAATGCTGTTTAATTCACGCACAGGGTAGCCTGTCCTAACTGGTACCTGTTTTCAAACTCACGATTGAAATTTAAAATCTATTAATACAAATTATCATGTCGACTCAATACATAAATATAATCCACATTCATTTTTAATTTTATCAGCCATAAATAGGTTAAGGCTATTATTTCATCAATCAGCCCTCGATCAAAGGAAACAATTTCCCAAGAAAAACCTTATAAGGAGTCACGTTCTTAGGTTATTATTTGTACGATCACGTAGAACGTAGAACGATGGTTGATAATAAAATTACATTTTTTAAGTTTTTGTGGTTCTTTCTAATTTCAAGAACATCGTTTGGTGATGGAGTATGAAGCTAATCTCACGTATATTCATTCGCGCATATTGAAAGAAGTTTGTAATGAAGGAACAATTTATGTGAAACTTTTTTTTTTGTGGTATCCAATACTCGGGAGACGCCCCGCCCAATCTGTCCGGGACGACGGATAGGCGGCGTGCAGCCCCATAACATACGATATTCCCTCCGTATCGTCATTGGGCTGACGACCGATTCCTTGACATCCGGGAGCCATTTGAAATACTGTAGCAGGCTGGTTATAGCCACAGTTAGGTATTTACTTTTCGTTATAGGCGAGGCAAGTAGGCGAGTAGAATGTATAAGGACTGTGTCTGAAAGGACGAAAAACAGTCAAAATACGTAACTTTCTCATTTTATTTCATGAGTACTTGAAACTTTCGACTGAGTAACGAAGATTGCTAATGGTATTTTATCTTTTTCTTCAAAAAGCGTTTACCAAAACATAAGTAACATTAAAAACCATATTTAAAAAATCTTTTAAGTAAACCCTATAACCGCAATACTCCCCATAAGGCGACGGTCTAAGAATACAATTGTCACCACCCCGGCCATTTACTTGCTCATGGCAATCGTAAAAATTGGATAAGAGTCTCACCAGAGGAATGAACAACAACTCATTCCTGGAAATTATGTTACACTTTACTGCAATCGCCAATAAACCTACGAAGCGTGAGAATTACCGTACTATCCCCTCATTTGGGCGGCATACTTCTAACAATGGACGACGAAGGAATAAAAAATGATGATGATAATACTGCATCAACATATACAGTACTCTAACCTATTTGCTTA
This sequence comes from Lymantria dispar, assembly GCA_032191425.1. Classification (NCBI taxonomy): domain Eukaryota; kingdom Metazoa; phylum Arthropoda; class Insecta; order Lepidoptera; family Erebidae; genus Lymantria; species Lymantria dispar. The sequence goes on from CM063441.1 coordinate 25,453,441, forward strand.
AAGTGATGAGGTATCCCACATATCCTCCTTTTTTGAACCGACTTCAAAAAAGAAGGAATTTTCAATTTGTCGGCACCTTTTATTTCTTTTTATATATGTTTTCCAATTACTCGAAGCCGCTTAGACCGATTCAGAAAATTCTTTTTTTAATGGTACTTTCCAGGTGGTCCCATGGTCACTAAGTCAGGATCTGAATCTGGAAAAATCGAGGATATATTTAATTTTTTTATGCACAATTGAAGCGATTTGTAAATATTTTTTAATGTGGCGTGTAAAGAATATTTTTGAGAACTAAAAAGTAAAAAAATAAAAAGTAATCGTCGGTGCCTCCTAAAACCGTTTCGTGTGGTGACAGAGTAAGGATACAATTCACCACTCCCTGTCTTGCTCGTTGATGTCGTAAATGATGACTATGGGGTATGCACAGGCAAAACATCTGTGCAGGAGAAGGAAAACTCGAAATGAAACCCTATACCAACATGTCTCGTCGAAATTATCGGTGCCGACCTGGCACTGCCGACCGTCGCCAGGGAGATGCTCGTCAGCGTCAGGAACTGGGACGCGGTCGCCGCCTTCTGTGAGGCCGTAATCTCACGGAAGGAGGCGGCGGATCGTGTGCGAGTAGAGCTCCTATTCGGCGACACGTTCCGCCGCCGGCGACTCGGGCGGCGCAGGCGCGAGTATCTGCGCCTAATGCCGCCCTAGCCGAGGCTGCGGGTGATCGGACCGGGGAATTGTCCGTCACCCGCAGTGTGGCTAACCGCCCGACGGCGACCGACGTCCCAGGGCGTCGAGAGGTGAGGGTACCCGAAAGGGTATTCCGTCAGCCGACTACTGACGACAAGTCACATCTGCTCCGGTGGTCGGCCCAACAACGAGGTGACGTGGGTACGGGTGGGTTATGGGCGCGCCGTCCTTTCATCGCCCCGGACGGACTGGACCGCGCGTGCGCTTACCATAGCCCACCCATAAAAAAAAAAAAGAAAAAAATACCAACATGTCTGATTAGTATGGTATAGTAGGTCAAATTCCCTCCCATTGTGGAGGAAACCCGAGCCCAACTGTGGGACGTATGTGGGCTGCGATGATGACAACGATCATGAATCTATATGAACCTAAGGCGCTCGCTTCAGAATTAATTAATTATTTTTTGGTTTTTAGTACTTCGTTGTTTTTTGAGGTCGATTCTCTTTTTTACTTATAATTTGTAGTAATAAAAAGGTCACTAGTTACAGTTGAGATAAAGGTTACTATGTAATTAATAACACGATTGATTTATGTTCGAATTTTTAGGATATAAAATCACTTATAAGGAATATGGGATATTATAACTTCGTATTAGTGAATAAGTGCTAAAATTCTAAAGAGGTATTTCTTTATAATCTATACCAATAAATAAAATTGGAGTGTCTGTTTGTAATGTCAAAATAATAGGCTTTTTTCATGCTCACACGGTTATTTGCACGACACCTATGCCTAAAATAGCAATTAAAAAATTTTTGTCTGTCTGTCTGTTTGTTCCGGGTAATCTTCAAAACGGCTGGACCGATATCAAAAATTCTTTCCCCAGTAGAAAGCTATAATATCAGGGCGTAAACTAGGCTATATTTTATCCCGTTATTCCCACGGGAACGGGAACTACGCGGGTAAAATGACTATAACCTATAACCGAAGCGAAGCGAGGGCGGGTTGCTAGTCTTTATATATATTGCACAGATGGCGTAGTGGTTAAGATAGCGACCTACAGCGCCGGGTTCGAATCCCACGCGGGACAACACTTTGTGCGATCCACAAATTGTTGTTCTGATTCTGGATGTAATTTGTGTCCGTTAATTATATGTTTGTAAAGTCCCCCGCAATACAAGGATTATTTCCTTAGTGCAGGGTGTTGTCTTAAATAAATATAAATAAATATATTTCTTGTGTACAACATGTGTGTGACATACAAGTCACTGAACTTCTCCTAAACGGCTGAACCGATGTTGATGAAATTTTTTGTGTGTGTTCAAGGGGATTCGAGAATAGTTAAGATTCATAGATTGGACCCGGTGGGTGGCGCTGCTGTCGATTTCAAGGAGAATTCCTTTTATTTTATTTGATCAGAACAACGTCTGTTGGGTCAGCTGGTACTAGTATATTAGTAGATTCTACAATATTATTTTTAAATTGTGTTTGCATTTGTCAAACGTCATCAACGCAACCCACCCCCGTTTACCTTATAAATTAAGATGTGCTTGAAGGTAACGAAGTAAGAATACAATTCACCACCACCTCTGCTGCCTGTGGGTGTCGTAAAAAAACGACTAACAGATTAAATATGCTTATAACATTTATTCAAGAGAAGAAAAACACGAAATTGCTGGAGCGCAACAATGAAACGTATATAAATTAAAATGATTAAGATGATGAAATACGGATTAGGACAAAAGAATGATGATGATATTATTAATGTTTATTTAGCATTTCAACTTCTTGGTTTTGTATAAACTACCTATAAACGAAACCTTTTAATTAATTACTAAATAAGTTATAAGTAAAATTTAAAATTTTGAATCATAATCATCATTTCAGCTTATCGCGGTCCACTGCTGGACGTAGGCCTTTCTCATGTTAGGCCACAGAGTGCGGTCTTGTGCCGCCGCATCCAACGATGCCCAGCAATTTTCACCAGGTCGTCAGTCCATCTAGTGGGGGAGCGTACTACACTGCGTCGTCTAATACGTGGTCGCCACTCGATAACCTTTCTTCCCCAGCGGTTGTCGGTTCGTCGAGCGATGTGGCCTGCCCATTGCCACTTCAGCGTGCTAAGTCGTGCTATGTATAAATATAAATTTTGAATAACCCCCGACAAAATAATATAAAAAAGTATCACGATCTCTTCAATAGGAATTATTAATAGATTGTCATTTAACGATTGTACTGCCATACGTGAAGGACCTAATCGAGTAACCATACACCATTATATTATTTTGGAAAAGAGCTAATACTCTCACACTGCTGGACTGATATTAACCAAACATAGCTATGAACCACCGCAAGAAAACTGGCTTTCAAAAGAAAGAAAAAACACATCGAAATTAATCCAACCGTTTGAGAGCTACGATGTCACAGATGGATACACACACGCACACCCAGACAGACAGACATCGACGTCAAACTTATAACCTGCAAGAAATTTACTTCTTAAAACTAATATATTGAATCCAAACACGATATGTTCGCTGCATGTTTTTGAGTTAGATTCTCTAAACCATCTAGGATGTAGTATCAGGTCAACGTGACCGTATTGCAAGGATATAACTAGCATTGAAACTAATCTATTGGACCCAAAAATACAATATGTCTGCTGTGGTTTTCGAAGAGTTCTCTAGAGACCATTCTGGTAGCCGCATCAGGTCGAATTTATCAATTAATTGTCATTTAACGATTAAGTATATTGGCACGCGTGAAACACGTTATCAAGTAATCATACGCCATTAGATCATTTGGGAAAAGATCTGCTGCTCTAACACTGCTGAACGGGTATTAATCAAATATAGCTACGAACCACCGCCAAAAAACTGGCTTTCAAATAAAAAAAACCGCATCGAAATCCGTCCACCCGTTTGACAGTACAGACAGACACACACGCACATAGACAGATAGACATTAAACTTATAACACCCCTCTTTTCCTTCGAGGTTTAAAAATTCAATACAATTTTTTTTGCGACTTGTGACAATCTGGTTTTTGATTCACAAATAAAATAAGAAAGATTTAGTATTGTATTATAAAGTAGCAAATGAAATCGTTATTTTTATCAGCAGATGAGCTCCTGCTTCATTATTATGCATTCGCTCATCATGGAACATCATATCCAACCCAGACATCATGTCGGACAACGCTTGTCTAAAACAATGTAAAACACACTTTTTGTATATTTTCTCATTATTATTTTATTCATAGCACGTTTACTTTTTAAATTGTTGTTTACATTTGTATACTGGCTATGTTATCGTAATATTTAAAGAAGTGAAGTATTAATTATTTTTGCGTTGTTTTATTAGTAACTATTGTCATTATTTTAAATTCATCATCATCTTAACCCACATAATCCCATTGTTGGGCTCGGTTCTCCTCCAAATTAACCTACTATACCGCGCTGGTTAGACGTGTTGGTATAGAATTTTATAACGAGTTTTCCTTCTCTTGCATAGATGTTACCTGCATAATATATCCCTTAGTCGTCCTTTACACACCCACGGGTAAGAGAGGAGATGATAAATTATATTCTTCCTCCGTCACCACACAGAAATATTTTAAATATTCTTTACCTCAATTATATGTCATTTATTAACTGAAATATTATTTCAGCGACTTGATAGTCAAAACTTAATAAAGAGATAATAAAGAAAGAGGTTTCGTGTTCAGACACTATAAATATATATATATATATATATCCATATACGTTCTAATATTCGGGTCGGGCCTCCTCCATTATGGAAGGTAAAGGTACTACTATACCAGGCTAGTATAGAGTTTTATGTCGACTTTTCCTTCTCTTGTAACTTAGTCGTCTTTTACGATACCCACGGGCAAGAGACATGTGATGAATTGTATCCTAACACCGTCACCACACGGCAATATGCTCACATCTAACTTTTCAGAGTCATTTATATGTTAAATCATAAATGATTAATCATCGCTTACCTACTTTGCCGGTGAAGTAAAATGTGGCGTTGAAGTAAAATGTGGCGTATTTAATAAATCCCAAGATTCGACGATACGAGAAATCCTTGACTCAAACATATTACTTTGTCTAAAACACCTCTCTCTGCGTCGATATATGGCTGAGTCAATCTGTTTATTTAGAAAATAAAACGTCTTTAATATTGATATGATTTTGTAAGGACTTAAGACAGAAGGTCCCTTAAGTAGAGATTGAATATTTTATCTGACTTGGTATTACATGGATCTCACAACGTTTTATAGTAGAAGAACTGAGTTGCGCGACTTGTTTTTTTTTTACAATTTATGTTTCTGATGGCATCATGATTAGTACAAGCTCTCAAGTGATACGCTCTTGATGACCGTTTACAACAAAGGTATTAAAACAAAGATGCTTTGTTGTTTATACCTAGAATAGGAATAAAGCAAATGCTTCTCAATCATTTATTAAATAAAATAATAGAAACTAAATAAGTATGAATTTAAAAGGATGATACGACAGTCAATGCAACACAACAAATAGTTCATATTTCTCGTAATAGTTACACGGATTTCTCTAATAATTACGTTGGGTAATAAATACAGAAGAGTCATTCATAGTTATAGAGGTAATTAAGGCTGAAATATGAAATATTAATATTAAAAGATATATTTTCGCTATAGCTTCTATACTAAATTAATTCCTTGAATTTTACATGTTGATTACTTTTATTGAAATAAGAGAACATAAATTAATGTTCTATTTCAAATTAAAACTTTTTTTTTTTAAAGACATCTTCCATCACTAAGGACATTGTATTGTAAATAATACATATACGTATATGATTTAATGTTAATAAAAATGCTCAATATTTATTACAATGGGATACATTTTAAATAATCAACTCCATCTATAGTGTTACAATTACTGCGTTAATAATTATGAGCGTAACAAAAAATATCTCAAAAGGATATTGTGAGTAATATGTTTAAAGCCGCACTTGTAAACCGAGTTAGCGTTGCAGTTGCTTTAATTAATGGTTAGATAATCGCGAGGAATCTTATTATCCTTGACAAAATATTTCTCATCGCACAGCTTCGAATTCTATGGAAAATATTAATACCGTCATGTACGTAATTTCCACTACACCATTTTTAGTCTAGTCCTGCAATTTATCTCTTATTTATCTAATCACTCAAAATTCATGATACGAACTTAAATAGAGTTGAACTGATTGACTTTCAATGTTCAGTTTTACGAACTATACGAATATGTATTATTATGTATAGGTAAGTAGTATTGCAGATAATATCTATATGAATGTTATTTTTTTTCATTTGCCTTCTATAATCACACGAACAAAGGAATAGCGGACTTTCATTTATATGTCACATATATTCGTACAATAGTAAGTTTTTAAATTACTCTCTAGTTTCTAACATCGTAATGGTGACGGAGTAAGAATACAAATCACCATTCCCTATCTTGCCCGTGGATGTCGTAAAAGACGACTAAGCGATGTAATAAGCATATAATATCTGTGCAAGAGAAGCAAAACTCGAAACAAAACCCTATTTCAACACGTCTGACCAGCGTGGAATAGTAGATCAATAACTCTCCCATCCTGGAGGAGGCCTCAGCCCAACAGTGGGACATATATAGGCTGAGATGATGATGATGATGATGATGATGATGATGATGAATCTCTATACATATATGAAACAATGTATATATATTCCCGACGTACTCCAAAACACCTGAACAAGTTGTACCGGCTGTATGGCTGTATGGTTTGCACTGTTCGCGCTAAAGACCGCGTAAGTGATTGAAAATTTGTACGCTCGGCTTTGTGTATCCAAGAATTTGTTACAAGGCTATATCCATATGTCAAGTTGCAATGTTAGCGTAACACAAACTCTACGCGCCAACCATCACCGATGAAGGGGAGCTGTTGGCCAAGTATTGGGACAGCATCAACACATTTAATAGTCTACCATCCAGCTGCATCAGGGGAGGCTCTGATATCACGGGGTATCTACATATCTGTGAACGTTAGTGGCCGACTATTTGTAGGAGTGCAGTGTCCTCCATATAGTTTGAGTAAAATGTGCGAACGTTCATGTCATGAAGTCTTTCACAGGGGTCGATTCTATGGCCGACCTTGTGCTCTATCGGCTACGACTGGTCGTTGTGTAGTATACTCCCTCCCAGGCTGGAAGTGATTTATTACGGCGACGTCACATTCATCGTAGCCCGGGGTGGGATACTGAAAGAGCAGCTAGCTACTCTCGGTACTGAAAAGGTGTTCAGGCTTGTCGAGGCGTTAGGGCTTAGCCTGACCCGAAATAGGACGAAGGCTTTTTTATTCCATGAGCCCCGCAATGATCCGCTGGCCCCTCAATCACCATCAATTTGGTCCCCATCATAATCTAAGCTCAGTCGAAAGTGCTCAATGGGCGATGATAGTCCCGACATTTTCGTTAACTTGTTCCAAGGCTTTTCGACACGGCGTTCGCCCTTTCTTGGCTTTAACTGAATGTGAGGGGAGTCAGTTTCATGCCGACGACTGTACGCGATGGTTGTTCGGTTGGCCCTATACGGCTGACCCGTGTGGGCTTTTAATTCTTACGTATATAATTTAGTGATATTTAGGGCACGCACTTATAAAATGTGACAAGTAGGTAAGAAAACTTTGGGAATATAAAACAGTTGCTTTTACTACTTTCCTTATCATTTCTTTATATTTTTCACCTTTTAAAGCTTCCTCGACCTTCTACAAATATTTCAAAATCAAAACTAGGCAAATCGATTCAACCGTATATATCTATATGTTACCAGAGTACAATCTTGGCATCGTCACCGTTCGATGGGCAATAACTTATTATAGCCAATTTTTAATGCACTATTTTGAGGTTGTAATCAGAGGATTTTCTAGAAGATCTTTATTTGCCGTGTCAGAGTAATAACTCAACTATTATTTCTAATGCGTGTAAACAACAATTAATGGATATAATCAGACCACATTACAAGAAAATGAAAACTTAAACTGGTGCCTGTTTGACCAGCATGGTATTTGTTTGACTGAAGTGAATAAGTCTACGCATTTTAGACACTCCTATCTTTGGGACGAATGTGGGATGAAAAAAAAAGATTCGGTTCACTATATAATGAGAGCACATTTGAGTGCAGATGGTAACGCTTTCGATAACCCTACCACTATCGGTATTGGGTTGGGGTAGTATTGGGTTCATCATCATCTCAGCCTATATATGTCCCTGGGCATTTTTTTTTTTTTGCGGTGAGCTGCGGTCGGCGCGCTCCTCGCACCACTCTGTCCGGGGCGACAGAGGGGCGTAAGCACGCACAGCCGCAACCCACCCGAACACCACGTCGCCTTCGTCGTTGGGCCGACCACCCAGGGTTACTTGTCATCAGTGGGGTACCCTCCCATCGACCGACGTCCCCTCCCTCGGGGAGGACGTCGGTCTTTCCTCACGCGGTCGGCCTCTCGGCAGGTGACAGACTAATTCCCGGTCACGTCACCCGCGGCCTCGACTATCCCACTATTGGGCTAAGGCCTCCACCATATTGAGAGGGCAATTGACCTATTATTTTACGCTGGTCAGACGTGTTGGAATAGAGGTTTGTTTCGAATATTCCTTCTCTTGCACAGATGTTATATTCTTATTACATCTCTTAGTCGTTTTTTACGACACCCACGGGCAAGATAAAGAGTGGTGAATTGTATTCTTACTTTGTCACCACACGGAAGGTTATCAGAATATAATTCTAAAATTGTGATCTCTATATATCTATATATTAATACGTGAAGCAAAAACTTTGTACCCTGTTTACAAAAATCATGCAGATGGACACTTATGAAATTTGGCACAGTTAAAGAATATATTGAGGAGAAGTGCAGAATACGAAAATTTGATATAATAATGGATTAGAAATACATTCAATTCATTAAAAATGGTATTACGCACACTACGATGCAATCGATACACAAACGCTTATACACTTTTGTTTACGGTTAAAATCTCTGGCCAAACTGAATGTCAAACAATCATAATTATGATGTCAATATATTAGATATTTGTACTTATAATTTAATAACTAATATAGTTATTAGTAAAATGAAGCTTGCTCAATATAAAATTATACATATATATATATATATATATATATATATATATATATATATATATATATATATATATATATATATATATATATATTATATATATATATATATATATATATATATTTATATATATAATTAAAAGATAATTTTGTAGCAGAAAAATTAATTTAAATGAATTATGGCCAATATATAGATTATATATATAAGATATATTTTATCTGTTTATGTACTTTATTACGGAAACCATTTCGGGCACCATCTCTTATTGACGACTCTTAACACACCCTACGAATGAAAATTGATGATGATATATGACCTTTTCACCATACGAATAACGTAGTTCGTCCTTTATGCTTAATTAAATGCCACCAATTTACTGCTACTGATAATCACATCAATTGTTGGGTGCGTTATCAAGAAATTCTAAAATTTTTTTTTGAAAATCATAAAAACATTAATTGTGCCAGGATTCGAATCTAAAACTTTAGTATCAGCAGTTCACACTATTGGAGCAACTAATGAATGCAATCAATAGTGTAAATATTTAAATGATTAAATTCATATAGGATCAAATTAACATCTTTTAATTTGCCCTGTATCATATTACGCATTGTGTTTATAATCACTTGCGGTAAATGTAGATTTGGCTGCAAATTCCTAAATGTATGTTAACATACAGAAATATGTATAGGACAATTATAATGGCTGGCTTTACCAGTTCTCCAGTATATATGTTACGATAAATTGCCAAGATTTAATTATTGAAATATTTCTTAAATATGATTAAATATTGCCGGGTATCGATTTAAAAGAAACGATGCTGAGCGATAATTTTGCTTCTTATAAACAATATTTTTATTTTTCTATCAGTAATCACTCAATATCAAAAATATCACTCTAAATTTAATTATTATTATTGTAGCGGATATATAAACCCTTGTAACGGCGATGATTTGATAGACGTAAGAATTCTTAGTCCTCCTTCTAGTGACTTCATTTAATAATTTCTTTCATTTAATAATAATTTAATTTGTATATAATAAATATCTATTTTATTAATAACAACTTTCGCCGACGACCTGGTGAAAGTTGTTGGGTGTCATTGAATCCAGGCGGCATAAGAGCACACTCTGTGGCGTAATATGAATGGACAGCGATAGGCTGAAATGATGACGATGATGAAATATCTATACAATTTTAAAAACTAGTAAATTAATAATCTGATTTAATGTCCAATTTTTAAACCTCAAGTTTTGGCTGCAAATAGAATTATTAATATGTGAGAGGCCAAAAATAAGAGTAATAGTGAAACTTTTTTTTGGGTAGGCTATAATCAGAACACCGTCGTCTCTGTCAGAGATGACGTAAGAGTGGCGCACGGCCATTACCCACTATATTCCTATTCCTTCGCCATTGGGCGAACTACTACGATTTCCTTGTAGTCCATGGCCAGTCCGATGCCGTCCTGTCGAGCATCGTCTTAGTGATGGTCAGCAACGTTAGGTCGGCACCGATGATTACGACGAGTTCGCGGCGCTGCTCTGCCCACACGGCACACATCTCGTCGTAATAGCAGTGTTGGCAGGACGGTATGCTCTCTCTTCTCACGACTGTGTGCAAATATTTGGATAAGCTACCGTGCCCCGTCAATACCTACAACAGTCGGAAGGAAAGCACCCCGTTCTGCCAACCCAATCACTCCATCGGCATCGGCAGGAACGCCTCGACGGGCCGAACACCGTACCGAGTAGGACTGTTGATAATATATCGAAATATCGATATTATTATTTAAAAATATCGATAATTATCAACGATATTTTTTGGACGATATATCGATAGTTCGATATTAAAAAGTAAGTATCGAACGTCGATATTTATTTGGATAAATTTGGTTTTTTTTCTTTTTTTTTGTAAAATATGCATTCTGCAAAATCACCATAAATTTGATCTACTGTAAAATGGTGGCATTAAATTAACGATAAGTTAACATCTACATCTAGAATTTTCTAAACAAAAAAAAAATCTCATCACGGAAACATTGCGAACGCGAAGCTAAAAAGTGGTCATGCGCAAAAATATCGATATATCGAAATATTGATATTTTTTTTCGATATATCGAACCCCGATATTGATATATTTAGAAATATCGATATATCGAAAAACAATATTTTTAAAAATATCATCAGCCCTAGTACCGAGGCCTCCCCGGCTGGACTGCCCAACGAGCATTGACGTCACGGCAGGCATCGACCGGACAGGATTCCATCTCACTCAGCGAGCTATGCCACTCACTGTCTGCGTTTCTGATACCTGCCAGTAGAATCCGGCGTTTATCTCCGCCTCCAGATCCCACAGGAAACTTTTAGTGTATGTTTGTGCTTGAGTGACGACATAATAATAAAGAGTAATAATTGTATAGTTATATTAATATACCATTGTCACATGAGTGATAACTATATTGGTACATAGTTACCGAAATATATATTTATAGGATATAATTACCGAAAGAATATAAAATTTAGGTACTTCTCTATACCTTACGTATACCAATACCACCAAAATTACAACAAAAAATAACAACAAATCGAACATTTTATAAATACAAGGTCATTTAATTCAAAAGCATAGGTAAATAATAAACGTGGAAAAAGCGATAAGGGTGATTATGTAATCATAATATTATAATCGGATAAACATCAAAAAATCCTTTTGAAACAACGTACTTAATAAAAGTTTATTAGAAGTTTTATTTAGATAAATTATTAAAATCACCGTTCTTGCCAACCTAATAATAATGATGTTATTTCAAATTTTGTCTACTTCAAAGCAGCAAAATACTTTTTATTAAGTCGGCCCATATTTGAAAGATTAAATAATAAGTCTTGGTCGTATGAATAAAACATGTTCAGAAATGTGTAGGTACGTAATTTTTAACAATGTTAACACAACTTTTATTCACAGTTTTGTCAGTTTATAACAAAATTACATCGCTAGTTATTATCATAAATTCTTCTTTTGTTTTCTTTAAGCTCCTATCATCAGATTTATTAATATCATCTGAGGTCACTACATTCTATTTCTGGGCTCGAGCCTACTTCACAATAGGAAGAAAATTGACCTTCTATATTGCGATGCTTAGACAGGTTGGTAGAGGGTTTTCTTTTATACCTGTATTATTTGTCGGGCCGACCACTGATGATAAGTAACCCTGCTCCGGTGGTCGGCCCAACGACGACGGCGACGTGGACGTGGGTGGGTTGCGGGTGTGCGTGCTTACGCCTCTCTGTCGCCCCGGACGGAGTGGTGCGAGGAGCGCCGACCACAACGCACTCCAAAAAAAAAGAAAAAATACCTGTATTATTTCCTCAGTCGTCTTTTACGATAATTGCAGAAGATAGGTGTGGTGAATTTTATTTTTACTGTATTACCACGTGATGTGACTTACTATTTAGTACTAGTTACCTTTACAATAGGAAGCTCGTGTTTTAACCTTCACTTCAAAAAAGACGAAGTTCTCAATTCGACAGTTTTTTAATGTTACCTTAGAACTTTCGACTAAGTGAACCAATTTTTATTATTCTTTTTTATTTGAGAGCTGGTGTTTCCATTGTAGTCCAATTTCTATTTGGTCCATTTCTGACAATGGCATCCGTGAGAAAACGGTTAAAGTTGGATTTTTATGATCAGATTTATTACAATTACCGCAAAGATAAAATTATATATGTATATATTAAAAGATTTGATTTACGACTTAATATAAAAAATATCATCATAATCCTCATCTCAGCCCATATACGTCCCACTGTTGGACTTGGGCCTCCTCCATAATGGAAGGGTAATTGACATACTATACCACGCTGGTCAGACGTGTTGGTATTGGGTTTTATTTCGAGTTTTCCTTCTCTCGCATAGATGTTATATGCGTTTTGTAACCCTTAGTCGTCTCGTACGATCACCCACGGGTAAGATAGGGGATGGTGAATTGTATTCTTACTACGGAATCACACGGAAGATAAAAAATATAAATGTAACATATTAAAAAAATAGTGCTGTAATGCAATGTAATATATATAAATACAAAAATAAATATTTCATATATGTATTTACATACATGAAACTTAACTGCTTTATATAAAATTCAACGTTGTTAAATTCATTTTATTGCGTCAACAAAACAAATCGTTTTATATACAGATTTAAATTTCAGTGTTCCGCCGAAGGCTGAATATCCCAAGCGTAATAAGGCGATGTTTTTATTACAGTAGGCCCTTGTAATAAGCGGACACTCGCTGTTTGTTCACAAACAATCTCATCCTAATTCGTAATTTTACACCTATATCCGCCAGCAAATATAACAAAATTACCCAGAGTAAATAAGTTGAAAAAAAACAAGATATACGACCATAATTAGATTTTTTTTATATAAATTAAAAGTCATCGTACTCTCATGTCGTTACTCCCAATAGTTAAGTAGAAGTCATATCTACATATATTATACAACTTTAGACAGCCGCAATAAAAGGCGAGCCTGGACATCTGTCGGAAATAGAGAACTGTGGGCTTAGCACAAAAATTTGCGTCAAAGTATTAGTATCGTTATCGAAACCAATATGTATGTATTTGAAGCAGTACCTCTGTTCTCCAATAGAGGCGCTGCTCTAAATTCCATACAAATTAGTTTCGATCACGATACGAATACTTTTTAGATAGATATAATAAAAGGCGAGTCTAGTCAGCTGTCAACATCTGTCAAAAATTCGAGAACTGTGAACTTAACGCGAATATTTGCGTCAAAGTATTGGTATCGTTTTTGAAACCAATTTGTAAGGATTTGGAGCAATAGCCCTATCATCTGATAGAGGCGCTACAACAAATCGCCATACAAATTGGTCTCTATAACGATACTAATACCTTGACGCAAATATTTGTACCCACTGTTACTTAAGTCCAGAAAGATTTCATGCTTGTTTCTGCAACTGACGAACGAGACAGACCAATTTTAAAACATAATGTAATTAAGTAATCGAATTGAAACTGCCTGTGAATTATGTCTTATATATAAATTTCTAGCGTACTGTTATAACCATACAATGTATGCCAACCTGATGACGTAGCTCTCAGCCCCCTCTGCCGGTATGACGCTAACCATTTGTGTCACATCAGCACTTTTAGCATGAAGCTCGATGCAGAGCGCTCAAGCGTCAGTCTAGACTTCGACTCCGCGAAGAACGATTGCATTCAGGGTTCCCTTGCCATACTTGTCGTAGTTCGTAATTCATTTATTAATAAACATTTTAATTTCAATTATAATTCTTTTTTAAAACGACCTCGGCAAGGGACCCTATAACATTTGGTGGCAGCGGTGGGATACGGATATCTTCAGTGCCGATTCGCGTAAAACCTCTATTAAATCACAAATTGTGAAAATTCGCCGTATCCTGCAAATCAAACGAAAAGAGTACAAACTCTTCGGTGTCTATGAATGACACATTCTGCGGTATCCCGAGCATCCTGCAATCATCCAGTGGGCAGCATCGCGCAATCCGCGCAACCTTCGAGTAGCCGGTCGTGACATACGACCATCCTGCGAGTAACCCTGCTAGCAGCATCCAACGAGTATCCTTCAAGCATCCAGTGCATTCTACACTCCTGCGAGTATCTACGAGTATTCCTCGTCCTTTCTACGTAGTGTTATACGTCCTATCATTCTCCGACCCGCAAGTGTTCCGCGTTGTGTCAATAGTGTCCTGTGAAATCATAGTGCGGTCCGTGTGTACGTGACGCTATGCAGCTTATCTAAGGCCTGACCTTTATCGCCGTCTACATGTTCCAGTAAGTCAACGAACATTTTTATTGTGTAACTTTACTCTTATACCTCTTATTGTTCTATATTTTATATTATTTTAATGTTTTTGTTCAAATATTATGCCTAAAGTGCCTAAAGTTGAAGATAGTAAATTACAAATTGAAATTTTTGATATTGCGGAGCAAAAGTCTGCGATCACTTCGCCTAGATTAACTAGAAAATCAGTTGCGGAAATGGAACTAAACATTTTGTTAAAATTCGTTAAACCTTTTGACGGCAGTCGCGAATAATTAAATTCTTTCATTACTAATTGTAATAATGCTTATGAATTAGCATCCGATTCACAGAGACCAATTCTTTTTAAATACATTTTATGCCAGCTTACGGGAAAAGCTGAAACCGCCTGCTCTATAAAAGAGTTTTCTTCGTGGGAACAATTGAAAGAGTTCCTTAAAACACAGTTTTCTGAGAGAAAACATTATACACATTTATTAACCGATCTCCAGGAAGGCAAACAAAGTCAGACGGAAAATGTCAGCCAATTCGCACTAAGGATGGAAACTTATCTTTCTCAACTACTTATCGAAATCTCGCTCTCTAATCATAAGGTGAAAGAAATACCTGGCCGTACAGCGGCTATGGAAGACTTAACGCTCCATCATTTCCTCATGGGTCTTCACCCTCGTATATCAAACATTGTTAGGTGCAGAGCCCCTAAAACGTTTAATGAAGCCGTAAATTTGGCTGTTTCTGAGGAGCGTATGCAACAAACGCTATATAAGCGAACAAATATTCCCAGCTCGCCCCTGGAAAAGGAAAATAAAATTCGGTTCAAACCGAAATTCTCTGCTCAAAATCAAATGACAAAAGTCAAATCACCGCAATCCTCTTTTATTAAATCAAATCCAATCCTCGAATGTAGGTATTGCAAGGAAGTCGGACATGACATAAACAATTGCTTAAAGCGTCAACTCTCTCACAAACGTTTCGCTTCCTCTTAACCACAAAAGGATATCTATAATAAACCCTCGGAGTCGCAACCCCATAAATCTCCTACGGTAAACTTCGTCAGTGAAGATAACGACGAAGAGCAGGTTGAACCTGAATACAAAAGTACCGAGAAAGAAGAAATCCCAGAAGATTTAAACCTATAAACGTCCTGCAACCGTGTCGCACAGGACGTAAGGTCAAAGTCGGCACAAAGCCTAATCAGTCCCAAAATGGACATCACACACCTAAGGATATACGATAGGGTAACCAGCCCCAAAATGGAAACCTTAGGCGCACTCTCAAAGAGGTTGTACATCAGGGTAACCAGCCCCTAAACGGGAACCTCGCTCCTGCCGCCAAGGTTATACGACAGGGTAACCAGCCCCAAAGTGGAAACCTTAGGCACTCTCTCAATGAGGTTGTACATCAGGGTAACCAGCCCCAAAACGGGAACCTCACTCTTGCCGCTGAGGTTATACAACAGGGTAACCAGCCCCAAAGCGGCAACCTCGCAGCAACTAAGGTTATACAACCGGGTAACCAGCCCCAAAGCGGAAACCTTACAAAACACAAGGTTATACAACCGGGTAACCAGCCCCAAAGCGGAAACCTTACAAAACACAAGGTTATACAACCAGGTAACCAGTCCCAAAGCGGAAACCTTACAAAACACAAGGTTATACAACCGGGTAACCAGCCCCAAAGCGGAAACCTTACAAAATACAAGGTTATACAACCGGGTAACCAGCCCCAAAGCGGAAACCTTACAAAACACAAGGTTATACAACCGGGTAACCAGCCCCAAAGCGGAAACCTTAGTATACAAGCCCCGGAGCCTAAAGAAATTTACGAGGTAAATATCGACACCTCGAAAAAACTTTTACCTCATATTTTAGTTGAAACAGACGTTTCTGACATACCACTTACATTATTAGTCGACTCAGGAGCGGCTATCTGTTTATTGAAACAGTCCAGTATCCGACACCCATTAAAGTTAAACAAAAAACCCATAGGTATCAAAGGAATTGATCCTGGCGAAGAAGCTACTCAAACATTAGGCCATTTTAATTTAAGATTTAAAGCATCTGGAGAGAAAAACATATGTCATAAATTTCATGTCATTGCTGACATTAACTTGCCGTATGATGGTATCATAGGTAACGATCTCTTAACCGCACACGGCTGCAATATAGACTACAGTCGCGACGTCCTAAAAATAGATGATCTCTAAATTAATATTCACTTCTTTGATCCCTGCTATATCATACCAGCACGATCAGAAACAGTGATTGAGTGTGCCGTTATAAACCCTAATCTAAACGAAGGCGCGATAATAGACCAGCATCTCTCTAAAACCCTTCTCGTGGCAAATTGTTTAGTTAAAGTGAAAGAAAATAAAAGAATTAATTTAACTGTTGTCAATATTTCCGATAAGCCGGTTAAAATAAAACGAGACATAAAATTTCATCTTCACCCAATAGAGACTTATTCTATGCAACCATTTTGCACTCAAAACGCATCTAAACGAGCAAAGGAAGTACTTGGCCTATTAAGAACATCTCACCTCAACGAAGAAGAGGCAAACGCCCTCCTCGAATTATGTTCAGATTATTCAGATATATTTCACTTACAAGATGAACCCCTCTCCTTTTGCCCGGCTATCCAACATGAGATTAAAACCAACAGCAATACTCCCATAAGTACCAAATCGTACCGTTTTCCAGAGTGCCACAAGAAAGAGGTGGAAACTCAAATAAACAGAATGCTGGAACAGGATATCATAACTCCTTCATCGTCACCATGATCTTCTCTAATCTGGATAGTTCCAAAGAAGTCTGATGCCTCTGGCCAAAAGAAATGGCGCATAGTTATCGACTATAGAAAACTCAACGATATTACAATTGGCGAAATTTACCCCATACCACAGATAACGGAAATTCTCGACCAACTCGGTAAGAGTCAGTATTTCACCACCCTCGATCTTTCATCAAGGTTTCACCAGTTATTATTTAAGCCAGAAGACGCAGCTAAAACCGCATTTTCTGTACCCCAGGGACACTTCCAATTCAACCGGATGCCTTTCGGTTTGAAAAACGCCCCTTCCACATTCCAAAAGCTCATGAATAACTGTCTCACGGGACTGCAAGGCTCCCGTTGCTATGTGTATTTAGATGACATCGTTCTATACTCATTTGACCTCCGTTCAGCTATTGAAAACCTCAAAGCTGTCTTCGACAGACTCCGCCAATATAATTTAAAATTACAACCAGAAAAATGTGAATTTCTCCGCAAAGAAGTCGCATATTTAGGCCATATCATCACTCAAAATGGTGTGAAACCAAACCCGGATAAGGTCAAAGCCGTTGCACAATATCCTACTCCGAAATCACCTAAAGATATTAAATCCTTTTTAGGACTAGTATCGTATTACAGACGTTTCATACCCAATTTCTCTAAACTTGCTAAACCTCTCACTTTGTTGCTTAAAAAAGATGTCTCCTTCATCTGGACGAATGAACAACAGATTAACTTTGAAACGCTAAAAAACAAATTAATAGAAGCACCAATACTAGCTTATCCGGATTTCAATCAACCCTTTCTACTAATATGCGACGCATCTAATTTCACCATATCAGCCATCCTGTCACAAGGCCCCATAGGTAACGACCGGCCGATCGCCTATGCATCGCGCACCTTAAGTAAAGCCGAAATAAACTATAGCGTGACAGAGAAAGAATGTTTAGCTATAGTGTTTGGAACAAAAACCTTTCGTCCTTACATATACGGCCGTCATTTCACTATTATAACCGACCATAAACCTCTCCAATGGTTATTTAACTGTAAAGATCCTGGTTCCCGACTCATCCGTTGGAGATTAAAATTAGAAGAATTTGAATACAGTATACAATATAAAAAGGGAAAAATAAACGCAAATGCAGACGCTTTGTCCAGGTACCCCGTTAATCCTGTTCAACCTTCCACAAGTGAAAGACCAACTAGTAGTACGCAAGACTCCGACACCATTACACACAACACAACCTCCGCGCAACTAGAAGATCCCTTCTAAACCCGGAAAACCTCGATAAAGACTTAATTGACTTGCTGACGTCACCTACGTCAATCTCAACAGACAACCTGGACCCTGATATTCTCGTTGACTGCACTACCCCAGATCTTCAAGACATTGGATCCCCTGATCCTAACCTACCGGTAACGCCACCACAACCGTTACCAGAAAACAGTATACCCCCAGAAACCGAAATCAACCCAGACGACAATTCTACCACTCACCCGACGCCATTAAATGCCGATTACACAACCTTTTTGAAAAACATGGCAGACCAAACCAAATCTTTTAACACTAATATAATAGAACGAAACGAAAACTTATTAAAAAGCTCTAGCAAGACAATACTAATCCCCACTTCCTTAGATCTTGACACATCGAATCCTTACCTAGAAGAAATACTAGGGAACCTAGAAAATAGGGACGAAATAATTAACCAAGAAAAGCAATTGCACAACTTCACTACATTCACCTTAAATAATAAAAATTATTTCCTCTTATATACAAAAGTACACCATTTCGACCAAACAACATACCAAGAAATATTTCAAACATTAAAACTAATCCGTAACGAGCTAATTAACACACCGGAAATTAGCGAAATAGCTATATCTGACTTTCGGGACCCCTTCGAAAAACACAGTTTTATTAAAATTTACAATATACTTAATTATCTCTTTGACAACACCAACATAAATATTACTATTTTTCATAATAGCATAACTTACCCTTCACCTTCAGAAGTAAAGAGAATTTTGTACGACAACCATAACATACCGGTTGCCGGCCACCTAGGTGTAAGCCGTATGTATAACAGACTTAAAGAACTCTATTACTGGAAAAACATGCGTAGTGACGTAGAATCATACGTAAGAACGTGTAAATCCTGTCAGGAGAATAAAGCTCTTCGGAAAATAAATCGAGCTCCTATGCAGATAATCAGCACTTCAACAAAACCCTGTGAACGCATCTCACTAGACATAGTAGGGCCCTTACCCGAATCCGGTACCGCTAAACTAAAATATATATTAACCTTACAGGATGATTTCACTAAATTTTCATCAGCTTACCCCTTACGCAGTACAACCGCCGAAGAAACTAGCGAGAGCCTTCTACATTTCATATCAGTATTCGGTATACCAAAAATGATATTAACCGACCAAGGATCTAATTTTACATCCGATTTATTCAAACGTACATGTGATTTCCTAAAAATAAAACAGCTGTGGTCGAGTCCATACCACCCACAGACCCAAGGATCTCTAGAAAGATCCCCTTCAACCTTAAAAGAATATCTAAAATCGTTTGTAAATAATGAACAAACAAACTGGCCTCGTTATGTTTACACAGCTATGTTAACCTACAATACGACTGTCCACTTCACAACGCACTATACTCCTTATGAACTAATGTTTGGTAACAAACCCCATATACCAAATTCTATATGCAATGAACAGTTAGGCGCTACATATCCGGACTATGTACGAATGTTACAAAATCGAATTAAATTCTCGCGTGATAAAGCGTTAGAGTACATACAGAGGTCTAAATTAACATCTAAGAATTATTATGACTCACATACTCGCCCTATACAATACAAAATAGGCGACTATGTTTATTTAAAAAACCACCTTAGACTCAGGAAGGCCTTATCACCGATATGGAAAGGACCATACAAAGTAATCAAGGTTCATGGGAATAATACACTATCGTTACTAATAAACAGACGGCACGTGCGTCATCACAATGATGAAGTTAAACTCGCCGATACAACCAACAATCTGTAAAAGAAATATACACGGACCTTTTTACATGATATACTTATATATATATATATATATATATATATATATATATTGTATACATATTATACACCCCATCAATATACCTATATACAGTACACCGTTTGTTTTACTTATATACTACATGCATATAGCTAAATAACATATTTATACCATATAATTAGTTTGATAATTAGTTACACCCATATTCTACGATTAGCTACATATATATAAATCAGTAATAACATATTAACACAATATGAGAGAAATTACAACAACACTACATATTTCGAGCTTAAAATAGTTTAACGCGTAAATAAGCTATGAATTCATTATAAATAAACACTACAAATAGCATATTTTAATCAAAATTATACCTAAGTATAATACTTGCAAGGTATTGTTCATACCTTATTAAATTATTGAATAATTACCATACAAATACTTATATTAGATTATATATATTATAATATATATAATTAATATATATATATATATATATATATATATATATATATATATATATATATATAATTATATATATTAATATATACATAAAATATTACAAATACACTATTGATTATTTATTCTATTTTTTTTATTTAACTGGTTCGTTAAAGACCACCCATATTTTAAGCCTTTCCGCTCATTGCTTATCACCGTTGCGAATAAATTAATCAGTTAGTATATGTACTTGCAGTGCCTCAGCGGAACTCCAAGAACCTAACGAGTGTGTCCAACCAATTACCACGAGTCCTGGGATATTTTTCGATTACATAGGTAAATTAAAATTTAACAATGGCATCCTAAACGTTGTTATGCCAATGGAAATTTCATATTTTGAACCACATATAGAAAACCTCAACCTAGCATTAGAGACAGTTTCCACCCTGTGCAAACAACCCGGCTTTATAAAAACATCTGAATGCGAGAGTACATTCGAACCACTGATGGTACAACAATGTAATATAGTTAAACTGTTTGGTTCCATATCACATCTGATAGACAATAGATCCAGGCGAGGAGCTTGGATTGGCAGAATAGGAACCGTCCTAAAGACAGTATTTGGCACTTTAGACGAAAATGACTCATTTGAATATGACCAAGCAATCCATTCTGTACAAGAAAATCAAAAGAATTTATTGTCACTTATTAAAAATAACATTTTGGTTACTAATTCGGTCATATCCACTTTTAATAATAGTCTTTATAAAGTAAAACAGAACGAAATAAAATTAAATAATGCTATCGGCGAACTCTCTTTAAAGATGTTGAATTTAACCAGTACTTTAGCGTTACGAACTCATTTTGATTTTATCCTTAACACTTTTGAAACATCCATGGTCACCCTATCATTTCAACTCGAAGACATTATAAACGCGATAATGTTTTGTAGTCAAAACATCCTACATCCAGCAGTTGTATCCCCTACTGTAATATACCGAGAGTTGGCCGATAACATGAGGCACTTTGCCAATGATTTAAATTAACCTATGCACTTAGATATAAGTTCCATTCATTTAATTGTTAAGGTCTCTACTTTATTATGCTACTATTTTAATTATAAGCTTGTATTTTTATTACGTATTCCTTTAGTTTCTAATCAAGAATACACACTGTTTAATAATATTGAACTACCAACACCGCACAATATATATACGCACGATATATTTAGTCTTATAGGACCCAGTACCAGATACATTGCTATCACCAAAGATAAATCAAACTATTGTACCTTGGAATCTTTGGAAAATTGTAAAATATTAAGCCCTGCCGAATATCTGTGTGATATCCCAATAATCTACAAAGCAGACACAAAACCCAACTGTGAAAGCGAATTAATATCCAAGACATTAACCGATACTCCTCTGCAATGTAATATTAAATTTATTTTTGGTAAATTAAATATATTTAAACCGCTATCTAATAACTGGTATCTCTACGTACAATCCGAACCACTAAAATGATCATTAGATTGTCAAAATAATAGGCAGATTCAAGAAATTAATATCGTTGGAATTGGAATACTTTCTATACCAAATAAATGTGTAGCTTATTGTAAAGGTACTACCTTGTTACCCAAATACCATAACATTCTTAATTTAACGTCACCAATCAAGCTGCCCGATTTTAACTTAATAAATAGCAATTGTTGTAGTATACATAGAATTAACTACATGATAAATAATTTATCCCATACTAAATTAGAAGACATCCATTTAAAAGATATAAACCACATTCAAAGTTTAACATCCAAACTTCTATCAGAAGCCAATAAAATTAGAGACACCTCTCACATAGTGAAATATGGGATACATTATTCAATAGCTACTAGTATAACAGTGTGTATCATTATTTTGTACCTTAGTTATAAGATTATTTTATCTTTTTGTAAACCTGGATGCAACCTTCGTAAATATAGGTTTTGCGAATCGCCCAAAATAGAATCGAGCAACATAGAGTTGGAAGAAGATATTCAAGTCATTCCAGCTCCAACCCTAAGAACTTCAATTTAAAATTAACTTCAGATGTCACCCCGAAGTTCACTCCAAGAGGGGAGGTGTTATAACCATACAATGTATGCCAACCTGATGACGTAGCTCTCAGCCCCCTCTGCCGGTATGACACTAACCATTTGTGTCACATCAGCACTTTTAGCATGAAGCTCGCGATGCAGAGCGCTCAAGCGTCAGTCTAGACTTCGACTCCATGAAGAACGGTTGCATTCAGGGTTCCCTTGCCATACTTGTCGTAGTTCTTAATTCATTTATTAATAAATAAACATTTTAATTTTAATTATAATTCTTTTTTAAAACGACCTCGGCAAGGGACCCTATAACAGTACGTGTGTATGTCACTGAACTCCTCCTAAACGGCTAGGCCGATGTTGACGAAATTTTTTGTGTGTGTTCAAGGGGATTCGAGGATGGTTTAGATTCACAATTGGACCCGGTAGGTGGCGCTGTTCGGGCAGGACAATAACATGACTTGAGAACGACTTTACCGATTTCGTCCATCTTTTTATTAGTTTTCTAATACTTTGAAAATGTCATTAATGGAAAAGAAATTAAGAAAGTTGCACAGAAAATTAGAAAATTTAAGAAAACTTAACATTTATATACGCTTTTCTAATGTAACCTATTTTTATATATATATTATCGTTTTTTTATGATAACCCCAGTAAAGGAAGTGCCATGGCATTTTATTTTTACCCCGACATCATAATTGCAGATTTTATACCTAATTAATAATTCATAAATAGTATTAACGTAATATTTATTTAATTTTTCTATCTTTTAAAATTCTTTCTGATGATGTAGCTAAGAATATTATTAATCTAAGTACTGTATACAAAATAAGCCTTTTTAGAATTCTGACCTAAAATCATTCCATCTAGACAGATTAGTTAGCAATCACATCTTGGAAGGAAGATTAGGAAAGAAAGCAGTCAGACAAACTGAAACATCTAACCATCAAGCGATCTACGTCTACTGTTGGATATAGATCGCATAGAGGGCAAACGCTACGCTTGGCCAGCGGGTTGGTAATCGCAATTCATGTTATGAGATTCCCAAGAGAGTATTGCTGTCTATTTTGCTGATTATTACTTAGTCGTTCTTACGATACCCAAGAAAAGTACGGGCTAGTGATACATTACATTTATTTGTCACCCAAATCATAACAAGTATTCAAAATCTCTAAATTAGTGCTTGTTTACCTTTTTGATATTTTAATCTCATATGTGAGAGACGACTAAGGGATGTAATATGCACATAAGATCTCTGCAAGAGAAGGAAGACTCGAAATGAAACCCTATACCAACATGTCTGACCAGCATGGTATAGTAGGTCAAACTCCCTCCCGTTGTGGAGGAGGCCCGACAGACCCCAACAGTGGGACGTATGTGGGCTGCGATGATGATGATGATGTGAGAGTTAGTACTTAATTTTACCCGCAATTCAAGTTGAATGTGAGCAAGGAAGTAGGCAGCAGTATTCTTCTAAGCAACTCAAGATTGCATTGTGTCTACTTACCGCCGAGATCTATTAATCCGACAATGTCAATTAAACTTTCATTTATTTCAATAATAAGTACTGAATGATTCTGTTACTCCAAAGGGCCTTCATATTATGATTAGCGTAGATATTTTATTTCGCCGGCGTAATTACCCGCAGGTTCTGCATCCAATTAATAATGTATGTTTGATGTGTTACGGCCACAAGTCGATTATCTTCTGTCAATAGCCGTGCACCAGTCCATCCGGGGTAATACGACTCTCGCAAAAAAAATGACACTTGGGCACTAGCAATTTGTTACTGCACTTCATTCGGTGAGCAAAAAGGGTGTTTACATGAGGAGCGTTGCATTGGTGACTGAATCTTTAGCATCACCGAACCTCATTGCACCCATTCACACTCCCTTCATTCTCTTCATGCTCGTTTGTCACTAATATCTATAAAAAGACTCTTTTATCTTCTTAAATCAATTTTAATAACAGAATAACTGTGATAATTTCGGCTAAAACTTCTAAATGTACTGAGAAAATAATTTAAATCATCATCATAGCATTTCAGCTCATATACGTCCCATTGTGGGGCTCGAGCCTCCTCAATGACCTACCATGCTGGTCAGAAGTCTTGATATAGGGTTTCATTTCGAGTTTTCCTTCTATCGCATAGATGTTATATGCATGTATAATCACTCAGTCATCTTTTACGATACCCACGAGTAAGATAGGGAGTGATGAGTAATATTCTTTTTCCGTCACTTCACGGCGAAATAATAAATAATATAAATATGATTTCTTATTAATATGCTGAACATAGAATGTTGTAAATTTGTATTTAAATTTATTCTCGTTTCTGTGATATGCAAAAGTACGTTGATGCTTTAACTACCAGAGAGTTGACAGCAACGATCCAAGAAATTAGGCATGTCAAAATTAAATATGACATTAACATCGAGCTGAGTACGTCATATATTATAACTGCATTAAAAATTACATATTCATGAGAGAAACTGCCGAGTGCGACTGGTGACGAATTCAACGACTTATCCAGCACATAAAGTTTATCCCATGAATATGTAGCTATATAATATATACATATATAATTATGAAGAATTTGTATTATAAAGGCCAATAACACCGGATTTCTCAAGTCAAAATTATAAAACGATAGCGTAGTGGTATCTAAGTGCCAGCCTTCATTGAAAAATCTTGGCTTTCAATTCTACTGCAAGTTTTTGTTTGATTTGTTTGTAAAAATACACAATTTTTTTCATATTATAATGTTTTGTCTTTAATTAGGAATTCATAATTAAGAATTTATTTAATAATTAACTGTCAAAATAATTACAATGACGAGTAATATAACAATTCTATCGCCTTTCTTTTCCTTGGGTGCCGTGAAAAATCACTGAGGGATAGATAACATCCGTATGGGAGAAAGAAAACTCGATAAAAATCTCTATGTGAACTCGTCTGACCAGCGTGGTATAGTAGGTCAACCGTCCGTCTCTTATGTGATAGCTCAAATTGGACATATATAATGACTTCTGATGCTTACGGAAGTATTACACATCTATACCAATAAATAAAATTGGAGTGTCTGTTTGTAATGCCAAAATAATAGGCTTTTTTCATGCTCACACGGTTATTTGCCCGACACCTGTGCCTAAAATAGCCATTAAAAAATTTTTGTCTGTCTGTCTGTCTGTTTGTTCCGGGTAATCTTCAAAACGGCTGGACCGATTTCAAAAATTCTTTCACCTATGGAAAGCTATAATATCAGGGCGTAAACTAAGCTATATTTTATCCCGGTATTTCCACGGGAACGGGAACTACGTGGGTAAAACAACTATAACCGAAGCGAAGCGAGGTCGGGTTGCTAGTTATAAATAAAACTACTTTACGGATTTTTTTACGTCCGCCCGAGACTACGAATGCTGTAAAGTATTTGAAACGTCGGGCAATCATAAATTAAATACAAACGCGATAAAATCCGTAGTTTTATTTACAATGGACATATATAGGTTGAGAAGAGGAAAAACACTTTGAAAAATGTATTTAACGTAAAGGTACATCCTAGATATATATCTAAATGGAGTATTCCATATCACGTATTTAAACGCTTCAATTCATAAATATTTAAGGCTATAAAAGAAAATATTTTTAAGTAAAATAACAAAGCTATACTTTAGCGTTCCTTCTTTGCAACTACTATATACAACATTGCCGTTGTCTAAATAAAAAATCAATATTACAATCAGTTGCGACTTTCTTCCTCACAGTCCATTTGCGCTAAGGATGTAGTGCTTTCTTAAGGGGATCGCCTTGGCTCTTATTTTGGGATCCTTTAGAACCACACTTGAAGAACGGCGTGCCGCCTTTAGGGCCCCGCTTCCGCCCCTCCGAGAAATGCCCGAGATAAGAGAGACATTTTGGCGCCATTCATGTTTATGGTAGGGCAAATGGCTCTAGAATACTGCGCACTTATTATAAACAAGTATCCACACAATATATAATAATATATTTGAAAAGGATTCAAAATATATGGTAAAAATAAATTTTCAATAAGAGGTTACATTTTTACGGATATTTAGAAAACGTTTTAGTTGAATGTTTTATTTATAAATGGATATCAATGATGATATTAAGTGACAATGAAATGTCACTGTAAAAGGATCCAGTTTTAAATAAAATAAAGTAAATTCTATATTCTTTTCTATATTTCTCTCTTAAAATCTCTATATAATTTGAGGTCGCAGAACTAACGATATCTTAGAGTCCTTCGTTATTTCGAGTGTGAAGAGACGGGGTGCGGTGATATTACATCATTTTAGAAAATATAGTCTTCGTAAAATTTTACGAGAACCATTTTAGGATGGGGCGTTCAAAGCAACGTTCATTATCGGGGCGCCTATGCGAAGTAGTCTTATGCGTTGCTACAGTTTTGTCCTAGTCGTAGAGTTCAATTACTGCCTTAAATGTTAGTCTCGTTCTATTAGAAGCAATGTTTTGTAATACTAACACAAGTCTAATAACATTAAAATTCCTGCTATAAAGACAAAATTTATATATAAATTAGATGCATATATTGTTTCATAATGGAAAACATTTTTTTTTTACGGAATAACAAAAAGAAATATTTGAATCTTATCATATAATGATATGACTTTTTATGATACAATTATTAAAACGAAGATCAGGATAATAATAAAAACAAAAAGAGTATATTACGCAACAGAAATAAAAGTTAATAGGAATGATGGCAACAATGGCGTAGTGGTATAGGTACTTATGCCTGTGCCCACAGTCACGGGTTCGTTTCCAAGCATAACAATTCATTGCGCTATACTTAAATTATTGTTTGGAATATAGTTGTAATATGTGTAGCTTTTATATTTATAAGGTATCCTAATTTTCAAGCACTCATAAAATCGCCTACGATTGTTTTATATTTCCAGTTGTTTTTTTTTTTTTTTTGTAATAAATAGATGAATGATCTTCGTGTGATGTAATTGTAATAATACAATTCACCACCATTCAGCTTACCCGTGGTCTCGTAAGAGACGACTAAGGGATTAAATATGCATATAACACTTATGCAAGAGAAGGAAAACTCGGAACAAAACTATCTTAACCTGTCTGACCAGCATGGTATAGTATGGTTAATTTCCCTCCATTGTGGAGGAAGCTCGAGCCCAGCGGACGTATATGAGACGAAATCAACGAATGGAGATGAATAAGAAAGAGTAATTTAATCTTTTATTATTATTATTAATTAGCATCACCCCTCTCTTATCCCAAATACTGGTGTCCATTCAATAGGCACTTTTTTTCACAGTATTGCAAAGTTATTGAAATTAGTTTTACGACCGGTCGCTGCCTGACCCTTGGGTATGTAATTGTTGACTAGACGGCATCAGATAGTGCTAGCCCTAGATTATTTAAAGCACTTAATCGTCTTTTGAAACACCCACGAAAAATAATATTGATTTTTTTTTAATATCCATGCACATATATAACAGCTAGCTATATTTGTGACTCAGTCTACAGAGAATTTTGTATGAACATTAATATTATTATCCGTGTGGTGACGGAATAAGAATACAAATCACCACTCCCTATCTTGCCCATGGTAGTCGTAAAAGACAACTAAAGGATATAATATGCATATAACATCTACGCAAGAGAAGGTAAATTCGAAATAAAGCCCTATGCCAACCCGTCTGACCAGCATGGTATAGTAAGGTCAATTTCCCTCCTATTATAGAGAAGGCTGGAGCCCAACAATGGGACATATATGAGCTGAAAAATGATGACGATTTATATTATTAAAATCATCCTGTATATAATTACATAATATAAAATATTTTCATAGTCAGATTAAAAAAAACAGCCCATTCGTTTTTGCGCATTTCGCGAACAAAATATCAGAAGGACAAAGCTTACAACAATAATTAGAACGTATTATCCCACCTATTATCTTAAATGTAATCTCAATATTCAATATATAGATTTTGAGCTCTTTTCGGGTAAAGCTCTATTTCAACCGTTAAAAACATTTGTCATCATCACCTTAGGTCATATACTGCCTACTGCTGCTTAAGCCTCCTCTAAAAAGAGATAAATCAATATAATCCACTCTAATTGGACGGGCTGTTATAGGGGGTTTTATGTTAAGTTTTTCATCTGTTACATTGATGTCATCTGCGATTATATCTTTTAATCAACTTTTACAACAACCACGGGAGAGAAAAAGGACAGTGAATTGCATTCTTCTCTATTATCTAAAATACCGAAAAGCAAAATTACTGCCTACTTACTATACCTGTATAACAAAATAACCAGGTTTTAAGTGCGTCCTCCGAGACACTTGACAAAGTTTTTATTTCGTCAAACTGATAATTTAATTTTTTGTTTTATTGTCCTAAAGCTCTAGAGATTTATAGCTAACCACTTTGCATTAATTTCGCATTCATTACAGATCTCTTGAATATTGGGCGTTATTTTTTGTAGAGAGATGGATTGTAAATTACAGGAAAGTTATGTACAATGTTTATGCAAATAGTATTCAAAATGTTATTTCAGATTTATTGGTTCGTTTTTAGCAGTATTTACATAAGAATTTCGTTTTAAAGTGATTAAATCATTGCCCATGTGTTAACGTACATCTAGAGACGTGGCAGCGTGTCAAGCCAAGTTGAAGCAAAGAGCGTACCGATGTATATTTATACAAACCATTTCGAGTCACTTTAGCACTTCCTAGCTCACAAACGGTTTTGTTTTTAATGCAAATGGTGGCAAACGATCAAACAGTACACCTGCTGGTAGGTGTTGCTGCCACTCATGGACCTTTGCTAGGCCACTGCCTGCCGTGAAGAAAGTGTGAATTCATGCAATAAGGTTCGGTGTGAAACCTTTAGCATCACCAAAACCCACCATACGCAAAAACCCTTAGAAATTTGGCCTTCCGGCTCTCTCGCTCGCCAAACGAAGCGCAATAACAAATCGCTACTATACAGACGTCGATTTAATGCAAGAGTGTGGTACTATCCCGGAAGGACTGGCCCGCGGCTGTAGACAGATAACTGTCAACTATTTGGTTTTATCACTATTAATTATTATAAACGCACCATCCACTAGTGAAGCTAGGATTCTAAATTTCATAAACACAGCTTAAATAGTTAATATCTAAATACATAATGTCCAAAATTGTCATTTTTATGACTTAATGAATAAAATATAAATCAAAAACCGTCCGTATAACCTAGAATGTTGAAATTATTTGTTTCATCATCATCACCAATATATTTCATATTTATATTTTCCCCAGCATAAAATATTACCACATAAAACGACCTATTGAATTAAATCTTGAAAATTATAGATTAGACTAGATTAGTAGACTAATTAATTGTAATTTGTTAGTATATTAAATAGTTTAAACTTAGTAAACCAAAGGAGT
This sequence comes from Lymantria dispar, assembly GCA_032191425.1. Lineage (NCBI taxonomy): Eukaryota > Metazoa > Arthropoda > Insecta > Lepidoptera > Erebidae > Lymantria > Lymantria dispar. The sequence goes on from CM063441.1 coordinate 25,483,890, forward strand.
TAAGGTCACAACCATGTCGTATTCTCTGGAGTTTGGCGCAAACCGCACATAGCTTAAGTGAACCATTAATGAAGATTAATGTATAAAACGACTGAACTACACCATGTTACTATACGTAAATGTTTGAATGAATACCTACATGTCACAGCTGAGAATATTACATGATTTTATTATATTAATCATCATTACTGTACATTAGGTTTATTTAACACGGTAGGTGACCAAGCTGAGTAAAATTTCATGTCCGTCATGTTTTATCATTATATTTGTGTAAAAGCAAAAGGAAAATTATGTCCCTCTCGAAGTATTAAAAGGTAAAATACGAAACTAAATATATAAAATGGTTGAAATGGACATTGTGTATTTATTTCCCCAATGCTTGTTCGACGACCAATGTGGCCTGCCCATTGCCACTTCAGCGTGCTAATTTTGTGGTATATGTCACATACACCCCTTCTTCTACGGTTTTGCGTATTACAGATTTTATTACGTAGAGAAATACGGAGCATAGGTCTCTGCATAGAACGTTGAGCGACTTTAAGCGATTTTATGAGGCCGATATTTAGAGACCACGTTTCAGTGCCGTAAGAGATTCCGTCATAATATGGTAAAAGCCTTAAACTTAACTGATCAGATAGGTTGGCCCCTATGGTAAAAAACCCCTATGGTTTATTTCAAGGTGTCCTTTTCCTATAGTTATTTTAAATAATTATACATAACTGGATATTCACGAAATCACTCACCTTCAATTTGCAGACGATATTTTCGTTATACCAGAATCTATGGACGACCTTGGCACCACGCTCAACGATCTCAGCAATGTATCCCTACTCTTGAGTTTACGAAAAAACATGGACAAGACCAAAGTCATGGCAGATGCCCACTGGTCTTAGTTGCCAATGCAAATCTCGAAGTTCTCAATCATTAGGTTTAATTTAGAATAATGATGTTGATGATCGATAAAAAAAGAGGTAGTGACGGATCGCATTCTTAAAATATCACCCACTGATTCAATGAACTAGTACATACATATATCATCATCATCATCATCATCATCGCAGCCCCCATACGTCCTACTGTTGGGCTCGGGCTTCCTCCACAATGGAAGGGAATTTAATCTACTATACCGTGCTGGTAAGACATGTTGGCATAGGGTTTTATTTCGAGATTTCCTTCTCTGGCACAGATCTTATGTGCATATTATATCCCATAAATACATACTTTCTCTAAATTTTCTTTAATAAAATTACTACGATATAATTATCATAATAAATATTTCGTCTTTTCTATAATTATCATAACGCGTCCTATTAATAGCCAAGAGCCTCCTCCATAATAAGAGAGAATTTACTGTACCATAACAAATAGTTTTCTAAATTAGAAACTCAATTTATTTAAAAAGGTAAAAATGATGTCAACAACTACTAACTCCTGTTTTAGAAAATAGGACATATCCAACATGTCTAACAAAAGAATTGATCTTAAGGATTTCAGTCACTTTGATGCCTATTAAATTTTTTTTCATTCTTACCAAGATACCGAACTGCAAACTTATTTGTACAAGCTCTTCACTTTAATTCCTCTATTATTATGGAATCTACATTAACAATTTTTGTATAAGTTTCTTCATTTCAAGTAAAAAGATTTAGAATTCGGTATTATTATGCAAAAAAAATCATTAAAATCCAGAGACCTTTAAATTATTCTTGCTTTTGTCTCTTACTTTTTTAATTAAAAAAAATAGTTTTTCATATTGAACTGTTTTTAAATCCATGCATGATATATGTTGCTACAACGTGGCAAAATATAAATAAAATGATTTTGATAAAATTGATTTGGAAATAGCTTTAAGTTTCCTCCCTTATTTTTAGTTTTATTATCAAAATAAGATGTTACAAAAATAAAATTTCGTGATTTGTCGTCAAGATATTTACTTGAAATATTTTGAGTGAAAAAGTATACAGAATATGCTATAATAGGAAACTTAACTACATATACATATTTATATATCACTTATATAATTACATACATTTTCTTATCAAGCGGATGTTTCATGTAGTTCCCATTGTAACCATAATTGTAGTCTTAATGGACTATAAAGCCCGCGGCAAACGACTATTTGATTAGAACTAAGCATTAACACTACTCATGCCCCAAATTGCCTGCCAACGTCTTAATCCTAGCTTATGTATTGTCAAACTTTAATAAAGATTATCGCCGATAAGCAAAATATTTTGACTAATACGTTATTGGACTAATTGATGGGATGGATTAAAGTCATTTTCGTTCTAACCTTGTTCCAATTTATATAAAGCATTTAAATCGCTATTGAAAAATGAAACTTACATTATTTCTATTTAAATATTAATTGTATGTAATTATTACAATAAATCATGTTATTTAAAATAAATAAAATGCATTTTATTTCACAGGAATTTAATTAAATAGGTGTTTAAAATGAAACAAACCATTTTGCACAATACAACATTAAAGTCGTTTGAGTTTTATTAATACATTTTATTTTACTTTCAGACTTGCCCACACTAACAGATCTATATACCCATATAGATACTACTACTACTACTTGGTATATAATTTTATATTCGATTTTTGCCGAAGTTTCGAACACTTTGCAGCATATGTGATTACGGAAGGACGGTCCTCCCGTGAAAATTCTTCGTTTTGCATTCCATAAAAATATTCTTATTTAAAATGATTTTAATTTTCCACTTATAAATATTTATAAAGGTCCTGTTGAGTGGTGGTGCTTGCGAATACCTATTACAAACCCTTATTTGCTTATTGTTTGTGGATGCATATGATTAGAAGTTTTACATTTAAGTAGGCTAGATCTACAGCGCTACTGCCTTATCAACAATTAATAACCGAGAAAGGTTGACACCAGACGGATAGCAATTAATTTACTTAAAAACAGGTATATGATAATATATGTCTGTAAAGGTCTCCACTTTACCGTGTGGTGTCAGTAAGAATACAATTCACCATATGCATATAATATCTATGCAAGAGAAGGAAAACTCGAAACAAAATCCTATATCATCCTGCCTAACCAGCATGAGGCTAATTGCCCTCCTATTGTGAAGGAGGCTCGAGCACAACAGTGTGACATATATGAGCTGAAATGATAATGATGATACCACACTGGTCAGATGTGTTGTTATAGGTTTATGTTTTGAGTTTTCCTTCGCTTGTATAGATGTTATCATCATCATCATCATCATTTCAGCCTATCGCCGTCCACTGCTGGACGTAGGCCTCCCTCATGTTACGCCACAATGTGCGGTCCTGTGTCGCCTGCATCCAACGACGCCCAGCAACTTTCACCAGGTCGTCGGTCCACTTAGTGGGGGAAGGGTCCTACACTGCGTCGTCCGATACTTGGTCGCCACTCGAGAACCTTTCTTCCCCAGTGGTTGTTGGTTCCTCGAGCGATGTGGCCTGCCCATTGCCACTTCAGTGTGCTAATTCTTTGTGCTATGTCGGTTACACCCATTCTTACACAAGATTCTCTTAAGTTTCCCGAACGCTACCCAACCGAGTTGAATTTGGATAGATGTTATATGCATATTTAATCCCGTAGTCCCGTATTAGTAGTATTCTTACTCGATATAGAAAACATATATTACACATCTTAATATATATATAAATTACCTGTCACGTTGTTTGTCTGCGATCTACTCCTAAACTACTTAACCGATTTTAATCAAATTTGCACACCGTATGTAGTTTGATCCAACTTAAAAGATAAGATAGCTTACATCTTAATTTATGGTCGCAATATTATTTTATTGCCAATTATTTGTATAACCTATATATACCTATTATTTGACATTCACAATTATCTGCTAACTCCAAACGATTTTAACAGATGGCGATATCTGTTGACTGGATTGAGTAATTAGTTAATAAATGGCGCTGCTATGTCAAACCTACAAACGTGTCATATACGATTTTATCTTGCTTTTTTACATAGATGCCATTTGTAAAAAAATATGACGACCTCCATGACAGATGTTCTCCTGCAGTTCCACTTAAATAGTGTAATAAAATGTAATATAACAAAAACATTAGCCACGGCAACGCGTGGCCGGATCTGCTAGTATTTTACTGAAATTTAAATACATAGCGATCTTTTATAGCAATACAATAACTTATACACAAAAACTACAATAATTTATTGTATAGGCGAACCCTATGGATTTTGTAGAATATACGTAGCTGAATCATCAGTAACAGGTTACCGGTTTTCCCCATGGGTTACACTCATGTTTTCAAAGTGTAAGAATTGAATCTTCAGTTGAATAAAGTTGCCTTTCATTGTTAGTTTAATATTTTTGTGAATATTTGTATTACTTTTTAAGATTTTTTTAATGCACTTATATTAGTTTCACCTGTATGTATGTGTCTACGTATGTATCTATGTATATAACGGAATCATTGAACGTCATTTTGCTCCACTTTGAATGAATAGATTTTATTTAAACTTTGCACACTCGTTAAAGGTCCATCCGTCGTCAAGGACAATGGAATAATTCGATCAAAATAGCTGAATATCCTGATTAGATTCGCCAGGATTTAGAAATTTCTAATCGTATCTTTTGCATAAGAGCAAGAGAGACAGAGCTAGTGTGCGAATTGTGAATGCACGAAATTCGAAAGTTCTATGATTCGGACCGCCAGCTTAGAACAATACAGCAAAGACTATCTCAAGGCAGTTGCGTTCAAAACTTATATTATGAACGTAAACTACTCGCAACTATTTCACTTGTAACTTGTAAGCTTGTTTTTATAGTTTATTCAAAGTATAATTTATTATTGCATCTTATTTTACAATTAATAATCACTATAGATATTTTTGGCATCACTCACATATCACATCACACATCACAGTACTCGCAGGTGTCATAAAAAAGACCATGGAAAATGATATGCAGAAAACTACTAAAAAAAGGAAAGCTCGGTCTAAAACTCTACATCAACCTGTCTCACCAATGTTGTATTATCATCATTTCAGCCTATACACCTCACTTTTGGGCTCGGGCCCATAACCCACCCGTACCCACGTCGCCTTCGTCGTTGGGCCGACCACCAGTGCCGAGTTCCTAGTCCGTGGTCGGTTCGTCGGAATACCTTTCTTATATATATACCCTCTCCTCTCCACGTCCAGGAGGTCGATCACCATCGCGCGGTCAGCCTTTCTGCGGGTGATGGGCCACAAAGTGACAGCGGAGTAACAATACTATTTACTACCCCCTTCTTTCCCGTAGGTGTCGTAAAAGACGACTAAAGGATTATAATATGCAGATCAATTTTATACAAGAAAAAGAAAATTCGAAATAAAACCCTATTCCAATACCATAAACCAGCGTGGTATAGTAGGTAATTTTTTGTATTGCAAACGGTGGCAAACGAACAAACAGTATACCTGATGGTAAGTATTGGTGCCGCTCATGGACCATTGCAAGGTCGCTTGCGAAAAAAGTGAAGGGAGTGTGAATGCGTGCAAGAAGGTTCGGTGATACTAAATGCATCACTAAAACCTACTACGCGCAGACACCCTGAGTAAGATCGGCTTTCCTTTGGCTTAGCTGTTCCTTCCTATTGTGGGGAAGCTCGAGCTAAACGTTTGATATACATGAGCTGCAATGATGATGATGAGAACCATTTTATCATATTATCACCGTTCCCTGTTAATCATGAAGTAGATAATACCATGCTTGACAAACGGAATAGCGACATCCTTACTAATATTTCAAATGCGAAAATAAGTTTGTTTGTTTGTTACACGTTCACGCTTAAACCACTGAACCGATTTCAAAAATTCTTTCACCAATGGAAAGCTATAATATCAGGGAGTAACATAGACTATATTTTATTCCAGTATTCCCACGGGAATGGTAACTACGCAGCTAAGGCGAATGAAACCGAAGCGAAGCGAGGGCGGGTTGCTTGTAATATAATATTTTTATGTGCTTATGGTAAATATATGTTATAAAAACATCTGAAGGCCTTCAATGGTTACAATAGTTTCTGTTCTAGTTTCAGTAAAATTGAAAATTTTGAATAATCCCCGAAATAAATTAAAATAAAAAAAAATTACGTTCTGTTCAACAGGAATTATCAATTGATTGTTAATTAACGATTATACTGACACGCGTGAAGCACTTAATCGACAAATCATACGCCATTACATCATTTTGAAGCTGATACTCTTACACTACTGGACCGATATTAACCAAACATAGCTAAGAACCACCGTAAGGAAACTGGCTTTCAAATGAAAAAAAAACACATCGAAATCGGTTCATCCGTTTCAGAGTTACGATGCCACAGACAGACAAACACACCCACAGATAGACCGATATCAACGTCAAACTTATAACACCCCTCTATTACGTCGGGGGTTAAAAAAAAATAAATATAACATCATCGTCATTTCAGCTTATACACGTACCACTGTTGGGCTCGAGTCTCCTCTATAATTGGAGGACATTTGGGCCACTATAGCACGCTTCGAAGTTTGACCAACTATGCTATCTCCGTGTGGTGACCGAGTAAGCATACAATTCACCACCCCCTTTTTACCGTAACGTAACAGACGATTAAGACGATTGTGGAGGAGGCTCGAGGCCAACAGTACGACGTATATGAGCTGTGATGATTATAATGATACCACGCTGATCGGACGAGTTGGTACAGGCCTTCATTTTAAGATTTCCTTCTCTTGCACAGATATTATATGCATATTTTAACCTTTAATCGTCTTTTACGACACCCACGGCAAGAGAGGCAGTGAGTGATAAATTATATTCTTACTATGTCACCATCTGACAATATACAATACTTAAATTATAATATCTGGTTCATCGAGCTTTGCTCGGTATATTTTTGTTGTATTTTTGCTGAATTTATTTAGATATAATAAAAAATAAAAATGTAATAATGAAAAAAATATCAAAAATTACAAAAACAGAATATTAATAACACCGAGATTCGATCCCACGCTGTTTGAATGCCAACACAAAACAAAAAGAAAACTGGACAACTGCCCAACTGAGCTATTGTGACTTTTGACAACGACGACGAAATTTGAATTCCTATTCAGAGAATGTCAACAACATTTTATGTCATTGTATTAATTAGCTAAAAACACCAACAAAACAACATTTTCTATAAATAAAACTTAGCTAGATTGATTTTTTGGCGCCGAAACCTCTAGTATGCTAAAGAATGCTGCCTCAAGAATTGCTCGTTTAAAGATACTTAAATTACATAAATTCTATATAAATATTCAAGTTATATATATTCAAGCCGTATTAATGACTAAAACATATGATTACATTGTAAATACACGTTAATTGCCGACACAAATTAATTGCTTGTCTGTTTATCACCATATGTTCGAGCAATAATTACAACACAAAAAAAAATATATTCAAGTGTTTATATAGCAATTACTGAATGAAATTAATGATGTGTTTACGTGAAAACGTCATGTCGTGACAGATTTCCTTTACAGATTACAATAACTACGATGAAATTATAAATGTAACTTGGAAAATATAATACATTACAATCTGTTTTTAGATTATCATTCCATGCGGTAAAAGACAGATATAATATCCATAAGAGAAGAATAACTCGAAAAGCAATGTGTCATCACCCCTTATCTTTTTATCGGAGTCGTAAAATTCAATTAGTACGTATTGCACCTCCACTTTCCAGGAAAACTTAACACTAACAGCGATTACCACCTCCCCGGCGTCGCGACAAAGGCATTATCCCACCTATGTGGAGACCTTTCCCGAAACTGAATGTTGATAAATTGAAGATGATAATGAAATGATTATATAGTAGTAGGACCACACTGTTGACAGTTGTCTACCTACAGCCGTGGGTCGGTCCGTCCTGGATAGTATCATACTCTCGTAGAAAATCGACGTCCGAGTAGTAACAAATTGTTACCACGATCCGTTCGGTTTGCGAGAGAACCGAAAGCCCAACTTTCTGAGGGTGTTTTCGTGTGGTGGGTTTTAGATCACCGAACTCATTGCATACATTCACACTCCCTTCAATTTCTTTGCGGTAGACAGCGGCCTTGCAAAGGTTCATGAGCGGCAACAACACTTACCATCAGGTATACCGTTTCCTCGTTTGCCACCGTCCGCAATTAAAAAAAAAATGAATAATCTAGGAGATGTGTAACTTTCTAAACTCTTTGTCTTCTTATTTTTCTTATATACAGATAATAAGTTATTTTTATAAAATGGATTATTGAATTAATTCTATATAAATGTGTTAGACGAAATTAATATTGATGATGATGATGAATGACGCTTTTCAAAACACCAATAGGTTTTTATTCCCCCGCCACAAATAAGTGACCATAAGTTCGGTTTCTTGATTATGTGACTAAACATAGTTTGGGCAAAAGTTTGTATGGATTACTTAATATTTTTTCAAATCACTCGTTAAGTTATATGCATGTACAAAATGTGAATGTACCAATCAAGTTTTTAATGCTTTTATTTAGAATCCGTATACTAATCGCAAAAGTTTTTTAGAAGACGTAAACCTGTTATTTGAAACTGACTTTTTCTAATAGTCACATAAAATATCAAAAACCTACATCATAACTATATGTAGTTACTAGGGACCCACTGCGCCTGATATACTTTATTTTTTGAAAGACTACATTGAGACTTTCGAATATTCTTTATATAGGTATTCGAATAATATGAGCGCTAGCATGCCTGCAAAGGTGGTTAGATGGTTAACTTAGAGATATCGCATAAACAAAATAGGTACTTAAAAAGAAACTAAACATACCTATTTTTAGATAACCAAATTAAAAAGTGCAATTCAGATGCATAGGTGCACCCATTACGTAATCTTCAACCGTATTGCGACAGTGTAATATTTTAAATTTACGTTGTTATTGAGTAAAAACAATACTCATACGTTCATCAGTATCAATATTTCTGAAAGAGAAGATTTTGTTAATAAAAACCCCAATCGTGTTTAGTAACAGTGTCCCTACTCCCTATCGTTATTATGAAGAATAAATGTACTTAACAGTATGACATATATAGGCTAAAAAAATTATGGAATCTAATACGTCAGTAAATAGATTAATAGATAGATTAAATAGATTAATGCAATTTTTTTTTACATGACTTTACTAGGAAACATATCTAGTTATTCACTTTAAAGGCATCATCACCCTGCTATTAACCTTGAGTGACTGGACCGAGGATTTAGTCCGTCACTCGCCGTGAGGCCGACCATGCGACAGTGGCCGACGTCCCCAAAGGGGGACGTCGAGAGGAGAGGGTACTCCGCAACCGGGGTATTCCGTCGGGCTGACCACTGACGACAAGGAACTCTGCACCGGTAGTCGGCCCAACGACGAAGACGACGTGCAATGGCTGGGTCATGGAGCCGCGCGGCGCACCTCTGTCGCCCCGGACGGAGCCGGGCGACGACCGAGCTGACCATGGCCCAACCTCAAAAAAAAAATCCTGCTATTAACCCAATTGCTTGAGGTTGACTCAACTCTTCTTTCATAGTACAGGCAATAATTTAATGACCGGCCGTCCGTGTGACGTCAACCATCCTTGAGAACGTAATTATTAACCTGGCAGCATCAGATGTAGTTGGCTCAAGTCGATAGAAAGCTTTTAAGCGTCTTATACAACACCGATGATCAATGTAAGTATTGATAGTATTCGTAGCCACCACCACACAACTTATTTACGTTGAAGTAGGTACTAGTTTTAAATTATACAGAAAGATTATTGCTAATAAACATGAGACCCTAAACCCAGCTGGTGTTAAAAGCAATATTATCTAATCCACTTAACATCCCCGACAGATGAAAACCATTTCATTACGTCCCTTATAAACGCTGCATCAGACTTATACCTATAAACTATAACATTGTTGCAAATCTACAGCGCCAAATCGCTTCTCATTCTAGAGGGGTGCGTAGAAATCATTTATCTAAAAGCTGTTCCCTTCCGCTATCAAAACTAAATCAAGTAGGGCGAGGAACATAAACTCAACCGCCCTTGCAGTAAGATAAAATGTGTATTTTGATTCACTCGACGCGTATGATACACGTCTAGGCCCGTCCACTTCTACAGACCTTCGTAACGACCTCTTTATACTTAGCTATCTCTATTTGACTACGATTCATATCTCGTAGAAGAGGCACTTACTGGAACATTATTGGAAAACTCAATTCTAGGTGATGTTGGATTCAATACCAAATATACAGTGTTGAACTTTTTTATTTAATTTTCTTCTATAAGATTTTTAGGTTCGATAAAATGTAAAATTGAGTTAAAGAATATTTTTAACCAATCCACGTGTGATATTTTTTGGATTCTATGACACTATATGATATTTTTATAATGTATTTTTATGATCTATAAATAGGTACGAAACGTATTTAGTATTATTAATTTTAATATTTGAATAAATGAGAACTTTTATCATTTTAATCTTAATTATATCTTTTCCGTGTGGTGACGGATTACGACGAATGGGAGGGCCCATTGTGGAGGAGGCCGGAGCCCAACAGTGAGACGTATGTGGGCTGCGATGATGATGATATATCTGTACATCCTAGAAATGATACCTATAGAATTACTACTTATACTTCTACAAAGAGCTAAGCAGTATAACCATTTCGGCCTATTCGTAATTACTTAATGCTGTAAGTTGTAATACTTAATCCAATGATTTTCTTAATTGCCGGCGGCGTGTGCACGCAAATGTGGCTTTGAAAAAGCAAAAAGTAATTCAAGCACGTCTTAGCGGGCAAATATTATCGGTGGCCTTCTATTTGGAGGTTCATCTAAGAGATAAGCGGCGGTGAGATGAGGCGGCCAGCAGCTGGCTCGGTAATTAAGCGCATCTGCCTACGTTCAATTTTGAAACGCACTGAATGAGTTGCCCCGCGCTACTTCGGGTCCATTCGAGAGGGTAAGAGCAAATTGCTAAACTTTCAATTAAAGAGTTGTTATTCAAACCGCTCCGAGTTCTTCGATGGAATTATGTTTTATTTCATAACGAAAACTCTTATTGCTACTTGTGATACTTGTTTTCTGCCCTACTTGGTTACAGTTGTATAATCCTCGAAAGAAAATTGTGAAAATTTATTAAACATTGTTTATTCAATAAAATTATTATGCCAGCTTCAAGTTGCGGCTTAAGGATATGCGATGATCTCTTAATTTAATCCTTGAATTAACATGGTTTAATATCAGTTTCCATTGAATATAATATGAAAATTATATTATAACAGGATATTAAACTTCTGAGAAAATATTCTACATAAGGATTCTTTTAATGAAAAGGAAATTAAAATCATATTTTTACGTCTAGTGAGTGACTTGGAATTCTATAGAAGCCACGTTTTTTGCCGTATCGAAAAAAGAAAACTAAAAAGCGTAAGCAGCTAACTTCACTAAGAGACAAGTAAACTAAAAAAGAACTATGTATATAGAAAACTATATGCCAACAAGTCTGACTAGGTTTATCATGCTATTAAACTAATTTCATTTTATTGTAGGGGAGACAAAAATCCAGCAGATTGTCTGAATAAAAAAAATTGGATTTTAAGTCAATATGAAAATAGTCACGAGCAAAATGTTTATTTTAATATAGAATAAATATACACATCGCAGATTTACTCTGCATAAGCATTTTGAGGAAATCTCTCGACCTCTAAAGTCAAATAACTAATTGTATAATGGATATATTATGATAAAACTTATTAGACTGGCTACCTACCTCAGCTTGAAATGTATAGGGATATAACTTATAACTTTACGACCATTAAGGGGTTACCCTTAAATCTGCAATATTATACAAATCAGACTTGCCTACTTACGTGATAAATACAAAAATTAAAACTTATTGTTTTAGATTTTTAAACACCGTGAGTGTCATTAGAGCGGCGTAGATGCATCTACGAGTATCGACAACTGATGCCCTCCTAACCGCGGCAGTTGATGTTCGAATAGGGGATTAGTCCACCTCCCAAAAGGAATCTGAGCGCGTATAATCAACATTCAGCGATGCTTTTTGCCGGGAATTCCAGGGTAGCGTATAGACAAAAGGGTAATCTGACGATCCAGAAATGGAATCTTATACTTAAGGGTAGTAGAATAAGTTCCAGACCAGCCACAGATGTCAAGAAATTGTAGGCAAAGTATTTGATCGTCTAAATGTAGATGGTGTGCCCCTACACTGGGTTATGGGGATGCTCAACGCCCTTTCGTCATCCCGGATGTGTCCAGACTACAGCCTGCGAAAAAAGGGTCATAGAATAATGTAGTTTCTTTTTTATTGTTATAGTGGTGCCTGGACCCTGTTCACTTTAGGCTCGATGTGCGTCCGTCACGACGGGAGAGAGCATGCTGGTGCATCTCTTGATACTTAGCACCGCCCTAGCGGCAGCCAGCTCTGGTAAACACGGTATGTACACAATTCACCATTATGAAGATATATATTTTTATGTTACAGGAGATTTTGTTGAGTCTGCGTATAAGTTGTATCCGTTAATAGTATCTTTGCATGCAGAAGAAGTCTTTAAAAAAATGGCTTCTTTCACGAGGACATTTTTCCCGCATAAAGTAGTAATTTTCTCCATCCTCATAGGATAAACAAAATTATGTCTCTAAGCTTGCACCTTTTATTTTAATTATTTTATCACAATCACTTTTGTTAATTTACATCACCTGTGGTTCCAATAAATCTAGAATATTTGAATAAATCAATATTATTAGAGAGGTTTACATTCATCATGATCATCTCAGTTCATGTAACTAGGTCTCAACATTGGGCTCGAGCCTCCTTCACAATAGGAGGGAAATTGACCTACTAAACCACACTGGTCAGCCGGATTGGTATAAAGATTTATTGCGAGTTTTCCTTCTGTTGCATATATCTTACTATTATTTTACAATACTCGCGGACAAGAAAGTAAATGGTAAATTATATTGCTACTCCATCACGCTACGGAGATTAATGAAAACTTAAATCGTGTAAACATATCTGTATAGCTTCAAATGTCATTTGCTGTAAATTTTTTGAATTTTTAATTAATAAAAAAATTCAATTAAAATTTTACAATGCGCGCGCACATCATCACGAAAAACCGACACCCTGGAGTTAGCTAGTCAACCTTTTTTACGATACGCGCGCACACCGTTAGAAATGTTAACTAAATAATGCATATAATAAATCTTTCAATGTTTTATACCTTTTTCCTATTATTATTGTAATTTTTTCTACAAATGTAGGATAAAGAGAAGGTTAAAATTTTTCGAAAGATGTTTATCTTATTACGCCAAAAAAGTATAACAACACAATCTATTATTATTTTGAAATGGAGAATATACAGGAAACCCTATCGCTACTTTCTATCGGTTAGTAATAATTATACACCATATCTCAAGATTTAAAGAAATATAGGGTACGATTAATTATATAAGGACAATTCCTACTCCTACAATAATAATTGCTTATTATATTTTTTTATACAAAAACACAATAACAATATCCGTGCTATTAATGCATATGGAAACGAAATTCAAAGTAGGTAGTTTATACACGGGTACCTACTTTATACGATTTAGAGACGTATAGTTCTGAGCTCCGCTGTTCGGAGCTACAAGCGAAAAGTTCGACTTCTACGACAAATCTCAGGGCACGCTTACCTAACGTTTATTACTATTATGGCTAGAGAGACGTCATTGCGCCTTCTTCTATCGCCTGATGTGGAAACTCTTGGGCGATGGTTGTTTTGGGCAGTATTACTGTTACTGGCACCTTTGTATTTTACATTTTTAAGAGTTGCAAAATCGTTATCTTTTTACAATACTTAATATATGTTTTGATAATAATATGCCGTAAACGAAGTAGTATTCGAGCAGGATAATTGCTCAAAGCAAGCATCGAAAATAATAATGACAAAAATAATGGATTAAAAATATGGCAAAACTTTGAAGGCGTGCAATCGCATGGATCGGATATTAATTCGATAAGAAAATTATGGGCATACTTAAAAATCTTAATTTTAAATAAATATCAAGGTCTACCATCGAACTTAAATATTCTATGGGTGCTCAAGAATGTTTGTATCAAATTTCACCTAAGTACCTACTGTAAAAACTTGTGGGAAGTGTGGAAAACGCAAATCTTTTAAACACCATATATGTTATATATAAATTTCTAGCGTACGTGTGTATGGCACTGAACTCCTCCTAAACGGCTTGACAATTGTTGACGAAATTTTTTGTGTGTGTTTAAGGGGATTCGAGGATGGTTTAGATTCACAATTGAACTCGGTAGGTGGCGCTGTTCGGACAGGACAATAATATGACTTGAGAACGACTTTACCGATTTCGTCCATCTATTTTTATAAGTTTTCTAATACTTTGTAAGAGGCTTTTACGCAAAAAAATTAAGGAAGTTGTGCAGAAATTTAGAAAATTTAAGAAAACTTAACAACTAGATAAACTTTTCTAATGTAACCTTTTTTCGACTATATAAACTTTTCTATCTTTATATATATAAATCTTCTGTTCGTGTGTTTGTAATTGAACTCCTTCTAAACGGCTGGACCGATTTTGATGATTTTTTGTGGCTATTTCGATCCGACTAGACATTCGAAAAATTAAAATTCGTCAACATCGACGAATTTTTTTTGTGTGTGTTCAAGGGGATTTGAGAATAGTTTAGATTAATAATTGGAACAGGTAGGTGGCGCTGCAATCGTTTTCACAGAGAATTCCTTTTACTATTTTTTAGATTTGAACAGAACAACGTCTGTTGAGTCAGCTAGTAACTAATATAAAAGTGAACTAATTGTACTTACAATAATTTTAATTAAAAAAAACATTTTATTACCAAGTGTTAAAACACTGTATTACACCTTGAGGAAAAAAATGCTGTAGACTACTTAGCTATAGAGCTGTAGAGATCTCTATAAATACATAATTTATATTATTATTTATAGCGATCTCTACAACTACTATTAAGATTGTTATTATACTACTAAGAGTAGATATATACTCAATAACAAAATAACAATATAACATCTACAAAATAACATCTTTACAAAGTCACTAAGCAAAATAATGTCAAATCACTGAATACAACTTAACATGGCCTACGGAATTTAATCTGTTTGAAAATCTATGAAAGGAAATAATGCTTACTTACATGGACGACATTGATATACATACACGCAATATTTGATTGACATTTCTGTGAAAACCAAAACGTAAACAATTCTATATACGTATATACCCGTATAAATATTCTATTATGAAAATTGAATACATTCTTCGCGTATTCACACGAAATTCAGGTTATCATTTCAGGGCGACAGTATTGAAATTTTACAATTTGTGTAATATAACTTACGAAAGGTTGAAAAGGAAAACTTTCCCATGTAAAGTAACTTTAATTAGTTAGTACTTATCTAATATAGCACCATTAAGCGCATATATTGTCGCCTTTTTTTGATTTAAAACATCTATAGGCAAGGGTGAACCTGATCGTTGGCGTGGAGGCAACAGCTCGTGGCGTTACGACGACACGCTATATGACGGAATATGCGAGAGTAAACCTAATTGTTGGCGTGGCGTCAAAACGCCACGCTATGTATATGTACATACGTAGTCTATACGTAGTAGTGTGTGAGTTAGACAGAGCGAAGCGATGTTGTCCGCAAGCGCCTGTGCGCTACCCCTCTTGCCACACTGAGCTCGCATAGCTATACTGTATACAGTGTTTCTTCTTTTGCGTAGATGTTATCTGCATTTTATATCCCTTAGTCATCTTTTACCACACCCACAGCCAAGAAAGGGGATGGTGAAATGTATGCTTACTCAACCTCTATCCGGAAAATATATGTTTTACTGTCGGTTAAAGCTTTATACTACGTGGGGAGTGAGGCATTTAAGTAAACGTTATATAAGTATAAGCCTATACAAATTTTAAAGCCATAATATACGTGTTTATTATGTTTAGAGGGGTATATGAATTAATCGAGTCTATTTGGGAATGTATGATTTGTTATTCACGTGATCAATGTACCATCTTGACTTTTAAATATTTGAAAAATGTGAAGATTTTATCCTCATTTACACTAGTTTTTTCTGTATAAATACAAGTAAATCTCACACAACCATCTTGTTACAAATAAATTCTCAAAGCTCAACTTTAGCACCGGGATTATAGTATTCAAAAACATCTTTAAGGCCAAACAGAATAACATTAAGAGTCAGCCGCTGTTGTTTGCAAATAATAAGAAAACAGACTTGGTAAGTAAAAAAAAATTCCCGTAAAATTTGCATAAACCTCGTGAAGCTCTGTTCACTTTTCTCTACTTTCATTTTTTATATCATCTTTATACTGTCCGTCCCTCACTCATTTTTATAATAATATCTTATTAAGTGATTCATAAAATACTTTGAAACAAAAGTTGCTACTGTTAATTTAGCAAAATGTAGCAAAATTCTTTTAGTAGGAATGGAAAATCTTGTTTTACCAATCCGTCAGTAGCTTTCCGATTTGCTAACATCCCTACTTTTGGCTCGCACATTTATCTACGTATAAAAATCTTAGAGAAAATCTTCGGTCCAAACTTACCCTCATATATATTATGTAGGTAACTTA
This sequence comes from Lymantria dispar, assembly GCA_032191425.1. NCBI lineage: Eukaryota > Metazoa > Arthropoda > Insecta > Lepidoptera > Erebidae > Lymantria > Lymantria dispar. The sequence goes on from CM063441.1 coordinate 25,500,609, forward strand.
ATATACGGTTGTAGGACACGTGTTATTCTACCGTGATCCTGCTAGATCAAATATAACAGTGATATATTATATGACCTTATTTCAGTTGACTACCAAATACAAACGGTGCGCATGTGTGCATGTGACAAAATAAGGGGAGGTTTCACAACAACAATATTGAAATAAGTATATTATTTTATGCTACATTTATCACCCTATGCAAATACGTATTGAATTTATTTATTAAAATTTGGTAAATAACTATGTGCTGTTTGCTCACGTTGATGAGAATTGCAATTGATTCCAGCTTCTATTGATAGAAATATCGATTTACCTGAATAGTAATTCACAGTTGTGTGTATAATTATGAACTATTTAGAGAGGAAAACGATTATAGTATTTGTTTAACTATCTCGTTGATCAAGTAGCATTAACATGCTACTGCTGTGACGAGACTCGCTTGGGAACAATAAAATTTTGTTAATCTCAATGTTCGAGGATTTCTTTAGGAAATTATCGTCAGTAAACTCCGAACTTGGTACTATGTTCTATTAGCGTCAATAGGCCTGCCACTTATTATGATCGACTAGGGATTATAATGCAAGGTACGGTTAAGTTTCCATCTTCATTCGCTTCTTCGAGGACAAAAACGTAAGACTATAAAAATTAAGAAAATCTCGAAGTAATATTAATATTTCTGACTTATCAATTGAAAATTAAATATTCCGTGATTGATCTTTATCGATATAAAAAAATATCCGCATACTTACATACAGTTTTACAATTTGAAATATTTGAAGACTATATAGATTCGTGATACAGCTGTTTTTAAAACGATAGTCATCATTTTGCGACGCCAATATTCAGTAAGAAACCTTATTAGCGATCAATTAAATATAAACATAAAGATAACGGGTATCAATCATATTAAAAAGAAAATATCTGCTCTAAGAATGGTTTTCAGTCGTTCAAAATCATGTATTGCTTGTGGTTCCATTATCATAATACATTATTTTCACTTTACGTATGTACAACCTTTTCAAAACTTGACGCGCTTCCGATTGACTTACAGCTAATGGGGACGGAGTAAGAATATATTTTTTGAAGTGAACCTTCTTTAGAATCGTTGTGATTTCAAACCCGATGCAACGGAAAAAACGACAGGTAAGAGACACAAATACAAAAATGTGTAGGATGAAGCCGGCAAAGAATGATTCAGAAATATATATACTATTTTATATTATTTTTAAACCCGTCTATAATTGACGGATTAAAGGATAAAGGATGAGGGATGAGAGATAAAGAAGTTTCACTTCTGACATGCGTACTTTGCACGCACGCTTTTTTTTAATGTTTATTTTATTGCAAAAGGTGACAAACGTGCAAACAAGTAAAAAACATACCTGATAGTAATTGTTGCTGCCACTCATGGACCTTTGCAAGGCTGCTACCTACTGCGAAGAAAGTGAAGGGACTGTGAATGCGTACAATAAGGTTCGGTGGTGCTAAGGCATCACTAAAACCTACCACACGTAAACACCATCAGAAAGTTGGGCTTCCGGCTCTCTCGCTCACCGAACGAAGCACAGTAACAAATTGCTACTACTTTGACGTCAATTTTCTGCGAGAATGTGTTATTACTCCGCATGGACCGGCGCGGCCCGCGATTGTAGACAGACAATTGTTAACAGTGTGGTCCTACCGTTATCAAGGCAACTAAGCTTCAAAATCTATAGGTACAAGATAAAGTAAACGCCAAATGAAAACCCGTCTGACCAGCGTGGTATAATAGATCAATTTTTTTCCTATCGTGGAGGACACTCGAGTTTAGTAGTGGAATATATATGGGTTGGGATGATGGTGAAACGGAGAACATTTTGCACTATGTTGTATGTGTTTAAAATATGGATGGTTAGGGCATTTTACAAAAATTTAATCTACCTCCTGCCATAATCGTAAGTAACTAAAATTTACCTCCAGATACATCTGAACAATTACTAAACTTGAATTCCCAGTTCAGATAAAACGTGCCTCCACACAGTGGACAAACTATGCGCCATACAAACAAACAATCGAAGTTAAGCAGGATGACAACCACACAGAATGCAAAAATAAATTCTATCAAATACATAGAATTTATGTATTCCTCGATATTATGAAGTCCACCCGTAACCATGAACGCTGAGAAGTGTTCGAAACGTGGGGTAATCAAAAATCTAATGCAAAAATTTGTAAACAATTTTATTTAAATATAAACGCCATGAAAGCCGTAAAAATACTTTTATTTATAATGTGTAATGCTCGCGTAAACATCAGAAATTACTATGAAGAACTTTTAATTATATATTCATAATGAATTGGAATGAGCAACCGTACTTTACTTTGAAATTATAAAATTAAACATTTTGTAAAACTCTCTATAGCACTTGTTTTTAAAAGTCACTATTGATATTAAGAAATTAATGAATAAGTTCAGTTTACTTATTAGGTTGCCGTTGCTTACTATCTAATCTTGATTAAAGAAAAAAGTTTCCGAAGAACTAAACTTCTCTATTATATCCGACATTATTTCTCGGTAACATATCGCCTTTCAGTAAGTATACTATTATAACACACGTAAACTTATAGCTCATAAATAGGTATTAAGACGATAGCTACCGAAACACCGTTATATACATTAAAACACTTTTCGACACAAAGATACACATTTGATATGTGTAAAAGAAATATAGATGTGCGCTACCTTACATAGCATTGCCTTTGTGAAGTTAGAACTGAATCCCTGGAGGTTTATGTCTTTTTGGATCAGGAGGCTTACCGGAGAACGTCAAGAAAACTCCTTTCCTTCATAAATATTTACTTTATGAAATAACGCGCTCCGAACTGAGCTTAGTCTTACATACTAGCTGGCACCAGGTGATAACGGGCAAATGACAAAATACTCTTTTTCATTTGTGTATTAGAAAAAATAATAATACGTAAATATTTTACGTGAATATTTCTCTTTGTGACGAATCTCTTTATGAATACATAATATTTTCTTTCCATATTATTAAAATTTATCAAGTTTTAAGAATTGTTTGCCTATTAATTACTAAGTTCTAGATAAAATTCTTTTCAAATATTTTTACAGAGATCTTTAGGACCCTTGTATAACAAAATTTTTCTCAATTTGATGAATTATGAGTATAGATAGTTACGAACATACAAACATTGTTTAGTTGTTTCCTTTGTTTTCTTCATTTGTTATTTTCATTTTATTTATCTGTTTTAAAAATGTTAATATTGTTGAATCATGTAGTTGGCATCCGTCTGTCATTGAAGCGCCTCCACGGCAGGTTCTTTTAACCTGCAATATGCCGAGAGGTTTTGTGATGAATAATAATTTCAATTGTTATTTTATTAATCTATTTAAATCAATTGCAAGTTTTGTTCGTCACAATAAATCAATTTCCTTTTCTTCTTTTCTTTATCAATTAATGTTCTTAAAAAATTATGGCTTATACAACATAATTGATCATATAATAAAGTTGTGTTCTTGACTGATACTAATATGATTGCATATATGTTTTATTGGACTAAGTGGGTTCGATTCACATGCAGTAAAATTCTTTTTCTGATCCACTCATGGTTGTATTGACTATGAAAGCAATTTGTGATTGTTAATTTTGTTTTTTGTAAGTTGCTAGGAATACATGAATTTATTTCTTAGTACTCTTATTCAAAAAATATTTCTATAGTCTCACTCCCTTATCCCTTAAGTGTTGATTAGAACTACAAGCACCCTAAATCTCAGTTAAGAACCTAATGGGAGCCAGCCTCTTTTTTGTTTTTTTTTTGTAGGATATGATCTTGACACACCCCACCCAATCCGCCCGGGGCAACTAAAGGACCGCATGGGATCCCATAACGTAGGGGGTCGCATGCTGTCCTGGTGCTGGTCGCCCCCCCTACCGTATTCCCTTTCCAACGCCATTAGACCGACCACTGGTACCGATTCCTTGACTTCCGTGGCCGGCCCGGCGGTTTACCCTTTCGGGTATCCTCCCAGTGGGAGCCAGCCGAGGTAGACCTTAATCGGAAAGAGTCCCAAATTTATTACAATTCCTCGTAATTTGAAGGAATCTATTGTAAATACAATTTCTTTTCTCGTAAGAGAAATAAGGTTTGAATCTTGTGTACAATACACAAGATTCAAACCTTCAAAAACTTCGTAGTAGCAGACTTTGTCGTTGAATCAATGAGATAACAATTTTATAACAATCATCATCATCGTGATTGCAGCTCAAATACGTATCACTATTAGGCTCGAACCTCCTTCACAATGGCAGGCAAATTTACTACTATACCACGATAGGGTATCAATTCGAGTTTTCCTTCTCTTGGATAGGTGCATACTTAATCCCTTAGTCGTCTTTTATTACACCCACGGGTAGGAGAGGGGGTGATGAATTGTATTCTTACTCCGTCACCTCACGACAACAAACAAACATAAAATACTAGCAACCCGCCCTTCAGTCGTTTTACCCGCGCAGTTTCTGTTCCCGTAGGAATATTGGGATAAAATATAGTCTATGTTACTCCCTGATATTATAGCTTGCCATTGGTGAAAGAATTTTCGAAATCAGTTCGGTGATTTAAGCGTGAAAGCGTAATAAACAAACAAACAAACTTACTTTCACATTTATAATATTAGTAAGGATTATTGTAGAACTGAAGACTTTTACTAATTATACTCTAGCAATTTTGTTAAATTGTGAAGTAAGTGCTGTGTTATGAAGAACTTGAAATTGGCTTTATTGTGATAGAGAAAATGGAGCGGCGTACGGCGTAAGCTCAACTTTTTTTCTGTAAGAAGTTTTATGAACGGTCAATTATTTCTTTTAAATTTATTATTTTAGACATAAGTAGTACTGCAAGAATAATGCGACTTGACCACTATTCTACGAGGTTAGTGGTTTCTTGTGGGCTTTCCAATGTGGGCTTGTGTGTGGGCAATCCTGGCCAATGTGGGCTTTCCTATTATGATACAACTAAGTAATGTTTCATCGGACTAATAATAATTTCAATTCTAAATTTTTGCCAAATATTCATCAACTGAGTTCAAATTAATCTTATTACTTGGTTCGAGCTGCATCCGTAGTGGAAAATAAATTGTCCTGCTATACCAAACTGACTAAATAGAAGCACCATTAAAATTTATGTTAGCCTTTCACTTTTACAGAATCCTCGATGTTAATTTTTGAAATAAAATTTCCAATGTTAGACTATAAGGTTATATCTGATCTATATCATTATCTCAACCCATATACTCGTATGTCCCACTGTTGGGCTTCCCAACCCTCCACAGTGGAAGGTAATTGACCACCACGGTGGTCATATTGGCATAGGTTTTTGTTTCAAGTTTTCCTTCTCTTGCATAGATGTTATATGCATATTATATCACTTAGTCGTCTTTTACGACACCCACGAGCAAGAGAAGAGGTGGTGAATTGTATTCTTACTTCGTTACCATACGGAATCTGATCGATGTCATCATCATCATCATCGAAACCCACATACATCCCACTATTGGGCTCGGGTTTATTATTTATGAACATTAATATATTTACACAATTCAACCCACAATACGAAATCGAAAGTATCACTAGCAATTAAAACAATAATCGTATAAATATTCAATGAAATTTGCGTGAATAATATAGGGTAAGCGGAATGTAGTTCATTCGAATAGTTGAACACGGACGACACGAATCAGTCATCCATTCTCACACTATATTGCAATACATCACTGAAAAGTTACATCCAATTATCAAAAACCAATGACGCGCAAATTTCATACATGCATGGAAGTAATAAGTACTACGTACAACAGGAATGAGCTCTGTTTGTGCATCGTGCAGCTAAAACAAAGAAAATAAAACCTTATGTCAAGGACGTAAGAGTCTTGTCGCGCGCAAAATCAAAATGAAGCCGCGTGAGAAGGCAACCACAGTACCCTGTGTCCCTTTCTAACAGTGACTTAGAGTTGCCAGAGTTAAGTTGATTTCAATTATTTCGTAGTTGGTAGAAAAATAGGCGATTTATGTAATGTAATGAAGTAAAAACATTTACTTCTAAAATGTTTCTAAATATAAATAATAATTTATTACCGACTTGTTAAACCAATATTATTTGTTGCTACGTGCAAAACCTTATTAACGCAAAAATGTTGCGATTGGCGTATAGATTTTCTTTTATTTGTATGAAATACGGACACCTGACCTGACAACCCCACATGAAAATTAAAATTACTTTGTTTCAATTTCAGATTTCCTAAAGATCTTAATATTAGGGAAATATGGATAAATATTATACCCATGTATTATATACCCATAGGTGGGCATAGTTAATCCAAAAATTAACTTCGTTAATCGTTAATTAAAATTTTAACTTGGATAATCGTTAAAGCCTTAAATTCGCAAAAATTTAACGCAAGTTAAAGTTAAAAGTTAACCATTTAAGACTTACTATTTTTTACTTAGACTTAGGTATTATGTAGACTATACTGTTCGTGCCTGTGTGGTGACGGAGGAGTAAGGGTCGGTATACACGACAATGATATATCGTAGCGATTCGACTGCGCAGACAGTTTGTGCAATTTTATCGATAGTGTGTATGAAAATCGTCTTAGATTTTTCTGGTGGCGCAAACGATCGCGGTAGTTTCAAAATTATAAGTTGGAGCAATCGTTCAATTCATTCGCAATGCTTGCTGTAGGTGCAAATCAACATATCGCAAGACTATCGCAAGAAGTAATAATATGTAGTGTGTGTCACGTGGACAGAGCAGCGCCTTGAACTTGACTAGTCTAACGGACTAAAGTTAACGAAAGTTCAGTTTAACAGAAGTTAACAAGAGCGTTAACATTTTTTGAAGTTAACTTAAAAGTTAATCCGCTAACCAAAATTCGTTAATTAACGATTAACGGATTAACGAGTTAATGCCCACCTCTGTATATACCATTATATTATATAATATTTCGAATGGCATCACACTGGAACTATTAAAAAGCATGTTGTAAAATGTAATTTGATTTAAGTGAAATTAGAAAAATTAATAAAAAATAGACAATCCCACTGATTTTCTTGCCGGGTTTTCTCAGTGCGGTCGCGTTCTAATCCGGCGGTAATTCTAAGAAAAAATGTAAAAAAAAGACAATATGTAAGTGCCCCCGCTGAGTTTATACATAATAAATGATTTGAATTTGAAAAATTGAAGCCGAGCGAGAGCTCAGTAAAAGGCTTATTACACTACATGATATTCAGGGCCCTAACTTAGTAGGGGTGCTCTACAACAGCTAAATTGTGAAACCTGTTTCACCTGTTTCAGTTATAGCCAAATAACAGTTTCAAACAACTGTTCCAAAATAACAGCCTGTTGTTCTGTAATACGAGAAAAAAGGGGAAAATAACCATTCTTTGGGAATAATGTTTAGAAGTGGTTTCAGTGTTTGTTCCTAAAATGAAAACGATCCTTCATGCTTTACATGCTTAGGGCTGATTTATGTATATACAGGGTGACTGGTAAAAGATTGTACATATTGAAGGAGGCTACTCAGTACTCGATTCTGATACCGAATATATAAAAAAAAATAGTACTTAAATTTTGAACTATTTATCTTGTAAAAATATTTAGTCCTGGACACAGATGATAATATACCTACCTATAGATATATCTATCTATGTACAGGTTAACGCACTTGTACTAAAAATTTACATAACAGCGATATTGTACTAGTTATTGGGTGATATGCCGACAAGGCTGTCTCGCACCAATCAGACCGCAGGACGGCTATCCCTACCTAGCTCGGGTCATACGGGAATCCTTCAAAAAATTCTTTAGTTATCCGCGGACCGCGATGGCCTAATCGTACTAGTGTGTTTCTAATCCTTGCGTAGCTCCGTTCGTCGGATTGTCTTTTATGCACGTTTATTATTTTTTGATATTATGTAAATAACAATTTTCGATGTAGTGGTTGATGGCATTTTGTGCTGATAATGCTATAATACTGCAGGCGGTTGCTTAACTATGGCCCATTTCATATTCTGCTTCACCCTCAAGGACGTGGCTGAAACCGCTTTTCCAGTAAGCCTTGAAGGACATATCTTGAAGTACTTCCAAGAGGAACTGCAAGCTAGCACAAGAGAAGCCACTCGAAGTTTTAACGTACATATCTACGTCACAAAACTATTTGGAACATTTCAAAACGTGGCATGAAACATGCACGTCAATTTCAACGTGTTCTAGACTTTAGTGAATCGACTATGTCCCGTGAGTTTTGCCAGTGATTACTGTTTAACGTAAAAGCATCAAGTGAGAGTCAACTTAAATGTGTTAGTGTTGTCGGTCGGTCGAAGGATCCCAAGTATAAAAAGAAAGGTATGTTGTATATATTGTTTTAGACAGGCGCTCTCGCCACGCTGGACGTCGTACAAACAACCAACATAACATAGGGTTGTTTGTAGATTAATAACATTATCCCTATACCTACTTTTAATAATTCTAGCAGTAAAATCGGCTTTAAAAAAGAAATTAGGCGAGTGCGTGACCATGACAAGTGCTAATAAAACTAGTACGCCTACTCCCGCACGTGTCCTCCACGCGGTGATAGTTCGTCTGTACTCAGTCAAAGCGCGCGCGCCGATTTGGCCATTTTGCATTTCCGTATTTATTAACTTACAGTTACGAGTCATTTGATTGCCCGCGCTTTTTTTTACCGTATTTGTAAAAAGTGATAGAATAGTGATATGAATTTTTAATTTCATATTCACTAAATCGTTGTGAATTAACAATATTAGTAACTAAAGTTGATCATTTACGTACGCGAAGAGGTAATCAATTATTTTGTTAATTTTGATTGCTGGGATTAGCGTAATTGTAATTTGTAAATAGATTTATTATTTAATCACTGTACATAGGTATGATTCCACTTTTTAAATACGCCAGAAACACGAAGGTGCCTCCTAATTTATACCAACTGCCTCTAATCTAAGTACATTAGAAATAAAGAATTTATTTTGAAAAATTCAGTTACGAACGTTAATAAACGTTGTCTAGGTATTTTTGCCTGTCCTAAGCCAGGATCAAAGTATGAAGGAAAAGTGACTGATGCCTTTCAATGACTATAATAATTTATAATAATAATTTTAAGACCACACCATGCACTAAGGAAATAATCCTTGTATTGCTGGGAACTTTACAAACAATAATAATTAACGGACACAAATTACATCCAGACTCAGAACAACAAGTTAATGATCACATAAAGTGTTGTCCCGCGTGGGGGATTCGAACCGCCGATACCGGCGTTGCAAGTCGCTATCTTAACCACTACGCCATCTGTGCACTAAGCTCGAATACGATCCGATACCTCTAGTCTATAGGGTGAGCATATTTTTGGGAGTCTTGCGACACTAATATTGTTGATGTTTACTATGTTGTTAATTAATATTTTTCACTTTTTACATTTTTATTGGTTATCTGTGACTAAGTCACCCTGTATAATCAGCCCTATATATATATATATATATATATAGATATATAGAGGACTGATTTATATATCTCTCTCATATTGCAGCACAGCAGGCTTATTTTGGAACAGTTTCCTGAAACTGTTATTTCACTAAAACTGAAACACAGAATTCACAATTTAGCTGTTTTAGAGCACCTCGACTAAGTTAGGGCCCTGAATATCGTATAGTGTAATAAGCCTTTTACTGAGCTCTCGCTCGGCTTCAATTTTGCGACAACAACTCATTCCAGGAATGAGCTCTGTCTGTGCATCTTGCAGCTAAAACAAAGAAAATAAAACCTTATGTCAAGTTTCAGTTTCAGATTTTAAACTGAATATTATTTATTATATTGCTGGATATATCGTGAATGGGATGATTGACAAAATTTCTTGTTCAAATTATCGTGTAGTGTTATTGGATCATAAGACCATAGATCACAACTACTGTGACGACATATCACAATTTTCGGCATTTACTGCTTTTATTGATCGGGGAAAACTTAAGGATGTTTCCAGATTTGTATTTGAAATTCTAAAGTACACTGAAAAACTTTTTATTACATTATCAAATCAATAATTAAAAAACTTACATAAAAATAAAATTATCATGTATGTTGTCCAAGAATTTTATAGCAAACTACATACATTGTTAGATCCACCACATCCACCTCAATCTATATTTGAAGATCAGCATGATATTCAATTGGTGAAGGCGTTAGCGAATTCATATCTCAATTTACGTTTAACTCATAATGCAAAGTTAGAATCAATGAAACATATGAGGAATAAGCTGGGTTTGCGGCAGAAACTTCACAAGACTGTTTTATTTAGCAATGTCTGATTTAGAATTAAACTTAAATGTAAACTTAACTGTTTTTTTGTTACCTAATTAATTAAATATACCACAATAGGTAGTTTATCATAATTTTATCTCAGTCCAGCTGCATGTTGTGTCGTGTCCCACAAGCACCAGTCGGTAAGTACCCACCTATAGGACGCGAGTGTGAAAAGCAAGCAAAAACAGCAAATGTATAGTGCCGCAAAGGGCAAATTTATCATTAGCATCTTTGATTAAAATCCATCTGAAGCAATGTTCTACTGACGTCAGATCATAAATCATTTTTTATAATTATTGTCCTTAAATCATATTTCAAAATGGTCACCATCGCCAGAGAGGGATAAAAGGTACAGTTACTGAGCTCTCGCTCGGCTTCAATTTTGCGACAACAGCTCATTCCTGTTGTACGTAGTACTTATTACTTCCATGCATACACGTGACTGAATGACAAACGCTGTCACAATATATTTTTAAAAATCAGAATGTAGTAAATTGTACTTTTTTGTAATCATCATCGCAGCCCATATACGTCCCATTGTTGGGCTCGGGCCTCCTCCACAATGGAAGGGAATTTGACCTACTATACCATGCTGATCAGACATGTTGATATAGGGTTTCATTTCGAGTTTTACTTCTCTTGCATATTATACCCCTTAGTGTCTTGGGTAAGAGAGTGGTCGTGACTTGTATTCTTATTACGTCACCACATGGATGGATATTTTATTATGATAATACAATACAAATTCCCTCACACAATGGAGGAAGTGTGATTCCACTTGTGAGACTATATAGGATGAGATGATGAAAATAATATCGATAAACCAAACATCGTATTTCTTCAGTATTATTTTTCTGGTATTGATTCTTAAATTTTAAAATATAGAATGGGCATGTTATTATTAGTGTTTTTTTTAACTACCAGCAACCCACCCTCACTTGGATCGGTTTCAGTCGCTTTACCCGCGTAGTTTCCGTGGGAATACAGAGATAAAATGTAGCCTATGTTACTCCCTAATATTATAGCTTTCCATCGGTGAAAGAATTTTTTAAATTAGCTCGGTGGTTTATGCATCGAAGCGTATCAAACAAACAAACTTACTTTCGCATTTATAATATTAGTAAGGATTGTACATTATTTACTATTGTACATGAATGATATTATTTCTAAATATTTAAAGTTTAAGAAATTAAATTCATGGTTACTATAAGTTGTATTTTTTTTAACCGTACTGAAATTATTTCCTAATAGGCTATAATAATAATGAGTACACATAAAATAAAAAGCTTAAATCTATAGATATATAGATCTATTGTATAATATTATGTAAATAACATTTTTGAAATGAACTGAAGTTGTGTGCCTCGAGGAGTATGTCACTGTTCGTCTCAACTGTCATGAACCTATGACAGTCGATATAGGAAGATTCAAATATTACATTTCTTCTATTTTAAGAATATTCTTGAACGTCGTGGAGAATTTTTTATGTGAAAAATATTTTTATGCCGAGTATGATGAAACTAATAGAAGAAAACAACGCGAATAGAATTCGGCATAGTAAAACTTAGAAGAATGAAGATTAGAGTGATGATTTCGCAAATTTTGTTTGTTACTGATTAAAATTTCGTTCGGATATAGTACAAATACGGTTAAATTAAAAGGAAGGCGTTATTTCAGTGACGAATCATCATCATCATCATAACTATACTAGTCTTATCACGATTGCTTGGGATCGAGACAATATGAACTCCTTTTTAATACTGAAAAAATTAATGGCAATATTAATGACTGACTGCCCGGCTGACGTTAACCCAAGAAGGGAATATAATTGTTCACACATTGGCCCCAGATGAAGTTAGTCGAGAACAACACAAAGCTCCTAATTATTTTTAAAGCTTACAAGTATTATCACTGTTATCTCAAGCTCATAAACGTCTCACTACTGGGCTCCTGTCTCCTCTATGGTAAGAAAAAAAAATGGCTTACTCTATGGCAGGCTATTTAAACGGATTGGTATGAGGTTTTATGTCTTTTACGATCAATCATAGGTAAGAAAAAGGGTGTCGAGTTAAATTTTAACCGGCTTAAAAAGAGGACGTTCTATGTTTTACTGTGCATTTTTTTAATGTATTTCTTATCTTTGGAACTAAAACCACTACACATTCCCGCCACTGTGACTCCTGTATAAGCCAGGATCCACAATAGTCTCCATGTAATACAACAATGTTTAACCCTCAGGAAGTCCTGAGAAATGCAATTATTGGTCGTGGAACCCACACAAATTTAATTAGAAAAGAAAAAAAATATTAAAAATTTAAAAAACCCTCTACGAAAAAATACCTATAGTTTAAGGTACAACCTTTAAAAGCAAAAAATAATTGTCTTTTATCAGTCGTTACAATCCAAATAAACAAATGTTTATCGACATGTGAATTGAAAAATATTTAACAAGCCGTCTGTAAACATTATAGTTTCTGATGAAACTTAAAAGTAAACTAAGTATACACACGTACACACGCACACCACTATACAAATTATGAAATCAAATTTTGTTTTTATTAACATAAATCGTAGAAATACTTTTAAAAGTAATGTTATTACACTTTTTATGTTTTTCAAATGTGTTGTGACACCATTTGAATGCACAAACCGTCATAAATACCTATTTATTTTTTAAGAGTTGCGTACGTACGTGCAGTACAGTGACCTTGTACACTACAGAACGGTCCGGCGTAAGCTCCATTAGGCTCCAATTTAAATACTTAATTTTTTGTGCGCGGACTTACCTTCTATACGTTATTATCGTAAGGATGCAGATCTTTTTGAAAATTATATACTATCCCATAAATGAATAATCCATCAAATACATCATCGGTTTATAAAACGAATATATAAGATGGGGTGAATTTATAGCAGCTTCTAATTTTCACAAGAAACTGGTGAATCTAACAAAAGAAGACATATTGCTACATCTTATTACAATGAAAAAACGTTACATAGACTGAAATCCGTAATAAGGAACGCGCTCAGCCAAAAAAAATACGATTACACAATGATAATGATGCTAAGAGAAAAAAAAACAAACGCTATAAATAATAAATGAATGTTTGGCGTAAAAGGAACATAACGAGCATATTACAGGTACTTAAATCCCTTTATTATAAAATGTATACTGAATGACATATTCCCTGAAATAATTAAATTAGAAATTTTTAGGGAATTGGTGTATATTTAAAGTATTTTATCACTTAAATTCGTGACGGGATTCTGTCCCAGTCTCTGTCTGAATATTCGTAAAAATGTGTTCAATAACAGCGCTGCATAGAAGTACGAATCTTTGTGTTACATGTAATATTTGGAAATGAGAGAGCGTAAATTATTGACATTTGCCATTTCACATGTTAGGATATTTTTAAAAACTACCCCGTAAAGATGTTAATCTGAGTCGAAATTGGGTTATAATATGTATCTACCTACACTGGCAATTAGACATTTGGAACGGACCAACGGATGTGGGTTCAGGACTCATAGGTGGTATTAGTTTTTCAGTCACAAATAATTTTTTATGAGATAACTTATTTTTTATTTAACAGTCTTGTCTTTTAGCAAAGATATAGTAGGTATGTAACGTCCGGAAAATGCCCGGTCAAATGATTGCCATGGTACACACGTAAAGCTTTAATAATTACTAAACACCAATATCGTACTGCTTAAACAAAAAAAAAATATTTGACTATACGAATGAAAGAGAGACGACGCATATGTTAAACCATCATCATCCTCTGTGGTCATACACGTCTCACTGCTGAGCTCAACTCAATTGCTCTCCTATTGTGGACAATAGCAATTTTCCTTACAATACCATGCTGGTATGGGGTTTTGTTTCTAGTTTTCCTTCCCTTGAGTAGATGTTACATACGTATTATATTCGTTAGTTGTTTTTTACGATATCCACGGGCAAGATAGAGAGTAGTAAATTGTATTCTTATTCCGTCACTTCACCACCAACCAACCATCATATAAACAAAATCATAACATGCTATCAATGTTCGCTGTTGGACGTAGGTTTCACCACAGGGGAGATAACTACGAGATATCTGCGCCTAATGCCGCCCTAGCCGAGGCCGCGGGTGATCGGACCGGAGAATTGTCCGTCACCCGCGGTGTGGCTGACCGCGCGACGGCGACCGACGTCCCAGGACGTCGAGAGGTGAGGTTACCCGAAAGGGTATTCAGTCGGGCCGACCACTGACGACAAGTCACATCTGCTCCGGTGGTTGACCCAACAACGAGGTGACGTGGGTACGGGTGGGTTATGGGCCCGAGCGCCGTCCTTTAATCGCCCCGGACGGACTGGACCACGCGTGCGCTTACCATAGCCCACCCACAAAAAAAAAAAAGGGGAGATAACGACGGTCATAATCAGTTCGCTTGTTCCCACGAGAGTCATAATCTCTCTACTTGCCGAGTGGGTGCGCGAGCGATTGCATTTTATATTAAGGTTCCCGGTGAGCGTTGCTGCCTGCACCTTTGATGCTTCTACAGCCGTTTTTACAACTTCCACGGGAACGTACATTATATTTTAACATGTCTCCAGATAGGCTGGACCAAGCATCAAATAAAATACATTGGTCAACGGATATTTTAAGTAACAGTGGATATCGTAAGTGTTTTTATCCTTACTAATATTATAAATGCGAAAGTAAGTTTGTTTGTTTGTTTGTTACGCTTTCACGCTTAAACCACCGAACCGATTTCAAAAATTCTTTCACCTAGATATAGCTATAATATCAGGGAGTAACATAGACTATATTTTATCCCGGTATTCCTACGGGTACTACGCGGGTAAGGCGACTGAAACCGAAGCGAAGTGAGGGTGGGTTGCTAGTATAATATATATAGGAATTAATAATTATAATAATAATATAATAATGTCAATAACGTACATAGGACAACTTGAAGAAACTTTATAGGACTCGCACAGTTATTTTTGTATAAAAGAAAAAATGTATCACAAGATTTATATGAAAGCTAATGAACTTTAAGCTAATGCAGGGTACCTTGTGGGTTTTTTTTTTATCGCTGGGGACTTGGGGCCACAAGTGACTGGTCCGGGTATAGTCCGTCACCAGCAGTCTAGCTGACCGCGTGACATGGACGTCCCGGGAAGGAATGGTAGCCAAAAGAAAACCCGCTGAGTTGGCTACGGACGTCAAGGACTCGGTATCCCCAATTACTGAATGCCTGAGAAAGTTCAAGGCAAATAGGCGGATACCGGTGTCCTTCAATCTATTTATATAGTCTTGAACAATAAGCTTGAGCCTCAATATAAAACTTTCAGTAGAAGTAAGAAGCCCGGATTGAAATCAGAACCAAAATTAATAACCCAGCACATTTTACTACACAAAATGGTTTGAATAAACCAAAATAGAAGAATAGTTTTTCTGAATTTTATTCAGAAAAGAATTGGGTATGTATCAAAATTAATTACTAGTTGATAGTATCGTATTTAGATTGATTTGTTTTTAGAAATAATCGTAATTAAAATCTTTTACTTATAATACTAAAATGAGGCTATTAGTTTCTAGTGAATTAATTATTATGTATTACGGTATTTTTATAGTCTCTAATTTATTTATTACTAGCAACCCGCCCTCGCTTCGCTTCGGTTATTGGTTATAGTCGTTTTACCCGCGTAGTTCCCGTTCCCGTGGGAATACCGGGATAAAATATAGCCTAGTTTACGCCCTGATATTATAGCTTTCCATTGGTGAAAGAATTTTTGAAATCGGTCCAGCCGTTTTGAAGATTACCCGGAACAAACAGACAGACAGACAGACAGACAAAAATTTTTTAATTGCTATTTTAGGCATAGGTGTCGTGCAAGTAACCGTGTGAGCATGAAAAAAGCCTATTATTTTGACATTACAAACAGACACTCCAATTTTATTTATTGGTATAGACTAGTCTCTCGCCCTCACTTCGCTTCGTTTTTAGACGCCTTACCCGCGTATTTGCCATTCCCGTGGCAATACCGAAATAAAATATAGCCTATGTTACTCCCTGATATTGTAGCTTTCCATTGGTGAAAGAAATTTGAAATCGGTTGGGTGGTTTAAACATGACAGCGTAACAAATAAACAAACTTACTTTCGCATTTATAATATTAGTAAGGATAAGGATTTTTATTATTAGTATAAGGTTCTTTTATTATACATATTAGTAAAAGTTTGCGCTGAAGGCTTGATATATCCTTCCAGCATGCACCCATATGTCTAAATATGTTTAGCTGATAGTGTAGATTTCGTGATATTTAATGACATGGTAATAATATATTGCTAGAATACATAGGGCACAAAAAAAATAATTTGTACACAAAAGTATTCTTTCCGTGTGATGACGGAGTATAAATACTACTCACCATTCCTTATCTTGCCTTTGCATATCGTAAAAGACGTCTAAGTGATATAATATGCACATAACATCTTTGCAAGTGAAGGAACACTTGATATGAAAGCCTATACCAATATGTCAAACCAGCATGGTAGGTCTATTTCCCTCCCACAGGGGAAGAGATGACGAAACAATCCTTAAAATTAGTACCGTCAAAAAGTTAGATAAATAATTTTTATTATGAACACAAATTAAGTCTATTGTTTTCGTAATATTATTTTCGAGATTTTCGTTACACTAAACATATATTCTCTTACAGCAAAAACAATTAAATACAATGCTACGAAGCAGATGTTATTGCGTTGTATATTAGAAAAACGACTATATTTTATGGCCTTACTTTGCAAGAAAAAATGTTGTAATTACTTTATATTTTCACTATACGAATGATTTCATTAAAAAGTTGAAACCATTGCGTTCATTTGGACAAGAATCGCAGCTCTCCTAAATGAGTATTATAATTGTTAAGACAATTTGAATCAAAATAATATAATTAATTCGAAAAGTTTTCCTGTTGCAAGTTTACGAGTATAACACTGTTAATTTGATTGTTTGATAATTGTATTGCTCCATATAATTGTTACGATGACAGAATTTATGTATGACTAGCAATCCGCCCTCGCTTCGCTTCGGTTATAGGTTATAGTCGTTTTACCTGCGTAGTTCCCGTTCCCGTGAGAATACCGGGATAAAATATAGCCTAGTTTACGCCCTGATATTATAGCTTTCCATTGGTGAAAGAATTTTTGAAATCGGTCCAGCCGTTTTGAAGATTACCCGGAACAAACAGACAGACAGACAGACAAAAATTTTTTAATTGCTATTTTAGGCATAGGTGTCGTGCAAATAACCGTGTAAGCATGGAAAAAGCCTATTATTTTGACATTACAAACAGACACTCCAATTTTATTTATTGGTATAGATTTCTGACGAATTAAAGGATAGTTGAACTAAAGAAAACATAAAAACATAAATGTGAAAATGGGAACCAAGTTCAATATAATACCACCTAATGATGGTGTGGTTGTCGACATCAATGAAAATAGACTTGATATATAAATGGGTGCCAAGTTTTGTAAATTATTCTAATACATACTACTATACAAATTAGTCAAAACAGATGACATATTGCGTCGACCCCAAGTAATTGGGATAAGAGCAAGATGATGATGATGATTTATTTATTAGAAAAACCCATAATATTTGTAGGTAAATTTAAAATACAATTTCCTTTATTTCTTCTACTAAAAAAAATGTGTTTTTCGTGTGGTGACGGAGTCAGAATACAATACAAAGGCAAGATGATGCCTGTAGATGTCGTAAGCGTAGTATAGTAGGTCAATTTCTTTCCTATTATGGAGGAGGTTAGAGCCAAATAGTGGGACGTATATGAGCGGAGAAGACAAAATTTTTTACTATTTAAAAATGAATATCAGTTTTTTAATTATAATTGTCAAATTATTTATACCTATAAAGCAATCTAATTTGATGCTTTTATATTAAACAGTTTGGAGTTATGAAGGGGTCAAAAATAACACGAAATGGTTTGTTTAAATATACACAATGGTGCGAGTCGTTATTTCTCTTTGCCGGAATTCGAAATTTGGCTTGACGTGGTACCACGTGTGTAGATGTGTTAAGTGCTTTAATTATAGCCTTCGAATAGTGACGAACTAAAATAAGATTATGTCACCAACAACTTCTACGGGTATTTTATGACCGTTAATCGTAAGTATTTAAGCATCCAACAATATTTTAAAGTAAGAAAAAGGGGAATTACAATCCTATGTGAACCCGTCTCACCAGTGTAGTATATTAATACTCAATTTCACTCCCATTACAGCTCGAGGCATCCTTTCGAGGTATCCATGGTATTGTGAACACATGGTTTTGTATTTGCTTTGGATAGTTATTAGTAACGCTGAAACCATAGAATGGGCTTAGTATATACATATATACTTCGTTTAGAAAGAGCGTCATAGAATATAATGAAACACTGCAAGGTGTTATATAAATTACTTTCTGATAATTTGCAGAAAGAAGTACAAATATAAGTTTGGTCACTATTATAATATCATCGTCTCTGTTGAAGGTCCGATGTCGGTTTATCTCTAAGGCCTCGCGTATTTTCCGCGGTCTGTAATGTCTCTCTGTGGCTAATACGGAGGAGAGACGGTGGATGGAAGCTGTCGTCAGCATGGTTACCAGCTCTTAATACTACCGTGAGTCGTAAAGTGATGGTGTGCGTGGAGAGTGACGTGACCAGCGTGGTATGTGATGGTGACGACACACGGAGTGACATACCAATAACGTCGCTTAACTCCGGTTGTGAAGTTTCGTCCGACGTTTCCACCGAGGACGATCGAGAGGCAAACACCTCCCCCGCACCCCTCATGGCTGTGTCGAGGCGCGCTGCTCGATATGCATCGCGCAGTGCACGCCGGGGCCTCGCAGACGCCGCTGCGCACTCGCCCTGATGATGAGTATCGGACATGCTCGAAACCCGAGTCGACGTAATCGATCTCAGCACGCGAGTGTTTTTGCCGTTTTAGATATTATAATATGGATCAGTCTCACGATAATTTCAATACTAAAAAAGTTTGGTCACTAATTTATGCACTCCTCATCACTGCTAAATAGAACCAAGAACGCTAGTGACGCCTACCAATATGTACCATGAGATGAAATATAATCTATCGCCTGTCTCGAACAAAATGCTGTGTCAAAAGTGTTAGAGACAAGATTGTGCTCTGCTATGCAATCGTAGCCGCCGATCCATAATCCCCAATGAATGTATTATGATATAAACCATAGTTACTCTAGTTCCAAGATATGAAAAGTTCAAATATCACATATTCGTTTTTGGAGTGTTTGGCTGATTCAGTCGTGTGACCAATCCGCATTAAATATATTAATCTCTCGGCATATATAACAATTATCTGGTTCTTTTAATAAAGG
This sequence comes from Lymantria dispar, assembly GCA_032191425.1. Lineage (NCBI taxonomy): Eukaryota > Metazoa > Arthropoda > Insecta > Lepidoptera > Erebidae > Lymantria > Lymantria dispar. The sequence continues at coordinate 25,520,388 of CM063441.1, forward strand.
TGTTAGGTATAGTGGCGATTTCTTACAAAACAGCTTAATGGTTGCCAAATTTAAACTGTTTCCTTCCATTCACGTTTTACCTTAACTTATCCATTAAGTAATCCTGGTTATTGCGACACTCTATCCCCAATCTTCAAAATATTTTTTTATATTTTGCTTTAAGTGCCTTATGCTCATGCCACTAAATCCCGTAAAAATGTGATAGCCTGAGGCTAGATAGGCTGAGATTGATAATTAAAAAAAAAATAAACAATAAAATATTTGAGATAAATTCTGTTTGTTAGCAGAGAAAAGTAAATACATATCCTAAATAAATTGTGTCTCTATCCCTGCTTCGTTTGGCAAAATTAGCTAATGTTATCAATTATACAGCAAAATGTATTTTAAAACCATCCGGGAATCCATTCTAATATACACAAAATTTATTCAAATCGGTCCTATTTCATTAATTATAAAGTTGTTATGGTTAGCTCTGGTAATAGACAGTATGCTAGTTATAGCGCGATGATTTATTAAAACCCACAGTATTATAGGCTATATCTATATGAACTACCTATTACCTATGCTAATCCTGGTTACACTTTCAGAATGGTAGCGGCTACGAATACTGACACTCCTTACATTGCTCAAAGGTGTCGTAAAAGACGACTAAGAGCTTTAAGTAGACTGGAACTGCATCTGATGCCATCCGGTTAACAATTACATTCTCAAGGATAATTAGCGTCAGCCAAGCGACCAGTGATAAAACTATTGCCAATAACTCTTACAACAAATTCCTTAATTTTTCCTTCCAATAATTTTTTGCTATTTGTACTTTGAATTAGGAATACATATTGAGTCGACCCCAAGAAATTGCGATGAGAACAAGTGTATGATGGTGATAATGACTTTCAGACTCGTGATAGTTTTTTTTTTATTGCAAACTGTGGCAAACGAATAAGCAGTACACCTGGTGGTAAGTGTAGCTATTGCTCCTAGACCTTTGCAAGACTATTGCCTACCGTGAAGAAAGTGAAGGGAGTGTGAATGTGTACAATGAGGTTCGGTGAAACTAAAGACTTTCCCAAAACACACCACACACAAACACCCTCAAAAAGTTGGGCTGCCGGCTCTCTCGCTCACTGAACGAAGCGCAGTAACAAATTGCCACTACTCAGTCGATTTTCTGCGAGAGTGTGGTATTACCCTGGACAGACCGGCCCGCGGCTGTAGACAGACAACTGTCAACAGTGTGGTCCTACCACTATAACGACAGTTGTTTTTTTTCTGATATTTACTGTTTTACTATTGCCCAATCTATCATCAAAGACCTCCTTACCAATGATATAGATAGATTCTATATTCCTAATTTATTTATAAAGTCTATAAGCGAGTTCAATATTTATTCGCTAATCTACCTTATAAATAGCTATGTTAACATATTGAAATTATTCCTAAGATGAAGGCGTTTTATCAAATTATGCCAATCGATTATAACAAATACTATTAAGAATATGCTAAAGTAGGTTTGCAAAAGTAAGCAATCCCTGCAGAAAGGAAAAACGAGCTACGTTATCCTGCAAACAAAACAGAGGCCTGAAGGTTTAATCTCTATGAGGTACAAATCGCTCGTTATGTAAATTGAATCTCTTGCAAATTTGAATAGCTTTCATAAGCCAATTCCCTCTGAATAAAAACAATAGAATACTCTTTCAACGTTTTAGATATTTCTTGGGCGAGGAATTTATATCAAACCATTAATTATTTAACTCAGTAGCTAGTAGGAAGCAGATAACATCGTGTTTTTCGATGGAGTTGCGTTCAAACTTGTCGAATTTACTGAAGAGAATAATGCGAGTGAAATTAAATTATGAAATTATAAGTGATACGATAATACCTCATTTCATTGTAAATTAAGCATTTTGTTAATAAAATAAACACAAAACTAATTCAAGAATGGAGTGTGATGCTTAGTTTAGTATTTTATTATACTCCAATATATACCTAAGGCACATTATAACACCCATAAAGTCGGCAGGACGTTCTGTTTTGGCCGAGCTACAACCTGCAGCCACGCCGTCCACTGCGTCTGGGGCAACGTAAAGTACATCCTTACAGCGCGACCCCATAAATCCCACCGCATTCCCTCCCATTCGCCATTAGGCCGAGCACTGGTACCGAATCTTTGACATCCTGGCCAGTTCCGCGGGATACCCATCCGAGTACCGTCCTTCCTCGCGGCCAGCCTCTCTGCGGATGACAGGCTATTCCTCAGTCTAGTCACCCTCGGCCTCGGCTAGATCATCATCAAGCATTTCAATTCCCACCTGCATCGCCCCAGGCGCTAGCGGCAGGGCGCGTTAGCGTGGCTTGATTGGGCCCTAAGCCACTCTGCCACCTCCTTGTACACTATTGCTTCTTACAATATGGTGACATCATCTCAGTTTCTGACGCTGTCGAGAATCGTCCTATCGATGGTCAGCAGCGTCAGATCGGCACCGATGATTGCGATGAGTTCACGACGCTGCATTGTCCTCGCGGCACATACCTCAAACGTCGCAATCACGATATGCGTCGCCCGCCCACGTCGAACGAGACTGAGCCATCCCCGCCCATGTCACTGACACCCGCGGAATAAATCTGGAGAGAATCTCTACCTCCGGGTCCCACAAGGAGTCCCAACCAACAGGCACGCTGCACGCGTTACTACCATGCAGTATCCGGGTATGAACCTGACGGAAACCAAATTAACGGTGGTTGAGGCGCCAGTGAGAGAACTAATATGGGGCCCACACAACAATACATTTTAATAAGTATTATACATATATATCAAGAAGATAATCTCGAGAAGCTCGTGTTAGTGGGCAAAATTTCGGATAAAAGACCCAGAGGACGGTCACCAATGCGATGGTCGGATCAGGTCCAAGAAAACTCTGGAATAACATTTAATAATGCTCTCAGACATGCCCAAGACAGAATGCGATGGAGAAGTGTTATTAATACCTTAAAGTCCATAAAGCCACGACCCTCAGCTGTGAGGCAAACTACTGAGAAGACGAATATATGCATATCAACAAGTAAGTACCAACCGTATTTTGATAAGTTTGTTCTAATCATAATCTTATTAACTACAGCGTGTAGTGGTAGCTATAAATACTATCAACTTTAACAATGCTCTTGGGTGTCATGGGTGTCATAAAACCCAGTTAACAACTCTACGCTGACAACATTCAGTGTCACCGGTGTACCGGTTTGTTCAAAGATTGTTCGTAATAAAAATTGACGTTTCATAGGATAAGATCATGGAGGCGATGATTATATTTAATTATTATTAATAATGTATATTAATTCTATTAGTAATGTTAACATACTCTCATAGTATTTACCAAGTTAAAATTAATTTACCTACAATACTTAAAGTTACTCATAAATCCACGTAACGCCTTTGTAATTTACATAGCGCTAAATTTTCGAGTAGACAATAAAGGAAAAAGGACGATTTTACAATAGTCTTCTATTTAGACATGCCAATTAACGTTAAATTTTCGTTAATAAATTTATTATTCTAAGATAATTAAATATAGATTAACTAGCAAGCCTCCAAGGATTTTTATGATTCCACTGGTATTATTATTTATATATTGCACTGATATTATCTTTCTATGTAGTGACGGAGTAAGAATACAATTCACCACTCCCTATCTTGCCAGTGGATGTCGTAAAAGACGACTAAGGAATATAATATTCACATCTGTGCAAAAGACGGAAAACTCGAAATGAAACTCTATACCAACATGTCTGACCAGCATGGTATATTAGGCCAAATTGCCTCTCATTGTGGAGGAGGCCTGAGCCCATCAGTGAGTCGTATGTGGGCTGCGATGATGATAACTGGTATTATTATGTATGAATTTTTATTTTTAGGTTGTAATGCTGATGATGATTAATATTTAACATATTATATATTATAAACTTTAACTATTAACATATTATATATTATCACAATGATCTCAGCTCATTTACATCCCATTGCTAAGCTTGAGCGTCCTCCATGAGAGCTTCTTGATCATGCTCCGAAGAAAAAACTGATCTACTATATTGATACTGGTCAGACGGGTTGGATCAAGTTTTAGGGTTTTCTTTCTCTCATTTGATGTTACCTGCATATGATATCCCGAAGCCGTCTTTTACGACAGCTACAAAGAAGAATTGTATAGGTTGGTGAATTGCATTCTTACACCGTCACTCCACTATAAAATTGAAAAATGAGACAGTCATAAATCTGTTTTTGTATACTGTAAACTTATATACCATCAAAAACAAGTTTTGTAAAAAAAGTCAAGCCTCGCAACTGAGTTCTTCTACCATAAAAATTTGTGAGATCCATGTTATACCAAGTCGGTTAACTCATTCAGTCCCTGCTTAAGGGACCTTTCTTCTTAAGTTATTACGTAAATAGCTAACCTAACAACTTCTTATAGTGACTATATCAATATTAAAGTTCTTTTATGTTTTAAATAAATAGATTGACTTGGCAATCGCACTATGTTTAGTACAATTTAATATAATATGTATTACTTGTGAGGTGTGTTTTCATGCGATTGCTTTTTTTTTGCTTGACTTTTTTTTCTGCTCGACTTGGCGGGGGCACGGCAGTGCACAGGAAAAAAAAAGAAAGATATTATATATATATATATATATATACAAGAATTGCTCGTTTAAAGATATAAGATTCAGGATCTCGGCAACGGCTCCAACGATTTTGATGAAACTTGGCATACTAGAGGTTTCGGGTCCAAAAAATCGATCTAGCTAGATTTTATTTATAGAAAATGTTGTTTTATCGGTGTTTTTAGCAAAACAATACAATGACATTAAATTTTAAAAGAATTTGAATTCAAATTTCGTCCGCGTTTACGTCATGAGTTACGATAGCTTAGTTGGTAAGTTGTCCAGTTCTGTTTTTGTTTTGTTTTGGCATTCAAACAACGTGGGATCGAATCTCGGTGTTATTATTGTTCTCTTTTTGTAATTTTTGATATTTTTTCATTATTTAATGTTTATTTTTTATTAATATATATTTAAATAAATTCGGTAAAAAAAAATACAACAAAAATATACCGATCGAAGCTCGGTCAACCTGATATTAATGAATTGTTTGAAAATTCTAAGTAGAGTAAAAAACATTCCAGAGTTTTCCCTTAAGTAAATATTAATAGCAAAAACAAATTCTAAAATTATGTACCGTAGGCAACTCATTCTCTGTTAAGAAGAACTAAAAAGTTACGTGGCATAATATGAATATACCTCACTTACTCTTTTTGTTATTCCTTAGCAGAGATAATTAAAAAAATATATATGTGTTTATACTTACAACTATTACACAGTTAGTCAAATAAATTGATTCTGTTTTGGCGCCCCAGTTACATTTCGTCCGAGATAACGGCAAGGCGACGTGGGGTTCAATAACCTGTGCCCCCTTTTTGTTTGTTTGGATGCTTATCCGGTGATATTGGAGGTGCCGATTTGGTTCACAGTCCGACCACCCACAGCCCTGGCTAGGGCGGCATCAGGTGCAGCTATTAGCGTTTACACCAAAATGGAACAACCCTTAATATATTTATAGGCTGAACGTAAGTCATAGTGAGCAAACATATTTGTATGGTCGTTTCATCTCATCTGAACAAATTGGTGCTTCAAAAACCATTTAAAATCATTGATAATATGCCCAATCTCTTATCAATCATATTGAATTACTATCTTATGTTGCTAAAAAATTAAGGAATACAGAGGACGTCTGTAAAATATGTATATTTACTATACAATGCGCATAAGATTCTGCGTCCATATTTAGCCTCCATTGATTGCTACTGTGACGAAACAATTATGATGGTAATTCATTATCCAATCATATACACCTTTCGACTGTATTATATAGATCTGTGTTCTACAAGATATCAAATAATAACTAAGAATACGAGTCGCTGATTTCATCTACATTTAATAGCGACCCAAAACTAAATTGGTTCTATTCAAAGATGAATAGGTTAATCAAAATGCACCAAGACTCCTTCGTTTTAGTGCATTGATAATACAGTGTGCGAGATGTATAGTTAATAATTTCTTGGTCAGTAGGTTTAATTTAAGTGTTCCTTCTTTTGCAGTCATTTTATTTTCTTGCATCATTTGTCATTTGCGATATCGATGCTTAGACGAGATTGAGATCATTTTTTTTATATTAAACTATCTGACGCAACAGACGTTGTTCCGTTCAAATAAAATAAAAGGAATTCTCAGCAGCGCCACCTACCGTATTCTTATAGCATAACAAAGCATTTACGAAATGAAATTATATACGTGACAATATATTTTCAGAATTAAACTTCTTCAGGTTATGAACCTCATTATTATTATTCCGCGGCCTAACGCCAAAATTACACAAAACATTAGAAGTTGTTTAACGTTGAAATTATATACACTTTTTGATTGCTTGTATCATTAATGTGTTTTTAATCATCACATACTTTAGAAGTGTTATTTATATCCTGCTCAACGGCAACCCTACAAACGCGAATATGTTTTGCTCCCATTAGTTTGAAAATTACCGACTAATTGTTATGTATAGCGGCAGTAGTTTACTGAACTACAAAGCCATTATGTTACTGCTATATCCATTTTTATTTGATTTGCGGGCGCGCTTTTCCTTATTTTAGGTATTCTCGTTATCTTATAAATTTTGATTACGTAATATCACTACTTTTCCGTGTGGTGATGGAGTAAGAATACAATTCACCACTTGCTCGTGGATGTCGTAAAAGACGACTAAGAGATATAATAAGCATATAACATCTATACAAGAGAAGGAAAACTTGAAACGAAACCCTATTCCAACACGTCTAACCAGCGTGGAATAGTAAGTCAATTTCCATCATTACGGAGAAGGCCGAAGCCAAACAGTGGGACATATATTGGCTGAAATGATGATGATGATGAATATCTCTACTCTTTTCTTTTTGAGGTTGAAGTCGAATTTACATTAAGGATATTTAATAGAGTATATTTTTCTTAATACACAGACTTTATAAGCTGCGAGCTATACAATATCATGGTATAGGAGGCTAGCAACCCGCCCTCGGCTCGCTTCGGTTTATAGGAGTCTTTTTTTAATGCAAACTATTTAGTTTTTATTTCTTTATAACTGTTACGCAAAGGCCAATAATATTCAAAATCAAATAATTTTAATAATAAGCTTATTTAATTAGACACATATTAAAACGATCAATGATTAAAATGCATTTAAAAATACGCATAATTGTTCTCATAATTGTTCATCTATATTTCAGACTAGCAACCCGCCCTCGCTTCGCTTCGGTTTCTGTCGCCTTATCCCCGTAGTTCCCGTTCCCGTGGGAATACTGGAATAAAATATAACCTAGTTTACTCCCTAATATTATAGCTTTCCATTGGTGAAAGAATTTTTGAAATCAGTCCAGCCGTTTTGTAGATTACCCGGAACAAACAGACAGACAGACAGGCAAAAAAAATATAAAGTGATTTTTAGCTATAGGTATCGTCGAAATAAGCATGTGAGCATGAAAAAAACCTATTATTTTGACATTACAAACAGACACTCCAGTTATTGGTATAGATAAAAATGGTTGCGGTGAGTTAACGTTACAAAATAGGTACATGCTGTCGTGGACTTTTTTGTAAAATCTTTTAAGAGGAATAATTTGGCAATACAATATTTTTGTATATCTGTTACTACTGCTGAGCTGCGTACACTTCTAAAGTTGACGCACGATTATGCCTGACTTAGCTGACTAACATAATTTACATCTTATATATTGCTTATTTTGCGCCTCACGCCGCCCTAGCCGAGGCCGCGGGTGACGTGACCGGGGATTAGTCCGTCACCCGCCGAGAGGCCGACCGCGTGAGGAAAGACCGACGTCCTCCCCGAGGGGGGAACGTCGGTCGATGGGAGGGTACCCCAATAGGGGGTATTCTGTCGGGCCGACCACTGATGTCAAGTAACCCTGCTCCGGTGGTCGGCCCAACGACGGAGGCGACGTGGTTTTCGGGTGGGTTGTGGGAGTTGCGTGTTTAAGCCCCTCTGTCGCCCCGGACGGAGTGGTGCGAAGGCGCGCCGACCGCAGCCCACCCACAAAAAAAAAATATATTGTTTATTTTCATTGGGAATGTTCAAACAGTGACAGAATTTTTACAATAAGTATGATGGTTCTGAAGTATATCGTAATATAATATTATTACCTACAGATAAACAAGCTTTTATTAAGAGATGCCAGTTCTTGAAACGACTGAGCTTGCACAGGATATAAAAATCGTTCATTTTCACACTTTTCATGAGATTATGAGGGGTGATGCAACAAAATAAAAACACAATTGGCAATAAATCTCTATGATAACATAGTCACCGGGGCTACGGTTGGCTGGACCGGGGACTTGTCTCCCACCCGTAAATAGGCTGACCGCGCGAGGACGATACCACAGTCTCTGGCAGCAATGTTGTCGTTACGGGAGATGATACCCAAAATGGTAATCCGCCCGGGCGGATCACTGAAGACAATGATCTGGTACCGGTGGCCCACCCAAATGACGATAGCGAGGTACAGCACACTGAATTATGGTGTAACACGGCATCCCTTCCATTGTCTCGGACAGTTTGAGCGAGGTGTGTCTGGACCCAAGTTTATCCCAAAAAAACTGCTAAGACATTTGCTCAGCATAATACATTAGATTTAATTACTTTGCTACTATAAAAGAGGCTAATACGTAACAATTGGACGTAAGTGGGCAACAAAGAAAGGAAAATAATTTATAAACAATTATATCTTACAAGTATTTATAGGATAGATTTAAAAAGAAATGCTACTCTAATGATTAAAATACTGGATTGCCTATTAGTAAAGTCATCAAGTTTGGACTCTTTATATTTGTCTTAACTAGTCCTGTTCATTTCTCCCAATGATGAGGTAACTTTCAGAGTTTTGTTTTGTTAGCATGTTCTACTAAAAATATATATATCATTTATAACATATATTTTCAATTTCACTAATTTATCTATATATCTCTGTAGTATTTGGTAAATTAATAATATAATAATAATAACTTAATAGTTAGTCTCAATATTAATGTAAATATTATCAATCCAAAATGGATGTTAAACCTTGCAAATAAAACTTTATCTCGGATGAAAGACTCTCTACACCTTTATATCTTAACAACGAGTGTACGAAGTTTCAAAACAATCGATTAAGTAGTCACAGAGAAAACCAGGAAGGCAACTACGATCTCCAATTACCAAAACCATGAGTTTATAATAAAAAAAATTTATAATTCATAATTATTTCATGTAGATGTTACACAGTTACACATATACCCACATCTAATCACCCTTTTGCAGATTTCTTTTATTGCGAACGGTGGCAAGCTAGCAAACAGTTACTGGGACGCGGTTGCAGCCCACTGCTAGGCAGTAATCTCGCAGAAGAAGGTGGCGGGTCGCGCGGGCGAGGAGCGCAGCCTCGACGAAGCGATCCACCGCCGGCAACTGGGATGGCGTAGGCGCGACTATCTGCGCCTCATGCCGCCCTAACCGAGGCTGTGGGTGACGTGACCGGGGAATTAGTCCATCACCCGCCGAGAGGCCGACCGCGTGAGAAAAGACCGACGTCCTCCCCGAGGAGGGGACTCGGTCGTTGGGAGGGTACCCCGCTAGGGGGTATTCCGTCGGGCCGACCACTGATGACAAGTAACCCTGCTCCGGTGGTGGGTCTAATGACGAAGGCGACGTGGTGTTCGGGTGGGTTGCGTGCGTGCTTACGCCCCTCTGTCGCCCCGGACGGAGCGGTGCGAGGGGTGCGCCGACTGCAATCCACCCCAAAACAAAAAAAAGCTAGCAAACAATAACCTGATGCCTACAGCGAAGAAAGTGAAGGGAGTGTGACTGCATGCAGTGAGGTTCAGTGATGCTAAAAGCATCAATAAAACTCACTACATATAAATACTCTCAGAAAGTTATGCTTCCACTCTCTCGCTCACCGAACGAAGTACACTACTCGGACATTGATTTTCTGGAGAGTGTGGTACTACCCTGGACGGACTGGCCCGCGGCTGTAGACAGACAACTGTCAACAGTATGGTCCTACCACTATATAAAGCGCGAGTATATAGATAAACAAAATAGAAATTCAAATAAAATCAGGCTAAGCTTAAAATATTCCGACGTAACGTTACATCACTAGAAATACATTTATATCTGCTGCCCCGAGATACAGGAAAGGATTAAAAATGAACAAAACGTAGTAGTTGACTTCCGCAATGACGGCTGTAGACACGGTGTCAAGTGCAGAAAATTATGTCCATTCATCCGCCGCTCGCGAGGATTACAAAACGAGGTCGCATCTTCAGCAACCGACTTCAACTGACGACAACTTTAAGCTGTATGACGTAGGCTCACTAATTAATATTTGTTACTATATGAATTAAGAATTTCAGTTTTATATTTTCATTCATTGCGATTTAAATATTTTTTAACTCTTTAAAAATATAATTGAAGACTGTAATGAATGCGAATGCTTTTCTCGGACGGAACGGAATAAGAATACAATTCACCATTCCAATCTTGCCGGGAGTGTCGCTAAAGATGACTAAGGCATATAATGCATTTAATATAATATGCATTTAACATTAAATCTTAATAAAAAACTTTATACCAACCCGTCTAACCAGCATGACATAGTAGGTCAATTTCTCTCCTATTGTGAAAATGGATCAAGCCTAGCAGTGGGACGTATATAAGATGAGATGATGATGATCATGATGAATGAATGTGTATCAAATGACAAAGGTTTATCAGGACTGCGTTATCCGTATTATCTAGATACCTGTTGGGAGCATACGCCAATTTATGTATTTTTTGAAGTGAAACTTTAGAATCGTTGTGATTTCAAACTCGATGAAACGAAAAAGCAAGTCCATAGAGACACAAACACGTAAATGTATAGGACTCAGCCGGCGAGAGAATGAGATAAAAGATAAAGCAGGAAGGACGAAGGATGAAAGATAATGGATAAAGGATTAAGGAGTTTCACTTCTGATATGCGTACTTTGGCCACACACTCTTCTATACTAATAAATAAAATTGGAGTGTCTGTTTGTAATGTCAAAATAATAGGCTTTTTTCATGCTCACACGGTTATTTGCACGGCACCTATGCCTAAAAAAAAGAAAGCTTAGAAGGAATCTAAGCTTTCTTTTTTTTCCATCAACGAAAGATTAACCAAAAATAAGTATCTTTTCTTTCTGTGTGGTTATGGTTTTTAATTTTTTTTTTTTTTGGGTGGGCTTATTTATGGCTAGTGCACCTGCCGCTCGACTCCATCCGAGGCGACAGAGGGGCGGCGGCCCCATAACTCACTGTATCACGTTGTCTTCCTCAGCAGGCCAGCCACCGGTACCGAGTTTTTGTCCTGCGTAGTCGGACCAACGGAATACCCTGAGGGGTACCCTCTCCTCTCGACGTCCAAGACGTCCGAAGAACGAATACCTTAACGAAAATTTCATATACTTAAACCGCTCTGATATTAAAATCGTCTTAAAATCCTCATTACCTGTTTAAAAATATATTTTCGAATTAATTTTGCGTATAATTTTATTTGTAGACGTTAGGTATATGAGATATTGGAATTTGATTTTCAATTTTATTTTTGCCATGGTCATTATGATCATATACATAATTATGATGTAAAATTGGTCCTAAAACAATAATAAAAGTAATGTAAAATAGTCAGTAGGTACTTTCCGTGTAGTGACGGAGTAAGAATACAATTCACCACACCCTCTCTTGCCTGTGGGTATTGTAAAAGATGACGAAGGATATGTTATGCAGATAATATCTGTGCAAGAGAAAGAAAACTCGGCACAAGACCCTTTACCAACACGTCTGACCAACTGAGGTTTATAATATTCATGTAAGAGAAGAAAACTCAAAACAAAGCCCTATACCAAGTCATCTGGCCAGCTTCGTATAGTAGACCAATTTTCCTCCCATAGTGTAGTAGGCCATAGTGGGCGTCCAAGCCCAACAGTGAGACGTGTATGGGCTGAGATGATGATGAGTATTTACAACATAATAATATAAAGAATTGGGACATATTTATGTATCAGGATAAAAAGGTCATAATACATTTAAAATCAACTCGGTAAACACATTAATTGTGTATTAAACTTCCCAACTGTTTACATAATAATGTATGTAGAAACGTGTGACAGGGTTAAATCCTAATTACAATAGGATAACGATGACCCGAGTTTAGGGTTAAGTACCGACAGCCAAATGACAACTTTATAGAGAAATCCTAAATTTTGCATTACTGCTTATTACCTCTATATTCCGTACATCATATTAACTTTTATTATTGGTTTTTCAATATATATCATCCTAAGTATTAATTAAAATTATAAATAAAAATCTATACAAATAAATAAAATTGAAGTGTCTATTTCTAATGTCAAAATACTGGAGATAATTTCATGCTGATATGGCTATTTGTACGATACCTATTCTTAAAAAACGGATTAGAAAATTTTTGTCTGTCTGTTTGTTTGTTTGAGGTAATCTTCAAAACGGCTGTACCGATTTTGATAAAGATTACTAACAGGTAGCTGTCTATATAAGGAGTAACTTAGGCTATATTTTATCCCGGTATTTCCACGGGAATAGGAACTATGCAGGTAAGGCGACTGAAACCGAAGCAAAGCTATTTAGGGGGGCGGTAGTGTAAATATAAAATAATATTCAGAAAATTCCTCATTTACGTCCTAATGCTGCAGTCGAACCTCTTCTATAACAGAAATAAAATGGGCTTACTATATATAGTACATTGGTTAGATTGGTTGTTACAGAATTTTTTTTTTTTTAGTTTTCTTCTCTTGTATAGGTGTTATATTCATATTACATCCCCTAATGGCCTTTTGCAATACATATGAGGGGTGGTGAATTGTATTCTTATTTTTTTTTATTGCAAGCAGTGGCAAACGAGCAAACAGTACACCCGATGGTAAGTGTTACTGCCGCTCATGGACCTTTACAAGGCCGCTGCCTACCGCGAAAAAAGTGAAGGGAGTGTGAATGCGTGCATTGAGGCTCGATGATACTAAAGGCACCATCAAAACCCTCCACACGCAAACACCCTCAGAAAGTTGGGCTTTCGGCTCTCTCGCTCACCGAACGAAGCGCAGTAACAAATTGCTACTACTCCGACGTCGATTTTCTGCGAGAGCGTGGTACTGCCCCGGACGGACCGGCCCGCGGCTGTAGACAAATAACTGTCGACAGTGTGGTCCTACCACTCCAAAATTATTCTGTCATCATACGGAAAAAAATATAATAAATGATACAATTTTCCTAAAAACTTACGTAGCAATTTTATTACGACCAAATAGCTATAAGGAAATATATAGAATACATTTTATAACGTGCGAACTATTCGCATGGGTCCTGTAATAAAACAAAAAGAAGATAACATTTACGTAACAATAAAAAGAAAAGTAGACAAAATTTATATACTAAAAAAGGATAGTTAGAAAGATTTGTTATACTGTCAAAGAAAAGTTAATTCGCATTAAAAGTAAAATCGGATGATTCGGCATGGAGTGTCGAACTGAGCGGAAGTAAGAGCAGTCTGGATAATGTCCTCCGGCACTAATTAAAACTTTGGAAACAGACGAGAAAAAGGGTTGAGAAATATGGCGTTCAACGGTTAGATGACGTTGGGACTTCATTCTCACTGTTTTTCTTCCGATGGTATCGAACTGGAATATTAAAATTCTCAGTTATATAATAGTCATTAGGTTAGAATTTGTAAAATATTCTCGATTATTTTATTACGATAAGTTCAGGACCTTCATAAAAATATTATATACTAGCTTCTGCTCGCGACTTCATCCGCTTGGTATAGACTTTGGGCCTACGCTAACTTTAAGACTTTATTTACGTAGAAGGTGAAAATATTTTTTAATAATACGATACTATCACACATGATTTTTGTGCAAATTTAACCGTTTACGCAGCGGAAGCTCTCAAAAGGAAAAAACCCGAATTTAAAACATTTTTCATTACTGCTTCGCTCCTGTTGATCTTAACGTGATGATATATAGCCTTCCCCGATAAATAGAGTAAAAAACACGGAAAGGATTTTTCAAATCGGATCAGTAGTTCCTGAGATTAGCGCATTCAAACAAACAAATTTTTCAGCTTTATATGTTCGTGAAGATCAAATCATATCTTTCCTATTTGAAGTGTCGTTTGAGGGTGTTAAAATAACTGTACGCGACATGCATAGGTACTAGGAAATCATGAAATCAATTAGTAAAGATTACGATTATAATAACAAAAAAAAACTCATACAACACCCAGACTTAGAACATCTATTTACTGATTTATTTTAATATTTATAATATGTTCAAACCACTAATATGATATGAAAAAAAATTAATGATTGAATCCCTCTTTTATCTTGGGAGTAGTGAGACCGATTGAGGAGAGACTAGAAGAATAGGCAATACTCTCTTATAAAACTTATAACGCGCAGCCAAATGTGGTGATTTCATAACCCCCACTTGAAGAGACCTATTTTCAACAGTGGACATCAATGGACTATTAGATGGATGAATACTAAACGTCAACCCTTAGGCAGCATGAGGTCGACACCGCGCAATTTTGTCGGACGAATATATTTCGTCGTTATAAACTATTAAATGAAATAAACTGTCACGCTATCTTTTAATACCCCGTCCACATGTTGGCCGAGCGTAGGCGAGCGATGGCCAACGCCAACATGTGTACACCAGATTTGCCTTAGTTGGCCAACGCTCGCCGTCGCTCGCCTAGTTGGCCGAGTGAATACAAGCGTCAACGTGTGGACAGCTGATTTGTCTTCACTCGCCGTCACACTGACCGAGGCCAACTTTTTTTTTTTTTTTTTTTTTTGTGTGTGTACAGCTGTTGGCCGCAGATGGCCTTGACAGCTTGACGCGGACTATGGGTGAGCGCTGAGGGCTCTCAACCCGGAGAAAAGTATGCTAAGCGACATCGCCCAAGGGCTCCCCCTGTGGGGAACGGACCTCGGCTTGGGGCGTCGCTGGAGGCAAAGTGGGCGTTCCCACGTTTTTAGTAGTGACTTTTGCGCGGCGCGGTTTCGCACCTCGACGGCGAGGGCGGAACCGCGGATATTTATTTGTTAAGGCCTCGCGGGCCGTGTGGGCTCTTTGTTGAGCGAGTGTGATAATGTCGTCCTCTTCGTCGAGGACGTGACGAGGGCGTCGGATGGAGGAGATTTTGGAGGGTCTATAGGAAGCCGCCCCAACCACTAGTTGGTTGGGGTGTGTCATGGCAGACCGAGGCCAACGTGTGCACAACTCTACAAATACTCGTCTACATTGGCCACTCGCATTGGCGTTCGACGCACTTGGCCAACGTGTGGACGCTAGCACTCGCCTTGTACCTATTTGCCGACGCTCGCGCTGGCCTAGGCTCGGCCAACATGTGTACGGGACATAAAGATGTTTTGTGTCACCCACGGGTATCATAACAAACGGCTAAAAGATGGCAGAGTAATATTTACACAACCTTAACATTGGCTTACTATACGTTTAATATTATATTCCATTTCGAGATTCCTTTGGAGTCATTTTATATGTAGTAATCCTGCTTTTCTGAGTGGGCTATGGTCAGCACAAACGCCGTCTGTTTCATCCGGGGTGAAAAAGGGTGGAGCGCGGCCCCGTAATCCACCGAATTCCCTCCCTTTCCCATTGGGCCGATTACTGGTACCAAGTTTCTTGTCGCTCGTGCCCAGCCATGTAGTAATCTCCTAGCCTACTCTTGCAATCCTCACGGGAAAGACAAGTATGAAAAGTTTTGTGCGTTGAACCTTTAGAAATATCTTACGTATTAGCGAAAACATAAAAAAATATAAACTATAATCACGTAACAAATTTATTTATTACTTACACTTGACTTCTATCTTAAATATAACACCATTCGTTTCTTACAAAGCCCGGACGAGAATATTCAATTAACTTTGATTTATATCGTGTAAAATCCCTGTTCAATCAAAGCGAAACTAGAGAAGTGGTATTTATGCCATGAAGTGCAGATTTTGTTTTTTTTTTCTGAGCCTCAAAAGGAAGTGGCGTATTAATTAATGCCCTCATCAATCATTACTGCTTTCTCCCTGAACCCGACGTCATTCACATCGTTATAAGTCGACAGGATCACGGGAAATAAAAGTGGCTTCATATTATGCTTCTTAAATATACATTTCATTGTACTTGCAATATGTAATTAATTACAACACGGTACAGATTCGAATGTGTCTGAAGTATCTAATTCGAATGACATTTATTACGAATATTTCTCAGAAAGTAAGTTTATAAGCTACCATGGATTTTTATTTATAGATAAATTTAACTTAATTTAAAAATTAATTAAATTTGTTTGTTAGGTTAATATTAAGACAAAAATATATTGTTACTTTATCTAATCTCGCTATAACATAATTAAAAAACAAATAAATGCTAGTGTCTATTCAACAACCCATTTGTTACCAAGATAAGTCGAAAGTACTTTAGACTTCTATCTATCTATCCTAAGTCTAAATAAACATTTAAGTAACTTAAATTTCTAAAAAAATACTGGTGCTGTGGGCAATTACGTTTTTAAATTATAATAACGACCTTATCAAAATTACTAAGGTAATGAAAAAACTAAAGCCTACGCCAAAAGTCATATTTGTAATATCGCTAAAAATAATTTAAAAAGGAACAAGTGATACAATTTCGTCTATTCAGCAAGCCCCTCTGCTAACAAGACAGGACTAAGCGTTCGCTATTTGAAAGCAATCTTTCGACTTCCTGTCGAGTCGCCATCGACGCAATTAAGCACAGGAAGAAAGATAATGACGTACAGCCCCAATCTTTTCGTATATACTTGTAGCCCCGCTGTGAAGTTGAATAATACGTATTTTCATATTTATCTTATAATATTTTAGATACCAAGATAATAAATACATATTTTAATACATGATAAAATCATAGGGAACGTTGTAGTGTGAATGTAGATGTAGTGACAATGTTTGAAAGGTATGTTAAGTTGGTTCGGCCATGTAGAGAGAATGAATCAAAGGAGACTAACAAAGAGAATTTATAAAGCGAATGTGAACGGCTGGACAGATGTTGATGAACTTTTTTGTGCGTGTTTAAGAGGATTCGAGAATAATTTAGATTCACAATTGGACCCGGTAAGTGGCGCTACTGTCAATTTCAAGGAGAATTCATTTTATTTTATTTGAACAGAACAATGTTTGTTGGGTCAACTAGTCTTTATATATAAATTTCTTGTGCACATGTATGTGTCACTGAACTGCTCCTAAACGGTTGGATAGATGATGATGAAAATTTTTGTTTGTATTCAAGGATGTTCGAGAATGGTTTAGATTTACAATTAGACCTGGTAGGTGGCGCTGCTGCCGATTTCAAGGAAAATTCCTTTTATTTTATTTGTACAGAACAACGTCGGTTGGGTCAGCTAGTATTATATAATATGTATATCCTTTACAACATTTAAGGGAAAGATAAGGGATTTTAAAGATGGGGTCCGTCGATGATATTTACTCCTGTACGCTCACTCACTCCATCACGATCATTCCTAAGGTACTTACCATTATAAATGTTATACCAAGGATCATCATTCTATTGACGACCTCTGCCGGGCGTAGGTAGATCTCCTCACTAGAAGAGAAAATGTCATAATCCCACGCTTAGCAAAGCGGATTAGAGATCGTAGTTTGTAAGTTTCTCAGAAAAGCGCTGCAGTCCATTTTCCTTGAGAATTAGCCAACTTTTACGACTCTTTCTGAAAAGTATAGGCTAGTTATACATTACGGAGTCATAGCATATACATGTATTCAATCTAAAGCGATAATATAAAACCAAAGAACCACAGTAATCTATACTAATATACTAATACTAATATACTAATTACTAATATACTAGTAATATTATTATAACTAATCCATACTAATATTATAAATGCGAAAGTAAGGATGTTTGTTTGTTTGTTTGTTTGTAACGCTTTCACGCTTAAACCACCAAACCGATTTCAAAAATTCTTTCACCAATGGAAAGCTATAATATCAGGGAGTAACATAGGCTATATTTTATCCCGGTATTCCCACAAGAACGGGAACTATGCCGCGGGTAAAGCGACTGAAACCGAAGCGAAGCGAGGGCGGGTTGCTAGTAATATTATAAAGAGGTAACGTTTGTGAGTTTGTGAGGTTGTGAGTTTGTGACGTTGTAAGGGGTAATCTCTGGATCTACTGAACCAATTTTCAAAATTATATCACCAATAGAAAGCTACGTACTTTTGGAGTGTCATAGGCTATAATAATTTCCAAAATTAATTACGCATCTTTACTTAAACTTGAATAATCTGGGACGCGGTCGCAGCCTTCTGCGAGACAGTGATCTCGCAGAAGGAGGCGGCGGATCGTCTGCGCGTGGAGCGCAGCCTCGATGAGGAGATCCGCCGCCGGCGACTGGGGCGGCGCAGGCGCAACTATCTGCGCCTCATGCCACCCTAGCCGAGGCCGCGGGTGACGTGACCGGGGATTAGTCCGTCACCCGCCGAGAGGCCGACCGCGTGAGGAAAGACCGACGTCCTCCCCGAGGGGGGGACGTCGGTCGATGGGAGGGTACCCCGCGTAGGGGGTATTCCGTCGGGCCGACCACTGACGACAAGTAAACCTGCTCCGGTGGTCGGCCCAATGACGAAGGCGAGGTGGTTTTCGGGTGGGTTGCGGGAGTTGCGTGCTTAAGCCCCTCTGTTGCCCCGGACGGAGTGGTGCGGAGGCGCGCCGACCGCGACCCACCCAAAAAAAAAAAAAAAAAACTTGAATAATGTAATCCAAGTTGTAAAAAAAATTTCTTTCATCGCGTGCGCTGCGAATACTTTTGCGGATAGAACAAAACAATGTACTACAATATTAAAGAACGTATCAAAATCTGTAAAAGAGTCTGCGATAGCATATGCCTATCTCCTACGGATAACTTACAATAACTGCTTTTATTGTTAAAATTGTGAATTAAAAATAATTAATTTTTGTGAAGCTTATTTAGCCCATATGGTATTAATTTATATCTTTATAAATATGTTTGTTAGAACGAAAATTTAATGTAGAATATTTGTGCCCTTTTTTTGTTACTCTATACAGTTTAAACAAATATCTTCAAAGATATTAGCAAAATAAAAATGTGCGGTGCGCGCCGACCCCGTTGCGTGGCGATATAGGCAGTATCTATCCGATTGCGTGGCGTCCAGCGCTGTGAGGGAAGGGGCGTGGTCTATTACGTCTACGAAGAGGGCAAACCAAAATAACAAAAAAAATCTTCATCATCATAATTTTTATTTATCCCGAACTTTTAACCTGAAGTATTACGCGGGACAAACGGCCCGGGACAAAAATATTTCTAACGCGGAAGGGAGTCCGCGGGGACTGCTAGTATTATTATATATGGCACAGGAAGATGGCATTTTCTATACTTAGTTCGTCACTTTACTCGTAACTCATTTACTGTCTCATTTTTATCTATAAAACTAATTTGCATACAAAAATTTAATTCCACACTATAGATTATTATCGTAATTGAAATGTCTCAAATAAACAGTATTTGTACGAAAGAATAGACAGGTGCCTGTCTGTAAACACAGCCTCTTTTGTTACGACGCTTTTATTCCTATGTATAGATAATTGCCGGTAGTTATAATTGCCTACCGTACACTAATTCAGAGCCTGGTCACCACTAGGTCGCATAAGTAGCTTATACATTAAAATAAATAATTAATCCTCTTTTACAAATTCATTTTTTCACGAAGAATCACAATATTTTTATTCAATCTACAGTACTTAGAAAATACTTGGAAAGTACTGTTAATGTTGATCGATCGTACACAGAATAGTAATTGAAAGACGTATATTTTACTGTTAAATGGTTAAAATAGTTAAGGCGTCTAAAGATCTGAGGGTTACTGAAATAAAAAAACGGAGTAGAATATTATGCAAGTTTTATTATCAACAGAGGTGATGCATTACACTAGAACTCTCTTATTTAGGATGGGCGTTTTCTCTCAGATTTATGATTCCCTCTTGAGGCTTTTGTTGTTGCTTAGGACATTTAAAAATACATGGGCTTTGCTTTATTGCTTTTTCATTTCGCCTATTGTCGTCCGAACTATTTGTAAGGGTTGATATTTTGTTCAAGGCTGTATCGCCAGTAAACGGCTGCCCAAAATTCCGCCCCGTTGAAAATTGTATTTTTATAGCTACGACTGTATCTTTTAAAGTAATATATATTTCGCCTGAAAGTTTTTTGCGAGGATAAGACGGGTAAGAATGAAGATTTTTCGGTAAAAATAGCCTAAAGAATTTCTATAATTCAAATTTATATGAACAATCTAATTTAGTTGCTTTATCTGTCAAAATTAATAAGATTACATTTTTGGAGGCTATTAATAATTACGCTAATACAGTAAAAGGTAATTAAAAATTATATTTTCAGAAAGACTGTTAGCAAAAAGTGTATTGGAAATATTAATAAAGTATTTTCATTTCGCTGTTTACTTTTAGTTACAGTTGTATTTTAATTCACTTTAAAGTTGGACGACAATAATAATAACTTCAATGTCCTACTTTTCTTAATATAAAAAAAACATTTATAAATTAAAATGCTAATTGGTCAAAACAGATGTAAACGAATACACAGATACTACTTTGAGAGATGTTTACCAGCTCTCGCTAACTGACTCCCTGCAAAGACGGTATTCGAATGGTCAATAATGCCAATCTAATTGATGGATTGGAGTCATTAGAGTAGAAAAGAGACTTCGAGTGTTTATGTGCCCTATCGATCCTTTAATAGAAAGTGCGCTCTGGAGCTGTTTGACTTAGTACCAACATCTCCTTTCTGTTACCGTACCACGAGAATGAGGTTTAAAGGGCTCTTTCATGGTAAACAGCAATTTGGCAATAGCCCTGGTGTTGCTGAGGTTCGTGCCCGGCAGTTACCGCTTACCATCAAGTGGACTGCTCGCTCATGTTCCACCATCTCGCCAAAAAGACTAAAAGCAGTCATGAGGACTGCCTGCCAAATAAAAACTATAAACAAACAGTTGCCAATTTTGAATCTTCAAATTATTTTGTTGCCTTTCACACCGGCTGGGACGGACGGCGAAAGTTTTGTTATCAACATAGATAAAATAGAATCAACACCATTATCTTAACTGATATACGTCTTACTGCTGGGCTCGAGCCTCTTCCAAATGAAAGAGAAATTGACCTGCTATACCACGCTGATCTAACGGGTTTTATTTCGAGGTTTTCTTCCCTTTGCACAGATGTTATTTGAATATTAAATCCCTTAGTCGTCTTTTACAATACCATGGGTAAGAAAGGGTATGGTGTATTGTATATTTACTCCATCAGCATACGAAATATTCTACTAAAACTCAATTATTTTTTACAAAAATATTATTATCTAAAGTTTTTCAGTTTTCTGACACTAATTGCTATTAACAATGAGATCGTCCAGTTTTGTTAACTTAATTCTACTTTAATATTAGTTTTTATTGTAACTTTAGCGTGTAACTTACAATAAAGTAAAAGATAACTTAAGCCAGCGGTTTCTATTTTATATAAAATTAGTGTTTAAGATTTGCCACTGTTTCTGACCCGTAATGATGATTAATTACGTGTTAATCCCACCACACATTTCCACTATTATAACTCCTGTAAGCGAAACCCCATAAAAGCGCTGAAGAGGCTGCTGATGTTTTAGTGGGTATTTCGATCGATCGCTTATGTGGCCGGCGAGTCCCACACTCATTCCCCCGTCATCACCAGCGGGGGGATAGTATGTAAATGCATTTCCACAGCGGGAAATTAAAAAAAAGTTGGTCTCCGCTCAAATAATTTAGGGTAATGGAACAGCGTCCTGCGATCCCAAACTTAAAGTATTGTCCCTGCCCGCTAATGGAGCGAACGGTATTAGGCTAAAATACTCGCGCCTGCCGGTGTGCCCAGCAGATGATAAAGCTACAGGCGTTCAACGAGCATTCATTCTCGTAACACGTATCCTGCATAGATTTGCATATAGTCCTAATCGTCTATGGTCGCCATAGGGCC
Source organism: Lymantria dispar (assembly GCA_032191425.1). NCBI lineage: Eukaryota > Metazoa > Arthropoda > Insecta > Lepidoptera > Erebidae > Lymantria > Lymantria dispar. The sequence goes on from CM063441.1 coordinate 25,542,635, forward strand.
GCTCTATTGCGGACAGCCGGATTCCTGATTGTCCGCAATAGAGCTCAACCAGGTGTGTCATACAGAACTATGAAAAGAACCAGAATCCGCGCACTGGCCTCAGTATCTAGCACTGAGTTCGAGCAATGCTCTCCTGAGAAACTCATAATATAAGCTGCAATCGTGACGCCGCCTATTAAGCCCAGCATATTGCATTATTGATAAATTTATTGTTTCTTAAGTGTTAACCTTACGTTTATCAGTTTTTTATTATAGACCGCCCTTATTTATTAAGTTATTGTGTAAATCAGGACCCCATTTAATGTATTGTTACATTTTCCATTTTCACGGATATTATATGAAATAGCTATCGGACGCAAGAACAGCAAGAGCAAGAGATGAAAAATCCGAAACAAATTGTTATAACAACCCTCTAGTGGAACAGACCAATCTCCTTAGATACTAGTACCATATAGAGGCACGTATATTAGCTGTAACGTAAAAAGAAAGAAAGTCCGATAAAGCATGGAAGAAGATAATACATTTAATACAACAATCAAAACAAATTATATCAGAACGAGGGAGTACTGTTCTTCGTCACGCGATCTCTAATGGCGTAATAAAGTTACGAGAAAGAAAAGTCGGCTGCTTTGCGCCACCAGCCCGCTCTTTTGCGTATTTATTAACACTGCCACTATAACAAGAACCTACAGGCCTCACTTTAATACTTTTCTTTTGAAGAAAAATGTTTATCCATTAGAGGCCTGTTGTTAGTGGTCCTGTTGTGAAATCTGTTTCCACCAAAGTCGTCACGCACAGCCGCTGATGAGCCGTGGACGTGATATCACTCGCACGAACGTGACGCTTGTTTTATTTGAGATCTTACGCCTAATACTTAACTTGCCCGCTGAAACATTAATATTTCGGATATTAGAACTATTTTCATTGTCATTTTTATTCTGCATGTAACGTTTAATCTATTTTTTTTGTTCTTGTGTTATTTGTATGATACGGGATAAGTCTAATACTTCTAAGAGGCTGATAGAAATGAATGACTAAAATTAAAGCAGCAAAGGATGACCAAAAGCTAAGAACAGAAAGTACTCTTACTACTTTGGTAAGTATAGAATTGGCATCTGATTGATCTTGATGATCGGATTAACATGTTTGGCTGACAATAGTAATTGTTAATTAAGGTATACTGTTACTTCATCTGATATTTCTTTTACGATTTTACTCAAACAGAGACTGGTTACTGACTAGAATATTATAATTGTACAGGACCGCTATGGGTACTATTGAATTGGTGGATTGTAGGTAGAACTCCAAGTGTTGGGAATACTAGGGAATTGAAATAATCCACTGTATTCCAATCTCGAGGCTGGTTTCACTTGATCTACATCGTTGATCTAAGTTTCTACCTTTTTCCTCATTTATTATAATAAGTTTTCTAAGGTATTTACATTAAATATGGTAACGATACTATACCTTGATGGTAGCAGTACAGTGCCATCTAACGAACTTGATGTTAAATAATAATTTTAAAATAAAATAATAATTTTAAATATATATCCTTCATAAACAATAATATATCACTAAAATGTGTATTTATAAAGCTATCGTTACACAAAATATTTTTTTGATTGAACCCTTTACAGCATATTAGAGATAACAACTTCTCGTGAGACGACGAGAGATACGAAGAAATTACACTAATTTCATTATAAAATGGACTCTTTCGGCGGCCTTCTCAGCCTCATAATCACTCAAAAAGAATAACATAAAATATACCACAAAATAAATGATAAATAAAATTATAAAATCTCAACCGTACCTTGAAAAATTGTTCTAGGTATGGTTTGAGATCGTATGGTTGTGCCATATAGGGCAGAATTATCGACACCTTATTACCACATGCAAAACTTTAACCCGTCCATGAAAAATCCGTTCCAATTACTTTACCACGTCACTGTTACTGTGGCAGTTATATATAGTAATCAATTTTTCATTTGGGTGTTCGTCTTTTTGAGAATCACTTTGTCATGACATCCATCGAAAATTATTTATATGTTACTAGCAACTAGTAGTGGGTCGTCGACGATTTTACAGTCGACGCAACGAGACCGTTTATCGTCGATGGTAAACTAGTTGAATAAACAGTCTAATTTTCGACTAGTTTACGTAGTAGACGCTTAGACAAGACGAGACGTTTAGTTTATATTATGACGTACGTTGATCGTCCATTGGTAAAGGACAACGAAACTTCAACGAATTTTATTAGACAACAGTTTCATTGTACAATATACATTGACGCTTCAATATGTAATGATAGTTCCATCACATGATAGCAGAGTTCAATGAATTGCAATCAATCTATCTATGCGTTATGATTTCGGCTCGACTCACGCCTACGGGCGGTGAGGTTTGCGGGGCGGGTAAAAAGCGTAGCGGGCCGTGCGAGCGCGCGCGCATCTCGTCTTCCAAGTTCGGGCCGATTCGGGCGCTTTCGAATACTCGCAAGTCGTCGTCGCGTTCGTGTCATTCGTTGATACGACGACCGTTTCGCGAAGCCGTTCATACGTAAACATGTTTATCAGTCAGCTATAAACTAGTTTATTAGTTCACGGCAAAGAAACAGTCGAAAAAAACTGTTCGTTTATTCAACGACCACCACTACTAGCAACTCGCCCTCGCTTCGCTTCGGTTTCAGTCGCTTTACCCGCGGCGTAGTTCCCGTTCCTGTGGGAATAGCGGCATAAAATATAGCCTATGTTACTCCCTGATATTATAGCTTTCCATTGGAGAAAGAATTTTTGAAATTGGTTCGGTGGTTTAAGCGTGAAAGCGTTACAAACAAACAAACAAACAAACATCCTTACTTTCGCATTTATAGTATTAGTATGGATTCTAGTTCAATAATGCACTTTTTAGTTAGAATTATACGAAAATAATGCTAGTTAAGCTAGAATTACAAACAAACACCAAATTTAGGAGGTATTATTATAATTTGTTATGACATAAATTCTAATCATTTTAATCCAAACGGTTGCTACCCATTTAGCTTACTTCAATTGGGAGATTTAAGCGTAATTACGAAAATGAGAAATGGGAAAAGTTCATTCTTGCGGCATTGAGTTTTGGGCAAAAAAAATTTAATGAAGTCAGAACTGCCTGTCTGCCTCTTTTTGTCTTGAAAATTAATTTCCGGTCTTAATTCTAAATACAAAAAGCCCTATAAAGTAATTTTGTTAATAAGTAAGCATCGTAATTTGTCAAAGAAAAAAATATTTTTCGGTATTTACACATAATTTACATTATAGAAGGATTTCCAAATATATTAAAATTTAAAAATGCTTAAATGAATACAAGTTGACTTTTGAAATGCGTATTTACAATACATAGGCACACACTTTTAAAATATCCATTGTAGTAATATCGGGTGACGTGACCGGGGATTAGTTCGTCACCCGCCAAGAGGCTGACCACGTGAGGGGGGGACGTCGGTCGATGGGAGGGTACCCCACGTAGGGGGTATTCCGTGGGGCCGACCACTGACGACAAGTAAACCTGCTCCGGTGGTCGGCCCAACGACGAAGGCGAGGTGGTTTTCGGGTGGGTTGCGAGAGTTGCGTGCTTAAGCCCCTCTGTCGCCCCGAATGGAGTGGTGCGGAGGCGCGCCGACCGCAGCCCACCCACAAAAAAAAAAAAATCGTGGTAATATAGTTATTTATTAACGCCACTATAATATATTCTATGCAATTTATAAACAAAAATCTTGCGGCATTTAAATTAATTTTATTATAGATTATTCATAATCGCTACAATATCAAAAATAAAGTAAAAGAAATATTTAGTGAAAAGAAAAAATAAGTATAACTTGAAAAAAATTATTTAAATAACTTAGTTTTTGCAACACAGTTTATGATAATTAAAATGGAGAATACCTTTTTTTCGAGAGTATCACATATAGTGACTTAACTATACCAATGGATTTATAGAAATACCGCTTACCATCAAATACACTAAAGCTTTTGCTACCAAAGCCAATAAAATATAACTTATCAAATGCTTACTCCGATAGTTTTTACAACTCCTTAGGGATGATGATGCATAAGAATACAACGTGTGGTCATCAATTTAAACCATCACCACCCAAGCCATTTCAAAATGAGAAGGCGCTGAACTTTCTTTTTAGGGTTCCTTACCCAAAGGGTAAAAACCGGATCTTATTACTAAGACTTTGCTGTCTGTCCGTCCGACTATCTGTTAACCAGGTTGTATTTCAAGAACCGCGATAACTAGACAGTTGAAATTTTTACAAATTATATATTTCTATTGCCGCTATAACAACAAATACTAAAAACAAAATAAAATGAATATTTAAGGGGGCTGCCGTACAACAAGCTCGACTTTTTTTGCCCTTTTTTTGCTCTTTATAGATAATGGTACAGAGGCCTTCGTGCGCGACTCCGACTCGCACTTAGCTGGCTTTTTACATTTAAGAATGTTTATATCTAGGATTGAGATTTATTGTCATAATTCTATTCATCATTCACGTCATCATCCTCTAACACCATACACCGCTACATTTAAGATGCTATGTGGTAGTGGCTACTAAAACTACCAACCGTCGGTATCGTATAAGACTACTAAGAGCTTCAAATAGACCTGAGCAAACTCTCTCTCTGAGTCTCGTCAGCAATTACATTCCCAGTGAGGAGTGACGACACGCAGGTAGCCGAGAAACTTTTGCGATGTGTACTATTTTATTTTTATTGCAAACGGTGACAATCGAGCAAACAGTACACCTGATGGTAAGTGTTGCTGCCGCTCATGGACCCTTGCTATATCAGAGGCACAGCTAGACCGCTGCCTACAACGAATAAATTGAAGAGAGTGTGAACGCATGCAACGGATGGTGATACCTAAGGCATCACCAAAATCCACCACACGCAAACACCCTCAGAAAGTCGGGCTGCCGGCCCTCTCGCTCACCGAACGAAGCGCAGTAACAAATTGCTACTACTCAGACGTCGATTTTCTGCGAGAGTGTGATACTACTCCGGACGGACCAGCCCGCGGCTGTAGACAACTGTCAACAGTGTGGTCCTACCACTATTGAATGTAAATATATTTAGTTGACCCTAAGTAGTCTAGTAGTAGTAGAGATAACAGCAGGATAATGACAATCAGTAAAATGTTAAAAAATATACATTTAAGAATATTTATATCTATAACAGTGATTTATTGTACTTTAGTTATAATATTAATGTATTAATTATGTAACGTGAGAAATACGAAGATCACTATGATAGACGAACAATGCTCAGACAACAAAGCAAGATTAATAGGATCCCCGCTATGAAATCTAGAAGCGCTAAAACTATATAAATCATGCAAAGGATGGAGATTTTATTTATGACTTCAAATCAGCTATTAGATATTACACACGCACCGTTATCTGTATTAATTATTGTATCACATTGTAGCAAAAAACTTATTGTAACAAAAAATATTTATGTCTAGATTTTAATGATTTATCTATCCGTGTGATGACGAAGTAAGAATACAATTACAATAACAACCAAGCAGGCATTGCATACCCACACTATATTTCAAATTTCATTCAATGTAAATCAAGTTCAAGAAGAAGTTCAAGAATTATAACTGGCACTTCTAGCAGACATAGAAGCTTCAAATTTAGAGTACAATTAGTATTTAATGTATAAATGTAGGTAAAATTTAAAAAAATGCAATTTCTGTCCAGTTTCCTAGCACTAACTGCATAAATAATTAGACGTGTGGTATAGGGTTTTATTTCGAATTTTCCATCTCTTGCTGATTGATTGATGTTACAGGGATAGTATTATGTATCTAGTAACGGAGTAAGTTATTACCACCCCTTCTCTTGCCCTTGGGTGTTATTAAATATGACTAAGGGATTAAATATGCAAATAATATTTATGCACGAAAACAAAAATTTGAAATAAAACCCCATTTCTTTTTTTTTTTTTTTATGGGTGGGCTATGGTAAGCGCACGGGCGGTCCAGTCCATCCGGGGCGATGAAAGGACGGCGCGCGGTCCCATAACCCACCCGCACCCACGTTACCTCGTTGTTGGGCCGACCACCGGAGCAGATGTGACTTGTCGTCAGTGGTCGGCCTGACGGAATACCCTTTCGGGTAACCTCACCTCTCGACGTCCTGGGACGTCGGTCGCCGGCGCGCGGTCAGCCTCTCTGCGGGTGACGGACAATTCCCCGGTCCGATCACCCGCGGTCTCCGCTAGGGCGGCATTAGGCGCAGATACTCGCGCCTGCGCCGCCCGAGTCGCCGGCGGCGGAACGTGTCGCCGAATAGGAGCTCTACTCGCACACGATCCGCCGCCTCCTTCCGTGAGATTACGGCCTTACAGAAGGCGGCGACCGCGTCCCAGTTCCTGACGCTGACGAGCATCTCCCTGGCGATGGTCGGCAGCGCCAGGTCGGCACCGATAATTGCGACGAGTTCACGGCGATCCCTCTCCCATGCAGCACACTCCATAAAACCCCATACCACTACCACTGGTCCACCCCCTCTTTCGTGGGATTGCTCTGAGGAACTCTTTGACTTAGTAGCACCGTCATTATTTTACCAACGCACCACTCAACACCATAGCAGGGTTTATCCATTTCACCTGGAAACTTTATGGTCTTGAACTGTACGTTTCCAGCGATCATTTCTTCCACGTACGTGCAGCGGCGGCGACCGCGTTCCAGTTCCTGATGCTGTCGAGCATCTTCTTAGCGATGATCGGCAGTGTCAGGTCGGCACCAATGATTACGACGAGTTCACGGCGCTGCTCTGCCCATGCGGTACATATTTCAAACGTTTGCTGCGCCGTGTCCTCCTCGCAATCGCAGTAGTGACTGGACGGATTGCTCTTCCTCCTCACGACCGTGTACAAGTACTTGTCAAAGCGACCGTGCCCCGTCAAGACCTTCACCAGTCGGAAGGAAATCACCCCGTGCCGCTGACCCAACCACGCCATCAGCAATGGCCGGAAGACCTCGACGCTCCTTATACCCGTCCACCCGGACAGCCCAACGGGCTCTTCAGGCAACTAGGTCTACAATATCTTTAAAGTCGTAGGGAATCGTTGAATATAAATGGCACTTTGAAGTGACAAACTCGTGGGGAGGCCTATGTCCAACAGTGGTCTTCTATGGGCTGGTGGACAGAGGGATTGTATACTTTGATGTGAATTGTAAGAGACTATTCAACAAGTTTCTAGAACAATATTTCATGACTGGTGAAGAGGTTTTGCAAGATACCCGGTATAAGCCACCATCTACTTGTTAAAACCCTGGTGTTCCTTCCGTAAACCAGTTGTCATGGAAGCAATGCTCATCGCATTCATTCCTTTATCTCTGACAAATTTCGCCACTGGCACCTTCGCCTGATTTTGGACGCCCACTCAGAAGATGCGCACGCGAAACAGTTGCACGCGATCATCACAGGCTTGCTTCTTTTAGGATATCAGACTGCCCTAAGTTGGCCACCCTTACCGAGGGCGTTGAATCGTGTTCTGAGTGAAATACAAAAAAATTTTAGACATACAAAAAATTCAATGTTTTCCCAAATATCTTCAATATACAATTTTTTTTTTGTCCACTCTTTCGTAATTTTTTCTTCAATACTTATAGTATAGAAGATAAAAATTATATAAAACTACAAAAATAAGTTATTTAAAGGCACATTCCTAGATGCATTAAACGCAAAAAAACTCACGAATAAGTACCAGATAAATATCGAACGAATAATTCGGCAACATATATTGATATTGGCAGACTTAAATATAGATACAGAAGCTTATGAAAATCTAATTTGCGATAGGTACAGAAGTTCATGAATATCTATACGAGATAAAAGCGTCTTTTTCTAGACCGGCTTTGATCAAGTCACGCTCCATCCAACGGTACAGATTGACGGAAGAACGATGTGACGTCTCATAACCCGCCACATACTACACCTGTCCACCTATTAAGCGGGCTAGTGAAACTGATTTCTTGACTTCGGTAGCTTGTCCAGTTGGTTTTTAGTTCAAAAGTTAACAAGTAATCTAGGTATTAATTCAATGTGGAATAATTACACAAAAATATGATAATGCAAAACCAACATACAAACTTGCCCATTTATAATATTAAGCTAATGCCCGATAGAACAACGACTGAACAGAAACATAAGACCAAAAAGTCATACTCAAAAAATATGGGTGTATACAATATTTTACGTATGATTATGGAGTAAAATTCAATGTATTGCAACCTCAGCGTAATTACTCTTCTGGTAATAAAAACAGGAACTCCCTTACTGAATATTTACTTGAAATTCACCATAATATTAATATCCAAATAGATAAGAATATTAATTTCCTAAAAGCATATGTACGTTTGTACGTAATTATTGTTTAAAAAATGAGTAACGAAATACAAGCTGTGGAACGACCACATTAATAATTTATCAGCCACATGACGGCTGTTTGCTAATAAAGCGCGGATTCGCTGGAAATATTAATAAAAGCAGCTTGTACCCGGAACTCGGACGGTTGAAACTGGTGCGCGCTGCCGCACACCCAATGACAAATGACCAGATGAAAGTTTCATTTAGTTTATTCGTTTGAATTAAATGGTTGCAAATCATAAATATCTGTTTTATGCATATTGTTACTTGAGGAACAAAAAGATTTCTTCCTCGTTTCAATCCATCAAAAAATTAAGGAAAAATAAACCTAAAAATATGAAAATCGTTATTTCTTTGGATATCAGTTTCCGTGAAAAACTCAACCAAATTCAAGGTACACTTGAAAGTCAAAACTCAGTAGGATGTAATGCAAAGACTAAATATAGAGTTTGAAATAATAAGATCTAAATTTAAAAAATTAATACATATCTCTAGAAAATGTCATAAATTTACTACATGGGGACAGAACTGCGACCTTTACGTAGCAGTATGTTGTTATTGAGCTCGACTGTAGCTGTTATATAGATTTATTTCAATTTTATTGATTTTTTTTTTAAGTTACATAGTATAGTACTAATATTCATCTTCATAACATTCATGATATGGTCTCTGGCTACGATATTAAAACAAAGAAATAAAGTTTTAAGAAGCTCTAGAGAATTTCTTTTCGAAGATAAAACACCGGAGTCAAATTAGAAGGAAAAATAATTATACCTTTTTTATGAACTTTCTCCAGCACTAAAAAAATATTTAAAATTCATTATCTTTACCGCAACAAATTTCAAAACTGTCTGTAAGGCGTATTAAATGATTAAAATTTAAATAGATTTTAAAAGTACTTAAGGAATTACAGATTGAACGGAATTAGAATTATTTGTATAACCAGTCTATTCGAGTTGAACTTTTTAGCTAAAGGCTATTTGAATATGCTAGAATGTCTGACCAGTAATAATTAGTTAGAATATGTAATGAATTAATTTAATTTGACGCTAATTAGTAACTATATGCTAGTTTTTTATAATACAAAATATTATTTTATGATTTCCTGGATTTTACATCATAATATACATGGATAAGACAGGTCAACTACAGCCAGCTGATCAGTGTTTTCTACGGCTTTCGTTATGTTCGTTTGACTGGTGATCGTCTGTGTGTAAACATCGTTAAGCAAAGGTCTTGGAGGGCAAGGAAGCGACGTTAGCTTTTCAGCCTAGATACAACAAAGGTGGTTGATAGAATCTAGCACAGGGCTTTCCTGTCGAAGCCACCATCATACAGAAGCCGGGAGAGACTTTGTAATTGGATCACCAGCTTTTTGGACGGTCGGAATATAAAAGTTGTCGTTGATGGCTTTTGCTCCCATATAGTGATCATAAATGCTGATACACCAGAAGGCTCGGTGCTCTCCCTGATTTTGTTTATCCTACATATTAACGACATGCTCTCCATAGAGAATAATATTGCTATGCGGATAACAGCACGGGTAACGAGCGATATACCGAGCATCAGAAGATTTCTCGTAGTATGTTACAGGAAAGAAGGGGTTCAATATATATCTGAAGGCGACCGCTCTCTGGGGTAGGCCTCGGAAAAGAGTGAACGGAACTTAGTCCAATTCAATCCCACAAAGACACAAGTTTGTGAATACACTCCAAAAAGGCACCGAGTTTGTCACGTCGCCTCAATCCTTGGAACTTTCCAAGGATTAACTCTTCAAATTGCCGAAATATTAAAATCCTGGATGTTAAAATATCAAGAAAAGTCTAGAGTTTACTAATTTGCCACCAACAGCAATAAAAAAATAAAAGATTTTAAATTCTTGCATGAATGAGCAGCAGTAGTGTTAGTAATGTCTGAAAAAAGTGGTGATAGACACCGTGTGGTGACGGAGTAAGAATACAAATCACCACTCTCTATCTTCCCCGTGGATGTCGTAAAAGATAACTAAGGGATATAATAGGCATAAAGCATATGTGCAAGAGAAGAAAAACTCGAAATAAAACCCTATACCAACCTGTCTGACCGGCATGATATATGTAGTAACGTCAATTTTCCTTCTATTATGGAAGAGGCTCGAGCCCAACAGTGGGATATATATGAGCTGATATGAGACACTTTTACTTCTATACTTCTATATTCTTATATTATTGATATGATAATTAAAAGCAATCTAATTAAACTTTCACAGTCTTCCAAGTCCATATTAATATTACAGCTCCAAAACTCAGGCCTATATCACTCTTAAGCTTTTTTATATAATAACTTTAGAGTGCAATGAGGAGTAAATTATACTTACTCTATTAGCAGCAGCCACTGCTTTGAAAACACGATAATTAATCTATTAGTAGTGACTGTTTTGAAAACACGATCAAGTCAGATATTTAATATTGAAACCATTTTTCAGGGATCACATAACGACTTGTTCTACAATCCCATAATACTCTGTATAGAAGTTTGCTGCTTATTTGTTTGAGATTACGTTAGAGGATATTTTCTACCTACTGATTTATCATTCTCTTGATACTTGACATAGTAAGGCACCGTCTCTATGGGAAAATATATGGACCCCTTTGTAGTGTAAAAAATATGGGTAATTTCATACAATTTATGAACGTATCACCGCTGATATTGCGACACTGAAATTTTGGACGTAAAATGATAAATAATGTATCAATGTTAAGCATAGCTAGAAACAGGTATTTGATATAGGTACTTGAACTAGGTATTTTATCTAGATACTTGATCTAAGAAATTGATCTAGGTATTTGATGTAATAGCAATTAATTTATATTCATTAGCAACTAATTAAATATTTCATTCATCATCATCCTCACACACCTTATATGACCCACTGCTGACCTCGAGCCTCATGCATTATGGGTGGGAAATTTACCTTTTATACTACGCTGGTCAGATCTGAAACCGAAGCGAAACGAGGGCGGGTTGTCAGTAAATAAATAAAATATATATTATAGCGTACCACATGAATAATATACAAAGAATGTAAGAGCTAGGTATTCGTAAATATTTCATTCTCATATCCTTACTAATATTATAAATGCGAAAATAAGTTTATTTTTTTATTACCCTTTCACGCTTAAACCACCGAACCGATTTCAAAAATTCTTTTGCCAATGGAAAAATATAATAAAAATATAATATTATATACCGGTATTCCCATGGGAACGGTAAGTACGCGTAAGGTAAGGCAACTAAAACAGAAGCGAAGCGAGGGCGGGTTGATAGTCCAATATACGAGGAAGTTTTTATTGCATAATTATCTTTTTAATTATATCACTCTGCCTGCTTTACCATCATGGTCAAATTGGTATAAGTATATTATATTAGTCGTATTTTACGACACCCACGAGCAAGGTAGAGGATGTTGAACTGCATTATTATTCCATCACCAAGGAAAAAGTTGGTATTAATACATACACCGAAATAAATGTGTTGAATAACACTATGTATTTCAATTTTTAATCTGGAATTATATAAATTTCAAAGCATCTAAAAGCTATTTCAGCTCATCAGTTAAAACACTATTTAAGCAATGAGATTTTAAATCAATCAGTTGTGCACCATGATCACTACGTATTTGCATGTATGAATAAGTGATTAGAATACACTTAGGCTGGAATAGAGTTCAAGCATGAATGGGAGTAATCAAGAATATACAGGAGAGGCCTTAATTGTGCAACATTATAAGACTAGGAAACCATTTGCTGAATATTTATCATTGTGGGATTCCTCAGACAGCTTTTACCAATCCGGCATTGTGACATATTATTAAGAATAACAAACGAGGAGCCAGATACTCTATACAAGCAACATTACCTAATAAAATTGTTGTAAGTTATCTGATTTAACTATTTTTAGAAGTTGGGCAGCTTTATAAAACATATAATTATTAAAAGTTCATAGAATCATTAAGTTTTTATGATTAATTATTGCCTAATGGCAGTCATTATACAAGAATAAACAGGTTTGTGTTAAGCTAATGGCGACAACTATTGCAGACAATATCGATCATGATTTACTATTAGGTGAATACCATCAAGCACTTGCTTAGAGCATATAAAACGGCATACCTATTAATGTCTTAGCTAAGCTACAAAGTTAACATAAACTATATATAATGTGATTATCAATTAGGAAAGTGTTTAACGTGATGTCAAGTTAGCAAAACTTAAACGCTGATGCTATTATTAAACTTAGAACGTTATACACATGAAGATTCAGTAATTGAGTTACTGGCAATTAATTACTATTTCTTTTTTTGGTGAAGTATAAAAATAGTTGTTGCAACAATGAGAAAAATAGTTAAAAGTGATATATAATAAAAAAGTTAAACTGAAGAATTGGGTTGAATTATCTGGACTAGTGGTCCCCGAGTGGTCGAAATTCGGCCATAATTCATTTAAATTAATTTTTCTGCTATACAATTTTTATTTATATTTATGTATAATTGTATATTGAGCAAGCTGTATTTCACTAACAACTAATATATAAGTACAAATTTCTATTAGACATTGTCATCATAATTATGATTATTTGACATTCAGTTCGACCAGAGATTTTAACCGTAAACAAAAGTGTAAGCGTTGGTGCGTGTGTGTGTAGCGATTGAATGCTAGTAGTTTTAATGAATTTAATGTATTGCTAATAAATTATTATATTAAATTTCAGTTATATGTACTTTTCCTCATTATATACTTCAACTGTGCCAAATTTCATACTTGTCCATCCAAGTAATTTTCTTAAAAAGGGGTACAAAGTTTTTGCTTCATGTATTAGTATATAGATTTACCCAACTAAGCTGTTATTGTTATTGGATGCAGTTGCTAAATATATCTTTTCAAAATACAAATATATCAGATTATTTCACTACTTAAAAACTAACTAAACGATAAGTGAATCGTAGATCAATTTATCGCCCCTAAAATTACCTGCTTTAAATTATGCTTTTTTTTGTAGCGGTTTACGAGATTCTGATTATATAGAAATATACAAGAATTGCCAGTTTAAAGTTATGAGGATAGATATTTTAAATTCGTTTTTCTCCAAGACTTGCTATTTAGTTTCAAATTTATTGGGCAGTCCCAATAGCTTTTAGTTCAGCTTCAACAAAATATATTTTTCACTTTATATGTCGAATCCAAAGATAATAACTACAAAAAAATGAGTTCATTTCATGTCAATTTTAAATTATTAAGTGATATAATAGATTCCAATTGATAAGATGTTTATCACGAGTTAAACTTTATATACAAAATCTAATAGGTAAAAAAAAAACACAAAGTAGTCACGATGACCGCTGATAGAAGTGAAAACTTAAAACTATGAACAAATAGTTGTTATTTTTGCATATTCAAATTAATTGTTTGAACTTAAAATAATACAATTAAAATAATTCAACTAATATTTTTAATTGTAGTAAGTAACAATTAATAATCATGTTTCTCTGCACTGCGCCTGTAGGAGCACATAATATAAATGACCTTTTTTATTATCTTACTTTTTTCGCCGCGAAACTTTGCGGCCGTTTCTGTGTATTTTTCAATGCAATCTATTATTACTTGTGATTTTGCAGGTACAAACCCTTTTACGTTTGCGTGGGCGCAGGTAAACGAAAAGTTAACATCAAAGTCAAAGCTGTAAGCTCTCGCTCAGACTTAAGGCCATTTCATAACTTCTGTCTCTGTCTCTTTCACGTCACGTCGTCGCTTAGGGCCCGGCGGGCACCGCCCGCCAGTCACCACTCACCATTTGTAAACATCAGTCGCCTGCAGCTTGAAATGCAAAGTAGTCGTGTCTATGTCGCTTGCAATTTAAGTTAAATTAGTTCGCTTCGTTGTACAAAAACGGAAGCAAACCATATTTTACGAATTGTGTGTGTGTGTGTGACCGGTGTCAAGTGTAAAGCATAATGATAGATGATATTGAGGACAACAGTAATATATCTGTGAGTGTTTCGGACAATAATGAGACGCATGATCCTTTATCCCCCTTGCCATCAACCAGCACTACCGATGATGCCGCTGCCTCTAAGTCATTGCGGCTTATTTTACTTGACGGTACATATTTTAAGCACTTGCCTGAAGAATCATCGGGCAATAAAATCACAGCTCTGTGCATGAAATGTCCTGAAGATATGATGACAAAAGTTAAAGGGTATAACAATTGTACATCTAATTTTCTAAGCCACTTGAAAAGAAAGCATGGACAACAATGCATCGAGGAGTACAAAACATACGTCAAGAAAAAGAGGAAAAACGAAGAAGAAAAAACCAAAAATATTGCCAAAACTAAAGTAAGCAAAATAAAGAAATCTGATAGAAATAAGCAAACCCAAGATCACTTCGACGAAAATATTTTGAAATATTTTATCCATTCTATGATTCCATTACGCGCAATAGAAGACCCATACTTTTTAAAGATTTTTACGGATTTAGAAATATCTGAAATAGACATCACACTTATGAGTCGACGTACCCTGGGGCGACGCATAGCAAATTACTACGAAAAACAAGTGACTATAATCAAATCTGAACTAAGTGAAGTGGAGTACATATGCATAGCATTGGACATTTGGTCTAGTAAGAAAAGAAGTTTTATTGGCGTCACAGTGCACTGGATCAAGGATGACTTGCGCAGAACTTCAGTGGCCTTAGCCCGTCGAAGATTTAAAGGCATCCATAGTTACGATCGTTTATCGGATATTATAAAAGAAATAAATGCAGAATACAATCTAAATTCAAACAAAATTGTTGCATCAGTAACCGACAACGGCAGCAATTTTGTAAAAGCATTTCAAATGTTTGGTGTGAAATTATCCAACATTGAACTTATAGATAGTGTAGATACAGATAAACAATTTCAAGGTTCTCAGTCTCTTGAAGATAGCTCTGAGTCAGATGATGAGAGACATTAAAGAAAAAAGCTTACTTCTTCATAGATCTTTGAATATTAAAAACGCAATCAAAGAAAATGAATTTGAATATATGAAAGAATATCTCATCTGTGCTGCACCTGTGGCTGAAACCCTTGACATAATGCAGAGCGAGATAAACACATATTATGGTATAGTGATGCCGTGTCTTCTGGCCTTAGGCAAAAAACTGCATAAAATTGAAAAAAAGAATAATTTTGCTTATTGTAAGCCTCTGATCGAGGCATATAGATAAGGCATTGAAAACAGATTTAAATTTTTTTCGATGTTACCACACTTGAAGCGAAAATGCTACTATAGCAGCTCTATCATATCCTCGGTTCAATAATAAGTGGCTGACTTGCTTGGAGCCCTCAGACCGAACAAAGATACTCAAAATTTTTAAAACGTGTATTTCTAAACAAATAAACGAAAATGAAACTGAAACAGTTACTACAAAAAAGGCCAGCCAAGAAAACATATTTTTCAATTTTGATGCTGACTGGTCAGACTCCGACACATCTATGACGGAAACTTACTCTTCTGCTGCACATTTGACTAAAGCCGAACTGTTAATGTTGCATTTTTTTGCCGAAGAAAGCCAAAATCTTAAGATCCTAGATCGATATCCTGAGATAAAAGCTGTTTTTATTAGATTTAATACTCCATTGACATCGTCAGCATCAGTAGAGCGTCTTTTTTCCTATGCAACAATGACTTATTTACCGAAAGTTACACATTGTCAGATGGTATGTTTGAAAAAAGAGTTGTTTTAAAATATTGCATTTTAAAACAACTCTGAATTATTATAAGAAATAATACTTGTGATTTAAAATATGTAATTAAAATGTGTGTGTTTTTTTTGTCTACCTATATTATGTTAGCTTGACTGACTAAATTAAAATAAAAAATATTATGTTAATACTTATAACTTACATTTTATTTTCTATTTACCCGAAATTACACATCATCATATGAGCCGAAAAATGTCCGCTGCTGGACATAGGCCTCCCCCAATAACTCCCACGAATAACGATTTGGCGCGGCCTGGATCCAACGGCTTCCTGCTGACTTTGCAAGATCATCAGTTAACCTTGAGAGTGCCCTATCCTGTGCCACTCCTCCATCTTTTATTATTTCTATTTACTTTATTTAAATTGAATTAAAATTTAATTACAGGGACAATTAACAGTTGATAAATTGTTAATTGTAAAACTAACAATTAATTAATTGTTAATTGAAACGTCACAATTAACAATTAATCAATTGTTAATTGATATTTTACAATTAACAATTAATCAATTGTAATTTTTAATTGTACTTTGCAATTAAATTTTCACTGAGTGTTAGCATTAACTCGTCACGTGACCATGTCGATGACGTCTTAATGACTTTGTTCTCCATCCAAACCTGCTTATAGAAGTTTTCACTTCAAAAATACCTACCTAATATAATAGGTAAACGGCCCATTGTCTTTACTAAAATAAAGAATATGGCAATGAGCTTCACGTGGTTAATGTACACACTAAATAGAAGGGAATTCTTATTTATTATCTAGCCGTTTAGAGAATATCTCCTTCAAAGGCGAAACACGTGTAGACTTATGTTTGTTCAGCATTTTACAGAAGATTGCGTGCTCGAATTTCGAAAGTATTTATAGTTTAAGTATGATTGTTCTTAATGATTTTTGAACTTTACGCGAGTATTACGCATTGTAAATACTACTACTTTACGGATTTTATCGCTTTTGTATTTGGTTCTTGATTGCCCGACGTTTCGAACACTTCAACGTTCATGGTCACGGGTGGCGATAAAACTCGTAAAGTAGTTTTATTTACCATGATTTTCTTTTTTTCTTCTTATATGTCATCTAGCTTCACCTTTTCTATATCCTGGTCCCTTTGAAGTGTGTTTTCATGAATGTAATATTGGTGGGATGTCGTTCCCATTCTTTATTTCAAAATAATAATGTATTACCACCACGTGCTGCCAATTTTACCGCCGCGCCGTGTGGTGACGAAGTAAGAATGTAGTTCACCACCTCCTCCTCTTCTCTCCTTGTCCTCTCTTACCTGTGGGTGTCGTAAAAGTCGACTAATGGATATAAATAATATAGATGGTTTATGGATGGAAGATAAGTATTTCAAAAAAAATTAAGTTACACTTTCAGTTTAACTTAATAAAATATTTCGCAAGTTGAATATAATACAGCTTATGCTAGTTCTTTATGAAATATTTTGAAAATATATCTTCTAAATAACACGGAATTTGAGCCAAATTCGTACATGTAAAGAATATGATCCAATTATAAATAAGTAATATAAATATATAATAATACAACTATATATTTACCGTATGACGGAGTAAAAATATAATTTACCGTTCCCTATTCTGCTCGTGGGTGTCCTAAAAGACGATAAGGTATAATCATCATTTCAGCCTATCGCTGTCCACTGCTGGACGTAGGCCTCCCTCATGTTGCGCCACAATGAGCGGTCCTGTGCCGCCTGCATCCAACGACGCCCAGCTACTTTCACTAGGTCATCGGTCCACCTAGTGGAGGGGCGTCCTACACTGCGTCGTCCGATACGTGGTCGCCACTCGAGAACCTTTCTTCCCCAGCGGTTGTTGGTTCGTCGAGCGATGTGGCCTGCCCATTGCCACTTCAGCGTGCTAATTCTTCGTGCTATGTCGGTTACACCCGTTCTTCTGCGGATTTCCGTATTCCGGATTCTATCTCGCAGTGAAATCCCGAGCATAGCCCGCTCCATAGCACGCTGAGCGACTTTGAGCCTTGATATGAGGCCTACATTTAGGGACCACGTTTCCGTGCCATAAGTCATCACTGGTAACACACACTGGTCAAAGACCTGTGTTTTCAGACACTGAGGTATGTTGGCCGAAAAGATCCTCTTAAGTTTCCCGAACGCTGCCCAACCGAGTTGGATTCGTCGGCTGATCTCTTTCTCGAAATTGGTTCTACCTAACTGGACTGTTTGTCCTAGGTAAACATAGTGATCGAAACCTTCAAGAATCGCATTGCCAACTAGGACCGGTACAGGAATGACATGGGCATTTGACATGACTTTCGTCTTGTCCATGTTCATTCGTAAACCCACTAGTTGGGATACCCTGCTGAGATCATTGAGCATTGTGCCAGGGTCCTCCATAGATTCTGCCATAACGACTATATCGTCCGCAAATTGAAGGTGAGTGATGTATTCGCCGTTAATGTTGATGCCGAGTCCAGTCCAGTCTAAGAGCTTGAAGACATCTTCCAGTGCAGTGGTGAACAGTTTCGGAGAGATAACATCTCCCTGTCTCACGCCTTTCTGCAACTGGATCGGTTTCGTACTCTTAGCCCGGATACGGACTGACATTGTGGCGTTCCTATACAAACACTTCAGCACTTCGATATAGCGATAGTCGATTTGGCACCGCTGAAGGGACTGCAGCACCGCCCAAGTTTCGACTGAATCAAAGGCTTTCTCATAGTCCACAAACGCTAAGCACCGGGGCCGATTATACTCCTCGGTCTTTTGCATAATCTGCCGAAGCGTGAGGATATGGTCTATGGTGCTATAGCCTTTTCGGGAGCCGGCTTGTTCGGGCGGCTGGAAGTCATCGAGCTTGCGCGAGAGTCGATTGGTAATGACCCTCGAGAACAACTTATAAACATGGCTCAGGAGTGAGATGGGTCTGTAGTTCTTTAAAAGAGCTTTGTCATCCTTCTTGAAGAACACCACCACCACACTCCTGGTCCACGACTCTGGAACGTCGCCCCCGAGGATAACGGAATTAAATAGCTTTTGAAGGGCTATTAAGACTGGCTTGCCGCCCGCCTTCAGAAGCTCTGCCGTAATTCCGTCATCTCCCGGTGCCTTACCGTTACGTAGTTGTTTGAGAGCCATTCTGATCTCGTACAAGCTAATGTCCGGGATTTCTTCGGTATAGTGCCGAGTTAGCTTGGATCTGGGATCTTGGACCAAGCCGACAACGGGATTTCGGGATGATTTGTATAACTGTCCATAGAACCTTTCGACCTCTCCCAAGATCTCACTTTGGGATGAAATGACAGTGCCATCGTCGGTCTTCAGCTTAGTCATTTGGCTTTGCCCAATAGACAGATCTTGTGCGAACACTTTTGAGCCACGATTCCGCTCTATCGCTTCTTTAATACGGAGCGTATTAAATCGGCAAATATCGCGACGTACAGACCTGGAGATCTGCCTATTTATCTGCCTATGTTTGGACCAATCGGCTGAAGACTGCACCGTCATTTCTTTTCTCCGCCCCATGAGCTCGAGAGTCTGGTCAGAAAGTTTTTTAGGTCTATTAACGCGGTGAGCCTTGAAAAATTTCGACCCAACCGCGTGGACAGTTTCCACGAACCTATTGTTAATATCGTTCGGAGATTCGCATTCATCCAGACATTGGAAGCGATTGTGTAATTCGAGTTGAAAGCCTTCGAGGTTCTGGTATTGGACAGATGTAGGTCGGAGTGTAGACTTCATCAAGCGTGACCGCTCGACTTTTGTGTGGATATTCAATGTGGCTCGTACCATCCGGTGATCGCTCCCAGTTTTAATCCTGCTGATCACTGAGACATCATTGAATATCTGTCGTTTGTCTGACAAGATGAAGTCTATCTCGTTTTTTGTTGAACCATCGGGGCTAATCCAGGTCCATTTCCTTTGTGGCTGCTTCCTGAAGAAGGAATTTATCATAAAGAAGCTTTCCTTCTCCAGAAAATCAGCCAGTTTCTGGCCCCTCTGGCTTCTCTGTCCATATCCATGTTTTCCTACTCTCAACTCATCATCACTCCCTTTGCCTATTTTCGCGTTTAAGTCTCCCATGACTACCGTGAAGTGGGTTTTGGACGTGTGTATGGCTTTCGAGATGTCCTCGTAAAATGCCTCCACCTCGTCGTCGGAGTATGTCGAGGTCGGTGCGTATACCTGTATAACCTTCAGCGAATACCTCTTGGTAATTCTGAGTATAAGGTACGCTACCCTTGTCGACACACTCTCGATCCTCTCCACGTTGTCTATGAGAGACTTACGAACGATAAACCCTATACCACCTTGGAACGGGTGATCGCCCTCACGGTAGAAGAGCAAGTTTCCAGACTGGAGGATTATCGTGCCCTCGCCCTCTCTTCGCACTTCTGATAATCCTACAATGTCCCAGCGGATTTTGCTCAATTCCTCTTCCAGCTCGATGACCCTCTCGTCAGTCCTGAGTGTCCGAATGTTGTGCGTTACCAGGGCCAAGGGTCGTTTTTGTTGGTAGCCGGATCGCTGCCGGAGATTCCTCGCACCCCCCGCTCCACCACTACTGGGCCCGCCACCAAAATGAGCCCGTAGAGTACCGGAGCCGCCGTGACTGGGGGCCATTTTTTTATTGTACGCCATTTCTAACAAAGGGGATATTGCCGTAATCGCCACGCTTGGCAGGCGGGTTGGCGATCGCAGTATAGGTGTTTTACGTTTCCCAGGAGAGAGCTGCTGCCCTGCTCTCCTGGTGAACCCTCAGCCGATTTTTACGACTCCCACGGGCAAGTAAGGGGTGGCGACATATGTATTCTCAGCCCGTCGCCACACGGGCGATAAGGTATAATAGATATAATATATACGATAAGGTATAATACATGTAATATGCATATAATATTAATGTAAGCGAAGAAAAGAAAGCTCGAAAA
The DNA here is from genome assembly GCA_032191425.1 of Lymantria dispar. NCBI lineage: Eukaryota > Metazoa > Arthropoda > Insecta > Lepidoptera > Erebidae > Lymantria > Lymantria dispar. The sequence continues at coordinate 25,563,749 of CM063441.1, forward strand.
AAAATTCTATACCGACCTGTCTATTTCATTTCTATTGTGGAAGAGGTTCTGGCTCAGTAGTGGGACATATACGAGCTGAAACTATGATGTTGATGAATAAATAATATGGCTAAAAAAATAAACATTGAAAATAATAACTTGGCAATAACTATAATGATTTCTGATATTTACGCGAGTATTATACATTGTAAATAAAACCTTTTTTTACGGATTGAATGAGAAGATATCTGCGGGTAGATATAAATTTTTGTAATAACGATAACTTGTTGGACGTGAGCGATCTTATTCCGCCCATGACCATGAACACTGTGTTCGAAACGTCAGGCAATCAAAAATCAAATAGAAACGCGATAAAATTCGTGAAAATAATTTGATAATTGACAATAACTGACATATTTGATATCTATTGCTATAGTTAATGTAAAAGCTGAAACACGGTTGTGAATAGAGATTTTATAGATAAAAGAGTAGTACAAATACATACTCCCGAAAATGGCGCGATACCGCAGCTGCAGGAAAATGGATGCCAGAGTCGACGCTAAAACGGTAATACAAAAGCAATATCCAACACTTCTAGTGGCACCCACAACAAAAGCAGGATATTTTGTAAACATTTTACTGCGTCCCAGTCTGTGACGATATTGTGGACGCTGTCTTTGCAAAATGGCTGTTTTTACTGCCGTCCACGAGACCGCTCGATAACGTAACATCCCTCTATAGTTATCGTTACACGAGGAAACATTTTAAAACCTTGATTTTAAATAACTCTTTTTGCGTTTCCAAAATTGAAATTATTTTGAAATAGCAATGCTCAAAAATTTAATTTGCAAGGAATTAACTCAGATGAATTAATTCCAGAAAAAAATTAAGATACAGCAAAAAAAATCTTATAAAATTGTGAAATATCACTATAACAATGGAACTAATTTTGACAGGACTTTACTGGTTGATATTAAAAGAAAACTCTTAGACTACTTTTATTTCAGGGACGGGACCTGACAAAACAATAAGAATTGCTTTAAACTACTGCTATAACTGTTGTGAACTAATCACGAATTAAGTTTTATTACTGTAAAATAAATACGTTTTATGTTATTATTAATACTTAACATAATGTATTTATGAGAAATACACAAATATGAACCTATCACAAATACTGAGAAATGAGTAAATATTAATTTTTCAATTCGACACTGATGAAGTCGAAGGTAAAGTCAAGAAATCTATACCAATAAATAAAATTAGAGTGTCTGTCTGTAATGTCAAAATAATAGGCTTTTTTCATGCTCACACGGTTATTTGCACTATACATATGCCTAAAATACACTTAATATTCTTTTTGTCTGTCTGTCTGTTTGTTCCGGGTAATTTTCAAAACGGCTGGACCGATTTCAAAAATTCTTTCACCAATGGAAAGCTTTAATATCAGGAAGTAACCTAGGCTATATTTTATCCCGGTATTCCCACGGGAACGGGAACTACGCAGGAAAGACTGAAACCGAAGCGAAGCGAGGGCGGGTTGCTAGTAAAAAATACAAATAAATGTTATACAGATTCATAGAGCTCAAAGAAAATTAAAAATCAGTCTATAAGCGAATGCGTTTCACTTAATATACGAGTAACATATCGAATTAGAGCTTTGTGAGTTTGCATTATGAGCTTGTATTATGAGCTTGTATTGTGAGCTTGAATTATGAGCTTGTATTGTGAGCTTGTATTATGAGCTTGTATTATGTGCTTATATAATGAGTTTGTATTATGAGCTTGTATTCTGAGCTTGTATTATGAGTTTTTATTATGAGCTATTATGATGAGCTTGTATTATGCGCTTCTATTATGAGCCTACATCATGAGTTCGTATTATGACTGTGTATTGCAACCTTGTATTATAAGCTTGTATTGCGAGGTTAGTTTGCTAACAAAGTTGAGTAACCATAATCATTACAGCGCCTATACGTCCGACTACGGAGCTCAAGTCACCTCCATATTGGGAGGAAAATTGACCTACTATACCATGCTGGTCAGGTGGGTTGGTATAGGATTTTATCTCGGGGTTTCTTTCTCTCAAATAGTTGTTATAGGCACAAGTTATCCCTTAGTCGCCTTTTATGACACTCACTGGCAAGAGAGGAAGTAGTGAATTATATTCTTACTGCGTCACCACACAAAACAAAGACTTTTGCATTTCATTTTTATATATTAATATGTAATTTATATAATATTTGGAAATATTATAATGCCGCAATCATTCTATCTATCATACATTTTGAAGGCATTTTAATTAGTTATTGAAGGAATGAAGGAATTAGTTATGATGGCCATTGGTATAAAAACATGAAATTTAAGCCAAAGCATTAATAACCTGTTAAGGCTTATATTATTTTACTGTAAATCAGTAAGCTTAAGTTTGAAGCTTCTCGTTATTATTATATCTGTATTTCTTTTCATATATAAGCCGGAGCACTTTCATTTTTTACAAAAATCATATTACTAAGATTTACCACGAATAATTACCATCTATACATCCTCACAGAGTTTAGATTTTAAAATAAGTTAGTCATTTAAATATATAATTCCTTAGTAATAGTCATTAAACGAAATAGTCATTAAACTGCAAGTGAATTTTATATTAATAACGGAAAAAGCAAAATGATGTTTAAAATGTGTGAACCGTGGAGTTCTCACATCTTCCAGTCTCATGCCGCTCGTTAAGGTGACAAAACATCGTTTTTAGTTTCCTCCAACGCAACATATCTCTACTCCAACTGCAATTTTCTCACTTAGGTACCATAGCTATTTGCAAAATGTGTGAAACTTGAACACTTAAAGTTGCGCTACTGTTCCATCTTGTTTATATCTCCTGTATACCTGTCTCTATAAATTACCTACTTTAACTTTTATAATTATATTAAAACTTTATTTATATAGTAAAATTTTAATAAAACATCAGCTAATATTAAATTAATGACTTCTTAGCTTGTTCATTTCAAACATAACTTTTTTCTTTTAAAAGAATTTAATTTAAATCGAATTGCTTAACATAAAAAAAATCAAGGGTTTGGAAGATTAAGTCGAAGAATCCCTAAAAAAAAATATAACGACGAACACTTTATTTTTATAAAAGGATACAGTGACGTATCCTATAAGGGTTTTAGAATTTGGGTCTTGTACGGAGATGGGATCAGCCGACCGTAGCAAAATTGTTTATGATGATCGGATGCGGGCCGATTTTATTCCCGGATATTTTGCTTTCCGTGATAACATTATCGGTGTCTCAAACAAAATGTTCTAAAAATAAAGTAAACCTGATCTTTCTATATAGTACCAAAGTAGGTATATACCATCCATGGAAAACGAGTAAGTGTTAGTATATACTAACACTTACTCGTTTTCCATGGATCAATATCCACAGAAAACGAGTAAAAGACAACTAATAAAAAATATATGCAAATATATTGTTAGCCTGCCTGCTAGAGAAGTAAGTGTCATAACAAAGTCATATACCAACCCTTTGGCGTGAAATATTAAGCCAATCATACTATGACGAGGCTCATACGTATATAGGCTAATCTTTACTAATATTATAAACTAGCAACCCGCCCTCGCTTCGCTTCGGGTTCAGACGCCTTACCCGCGTAGTTGCCGTGCCCGTGGGAATACCAGGATAAACTATAGCCTATGTTACTCCCTGATATTATAGCTTGCCATTGGCGAAAGAATTTTTGAAATCGTTTCGATGGTTTAAGCGTGAAAGCGTAACAAACAAACAAACATACTTACTTTCGCATTTATAATTATTATAATAATAACTAATTATTTATAATTAGTAAAGATGCAAAAGTTTGTTACGCTTTCACGCTTAAACCACAGAACCGATTTCAAAATTCTTTCACCAATGGAAAGCTATAGTATCAGGGAGTAACATAGGCTATATTTCATCCCGGTATTCCCACCGGTGATTAAAACCGAAGCGAGAGGGCGGGTTGCTAGTAATATTAAGGATATTTTATTGATAGCTCAGTATAAGTTTCAGTGAACATAAGTACTTTAAAGTAAAATTATATTTAATCTAAGCCTAAATAATTAAGCATTTTTTTTTTTTTTTGTGATTGGGCTGCGGTCGGCGCGCCTACGCACCACTCCGTCCGGGGCGACAGAGGGGCTTAAGCACGCAACTCCCGCAACCCACCCGAAAACCACGTCGCCTTCGTCGTTGGGCCGACCAACGGAGCAGGGTTACTTGACATCAGTGGTCGGCCCGACGGAATACCCCCTATTGGGGTACCCTGCCATCGACCGACGTCCCCCCCTCGGGGAGGACGTCGGTCTTTCCTCACGCGGTCGGCCTCTCGGCGGGTGACGGACTAATCCCCGGTTACGTCACCTGCGGCCTCGGCTAGGGCTGCATGAGGCGCAGGTAGTTGCGCCTACGCCGCCCCAGTCGCCGGCGGCGGATCTCCTCATCGAGGCTGTGCTCCTCGCGAAGGCGATCCGCCGCCTCCTTCCGCGAGAACACTGTCTCGCAGAAGGCTGCGACCGCGTCCCAATTCCCGACGCTATCGACCTAGCGATAGCTGGCAGCGTCAGGTCTGTACCGATGATTGCGACGAGTTCACAGCGCTGCACTGCCCAAGCCCCGCAGGCCTCGAGCGTATAGCACGCCGTGTCCTCGTCGCAATCGCAGTGGTGGCAGGACGGTGTACTCTCCCTCTTAACGACCCTATGCAGGTATTTGGCGAAGCACCCATGCCCCGTCAAAACTTGCACCAGTCGGAAGGAGAGCACCCCGTACCGCCTTTCCAACCACTGCATCAGCACTGGCCGAAGGCCTCCACGGTTCGTACCCCGAACCGAGGCCTCTCCAGCCGGACTGCCCAACGGGCAATGACGTCTCGGCGGGCGTCGACGCGCCAGGCGGTGAGATCCCTTAACGAGACCACACCGCCCTCCGCTTGCACCCCCGTCACCCGCCGATATAGTCCGGCGAGCATCTCCGCCTCCAGGTCCCACGGAGGAGTCCCGGCCAATAGGCACGCTGCCTCCGTCGCCCCCGTGCGGTATCCGCGGATGGCCCTGACCGCCGTGACCCTCTGTGGTCGCCACAGAAGGGCCCTAAGTCGGACGGTCATGGATCCGCCCACACCGGTGCGCCGTACAGGGCCATCGACTGGATGACCCCCGCGTACAGCCGTCGGCACCACAGCGCTCGGTCCGCCCACGTTCGGCATAAGCCACGATAGGGCGGACGCCGCGCCGACGAGCCGTGGAGCGAGCCTGCGGAAATGCTCCCGGAACCACCATCGCCCGTCGAGCACCAGGCCCAAGTACCTCATATGGGCCCGGATGCTGATGTCAACCGAGTCAATCGAGTGTCAATCGAGACGCCAATGGGAGGGCTCATATGGCGCCCATGGAACAAGAGGGCCTCCGTCTTGCCCAGGGTGACCCTCAACCCCAGCGCCTCGATCCGCCTCACGATCTCCTCGGTACCAGAGGTTGCCAGGCTTACCGCCTCTTCTAGCAACAGCACTCCCCCGCCGGTGACGGCCTCAGTCGCCACGGCCCTCAGGCGCAACAGAGCCGCGATCGTCGTACGACCCCTCCTAAACCCATACTGGGCGTCCGACAAATCGGGCCCCGTGCCAACGAGGTGCCGCTTGATGCGGGCAGCTACCACCCTCTCCAGTAGCTTGCCCGTGTCATCAAGCAGCACGATAGGCCTGTAGGCCGAAGGCGACTCCTTAGACCGTCCCGGCTTCGGCAGGAGCACCAGCCTACCCTCCTTCCAGCACCCAGGAAACCGTCCGGACGCTAAACACGCGTCGAACAGCCCCCTGAGGCGGGGTCCCAGGTGTTCGAGGACCAGGGCCAGCACACGGTTAGGAACACCGTCGGGCCCGGGGGCGGTAGACTTTGCGCGCATGCGCGTCACCGCCACCCCCATCTCGGGTTCCGTGATGGGCGGAACACTATTATCATTGGCCTCCCGGTCAGTGTCTGGCGGAGCCATGACCGGGGGCGTGTGTTCCGCCCGCCGCGGAAACAGGTCCTCGACGACCCGGGTGAGAAGGCCGGGCTGCAGAGTCTCGGTGAGGGGAGGGCCCCGCGCGCGTAGCCTATTCAGCATCGCGCGATAGGGGCGTCCCCAGGGGTCACGGTCGAGGCCGTCCAGCATCTCCTGTCGACTGACGTCCTTGGCGGAGCGGACGGCCAGCCTGAAGGCCGACCGCGCATTGCGGTAGCCCTCGTAAAGCACGGCCTCCCGCTCCGCGTCGCGATGGCGCCACCGGCTGCGGGTGTAGGCCCTCCGGGCGCGAATACACGCGGCCCGTCCGACTGGTGGGCAGAGGACAGCCACGAGTAAACGATGGCTGTCTCCGCCAGCTGGTCACGGTCTAAGCGACTCACAGCCCATCGCGGGAACGCAGGACGCCTATCCGCCTCGTGACCCTGCTGGGCGTCGGGATTGCCCGGGAATAATTAGGCATAACTTATTATTTTCCATGTGATGACTAAGTAAGAATTCACCACCACCTTTCCGGCTCGTGGATGTAAAAGACGACAAAGGGATTATATGCATATGACATAAGGGAGGGGAAAATTCGAAATAAAACCCTCTAACAAGCTGTTTGACCAGCATGGTACAGTAGGTCAATTTGCCTCCCATTGTGGAGGAGGCTCTTGCCCACCAGTGGGACGTATATGAGCTGTAATGATGATGATGAAGTAATTATTCATATTGTAATTTCCATAAAATTTTATGAATACACTAGCAACCCGCCCTCGCTTCGCTTCGGTTTTAGTCGTTTTACCCGCGTAGTTCCCGTTCCCGTGGGAATACCGGGATAAAATATAGCCTAGTTTACGTCCTGATATTATAGCTTTCCATTGGTGAAAGAATTTTTGAAATCGGTCCAGCCGTTTTGAAGATTACCCGAAACAAATAGACAGACAGACAGACAACAATTTTTTTAACTGTATTTTAGGCATAGGTGTCGTGCAAATAACCGTGTAAGCATGAAAAAAGCCTATTATTTTGACATTACAAACAGACACTCCAATTTTATTTATTGGTATAGATATACAAAAAATTAGAAAAATATTCCTTTTTACATCACCTCGTCGACTTTTACTGTTGGATGATCTGCCCATAGGGAAAATAATATACCATAAGTCGACACCACACCGATAAAGTACATTTCCTAATAAATCATTTTTTATGTGACGTCACATAAAAATCGACTTAGGAGGATATCACCAGGGTATTGCCCAGATAGCGAGAATTGCATTCCTATTCCATCGCCACTCGGGGAAGGTAAATTACTAATTATATTTGTTACATATCAAGATCCAGGCTGAAGATATAAGATTCCGCTTCAATTTTCTTTAGACATTGGCTGTCTGAATTATTTCCATTGCCATTTTCGATGAATTAAATGTTTATACCAGCATTTGCCTCCTCCTTTTCTATATTTCAGCTTATAGACATCCCACTGTTGGGCTCGAGCCTCTTCCACAATAAAACGAAAATTGACCTACTATACGACGCTGATCGTATTGATATAGGGATTAATTTCAAGTTTAAAGTCTTTTGCATAGTTTAAAGTGTATGCATATTTTGTCCCTTAGTCGTCTTTTACGACAACCATAGACAAGAGAGCGAGTAGTGAATACAATAGTTTAGATATATTCTAGTAAAATCAATCTTCATCTTAGCCTACATAGGTCCCACTATTGGACTCCGGCCTCCTCCATAATCGGAGGGAAATTAATCTACTAAACGTGTTGGTATCTTGCATTGATATTATCTGCATATCATAATCCCTTAGTCATTTTTTACGACACCCACGGGCAAGAGAGAGAGAGCCGGAAGCCCAACTTTCTGAGGGTGTTTGCGTGTGGAGGGTTTTGGTATCACCGAGCCTCAATGCACGCATTCACACTCCCTTCACTTTCTTCACGGTAGGCAGCGGCCTTGTAAAGTTCTATGAGCGGCAGCAACACTTACCATCAAGTGTACTGTCTGCTCTTTTGCCACCGTTTGCAAAAAAAAAAAAAAGAGAGGGGGTGCTGAATTGCTTACTCCGTCACCACACGAAAAAAAAATCACTTTTAATATTATTAAATAAGAAAAATAATAATAATCCGTGTGGTGACTGAGTAAGAATACAATTCACCACCCTATCTTGCCTGTGTGTGATTTAAAAGACGACTAAGGGATATAATATTCATATAACATCTTACAAGAGAAGGAAAACTCGAATTAAAACACTATGCCAACACGTTTGACTAGGGTGCGTAAGTCGATTTCCCTCCTATTGTGGAGTAGGCTCTAGCTCAGTAGTGGATCGTATATGATCCAAAAAATAATAATAATGGTTCAGATACATTCTATTAAAATCATTTTTAATGCAATGTTATTTCAGCAAGTAAAATAATAATATCAAAAATGCGCATGCCAGCCTACAAAGTTACTATCGCTAAACAAAGTTACGAGTTACGTGTCACTTCACAAGTTTGAAGTTAGAACTACGAATAACGGAACAAGTTGAAGTGGTTGAACACTTTGTTGCAAGGCCTAGGTGCAACTGCTGGTGACAGTATCGCTAACTTCGTGGAAACATTTATTTGTGATAACTAACAAATGTAATGAAGTTTATAATGCTGAATTGCACGCTTGCAGTTGCCTTTCCCTTGACATTAAACTTACAGAAATTAACCTTAAAACAGATTAAAGCACCACACGAAAAAAACTGACAATAAATGTATTTAATTGTCACGTACGGCATAACTATTACAAGAGAATCAGTACGAGGAAGCATCACTTCGGCTGATTTACTAAACCACGCTGGTCAAACTGTACTGGTTGGTATAGGGTTTTATTTTGAGTTTTCCTTCTCTTCCCTTAGTCGTCTTTTATGACATCGACGGATCAGAAAGGGAGTGGTGAATTGTATTCTTACTCCGTCAACACACGGAAGCATTATCATCAAAAATCCGACAACTAATCTAATTCTAATATATCTTTACATATATCGTTTTAGTTCCCCATGTGGTGACAGAATAATAATACAATTCATCACCCTCTATCTTACCTGTGAGTGTCGTAAAAGACGACTAAGGAGTCTGATATGCATTAAACATCTATGTAAAAGAAGAAAAACTCGAAATAAAACCCTATACAAACACCTCTGACTCTGTATATTAGATTAGACGTCTATCGGCTCATATGATGATGATGATGATGATTATGATGATATATTGAAGAGGTCAGATAACAATTATCTATGATATTGAGTCAAAACTAATTACACTAGAAAACTGACCCTAAAATAATTAGGTTGGATTCATCATTCATTTCAGCTCACATGCGTCCCACTGTTAGGCTCGAACCTCCTCCAAAATAGAAAAGAAATTGACCTTTCTACCATGCTGGTCAGACAGGTTGGTATAGGGTTTTATTTCGTGTCTTCCTTCTCTTGCATAGATGTTATATGCGTATTATATCCCTTAGTCGTCTTTAACGACATCCACGGGCAAGATAGGGAGTGGTGATTTGTATTCTCTTACTCCGTCACCAGACAGAACATTAGGTTGAATAATACTTAGGTAAATAATAATTCTGATAAAACATTGTCTTATTTTATTTCTATCAGGTGGTGTGGAAGTGCCGGAATTCGGAGAGCCTATTACGAACCTGACAGTGCCGATCGGTCGGGATGCTACATTCGAGTGTATCGTCGTCAACCTCGGCAACTTTCGAGTAAGTTTTTATTTTATAATCATATATATTTTTATTGTAAACTAGTGGCCCGCCCTCGCTTTGTTTCGGTTTTAGTCGCTTTACTCAGTACGTGATTGCAATCTATGAAGCTCAGAGTTCGATTCCCAAGCCGAGCAACCATTTTAAACAGGATTATGCGAGGGAAAATAAAGTGAAACCAAAAAAAAATTAAAAAAATATAACGACTTAGTCGTTAAGTAGTGAAAAGAATAAAATCTAAAAAAAACGCGATAGAATGCGTAAAGTAGTTTTATTTACTATGTGTAATACTCGCATAAATATCAGATATTCTCGCTGTTTATACCAGAATTTATACCATCGTGATCTGAAGAATAATATATAAAACTGATGTAGGTGAAATGTTTAGCAAGTTTTAATACATAGGGATATATCCTGAATACACGAATCTAATTAATTAATTAAATGATCGTCGTTCATCGGATTGCAATAATTAATTTGGTGATGCAGGATTAGCGGATTCTGACCAAATGTATTGATGACGCACTAAAAAATAGAATAGAACCATTGAATAAAATGAATACAAGATCTTTCTTTGTAACATTCTAGCGATGAACAATAAAGGAATAATAAAAGTACAGACAATGTAGTAATCATTAAAAAAAAATATTTCTACGCAAAAAAGATAAAGCAATTTATCAGCGTAAACATCAAATTTAGTACTTCAAACGGTAAACGTTTATGATAAACTTCAGAATTTGAAAGCTTCTCGAACTGATTAGCATAATCAACAATAAGGTTGATTTTGAAATTCTCGTCCTTTTGAAAGATATACCCGAATCGAATAGGCAGTACCTCTAATTAGCCTTCGGCTGTTGGTCAAGCATTTGACTTGCAGAGAGTAACTTTGAAGGATGATTCCATAATAATTTCAAAATATTAAACGATTTCCTCGACAATTACATATTTTAAATAAATAGTTTTTATTAAGTTATATTTGTTTATCGTATAGTTATATTGCAGTAATTATTGATGTAAGAAAGGTCATTGATATATTATATAATTCTTATATTAATATTAACATACCTATTCTAATGCATTTCACGCCACTCCTCTATTGGTATGAATTTGTACCATAATAATGTTTTCTGATGTTTACGCGAGCGTTTGTATTTGATTTTTGATTGTCCGACGTTTCAAACACTTTACAATTTTCATGGTCATGGACGGCATAAGATGTCTTACGTCCAAAAAGTCATCGTCATTACAGAAATTTAAATCTACCCGCAGATATCTCTGAATTCAATCCGTAAAAGTAATTTTATTTACAATGCGCGTAAACATCAGAAGTCATTATAGTTATTGCCAACCATTATTTAAATGTTTATTTTTTACCTACATTATTCATCAACATCATAATTTCAGCTTGTATATGCCCCACTACTGAGCTGGAACCTCTTCTGGTGTTCATTTAGTCCGCCCGTGACCATGAACGCTGTAAAGTATTCGGAATATTGGGCAATCAAATATTAAATACAAACGCGATAAAATCAGTAAAATAGTTTTATTTACAATACATTATAATAAGTTTTAAATTTTTCATCAACAATAATTTTGATTAGGAGCACGTTTTATTTATTACTAGCAACCCACCCTCGCTTCGTCGTTTCAGTCGCCTTTCCCGCGTAATTACCGTTTCCGTGGGAATATCGAGATAAAATATAGCCTATGTTACTCCCTGATATTATAGCTTTCTATTGGTGAAAGAATGTTTGAAATCGGTTCGGTGGTTTAAGCGTGAAAGCGTAACAAACAAACTTACTTTCGCATTTATAATATTAGTAAGGATTTGACATGGTAATGATAATAACTTAATCCTTATTTTATATGACTGACAGCTACAGACTGAATGCAGTATGGGTACCTAATTATCCTACAAGCGTTAATTGGGTGCGAGTCTTAAAAATAAATAATCACAAAGATACTATCTCTAAATTCGCTTTAACAGGTTGGCTGGGTGAAAGCAGATACAAAAGCGATTCAAGCAATCCATGAGCACGTGATCACTCACAATCATCGAGTATCAGTATCACATAGCGATCATTCCACTTGGTATTTGCACATCAAGAGTGTACAGGAAGAAGACCGAGGACAGTATATGTGCCAGATTAACACTGACCCTATGAAAAGTCAGGTAAATACGTAATGTATTATTAATTTTCTATTTATTATATTATTATTATTTATTTATTAGCAACCCGCCCTCGCTTCACTTCGTTTTCAGTCATCTTACCCGCGTAGTGCCCGTTCCTGTGGGAATACCGGGATAAAATATAGCCTATGTTACTTCCTGATATTATAGCTTTCCATTGGTGAAAGAATCTTTTAAATCGGTCCAGCCGTTTTGAAGATTACCTGGAACAAACAGACAGACAGACAGACAAAAAAAATTAAAGAGATTTTTAGACATATGTATAGTGCAAATTACTATGTGAGCATGAAAAAGGCCTATTATTTTGATATTACAAACAGACACTCCAATTTTATTTATTGGTATAGATTTACTAGCAGCCCGCCCTTACTTCGCTTCGGTTTCAGTCGTCTTACCCGCGTAGTGCCCGTTCCTGTGGGAATACCGGGATAAAATATAGCCTATGTTACTCCCTGATATTATAGCTTTCCATTAATGAAAGAATTTTTGAAATTGGTTGGGTGGTTTAAGCGTGAAAGTGTAACAAACAAACTTACTTTTGCATTTATAATATTAGTAAGAACAATATTAAATTTACGTGTGATGACGGAGTAAGAATATATTTCACCACCCCCTCACTTACCTGTTGGTATTGTAAAAGATGACGAAGGATATGTTATGAAGATAATATCTATGCAAGAGAAAGAAAACTCGGCACAAGACCCTTTACCAACACGTCTGACCAGTGCAATATAGTAGATTAATATCCCTTCCATTATGGAGGAGGCTCGAGCCTAACAGTGGGACTTCCATGTGCTGTAATAATGATGACGAGATGATAATATTACTTCTTTGTTATGATCACATCCCAGCTCATATTCATCCCACTGCTGGGCTCAAGCCTTCTTCACAATGGAAACGGATAATTACCTAATGACATACTGGTTAGATGTGTTGTTATAGGGTTTAATCTCCAGTTTTCTTTCTATTGTACAGATGTTATCTATATACTATACTCATTAACCCTCTTTTACGATATCCACGGATAAAAAAGGGGTAGTAAAATGTATTATCACTCCGTAAATACACGAATAATACTATTTTGTATCATTATATGTATACTCTCCGTGTGGTGACGGAGTAAGAATACAATTATTCATCACTCCCATCTTGCCCGTGGATGTCGTAAAAGACGACTAAGGGATGTAATACACTTATAGCATCTATGCAAGAGAAGGAAAACTCGAAATAAAACCCTACCTATACCAATCTATTTGACTAGTATAGTATAGTAAGATCAATTTCTCTCCTATTGTGGATGAGGCTCGAGCCCAACGGTAGGACGTACATGAGCTGAAATGAATATGTATAATTTGAATGGATATAGTTAACTACAGTGATATAATCTTCAACTTTACGTTACAATTTGTCAGTTTTACAGCGCTAAAATATAATTTATGAGATGAATGACGCCCAATATACAAACACATACCAATAAACTAAGTTTTGATAAGTTACTAACTTCAACAGTATAAGTACGTGTCATCTGTGCTATGTCTAGACGACTGAACCATAAACGGTTTATTTAGTTTTGAAATCAGCCAGTCGCTTAAGATGAATTTATTAGAATACTAGCAACCCGCCCTCGCTTCGCTTCGGTTATAGGTTATAGTCGTTTTACCCGCGTAGTTCCCGTTCCCGTGGGAATACCGGGATAAAATATAGCCTAGTTTATGCCCTGATATTATAGCTTTCCATTGGTGAAAGAATTTTTGAAATCGGTCCAGTCGTTTTGAAGATTACCCGGAACAAACAGACAGACAGACAGACAAAAATTTTTTAATTGCTATTTTTCGCATAGGTGTCGTGCAAATAACCGTGTGAGCATGAAAAAAGCCTATTATTTTGACATTACAAACAGACACTCCAATTTTATTTATTGGTATAGAAAAGCCCTCAAAAACGGTCCATCTAGAAATAAACTGTATTAATACTTTATAAACTTGTAGTTATATTCTGTTGGAATAAAAACTGATGATTACATTTATTATCTCGACTTTAATTATACTTAAAAGAGTATATGACTGTCTTCTCAAAAAACTGTTAAATATAAATTTATATTATCATCAAATAATTGGTTTTTATACACAAAGTTAGTTTGTAGGTAGATTCATTAAGTTCTATTTTTTGATAGGCTATGGTCTACCTATATCTAGCCGAGGCCATGGGTGGCCGGACCGGGGACTTTAGTCCGTTACCCGCAGAGAGGCTGACCGCGCGACGGCTACCGACGTCCCGGGACAGGGACGTCGAGAGGTGAGGGTTCCCAAAAGCGTATTCCGTCGGGCCAACCACTGAGGACAAGGAACTCGGCACTGGTGGTCGGCCCAACGACGAAGGCGACGGGTCAGTTATGGGCCCGCGCCCCCGCCGTCTTTTCGTCGCCCCAGACGGAATGGATGGAATGCGCTTACTATAGCCCACCCATAAAAAAAATGCGTCATGACTTTACCAAAGCGCTTTCTACGTACTGCGTTGACGCGCTATTTGGTAATCGTTATACGTTAAATTTTACCATAGCCCACCCATAAAAAAATAGTCTACCTAAATAACGTCCACTCCGTTTGGAGTATTGGAAGACGACACGAAGACCCATAAACTGCCGTATTACTCCTTTCTTCCAGTTAAGCGAGCAAACACCATCGATTCGTTGAAATCGATACCACCCGGCGGGTTATTTTTTCAACTAACTACACCCAGATTTATGTCTAAATTGTATCTATTATTTGCTATTGCCTATGATAAGAGAAAAAATCTCGAAATGAAACCCTACAACCGTCTAACCTACAATAGGTCGATTTCCCTCATAATGTGGTGGAGGCTCGGCTATCACTTCTAAATATTGCTTCTAATAGCAACACCAATACCTTTATTTCCTTGTTGTATATGCGTCCATACACTCGTTCATCCACCTTTTCATCACATTAGTGATATGTGAGCCTCTCCAAGTGGTGATAATATCATAAATGTCACGCTTAATAATCATATTAGCGACCGCAGTAGCAGGAGATGCTGCTTATTTACCTGGTCATCACTCAAATTTTTATGACTCCACCGGAAAGTAGTACACTTTTCTTGGGAACAGACTATGGTATGTTACCCGATCTATCTGTGACGATAGGAGGGACATCGTACAACCCCGAAACCAGCCATACTCGTACCTCACTATCGCCATGTGGGGAGCAAACGATACCCGGTGCTTATCGTCGATGGCCCATACAGGTCACCCTGACATATATATCTCGTGTAATTGTGGTTTAATCAAAAAACTTTACATGTGGTGACGGAGAAAGAATACAATTCACCATTTCAGGAGACTACCGAGGGATATAATACGCATATAACTTCAAAGCAAAGGATGGAAAAATTGAGCAGCGTAGTTTATTAAGGACAATTTCCCTACTGGTGGAGGAAGCTCGACCCCAGCAGTGGAACCTATATGAGCCGAGATGAAAAATCATAGAACTAAGTCATGGCCTGCTCTGTAGGGAACGAAGTGACTAAGTGTTTAAAGATTTAATTTAATTTTCATGTTTTGAAACTAATACTATTATCGACTTAAAAGAATCTTCCAAATATCCCTCATCGGTTGTATCCATCGAGTCGTATTTGAAGATTATTAGAGACTTCTCTTTACATAGTATCCCGATGCTGTTATTGAATTCATAGAACACAAATATGAAAAGGCTTCAACTTATTACTAAAATTAAACTATAAACTTTCATTTAGCAATTGAGTAAAGTGTTTTTTTTTAACCTACATCGGTCGGAATACCACACGATCTCGATTTAATTCCATGAACAATACAAACTATGTTAAACCTCAATTTAATCATTTTGTTTACACTTTCAATAGTCTATTGAATTTGTAACCTCATATCTGATGTAGATTTAGGATTTACATAAACTAGTAAATCCATCAATAAATTGTGAGATTAATATTAGCAGTTACAAAATCATTTTAGAAATACAAATTGAAATGTTACATTATACATACTCCCTGTATCTCCCTATCTTGGCCGTAGGTATTGTAAAAGACGACTAAGGGAATAAATATGCAAATAACATTTATGCAAGAGAAGAAAAACTGAATACATCATATATTTTGTTCTATACCCAATAATTCATTTTGGTATAAACGATTTTTTGTATGAGGACATACACCATAAAACATCCTTTCCTTTCCCTTCATCGTCATCATCTCAGCCCATATACGTCACACTGTTGAGTTCAGACCTCCTCTATTATGAAAGGAAATTAACTTACTATACGAGTTAGATAGACGTGCTGACAAAGGGTTCTGTTTCGAGTTTTTCTTCTTTTGCATAGATTTTATATCGGTTTAAAGATCTTTTTTCTCATTACGACAAATTGTCACTTACACGAGAATATTAACATTAATACATTAACAAATAGCTCGATGTGGGTAGTTGATTAATAACAATAAAGACGGCATATTATATCCCTTTGTCGTCATTTACGATACCCCCGGGCAAAAGACGGGATGGTGAATTGGATTTGTACTCCATCATCACAGAGAAAGACAATTTTTTCCTTGGTTTTCGTAAAACATGACTAAGAGCCAAAAAGGTAACACATTTTTAAGTGTTGCGGGGATTCTTACAAATATATAATTAACCTACACAAATAACACCTAGGCTCAGAACAACAATTTGTGGCAATCGAACCCTTGAAACTAGAAAACCAGCGTTTTCAATTTCTCTCCGCTACCGAAAACGCTCATACCCAATAACTGGTCGCATAGAGGACAAAGAGGAAAAAGATTAAGAGGAATTTATTACAGAATTATCTTTACTTTCGTAGGTAACAATTAATGTTTAGGTGTTCCTTACCCATAATTAAGCTAATTGGGTCAAAACTATGAAATTGGGTCACCTTTAATAAACAAAGAACTAGTCCAAATTCCATTCCTATCTTCAATAATTTATTAAGCAGTGTGTATGTCTGTAATTTAGTCCAGAAATTTATAATTGTCTTATCGATATTTATGTGAATATCGTCGTCTTTATATCTTATATCTTTAAACGAGCAATTCTTGTATATTGTACTATATAATCTGAATCTCGGCAACGGCTCCAACGATTTTCATAAAATGTAGTATACAGGGGATCTCGAGGGCGATAAATTGATCTAGCAAGGTTTTATTTATAGAAAATGTTGTTCTGTCGATGTTTTTAGCTAATCAATACAATGACATAAAATTTCATTAGAATAGGAATTTAAAAGCTGTCGCCATCAAGAGTGACAATAGCTGTGTTGAAAAGTTGTCCAGTCGCATTTATACAGCGTGAGATCGAATCTCAGTGTTATTATTATTCCATTAATTAATTTTCGAAATTTTTGATATGTTTCCATTATTTCCACATGTTTAGTTTTTTATTAATATATTTTCTAAATATGTTCGTTAAAATACTATATTTACTTACAAAAAAAAAATTACACCGAGCAAAGCTCGGTCAACCAGATAAATAACTTTTACTAAAGATAATATTTATTTAAGGAAATGATGAATAAAACTTTAATAAGTGTATTTATAATAATATATCCAAAAACCTCAACAGCTTAACTCTTTTATTGCATTTCCCAAAGTATTGTAAAATAATATTACTATTATATTTGTTTCAGATGGGTTTTTTAGATGTTGTGATACCACCGGACTTCATACCAGAGGAGACTTCGGGCGATACAATGGTACCTGAAGGGGGTACAGCCAGAGTTTCATGTAAAGCACGTGGAGTACCACCACCGAGAGTTATGTGGAAGCGGGAGGATGGACAAGAGATTGTCGTACGGGACCAATCCGGAGCTAAGAGTAAAGGTAGAATTAATAATGATTTTAAATTGGGTCATGCGATTCATATAAAATTTAACTTCCATTTTGTAAGAAACTCATCTCAAACAGATTACATGAAGTTTTATAATAATTATAATGATCACAATTATGATTATTACAACCATAGCTCCTATAGGTTGTCCGTGTGAAGTCGGTGTAACGACTAAGAGATACAATATGCATATAACATCTATGCAAGAGAAGGAAAACTCGAAATAAAAGCCTATACCAACCTGTCTGACCAGCATGGCATAGTAAGTGCAATTTCCCTCCTATTGTGGAGGAGGCTCGAGCCCAACCGTGGGACGTATATGAGCTGAAAGGATGATGATAATGATAATTATCTTATAAAACATGTTTGATAATATTACTATAATATGGCTATCCTATATTTGACTCAGTTTAAAGAGGAATCGCTTTAATACCTAATATCTCTGCTCCGAGTATAGTAGGTCAATTACCCTCCTATTGTGGAGGAGGCTCGAGCCCAGCGATGGGACGTATATGAGCTGACGTGTATATATGTTACATGGATTTTGTGTGTTTATTACATCATATAGTCGTCTCTAACGACACCCCACGGCGTGGATCGGTGATTTATATTCCTACATTTACTTTAAAATAATACTACGAAAAACTAGAATGTATCCATATATAGTCGTAAGTATTATTTAGTAGCTGTTACTATCTGTTGGCAAATTTTAATGACCGTTACGGTTTTCACAAAAACTTACGTAGTATTTATTAGATGAGTAAATAGCTACATAGGAAAGAATAACATATATTATAGCAGTAGGAAGTACGAAACTTTACGCGTCTTCTAGATAATATACATGATTTTTATTTTTAAAATAATCCTGGTCCCTAAATATAGGCCTCATAACAAGGCTCAAAGACGCTCAGCGTGTTATGGAACGGGTTATGCTTGGGATTTCTCTACGAAATAGAATCCGAAATACGGCAATCCACAGAAGAACGGGTGTAATCTACATAGCACAAAGAATTAGCACGCTGAAGTGACAATGGGCAGGCCACATCGCTCGATAAACCGACAACTGCTGGGGAAGAAAGGTACTCGAGTGGCGACCACGTATTGGACGACGCAGTGTAAGACGCGACTCGATGGACCGACAACCTGGTAAAGTTTGCTGAGCGTCGTTGGATGCAGGCGGCTCAGGACCGCACTTTGTGGCGCAACATGAGGGAGGCTTACGTCCAGCAGTTGACGGCGATAGGCTGAAATTAATAATCCTGGGGTTCCAGTAATGTAAATATAAAAATACAAAACCTGAAAAAAAGTGTTAATATACTTATGTACGTACGTAAGAAGTTATACTTCTTTAGTGTATCAAAATAAAAACCTTTCTAAAAATTTTAAGTAATAAGTAAACACACAATTTTCTTTCAATATCTAGCGTTCATGGTTGACATTAAACGTTTAACTTCACTACGTATAAATATTATGATTTTTTTTTGTGGTTGGGTTGCCGTCGTCGCGGGGGCGACAGAGGGGCGTAAGCACGCACACCCGCAACCCACCCACGTGCACGTCGCCTTCGTCGTTGGGCTGACCCCCGGAGCAGGGTTACTTGTCATCAGTGGTCGGGCCGACGGAATATCCCCTATTTGGGGTACCCTCCCATCGACCGACGTCCTCCCCGAGGGGGGGAAATATTATGATATGACCATCAGATCGTGGTTGACATGTTCTGTCAAATTTCTTTTTAATTTTCGTTATAATTAATTTCAGTTGTTATGAAGTTCACTGAGCATTCACTGAGCACAAACTATCTTTGGTTAATTAAATCCTGCTCCTCGCACCAACTAAAATACATTATATTACAACTTACATAGCTTCACATGAAACTTCGTAACGAACTTTAAAATTCAAACATAATTCTGGCTCGATAAACAACTAAAAGGTTACATAGTCGATGAGTAAGAAAAAAATGCAAACATAATTATTTCATAATTTTAGTGAGGAATAATTTTGCCTTTCGTAAATTATAACCTATTTCTAAAATTATATTTCTTTTAGCGCTTTAGAGAAAATAAAAAGCGTAAATTGTTACGATGCGCGCGCAGTCCGTTACGAAAAACCGACACCCTGAAGTTAGCTAGACAACAATTGTTACGATGGTCGCGCACATCGTCCTAAATGTCAACTGGATAATGCGTTATAATAAACCTTTCAATGTATTTAATACCTTTTCCTATTATTAGTGTTGTTTTTTTCTATAAACGTAGGATAATGCGAAGAATAAAACGTTTAGAAAGATTTTTAGAAAGACTTTTATCCTGTTACGCTAAAGACGTATAACTTCTTACAGGCGTACCTAAGTAGACACACTTTTTTATAACAATTTGTAATTCAAACTAATTTTATAGGAAATACATTATTATACTTCTTTCGGCCTTATAATCTATACCAATAAATAAAATTGGAGTGTCTGTTTGTAATGTCAAAATAATAGGCTTTTTTCATGCTCACACGGTTATTTGCACAACACCTATGCCTAAATTAGCAATTAAAAAATTTTTGTCTGTCTGTCTATCTGTCTGTCTGTCTGTCTGTTTGTTCCGGGTAATCTTCAAAACGGCTGGACCGATTTCAAAAATTCTTTCACCAATGCAAAGCTATAATATCAGTGCGTAAACTAGACTATATTTTATCCCGGTATTCCCACGGGAACGGGAACTACGCGGGTAAAACGACTATAACCTATAACCGAAGCGAAGCGAGGGCGGGTTGCTAGTAACATAATATATCCATATGTCAACATTACAAGAATGTAAATACAAATAAATATGTAAGAGACAAAGAAATATATACATAATGTACCTAATGTTTTATTCTCTAAGAATAATATTTTCTCATCTTTATCTATAAAGATAATAAGAATTTATTATCTTTTTTATTTATAAATATAAATTTCTTGTGTACGTGTGTACTGTGTGTGTACGTCACTGAACTCCTCCTAATCGGCTGGACCGATTGATGAAAATTTTTGTGCGTGTTCAATCCGGTGCGGAGGAATCCCCTTGAACACGCACAAAAAATTGTCCAAGGGTTCAATTGTAAATCTAAACCTAAAATCTAAATCTAAACCATTCTCAAATGAGAATGGTTTAGATTTACAATTGGATCCGGTAGGTGGCGCTGCTGTTAATTTCAAGGAGAATCCCTTTTTATTTTATTTGAGCAGCACAACATCTATTGGAAATCATTAAAAACACAGGGTACAAAACCGTATAAGAATGATTGTCCGTAAAAATCTATCACTGAATAGTATAAGTTGATAAAATAAAAGATAAAATCTTTTAAATCTGTTACTTCAAAAATAAATCTTATTTTAGATTCAGTCCATTATACAAAGCTTATTAAAATAATAATTTATAAACATTATAATTATCTTGAAAATCGCCAAAAAAGCAAAATGTTTTGCAATACTCACAAGTACAAACAGAACATTTCTATACAAAAGAAATTTAGTTGTAGTTATTTAGTAAGCCATAAAGAAGTGCCTAAAAGTATTTTTTTATAAAAATTGGTGCTTATTACCTTATATAACATGTTTGATAATATTACCACAGTATGGCTGTCCTATATTTGACTTATACAGTTGAAAGGGGAAGCGATTTAATACCTAACATCTCTGCTCTGAATTTTGTAATACATTGAGACCGTAATAAACTACCTTTCGATCACATAACCACACCAAATTGCTCCCGTGCCTGTTTGCACCACATTAACACATAAAGGGTTACCTCTATGTATATTGGTCAGAATATTTTTACAAATCTTACGGCCAATCTGGTTCTGGGATAATAAGTATCAACATACATAGTTTTAGAACTATATTAAAAAAAAATTGGTAGAAAATATACCCTTTGATGCCCACGCTCTTTCATATTCATACATATTTGGGTACAAAGGACTGTCATGCGTTAGAAGCCTTTAAGAAAATTAACTATTGTGTAGATTAAATCGTAAATAATTTCTTCGCATAACAGATATAAAAATAGAAAATATCGCAAGTAAGACACCATATACATAAAATTTTCTTTAGATCAGGTATAGTCCGGGCCCATCAGCTCAATTGTCATGGTGAGAAAAATATAACTACTATACTCATTGAGTTGGCCACCGATACTGCTGCCTTCACTACAATAGACACCCCCATTTTTTTTTTTTATGGGTAAGCGCACGCGCGGTCCAGTCCTTCCGGGGCGATGAAAGGACGGCGCGTGGGACCATAACCCACCCGTACCCACGTCACCTCGTTGTTGGGCCGACCACCGGAGCAGATGTGACTTGTCGTCAGTGGTCGGCCCGACGGAATACCCTTTCGGGTACCCTCACCTCTCGACATCCTGGGATGTCGGTCGCCGTCGCGCGGTTAGCCTCTCTGCGGGTGACGGACAATTCCACGGTCCGATCACCCGCGGCCTCGGCTAGGGCGGCATTAGGCGCAGATACTCGCGCCTGCGCCGCCCGAGTCGCCGGCGGCGGAACGTGTCGCCGAATAGGATCTCTACTCGCACACGATCCGCCGCCTCCTTCCATGAGATTACGGCCTCACAGAAGGCGGCGACCGCGTCCCAGTTCCTGACGCTGACGAGCATCTCCCTGGCGATGGTCGGCAGCGCCAGGTCGGCACCGATAATTGCGACGAGTTCACGGCGATCCCCCTCCCATGCAGCACACTCCTCGAGCGTGTGCTGCGCCGTGTCCTCGTCGCAACTGCAGTGGTGGCAGGACGGTGTGCTCTCCCTCCTGACAATCTTGTGCAGCTACTTCCCGAAGCAACCGTGCCCGGTCAGCACCTGCACCAGTCGGAAGGAAAGCACCCCGTGCGTCCGCTCCAACCACTCCATTAGCACCGGCCTCGACGGTCCTGACACCGTATCGAGGACTGTCCAGCCGGACTGTCCAACGGGCAATGACTTCTCGGCGGGCGTCGACCCGCCAGGCGGTGATCTCTCTGATGGAGACCATGCCGCCGCGGGCGCGCGTCTCCGACACCCGCTGATAAATGTCGGCGAGCATCTCCGCCTCCAAGTCCCACGGGGGAGTTCCGGCCAGGAGGCACGCTGCCTCCGTCGCCACCGTGCGGTAACCCCGTATGGCCCTGATCGCCATGACCCTCTGTGGTCGCCACAGGAGGACCCTAAGACGGACGGTCAGGGACGCCGCCCACACCGGTGCGCCATACAGGGTCATCGACCGGATCACCCCCACGTACAGCTGTCGGCACGTAGCACTGGGTCCGCCCACATTCGGCATCAGCCGCGAAAGGGTGGACGCCGCGCCGACAAGCCGGGGAACAAGTCGATGGAGATGCTCCCGGAACCAAAAATGCCCGTCGAGCACCAAGCCCAAGTACTTCATGTGGGCCTGGATGCTGATGGTGACCGACTTCACGGTGATCGAAGCGCTGGCGGGAGGCCCGGCGGTACGGAGGCCATGGAACAAAAGGGCCTCCGTCTTTTCCAGGGCTACCCTCAACCCCAGCGCTTCGATCCGCCTGACAATCTCCTCGGTGGCGAGAGTTGCGCGGATTACTTTTTCAGGGACCTCTCCCGTTAACGTTCCGGCAACAAAGCACCAGGGCATTGCATATCCGCAAACATTTAAAGAGCTAAAATGGTATATAAAATAATACTACCAAAAGTTATAATAAAGCGTTTGAGCTTCTGATATAATAAATATATGATCTGGTTCTTATAGGTAGGTATTAATAATTTTTTCGTAACGAATATAGCGTTTATTCCTAAAAATAAGTATAATAAATATAATAAAAGTTATTTTAATGTTAGAATTTCAAAGCTATCGAAAGGACTTGTCTGTTGCCGATCATGAATTGAATAGCTATAAGCATACACCGTAAAAACCGAATAAGTATAGGTTACACTTGTACATCAGTCACGCAAACCTGAAGGTATTAGAAATGTAATCGTAGATCTGACATTTGAGTATAGTAAACGTATTAGATATTAATATTTATTACACTTTCAATACGTAGAATCAAGTATGTAATAAATTAATAATATATAATATAGTTAATTTATCTATGACATAGATTTCGATTGTAAATAACAACTATGCGAGAGAAAGAAAACTCCAAATAAAACCCTATACCAACTTTTCTGACCAGCGTGGTATAGTAGGTCGATTTCCCTCCCATTGTGGAAGAGTCGAGTCCAGCGAGAGTGCGACGTATATACATATGCTGTGGTGATGATGATGATGATAGATTTTTTTGGAGATGTGGTATTATACCTACCTATATCCTATATATCAGGGGTGGCCAACCGGTCGATCGCGATCGACCGGTCGATCGTGACTATTAGTCCAGTCGAACGTAGTAAGACAAAAAATTTAAATACGTACTACGTAGAAGGTGCACTGTAATCAGCAATTGCTGCAGCCCTCAATTCCAATTGTGAACATTTCAAGAAGTATTTAAATGGTAGATCGCACAGGGTTTCGTGAGTAAACAGTAGATCTTGGGGCTAATGAAGTTGGCCACCCCTGCTATATATTATACCTTATAGGTATAAGTATTTGATAAAAAATGGGATAGTAATGGAGTTAGTAATGGGAATCCTGCTTAATTATTTGTATGCTACTATTGCTCTTTATTCTTTTCAAAACATCTATTGCTTAAATTATAAAATAAATATTGTATCTATTCAATTTGTTAATAAACTATCCATTTATTTTTACATTCCTTAAAAAATTATGCATTACCCGCTTAATTTAAACCTTTAATTTGACATGGTTATCTCTTAATATTATAGCGAACAATATAAACAACAAAAATTTGAATACTTTTAAAACTTCTCAATACGTTTACTAAATTTATATTTATATCAACAGAATCTGAACAATATAAGCCTTGATCGTAGCAATTAACTAATAAATTAACCGAAGATCAAATTTAAGGCTTAATTACAACTACGAGTAAAAGCGGGTATCAAAATCTCTTTACTTGTTGATGCTATTATTTCGTTTAATATTACAGCGCTTAGGACGAATTCTAAAGTGGATGATATTGTTTTACAAGTTAGTAGCATAAGAAAACAATAGCATTTCAAGCAACAACGTTTTCATAATAATAACAATATTCGGTCAAACTCCTGTAAATACTGATCGAAACTCAAAGTAACCTCTTTAATAAGATAATTTTAGGCAATCTCACAAAGCTTATTAATGAAAACCACTAAAGTATTTTTCTTTTTTAACACGTATTATGTATTACCAGACTCAGTGACATCTGAATGTTATAAAAATTTTATTACTAAATATCACCAGTTTTTCTTATTTCTTCTATTAATTAATGTAATACATCTTTTGAATCTATCTGCCGTCTCTCTATACCTCTGATTCTTCTGGCAACTGAACATACCTCAGTAATTGGCTGAAATAAGGACTTTGAATAAAGAGATATTTAGCAGTAATAAATAAAAGTATTAATGCTCACTATTAGTGCTTAACACGTTAGCTGCCATGTCGGACTATATGTCCGACGAATAAATGTATTATCCAGGCCTTTTCAGACTATTTGACCGACAAAACATACCTAATTCAATTTTGCCGTCGATCTGTCGGGCGAACTTTCAACGATTTCATCTAAACAGTATGATCATTTATAATTATCTACCCGATATAGAAAATTAGTTCTAAATTTATTAAATTTTGACCCACATTTTAGTACAAATTTATTGCCAGTGTAAGAAGAGAATGATTCAATATGAAAAAAAATTTATATTGTTTATGGTTAGTAATTATTAATTATTAAATTTGTAGTAATTATTGTTACAATGTTACAAATGTCTGTAATAACGATGACTTGTTGGACGTGAGACACCTTAGTCCGCCCGTGACCATGAATGCTGCAAAGTGTTCGAAACGTCGGGCAATCATAAATCAAATACAACGCAATATAATCCGTAAAAGTAGTTTTATTTACAATGTGTAGTGCTCGCGTAAACATCAGATATCATTATTACATTCAGGTTGTGTCGGGTCAGACGTCCGACATAAAGTATAAATATCTGGTTAACCGAGCTTCGCTCGGAATATTTTTGTTCAATTTATTTAGATATATATTAATAAAAAATATAAAATAAATAATGAAAATTATATAAAAAATTACAAAAAGAGAATAATAATAACACCGAGATTCGGACCGACGCCAAAAAAACCAAAATTAGAACCTGTCAACTTACCATCTGAGCTATCGCAACTCATGACATTGACAACGAAATTTGAATTCATATTCTTTTAAAATTTAATGTCATTATTTGTTTTGCTAAAAACACGGACAAAACAACATTTTCTATAAATAAAACCTAGCTAGATCGATTTTTAGGACCCGAAACCTCTATTATGCCAAGTTTCAACAAAATCGTTGGAGCCGTTTCCGAGTTCCTGAATATATATATATATATATATATATATATATATATATATATATATATATATATATATATAAATATATACAATACAAGATATATATATATACAATATATACAAGAATTGCTCGTTTAAAGATATAAGATATATATGTAAAATTTTGTATATACATATAAGCTAATGTGGGTAGGTGTTTTCAGGCTTGTATACACTATATTGAGTAAAAAGCCGCAAAATATTTTTTATGATTTCCAGTAATAGACTATGGCAGTTAACGTGTTAATAATTACCCTGAGGTGATGGTGTAAGAAAGCAATTTTTTAAACCCCTATCTTGCCCATGGGTGTTGTAAAACGCGACTAGGGGATATGTAGAAATAGATAACATCTATACAAGAGAAGGAAAACTTGACATATAACCCAATGCCAATCCGTCTAACACGCGTAGCATAGTAGGTAAATTTCCCGCCTATTGAGAAGGATGTCCGAGCCCAGCAGTCAAACGAACATGGCCTAAGACGACGACGAAATAAATAAAAAATAAATTCAAACTAATTTTTATGGCATAAAGTGATTTGTTTTTTTATGTACACTGATTACGCTGGGATGTTGTTATTAAAAAAAAACAGTAGGTCTTGTAATGGAAAAGCTCTATTTCTATCTATGCTAATTCTACAGAATACTATCGATGAGGGTTGACATTAAGCAGGTGCCTAGTTATAGAATTTTGTCGAAACCATACGCAGCGTTCTGCTCCCTCCACCTGTGTTGTAGAATGAAATTGTGCTTTTCAATCTCATATAAATAAAGAATAATGGGAGAAAGATAATAATATCTGCAAAAATATATTCGTTAGTGGCGCAAAATATTTCATTTGTCTTGGCATAGTTGAATAGCACAAGAACGCTATTGTTTTTCTGAATATGTATAATACGAAAGTCTATGTGACCGCATTTGTGGAGCCACAATGAGCCGTGCGGCGACTATTCTCAGGATGAGTTTCGCGTCCAGTATTGTTTAAAGTTTGTCGTAATTAGTAGAGTTCTGCCGTTGAATACACTTCTAGGTCTCATTATTATGGAATTCTGAATAACGTTTGAATAATTTATTGAAACCCTGAATCTCACCCAAGTTTGGATATTTATATTTTTCATAGAACTAGCAACAAACAGTACATATTATGAGTATTAATGAGATTCGCTAGACATGTGAGCAGTTATTCTCAAAATATTTTCATTAAAATTCTAGATAAAAATTCTGATAAAAACCCATAATTTTTAACTACGCATGGTCGTTACTTAACCCTTAAAACAGATAGGAGACTGTTAATGCTTACTAATACTGTAAATGCGAAAGTAAGTTTGTTTGTTACGCTTTCACGCTTAAACGACTGAACCGATTTAAAAAATTCTTTCACTAATGGAAAGCTATAATATCAGGGAGTAACATAGGCCATATTTTATCTCGCTATTCCCACGGGAACGGGAAATACTTGGGTAAGGTGCCTGAAACCGAAGCAAGGGCGGGTTCCTAATAATTAAATAAGTCATCTCATTTCTCAATTTTACATATACGATTGTACATGTAAAATTATTATACATAGAAGATTGTAACGCAAAAAGAATGTATCCCCATAAAACATGAATGCAAAAATATGGGACAAATACAATCCATACTAATATTATAAATGTGAAAGTAAAGATGTTTGTTTGTTTGTTTGTTTGTAACGCTTTCACGCTTAAACCACCGAACCGATTTCAAAAATTCTTTCACCAATGGAAAGCTATAATATCAGGGAGTAACATAGGCTATATTTTATCTCGGTATTCCCACAGGAACGGGAACTACGCCGCGGGTAAAGCGACTGAAACCGAAGCGAAGCGAAGGCGGGTTGCTAGTATTACATATGATAATAATGGTTTATGTAGTATACTAGTAACCCGCCCTCGCTTTTCTTCAGTTTCAGTCACCTTACCCGCATAGTTCCCGTTCCCGTGAGAATACTGGGATAAAATATGTA
Organism: Lymantria dispar; assembly: GCA_032191425.1. Taxonomy (NCBI): domain Eukaryota; kingdom Metazoa; phylum Arthropoda; class Insecta; order Lepidoptera; family Erebidae; genus Lymantria; species Lymantria dispar. The sequence goes on from CM063441.1 coordinate 25,592,036, forward strand.
TAGCCTAAGTTACTCCTTATGTAAACAGCGACCTGGTAGAATCGGTCCAACCGTTTTAAAAATTACCCCAAACAAACAGACAGACAAACAAAAAAATTTTAAACTGGTTTTTAGGCATAGGTGTCATGCAAATAACCAAAACATGCAAACACCAGTATTTTGACATTATAAACTGACACTTCAAATTTATTTATTTGTATAGAGTACTAGCGTACCCAGCCCGCTTCGCCGGGCTAGATTTTGCTTTATTTTATTTTAATATCATTATAGTAAATAAAAGCTGTATTTGGCAGTTCAAAAAGAGGAATGCTCCGATCGTCACCAAACTTTACAGGATTACTCGCCAGGTCAATCTGGAGATTCCCTGAAAGTTTCATTGAAATCGGTCCAGCTGTTTCGGAGCCTATATTTAACATACCCACACACTTTCTCTTTAAATATATAAATAGATAATTAAATTAGTTTACAATAGCTAACTTATATATTTTTCAGATATATATTTCATATAACAGATGTCCAGCTGCTAAGCCTTTTAATGCAAAAAGTATTTATATAGTATCTAAGAAGTATATATATAACAGTGTGGTTATCCATTTCACCAATATAAGACTTGATATCTACATCTAGGTAAATGTAAAATACAATATCTTGTTTATTTTTCTACTGCAAAAATATTAAAAAACTTCGAGAGAAGGAAGTTTCCGAATAAAAGCAGCGTGTAATCAAAGTAGTATAACGAGTCATTTGCACTCTTATTGTGGAGTATGCCTATGTGAAATAGTGGAACGTATCATCATCATTATCGTCATCCCCATCTTATTCCAATTACTTGAGATCGACACAATATATATTGCAAAGTACCTCTCCTTGCATCGTACATATTGCAAAGTTTTTGTAATAGTCTTATTTAATGCGGTAATTGTTGAACAGACTGCAACAGATGGAAGTGACCCAAATCGATATAATGGTTTTAGTCGTCGAGGCTCCTTAACATGAGCAATGTATGATTGGTAGCATTTATAGCCGCCAACACCAGAGCCGGATTAACCTTATTAGGGCCCCTAGGCAATGTAATTCTCAGGGACCCTGTCCTTTACACTTTTTCTTACTTTTAAAATATATACATATTTTCTATTACTAAAGTCCCGTCTATCAAATCGACTCCTTTGGTATTATGTTACTTCTATTGCTTATTGCAGCAACACAGCTTACCTTGACTTGATGCTACAGCATCACCTTATATGCCTGACTCATTTCTTTTTATTTTCATTGGAATTATCTTAATGAATAGGTTGTAGTTGTAGTTAGGTGATGATCCAGGTCTCATGATGCTGTAGGCAAGAGAAATGAGAAGCAATGCGGTTATTTTAAATTTAATCTTGTTAAATGAAACTAACAATTAATGAAAAAATAGCTTTTTTCTTGCTCGGGGCCCCTAGACAGTTGCCTAATCCATCTTATAGGTAATCCGGCCCTGGCCATCACACAGCAAAACACACGTTAAACGTATTTTCATTAAAAAGGAACAAAAAGTTACACTTATGTATGTATCTAGTTACATCACCTATATCAATTATCTGAAATATGATTTGAGATGGATTGTAAATAGTAGCGTACTTACACTAGTTGCAATACAGTCATTCCGTTATAGATTCTAATTTTAATTATTCATTAATAATAGTAAACACTGCTTTTAAAGATTACACTACCAACAAAAATATAAACTTTTTTGTCATTTTGAAAGCATAGTTATTACAAATAAGCTCAATACCCATCCAATTTAAATAAATATTTTAGTTCTAAAAGCTAATTTATTGAAGAATATTGTATAAAATATATATGAAGCGTTGAAGTAGGCGACACTTGACAGGGCGCCATTATCAAATTCTAATCAAAATAACTGACAAAATATGTTAGAAATACCATCAAAAATGTAGTCCATAGTAATCACTCAGTCAATTTAACGATAGTAGTAGATAAGCTGTGTAACAAGAGCCAAACAATCTAGGGAAAGGGGTTGAACTGAATTAATGACTTGCAATCAAAAATATATTTCTACCTGACAAATGAATTTCTATAATTGAGGATTCGCAATTAGAATTGATCATGACAAAAATAACAGTAAGCTTGTTAAAAGACTACTTCGAAATATTATTGAGATATATTTATACTTAGAAAAATATTTGGGAACAATCTGGCAGATTTAGCCATTAAAAAAAAATACAAGAATTTGAAATGTATAGAAACATTTGACTAATACAGAAGAAATGGAAAGTATATTACAGTAATAAGAATTTTATCAGCCTACTTCATGATAATCACTCGTAACTCTGAGTGCTGCCCGAACAAAAAAATTTAATAAGTTTTAATGTAAGCATGACATACCCGCTATTCCTCATTTCATTTCTAATTTAAAAATAATTATTTTAAGATTGGATTTTATCCCAATAATAAAATTTATAAATCTTACGCCATCCAAGATATCATCAATCCATCAGCCTATAGACGTCCACTGTTGGACATAGGCCTCCCCACGAGAATTCAAATTCAAATTATTTTATTATGCATAAACCCTGAGAGGGCACTTACATATTGTCAGGTTTACAATTTCCAAAAAAAATATACTACCACCGGATCGGAACGCGACCGCTACTGAGAAGATCCGGCAAGAAACTAAGCGGGCTTGTCATTATTTTTAATTTTTTTTTTTTTTTCTTCTTACTAGTTATACAATTGTGTACATGTTTTGTAAGAACAAGCTCCAGTGTGATGGCCTTCGAACCGCAAGACACTTAATATAATTTAAACGATTATGGCTGGACCAGATCCCACAAGCGGCACCCGATCACGAGTTAACTACTAGAGCAGCCATCACTCTCCTCAACCACTATGGAGGGAAGGGAGAGACCCGCTCCACGCAGCTACCGCAAGTAGATCCTTATGTGAGCATGACCAACACCACAATATGTTACAAATGCTGAAAATACAAAAATTCGTTAGGCAAAACACGCTACACTTTACAATAAAAGTTAAAAGTACATTTACAAACAGTATATTTAAAATAACAAGGAAATTGCTGAATGAGGAGCTGCTCACAACCAATCTGTATTATCATCTACATAATCCGAGATTTTATAATAATCTTTTTTACAAAGTCTATTCTTGATGGCTTTTTTAAACTTTTTCATAGACAGGTCTCGGATATCTTTAGGTAATCTATTGTAAAAGCGTATACATTGCCCCATGAATGATTTGCTAACTTTTTGGAGACGAGTAGTGTGTACAACTAATCTGTCCTTATTACGAGTATTCATTTCATGAATGTCACAATATCTCTTAAAGTCAGCGATATTTTTTTGACATATAATATATTTTCGTATATATATTGTGATACAGCAGTTAGAATATTTATTTCTTTGAATTTCTCCCGAAGTGAGATTCTTGGGCCTAGATTATAAATTGCACGGACAGCCCATTTTTGGAGAACAAAGATTCTATTAAAGTCCGCGGAGCATCCCCACAGTAATATACCGTAAGACATAAGACTATGGAAATAAGCGAAATAAACCATTCTAGCTAACTAGAGAATGCCATTTGGAACGGTCCTGCGCCATTTCTATCCAGCGGTTCCCTGCGACTTTTAGGATGTCGTCAGTCCACCTAGTAGGAGGTCGTGACCTAAACAGGCCTCAGTAGAACAATAACCTCAGCAGGGTTTCTCAACTAATGGGTGTAGAAATGAACATGGACAAGACGAAAGTCACGTCTAATGCTCATGTCATTCCTGCACCGGTCCTAGTTGGAGATGCGATTCTCGAAGTTGTCAGTTACCACGTTTACCTAGGACAAGCAGTCCAGATAGGTAGATCCAATTTCGTGAAAGAGGTCAGCCGTCGAATCCAACTCGGCTGGACAGCGTTCGGGAAACTTAAAAGGATCTTCTTGTCCAATATTCCGCAGTGTCTGAAAACAAAGGTTTATAACCAGTGTGTGTTACCAGCGATGACATACGGCATTGAAACTTGGCCTCTAAATGTTGGCCTCATAAGGAAGCTCATAGTCGCTCAACGTGCTATGGCTCTCCATGCTTGGTATTTCTCTACGTGATAAAAACCGAAATATGGAAATCCGTAAAAGAACGAGTGTAACCGACATAGCCCGAAGAATTAGCGCGTGGACGTGGCAATAGGCAGGCTTAAGTGTTCGTCGAAACGACAACCGTTGAGGAAGATAGTTTTTCAAGGGCGACCATGAATCAGACGACGCAGCAGACAACCACCATTATTGTTATCATGACCGTGCCCTCCTCCTAATTACTTGAGTTCTACGCAATATTTATTCATCAATCGTACACATTTCTAGTAGTTTTGGTAATAGTTTTATGATCGGTCATCTGCCTTGGGGATGCACTTGTTTACCAGACAGCATCAGGCGGAGTTAGCTCAGATCATTGTAATGCTTTTAGTCGTCTTTCACGACATCCACTAGCAATATAGAGGTTGATAGTATTCGTAACCGCCCATACAGTATTTTATAATGTACTTAAATAGAAATAATAAAAATTTTAATTTCAAATGCGACCATCTAAATCGAAATGAGTTCAAATTTTAATTATGAATGCAGTTTTTCCTTTCACTAAAATCGATGGCATGATTCCTAAGAACAAATAGCTACCTGTATGTACATAGATAATGTTTATATTATATAAACAGAGAGAGGACTACAGGTAAAATTATCCTAACCTTTATAATTGCTTAACTATGTCAAAGATCCGATTTTGAAATGTTATTGATTTTAATAGATTATTGCTTTCTCGGAGCGTCTGCTATTTGAGCTCCTGGATCCTAGAGATAATGATATTATAAAATTAGGACAGCGTCAATCCGTGTTAATATTTGTAAATTCCATAGATTTCCATATAGGTAAGTACCTATCGACTATTATAGACCATTTTTATAATTATGGTAATGGATAAGGATAGAATGAATGCCTTTTCATTCCCGTGACTATCATAAGAAATCACTAAGAGGCAGTAATGTTTAACAAGTAAAAGCACTTTCAAAACAATCTTCTATACTAGCCCAGTCGACTAACATTTCATCATTCATCATCATTTCAGCTTATCGCCATCCACTGCTGGACATAGGACTCCCTCATGCAGTCCTGTGCCGCCTGCATCCAATGACGCCCAGCAACTTTCACCAGGTCATCAACCCACCTAGTGGAGGGCATCCTACACTACGTTGTCCGATACATGGTCGCCACTCGAGAACCTTTCTTCCCCAGCGGTTGGCGGTTCGTCGAGCGATGTGGCTTGCCCATTGACACTTCAGCGTGTTAATTCTTCGTGCTATGTCCATTACACCCGTTCTTCTTCGGATTGCCGTATTTCGAATTCTATCTCGCAGAGAAATCCCAAGCATAACACGCGGAGCCACTTTGAGCTTGGTTATGAGGCCCACATTTAGGGACCGCTAACATTAGTTGTATACTAATTTCTCCTTCAATGGAAATTGGATTGATATTTTCATAGCAGCTATTATATTTATTAATAAAAATGGAGAGGGATAATTCCACTATCATCATCATCATTTCAGTTGATGTGTGTCTACTGCACAACATTCTATGTAGTGGGTGAGAAATTGACCAATCACGGATTGTTATAAAGGTTTATTTCAAGTTTTCTTCTCTGCAGCGATGGTATCTGCTTGTGTCCATTATTTGATTATCAATTACCATACAGCAATACCACTTTACATCGAAAAAACCCAATTAAAAGTAGGTATTTCGAAATCAGAGAAGTATTTGTTTTCGTATTCTGCAATGGTCACCAACAAACTTGCAATACAAAATGATTAAAGTATAATTTAATTATACTGCAAACTGCAAGAATTTCTAAAGTAGGTAATACAAAATACCCGTGCGCGTTATCGCTGCCGTTATTCTGCACTTTAAGTATCACTTAAGAAGTTTCTTCGGATATGTTTACCTTTTAGATATGTAGTTTTCAGACAATCTATGTTTATCGTCGAATAGTTCACTGCTATTGGAGTAAAACAGCTTTTTATAAGCGAATTTTGTAACTTATACTTCATAGGTACTTTTATAGTATATTTTTCTTGTTAGCTAGGAACTTCGAATTCAAAGGTTCATAGATTAGTCATACTTCACCGATTCGAAATATCGCACGGGTGTGAGAACGGTGCCAGAGTCTTTGAAGCAATAAAATTAAGCAACATAAGGCAATGTTATGGTCAAGTGTACAAGCGTATGGTCAAGTATAATAAACGTAACCTCGAAAAAACCTGGCGTGACCTACTGGTCTGGCGTGGTGTTGTAGGTAAATTTCCCTCCATTGTGGAGATGACTCAAACCCATAGATGCATATAAGCTGTGATGATGATGCTGATGGCAAATCATTAGATCTGCATATTTCTATTATATTGTAATGCACGTACATAAGTGCGGTATGTGTATTACAATATAATAGGAATATGACGAATTTTGAAAAGCTTAACTAGAAGATGTGCCATACAACTTTTTACCTCTATCTGTTGTTCTAGTTAGTAGAAGAAAGCTACCAATAATGTCTTCAGATATTTTGCCCTCGGGAAATCAAATTACCAACAGTCTTTAACCAAACTAACCATGTTAGTAGAAAACCCCGGATAGTTTTGAATGCAGCCGTTACAAAATTATTCTACGTGGATTGTTATGTCCACTAACGGTTGACAAAGTTAATGGATGATAGAATATATTTTCCATTACTTTAATAACTTTAGTACGAGATTTAATAGTATAGTAGTAGTATAGTAGCTATAAGAAGAATCAAATATCCGTAAAAGCAACAAATAGCCGAGCCTAGATTAGAATAATATACTAATAATTTTTTATTATGAAGGCAATTTACCATCACTGTCGAGAGTGAACATAGCTGAGTTGAGCAATTGATTAGTCGCATTCAGATATCCTGAGTGAGATCCTCGGTATTGTTTTTTTTTTTTTTTTTTTTTTTTTTTTTTAAATATATTTTTCATTATTTCTGATTCAGCTCATGAGATACAGGCTCAATAAACTACTGAAAACATTATCATATAAAATAACAATCCTTGTTTATTCTATATATGGTAGGCCCGCACTATTGACAGCTTTCTGTCTACATTCACGGGTCGGTTCGTCTACGTTAGTACCATACGCCATCTCGCAGAAAGTCGGAGTCTAAGTAGTAGCAATTTGTTGTTTTACGTTGTTCGGTGAGGGAGAGAGCCGAAAGCCCAACATTCTGAGGGTGTTTGCGTGCGGTCGGTTTTGGTGATGAACGTCGAGAGGAGAGGGTACCTCGCGACTAGGATATTCCGTCGGGCCGACCACTGAAGACAAGTTACTCTGCACCGGTGGTCGGCCCAACGACGAAGGCGACGAGCTACGGGTGGGTCATGGGACCGCGCGCCGTCCCTCTGTCGCCCCGGACGGAGCCGGGTGGCGGATGCGCTGACCATGGCGCAACCCTAAAAACAATGGTACCTTACGTCTGAATCGCTTTAGAAGTGGGGACAGATTATCCAGGTATTCCTCTCTGACTCTGACATGCTCTTTTCACGAGATCACATTCTTACAAAAAGTGGCGCTTGCATCCCAGTGCAACCGCATTCCGTTCAACCATCGTTAACAATATAACATCCTGTCTATATTTCAAACTTGTATCGCACCGTATTTTCGCTGCAATCATAAAATAAACAAAACACCTTATAGTATAAATAAAATACTATTGAAAATTTGAGAATTAATAAGTGTAATACCAAATTCATTATAAAAGATACTGACTAAAATACCATATTACGTAGTAGTTTAACTGACAACTATTCATATATTTGTTCACAGTGCTGACGTTCCAAGGTGAAGTGCTGAAGCTAACGAAAATATCTCGTTCAGAAATGGGTACATATTTGTGCATCGCTGGTAACGGTGTTCCACCTACAGTCAGCAAACGGATCCATATCAGTGTACATTGTAAGCTGAAATTCATGATCTAATTATGTAATATATATTAAAATAAGTATCTGAAGGATTTATATAGCATTAACTATATAAATACTAAAATAAATTAAGAAAACAGATATCTTACACTGAAACGTAGGCACATTTAATGAGCTTCGAAGCTAAATAAAATCATTAAAGATTTTGGCAATGTTAACAGCCTAGAATATTTAACATCAAGAATTTTATCTATAAAATAATAATGTAGGCTTTCTCTACTGTAATGGAGTCGAAAGAGAATGTGCTTCTAGAATTTCTTGCCGCGGATGTCGTCAAAGATAAGTTTGAGTCTTAGGGCGCCTTCTAATTTGCCGCAAAGTGCCGCGCGGTGGCAGCGCGTCTGCAGCGCTGCGGCTGCGCTACTTTGTAAATCTATATAAATGAACAACACGCGGTTGCAGCGCTACACCCGCGCTGCAACCGCGCATCAATTTATCGATCGACTAGTGATGCGCGCACGGTATTTTTTTGTACAAGTAGAGCAGAGTTTCTTCGTTAGAGTCCATCGTTAAACTATGTACTACACTACGATTCTCAAACCTAGCGACAGCAGCGCGGCTGCAGCGCTGCAGACGCGCTGCCGCCGCGCGGCACTTTGCGGCAAATTTGAAGGCGCCCTTAAGCAGATAATATACCGCGTGAGGAAAGACCGACGTCCTCCCCGAGGGGGGGACGTCGGTCGATGAGAGGATACCCCAAGTAGGGGGTATTCCGTCGGGCCGACCACTGATGACAAGTAACCCTGCTCCGGTGGTCGGCCCAATGACGAAGGCGACGTGCATCGTGGGTGGGTTGCGAGAGTTGCGTGCTTACGCCCCTCTATCGCCCCGGAAGGAGTGGTGCGAGGAACGCGCCGACCGTAACCCACCTCAAAAAAAAAAGCAGATAATATTAATTCAAGAGAAGGGAATCTTATAACAATCGTGGAAGTGACTCATACCAAAAAGTGAGGCAAATGTATATTGTAAAGAAAAGAGAATTTCTAAATTTAAAAAATATCTAAAGATAATTCTATCATCATTATTATCACTTCAACGTATACGTCTCACTGGTGGGGACAAGCCTACTCTACAAAAGAACTGAAGGAAGAAGGAGGGCCTATTATACCTCCCTTATCAGATGAATTGGTATAGGGTTTTATTTTGAGTTTTCTTTCTCTTGCATAGATGTTATCTGTACATTATAATCCTTAGACGTCTTTTATGACCCTCTAGGGTACGATAGGGGTGGTGCATTGTATTTTTACTCCGTTACCATACGGGAAATATCCCATTAACAACATTCCACCTGAACTGAAGCCAACTCCCACCTTAACTAGCAATGTGTTAGAATACTGTAGCTACGAGCTTTGGGTTTCATGTAAACATCTCCAAGATTGCTTCATGCGGTTACTGCATATAAAGTACAATGTTATGAGACACCATTAGATATATGCCATTATATATTTCATGAAATAATGTATATTTACGACTTGCTCTCCTACGGGTATCTTAAAAGTAAATTAAAAGATGTATGCTCATATTCCTCCATATTATCATTTCCAGAGAATGAAAACAATAAAAAAATGCCATGATTTCTCTTAGAAAAGTATAACTGACTACTTTTTAATTTATTCACGATATTGTTTTCAAACCTGTAGGTTTCTAATTCTTCGATATTTAAAGTTAGTCCTAATATAGTCTTTCGATAATAGCACTTCATCAATTTGGTTCAAAAACGCTCGACGTGGTCTTTTATTTTTATATTCATTTTTAACAATGTTTTAATGTCCGCTAGATGTGTATCTTGAACATTCGATTGAGCGTTTGGTAGGCTAGACTAGACTGATCTATTTTTTGATATTTTACATTATTTCACCTCTAATTACTTTATACAGTTCATCCCGTGATTCAAGTACCAAATCAACTTGTTGGCGCTCCCTTGGGTACAGATGTGACTATAGAATGCTACGTCGAGTCTTCACCAAAATCTATAAATTATTGGGTCAAGGATCCTGGTGAGTTTAATAACATAATACAATACAAATCAAACAATATTAATCTAAACCGAATGGTTGGGATATGTCGAATGGCTATTCCGATGGATATGTGAATTCATATCCATCGGAATGACCAAAAAAATCATCAAAATTGGTCCAGCCGTTTAGAAGGAGTTCAATTATAAACACACGAACAGAAGAATTACCTATATATATAAAGATAGAGAAGTTTATATAGTCGAAAAAAAAGTTACATTAGAAGAATATATATAAACGTTAAGTTTTCTTAAATTTTCTAATCTTCTGCGCAGCTTTCTTATTTATTTCCACAGAGGCCTATTTTAAATATTAGAAAACTTAATAAAAAAGATGGACTATATCGGTAAAGTCGTTCTAAAATTATGTTATTGTCACCTACCGGGTCCATTTGTGGATCTACACCATTCTGGAATCCCTTTCAACACACACAAAAAATTTCGTCAACATCGGTCCAGCCGTTTAGGAGGAGTTCAGTGACAAACACACGTACGCTAGAAATTTATATATAAGATTATAATAATACACATATTGTGTGATGGCGGCTACAAATACTACCAACAACTGAGGATAAGTGGTAACTAACGTTTAGGACTACTACAATTCCAGGGTAACAGCTATATTCGTCGTTGTCTCAGCTTGTACACGTCCCACTGCTGGGCTTGAGCCACCTCCCCATTAAGAGAGAAATAGACCTAATATACCATACTAGTCAGACATGTTGGTGTAAGATTTCGAAGTCAAATTTCTTGCCCGGATGCCGTCTTGCACTAATGTTATGTGAATGTTATATCGCGTAGTCATCTTTTACAATAAACACAGGCAAAATAGGAAGTGGTTCCGTCATCACACGGAAAGCCGCCTACTATTTGCGTATCCCTAAAAGAATCTTTGTCCGTATATTGACGGAATAAGAATACAATTCACCACTCCCTATCTTGCCCGAGGATGTCGTAAAAACGTTTAAGGGATATAATACGCATATAACATCTATGCAAGAGAAGGAAAACTCGAAACAAAACCTTATACCAACCTGTCTGACAAGCCTGGTATATTCTACCAGGCTTGTCTATTGCCTTCTTATTGTGGAAGAGGCTCGAGCCCAACAATGGGATATATATGAGTCGAAATGAAAAGAATAGTATCAAATGAGTTGATTAATAATCCAATTATAATAATGTGCTCTCTCGATTCGTATTGATATTAAAAATACACCCACATTTCTAAATTCTAATTTCAATACCATTTGATTAACTCGGCTGGCAGGTATAGCACCCACGATAAAACCGAAACAAATTATAAGGCAGTCATAAAACTCCTAGGTGTCTGCGCAAAGTTTTAACATTTTTCATAAAACTTCCACCGTGCAGAGATGAAATTCTAATATTGAATTTGAAAACAAGTGTGTTTTAAGTAATAAATTCTTGTGCAGGTGAATTGATCATACCTTCCGAACACCATGTAATGACCGTCAGGCAAAAATCTATGTTCGAAGCTGAAATGACCATGACTATCAAAAATATTCGGCGGGAAGACTTAGGCAGCTATATCTGCGTAGCAAAAAATTCCTTGGGGGACGTCGAGAGCAAGATAAGATTATATGGTACAGTATTTATTTTTATTATGAAAAGAAATTGATTTTTTTGAATGTTGCGAACTAAATAGAATCAACTTTTATAATACAAAGTATTTACGTGTGTCTAATCATTTTTATTAGCCTTAGTAGATAATTATTGATTTATTACATAAGTGTAACATTACATTGTATGAAGTATATAGAGATTGTAATATTTTTATCGTTTGTTAGCTACATTTGATAAATATTTGAATCATGTCACAGAAATACCGGGCAACGACAGGCACGCATATCAATACCCAGACGTCCGGATAAACTCAGATGATGAATACGGAAGCAACGCTTATGAAGACGATGATGACGAAATCGATATTATGAAGAGTAATAGAGTACCTGATAGAGCTAACAAATGGTATTCCAACGACGGCAAAATAATACTGACAACAACCTCAGCTGCCTCAATCACGATTAGCACAATGATAATTTACCTCATGTTTCTAATCAAAAGTCTGCTATAATAATACTACTCCGTACGATACAATTACGTATTTTTGTTGACTTTAATTTATGTTGTTTAATAATGAAAATTACCCATAATCGCACCGCCATAATTACATTTGATTGAAATAAAGTCTATCGAATATTATTTTCTTTTTAGAAGCAACGAACTTTATGTATTTGTTTATTATTCTATCAGAGTGTAACGTGATAATAACTAGTCTTAAAGTGTATATAGTTAGGTGAATATATAAACTATTTGTATGGATATTATATATTAAAATAGATTCGTCTCTGATATTTCATGTTAATTTATGAATCATGCAAGATAATATATAATTTATTGATTTGTTTATAAAGGAATGTGCCATGTATATTGCTATAAAATTGAATAGTTATTTATTTTAATGTTTATAATGGACATGATATATTGTATTGTAAATAAAATGAAGTGGTAATCGATAGAGAGCGTAATATAAGTGATGACTTTGCTAAACATATAAAACAGTTAAATAGTTGCGGAGTATTTACAACTTTAAAGTTACAGTTTCCAAAGCTTACTCTTCAATTGCAACTTTGGTAAAATATACATAGTACGTATTTCTAATTAATTTAGAATCTAAATATACCAACTTTGTTGCACATCCGTGAAACTTTTTTAACAACTCGTGTCTATTAATATTTTGAAAACGTAAAAGTTGCAAATGAAGAATTTTCAGCGTATATCTATAATAATGTAGTCATATAAATTATATAAACTTCTTCCAAAAAAATGTACGTTAATATCCTGATCGTTACAAAAAAAAATAATAAAATCAAACCAATGTCTTATTGCTTCTTAATTCATTTTGCAACCTTCGTTTTTCACCGACTTTAATACCTAATTGAATATTTCACAGCGTTCTATGCTAATGTTGCGAGGGTGATAAATGATAATGATATTCTTCGTTATTTCCATTAAAATTCATACGTTTAACAAATAGAATCATTTGACAAAATTAATTGTTTTTATTTCGTTATACAATATTTTATCATTTCATCATTATTTCAGCCTATCGCCGTCCACTGCTGGACGTAGGCCTGCCTCATGTTACGCCACAAAGTGCGGTTCTGTGCCGCCTGTATCCAACGACGCTCAGCTACTTTCACCAGGTCGTTAGTCCACCTAGAGGGGGGCGTCCTACACTGCGTCGTCCAATACGTGGTCGCCACTCGAGAACTTTTCTTTCCCAGCGATTGTCGGTTCGTCGAGCGATGTGGCCTACCCATTGCCACTTCAGCGTGCTGATTCTTCGTGCTATGTCGGTTACATTGGTTCTTCTGCGGATTTCTGTATTCTGGATTCTATCTTGCAGAGAAATCCCAAGCATTGCCCGCTCCATAGCACGCTGAGCGAATTTGAGCCTTGTTATGAGGCGTACATTTAGGGACCATGTTTCTGTCATAACTGTAAGTCATCACTGGTGACACACACTGGTCGTAGACCTGTAGTTTCAGACACTGCGGTATGTTGGACGAGTCGATCCGAGTTTCCCGAACGCTACCCAACCGAGTTGGATTCGTCGGCTGATCTCTTTCCCGAAATTGTATCTACCTAACTGGGTTGTTTGTCCTAGGTAAACATAGTGATCGACAACTTCGACAATCGTATTGCCAACTGGGGCCGGTACAGGAATGACATGGGCATTTGACATGACTTTCGTCTTGTCCATGTTCATTCATAAACCCACTAGTTGGGATACCCCCTATAATATTTATAGTAAATGAAAGAAATTACGACTTTAGCGATAAAATTTACCAAATAGAGAAAATTTTACTTAAAAAGATCACATTTTAATTTATATTATTTAAAATTATTTCTCCTGAAATTAATTGATGTTAAGATCATAACAGAGGCGATGAAACAAATTAGGTTCGTAGACCCACTTAATATAATATTAACATATTCAAAAACGCCTCATGCGTCCTAACTTTGGAAGGACGCGGCGGATCGTGCGCAAGACGAACTCCTCTTCGGTGACACGTTCCGCCGCCGGCGACTCGGGTGGCGCAGGCGCGAGTACCTGCGCCTGACGCCGCCCTAACCGAGGCCGCGGGTGATCGGACCGGAGACTTTAGTCCGTCACCTGCAGAGAGGCTGACAGCGACGTCCCAGGACAGGGACGTCGAGAGGTGAGGGTACCCGAAAGGGTATTCCCTCGGGCCGACCACTGAGGACAAGGAACTCGGCACTGGTGGTAGGCCCAACGACGAAGGCGACGTGGGTACGGGTGGGTTATGGTCCCGCGCGTCGACTTTTCGTCGCCCCGGACGGGATGGACTGCGTGCGCGCTTACCATAGCCCACCCATAAAAAAAAATACGTCATGACTTTACGAAAGCGCTTTCTACGTACTGCGATGACGCGCTATTTGGTAACCGTTATACGTTAAGTTTTACCATAGCCCACCCATAAAAAAATGGTCTACCTATATAACGTCCACTCCGATACTCGATTCAATAAGGCTCCAATAAAAGTTTATTGCTATATAACATCTTCTTCTTTTCAACAGTGTTTACTATAGAATAGAAAAGAAATTGACTTGGTGAGTCATAATGTCGCGACACTTCACATATCTCTTGGAACGATTTTGCTATTGGGTAATCGTAATTTACGATACCCAAAATAAGAGATGGTGTATAATATTTTCTTAGTATGACACAGTCTACTAAAATATAGAATCTAAAAGTAGCTCATTATAGGTTTGTTACAAAGTAATATTAATACAAGGATACATCTACTTCATCATCATCGTTCGACCTTTTGTTTTCCACTACTGCACATAGGTCTTCCTCAGAGAATGCCCCACGGAATAATTTTTAGTGAGGTTAAGAATCTCAATTTAGTATTGTATAAAAGATTAGCTGGATGATTCTATTATTTAGGGTTAGTCTTAGGGGTAATTAAGGGATGACCGGACAGGGGATTTAGTCCGGCACCTGCGGAGAGTTTAGCCTCGCGATGGCGATCGGCGTCCTGGTAGGGGACGTCGATGGGACAGGGTACTCCCTCGGGGTATTCCGTCGCGTCGACCACCGGTGGTCGGCCCAGCGGCGAAGGCGACATGCTATATGGGTAAAAACTTAAACACGATATTAAAAGCTATCAAATATGTAAATCGCCATAAAAAACATAAGTATTAAATTACTCATTACCATCAAAAGGTTACTGTTTGGTACTGAGCAAATATCACCTTTAAGAATCCCAAAAAACTGAAATAGTTTCAAATAGAAAAGGGCGTCCTCGTTTCTTTTAATAATATAAAAAATATTTCTTAAGAATTTTAGCCTATTGTTTGCGAGACAGATTATTTCCACATTATATAAAATTTCACTGTGCTGTGTGGTAGCGGCTTCGAATACTACCAACCCTTGCTTTGCTCGTGGGTGTCGTAAAAGACGACTAAGAGCCCTAGATTGACCCGGACCAACTCCATCTGGTACCATTTGGGTCAACGATTACATTCCCAAGGAGGGTTGACGTCAGGCAGGCGGCCGGTCATAAAAGTCATTGCCGAAACTTTTTGCAATATGTCAAAACAGATGACATATTGCGTCGACCCCAAGTAATTTGGTATAAGAGCAAGATGATGATGATTATATAAAATTTCACAATTCCGATTCCTATTTTTTTTTTTATAAATACATTCATAACCAGAAATTGAAAAATACACATAAATAAATACAAAATTTAGTCAAAGTATTTAATTCGACAACGCAAACATATAATAAATAAAATTTTGCTTTTTCAGTTCTATAATTATTTGATGCGTAGTAAAACGCAACCGGTTTATTTTTCGATATAGTGAGGCCCAACAGAGCGTGTTCGCACAGTATAATTAATTCAATTAATTCAACTATTGGCAAATACATAAATTACCGTCATCCAATTAAGAGTTAATTTAATTTCAATATCAAATAATAGCGAAAATCTTCACATGTAGGTATTATACCTATAGAAAACTAGCAACCCGCTCTCGCTTCGCTTCGTTTTCAGTCGTCTTACCAGCGTAGTTCCTGTTCCCATAGGAATATCGGAATAAAATATAGCCTATGTTACTCCCTGATATTATAGCTTTCCATTGGTGAAAGAATTTTTGAAATCGGTTCGATGATTTAAGCGCGAAAGCGTAACAAACAAATAAACTTACTTTCGCATTTATAATATTAGTAAGGATTTACAAAATTTATAAAATGTTTAATCTTTTCAACATCACTTTTCACACCACATATGCTTTTCAAAAAATGATAAATCTTTTGAAAAGCATATGGCTTCAAAATAACATATTGAATGCATCTATGACACAATCGTTAGGGGCTTGCTGTTGTTTTTACATTATTGTAAATCTACATGATAGAAGATTGCTTTATTCAATGACGATCGATTCATGGTGACTACTTGTGAGAGACACACCTCTCTCTTTGATTATAAATCATCGAGGGACTTGACCATATTAATATTTCAGTATAATAAGCTTTTTATATGGATGGACAAGGAAATTTTTAGACGAACCTGGTTATATGGGATTGTTACGATTCAAACTTTTTTCCATCCAATCATCCATCAGCCAACAGACGTCAACTGCTGGACATAGGCCTCCCCACGAGAATGCCACTTGGAACGGTCCTGCGCCACTTGTATCCAACGGTTCCCTGCGACTTTGAGAATGTCGTCAGTCCACCTAGTGGGGGGTCGTGGTCGCTACTCAAGAAACTTTCTTCTCCAACGGTTGTCGGTTTGACGAGCGATATGGCCTGCCCATTGCCATTTCAACGTGCTGATTCGGCGGGCTATGTTGGTTACACCCGTTCTTCTACGGATTTCTGTGTTCCAGATTTTGTCACGTAGAGAAATACCGAGCATAGCCCTCTCCATAGCACGTTGAGCGACTTTGAGCTTTTTTATGAGGCCGACATTTAGAGACCACGTTTCAGTGCCATAAGTCATCGCTGGTTAATACATACGGGTTATAAACCTTTGTTTTCAGACACTGCGGAATATTAGACGAAAAGATCCTGTTAAGTATCCCGAACGCTGCCAGCCGAGTTGGATTCTTTGGCTGACCTCTTTCTCGAAATTGGATCTACCTAACTGGACTGCTTGTCCTAGGTAAACATAATGATCCACAACTTCGAGAATCGCATTCTAGGACTACTTCAACTAGGACCGGTACGGGAATGACTTGGGCATTAGACATGATTTTCGTCTTGTCCATGTTCATTTGAAAACCCACTAGTTGAGATACCCTGCTGAGGTCTTTGAACATAGTGCCAAGGTCTTCCATGAATTCTGCCATGACTACGATATCGTCAGCAAATCGAAGGTGAGTGATGTATTCGCCGTTGATGTTGATGCCGAGTCCGGTCCAGTCTAGGAGCTTGAAGACAGCTTCCAGCGCAGTGGTGAAAAGTTTCGGAGAGATGACGTCTCCCTGTCTCACACCTCTCTGCAACTGGATGGGTTTCGTACTCTTATTCTAGATGCGGACTGACATAGTGGCGTTTCTATACAAACACTTCAGCACTTCGATGTATCGATAGTCAATTTGGCACCGCTGAAGGGACTGCAGCACTGCCCAAGTTTCGACAGAATCAACCTTTCAATCAAAAAATCAAACTTTCAAATCAATCAAACTTTTTTTAATAAATTGCAAATATAGTGTTAATTGTACACTTTTTTTCGAAGTTATACTTCTTTTGACGTGTTAGGGAATATGATGAGAGTAATTTTTTACTATGCCCGCGCACACCGTCACAAAAAACTGACACCTTGAAGTTAGCTAGTCAATATTTTGTACGGTGCGTGCGCACAATTGACAACTAGATGATGCGTTATAATAACTTTAGTACTAACAACTTTCAATGTATTAAATATCTTTTTCTATTGTTAGTGTCATTTTTTTCTACAAACGTTGGATAACACGAAGGAATTTTTTTTTTTGAAGATTTGCATCATAATGATTTCGCATGTTTACGTGAGTATTACACATTTTAAATAAAACTACTTTACGGATTTTATCGCGTTTGTATTTGATTTTTGATTCACCATGGTGTTCCGATTACCGTTTTCCGATCCGGGGATTTTAAATACAATTACTATTAATTTTAATGTTAAATAATTACTCACCATAAACAAAATATTTTTTTCATATAGAATCATTTTCTTCTTACACTGGCAATAAATTTGTATCTAAATGTGGGTCAATATTTAATAACTAATTTTCTGTATCGGGTAGATAATTATAAGTGTTCTGTAATAACGATGACTTGTTGGACGTGATACATCTAAGTCTGCCCGTAACCATGAACGCTGCAAAGTATTCGAAACGTCGGGCAATCAAATACAAACGCGATAAAATCCGTAAAGATTTACCGTTAAGATTTCTTGTTACGCCAATGAAGGACATCTTCTTACGTGCGTACATAATTACAATCTCCCTTTTATTTATTTTTTTTTTTTTAATGCTGTATGGTCAGCATACCCGCCACACCGAAGAGGTCGTCAGGCGGATCGAGGCGCTGGGGTTGAGGGTGGCCCTGGACAAGACCTCCGGGAGGCCCTCTTGTTCCATGGGCCCCGTATGGACCCTCCCATCGGCGTCTCGATCACCGTCAATTCGGTTGGGATCAGCATCCAGGCCCATATGAAGTACTTGGGCCTGGTGCTCGACGGGCGATGGTGGTTTCGGGAGCATTTCCGCAGGCTCGTCCCGCGGCTTGTCGGCATGGCGTCCGCCCTACAATGGCTGATGCCGAATGTGGGCGGACCGAGCGCGGCATGTCGACAGCTGTACGCGGGGGTCATCCGGTTGATGGCCCTCTACGGCGCACCGGTGTGGACGGGATCCATGACCGCCCGACTTAGGGCCCTTCTGTGGCGTCCACAGAAGGTCATGGCAGTCAGGATCATCCGCGGGTACCGCACGGTGGCGACGGAGGCGGCGTGCCTCTTGGCCGGGACTCCCCCGTGGGACCTGGAGGCGGAAATGCTCGCCGACTTGTACCGGCGGGTGTCGGTGGTGCGCGGGGGGGGCGGTGTTGTTTTCCTGAGGGAGCTCACCGCCTGGCGCGTCGACGCCCGCCGAGACGTCATCGCCCGTTGGGCAGACCGGCTGGAGAGGCCTCAATATGGTGTTTGGACCGTGGAGGCCTTCCGGCCGGTGCTGATGCAGTGGTTGGAAAGGCGGCACGGGTTGCTCTCCTTCCGACTCGTACAGGTCTTGACGGGGCATGGATGCTTCGGCAAGTACCTGTACAGGGTCGCTAGGAGGGAGAGAACTCCGTCCTGCCACCACTGCGATTGCGACGAGGACACGGCGCAGCACACGCTCGAGGTCTGTGCCACTTGGGCAGAGCCGCGTCATGAACTCGTCGCAATCATCGGTGCCCACCTGACGCTGCCGACCATCGCTAGGGAGATGCTCGGCAGCATCAGGAATTGGGACGCGGTCGCAGCCTTCTGCGAGGCAGTTATCTCGCAGAAGGAGGCGGCGGGTCGCGAGCGCGTGGAGCACAGTCTCGATGATGCGACCCGCCGCCGGCGACTGGGGCGGCGCAGGCGGGATTACCTGCATGCCATGCCGCCCTAGCCGAGGCCGCGGGTGACGTGACCGGGGATTAGTCCGTCACCCGCCGAGAGGCCGACCGCGTGAGGAAAGACCGACGTCCTCCCCGAGGGGGGGACGTCGGTCGATGGGAGGGTGCCCCGGACAGGGGGTATTCCGTCGGGCCGACCACTGATAACAAGTAACCCTGCTCCAGTGGTTGGCCCAACGACGAAGGCGACGTGGTGTTCGGGTGGGTTGCGGGTGTTGCGTGCTTAGGCCCCTCTGTCGCCCCGGACGGAGTGGTGCGGAGGCGCGCCGACCGCAGCACACCCCAAAAAAAAAAAAAAAAAAGCATACCCGCCATCCATATTTTTTTTTTCACGCTGTGGAAATGCTTTTACGCACTATCCCCCGCCGGTTACAAACGGGGAGTGTGTGTGGGACTCGCCGGCCACTCGTCGGCCAGAAGTGACCGAAATACCCACTAAAACCACAGCGGCCCCTTCCGCGTTTTTATGAGGTGCCGGAGAGATCGTCTGATGACTTTCTATCCCCGACACCCCAACGCTTGGCCATCTGGCCACGTCCTGTCATCATTCAGGGCGGTGGGAGGAGGAGTACATCAGCCTCCTTCCTTGTCATGACAGCCTCACAGAAGGAGGCCACGAACAGCTGTCGCTGCCGAGCATCTTGGAGACGATGGTCGGCAACGATAGGTCCGTTGTTCCCATGTCCGTTGACAGGATGTGGCGTCGAGGCTTCCAGGCGGGGAATACTTCCAGTATGTGGCGCGCATCGTCGATTAGCGCGCCACACTCATGATATCCTGGGGCCTCTTCGCTTCCAATTTTGTGCAGGTACTTACCGAAGACTGTACCGAAGAAGTGCTTACCGGACATGAGGTCCGGTAAGCACTTGCACCATCCTAAATGTAAGTCTGCCGTGCCTTCTCCTGAGCCAGCGGTGGAGATGCGGCGCAACCGCGTCCACAGTCCCCCGCCCTGCTACGGGGGACTCTAGATCCTCTCTCCACCGCCGGATGATTTCTCTTCGGGCCACTTACTGAACTCTGCCCAATCTCCGTGTGGAGACTTGCTCGCCGTTGACTCGCGCTGTGGCGCGGAACCGGTATATTTCTGCCAACGCTTCCGCCGCCACCAGTGCCCAAGGCGGGTCACCCGCCAGCAGTGTTGCCGCAGTCCAGGACACAGTACGGTAACTCCTAATAGCCCTCACCACCATTACCCTCTACGGTCGTCACAGAAGGGCTCTTTTGCGGGCGGTGAGGGACTCCGACCAGATAGGGGCACCATACAGTGCCATGGACCGCAGGATGCCGACGTAGAGACGCTGGCATGACGACTCAGGACCGCCAGTGTTCGGCAGAAGCCTTGCCAGCGCCGCGGCCGACTTGACGAGCCTTAAGACGAGCTGGGCAAAGTGTGGCCCGAAATTCCACTTTGAATCGAGGTGCAGACCCAAATATTTTATCTGGGCCTGCACCAGCACGGCAACCCCAGACACACTGATGTATGCTCCTCGGGGGGGATACTCGCCATCCATGTCGCCCGGGCCGGCGATACGGTGGGTTATGGAACCCTTCGCCATTGTACCGCTCACTAGTACTAAGTTCCTTGTCATCCGTGGCCAGCCTTTAACGTACCGTTCCGGCAGGATACTCTTTAGGGTACTGACACTCACTGACACACCGTCTGGGTCGTCGCCCTCACGCTGACAGCTTCTCTGTGGATGGCGGACTATGCCGCGGTCTAGTCACCCGCGGCATTCAGTTTACACTGGTCGATTTTAATTTTCTAAAATAATCCACCCATTATTCAAAGTTAAATCTTGTAATACAAATGATTATTGACCTTTGTATTTAGATAGTACGAAAATTCTGACAAGAGACTTTCCTAAGTTTTAGAACACTTCTGAACCAAGTTGAACTCGTCAGTTGAATACTTTCTCGAAATTAGATTTACCTAATTAGACTTTCTATCCTAGACAAACGTAATGTTTAACAACTTCGAAAATCGCGTGCCTAACTAAAACCGGTGCTAAAATAACATGGCCATTAGACAAGATAATAAACGTAATCTCTTCTGTATGAAACTTTTTATTTAGAGAGTATATACACTTGCAACTTTGTAAAATACTCTTTTGATAAAGTAATTAAAAATATGTTCCATAATTTCTCTAAAGAAGAACGGAAGAAGCGGGAGATTTGGTAACTTGTAGGGACGTTAAACCTTCCATTGCTCTATTGACTTGAAATATACTGAAAAAACGATAAAACAAAAATGATTAAACACATATTGCGTCTTTTTTTTTATTTAGAATTAAATATATATCCGTGTGGTGACGGAGTAAGAATAAAATTCACCACCCCCCTCTTACCCGTGAATGTGGTAAAAGACGACTAAGGGATAACATCTATGCAAAGAAGGAAAACTCGATATAAAACCCTATGCCAAAACGTCTGACCATCGCGGTGTAGTAGGTCAATTTCCCTTGCATTGTAGAGGAGGCCCGAACCCAACAGTGGGACTTATATGAGATGAAATGATGATGATAATATATAAAAGTAATCTCAAATTTAAAATTCAAATGAATAAAATTTAAAACTAAACGTTTTTGGAAGGGAGCGGTGATGACAAATTATATTCTATCATCACGAAGGCGATGTCTTAAATTTATTTGCTAGGAGCAAATTTAGGATAATTATAATATTATATATTTTTTTTTTTTTTTTTTTTTTATTGCCAACGGTGGCAAACGAGCAAGCAGCACACCTGATGGTAAGTGAAACTGCTGCACATGGACCATTGCAATACCAGGGGCACAGCCAGGCCGCTGCCTACCGTGAAGGAAATACTCTTCTTAAACCTCGTTTAAAGAAGGACATGTCATAGCGCTCGGGAAACACAGCAGCAGGTAGTTCATTCCAGAGCTTGCACGTACGTGGGAGAAATGATCGCTGAAAACGTACAGTTGAAGACCATAACGTTTCCAGGTGAAATGGATGAACCCTGCTGCGATGTCGAGTGGTACGTTGGTAGAATGGTGACGGTGGTACCAAGTCAAACAGTTCCTCGGAGCACTCCCCGTGAAAGAGTCGGTAGAGTACACAGAGTGACCCAAAGTCTCTCCGCTGCTCCAGCGACTCCAATCTGTCCGTAAGATTGGGATCCCCGACGATTCGAATAGCCCGTCTTTGCAGGGAGTCAAGTGGGTCTAGCTGATATTTGGGCGCACCTGCCCAGAGATGTGAGCAGTACTCCACATGAGGACGAACTTGTGCTTTGTATAGCACAAGACGCTGTCTCGGTGTGAAGTACCGCCTGGCTCTGTTCAGGACGCCCAACTTTTTGCTTGCCAATTTGGCTTTGTCCTCCAAATGACTCCCAAACTGGACTTTGCTCGATATTTTGACGCCGAGAATCCCAATACTCTCAGAAATTGGAAGAGTTACTCCTTGGAACTGAGGCGCCATGACAAATGGGTCCTTCTTTGCAGTGAACGCGCAAACTTGTGTCTTTGTGGGGTTAAACTGGACTAGGTTCCGTTCACCCCATTCCGAGGCCCGCCCCAGAGAGCGCTCGACTTCAGACACAAGTTGAACCCTTCTTTCCTGAATACTCCGAGGGATATTCCGTTGCTCAGTGTACCGCTCATCACCCGTACTGTCATCCGCATAGCAACGCATACTCTCGATAGAGAGCATGTCATTGATATGCAGGATAAACAACGTCGGGGAGAGCACCGAGCCTTGTGGTACACCAGCATTAATGGTCATGGTATCGGAGCAGGAGCCATCTACGACGACTTTTATACTCCGACCATCCAAAAAGCTGGCAATCCAATTACAGAGTCCCTCGGGGATTCCGTATGATGGTAGCTTCGATAGAAGTGCCCTGTGCCAGACCCTATCGAACGCCTTTGCGATATCTAGGCTGAACGCCAGCGCCTCACCCTTGCCCTCCAAGGCCTCTGCCCAACGGTGTGTGAGGTACACAAGAAGATCACCAGCCGACCGACCATGACGAAAGCCGTATTGGCGATCACTGATAAGCTGGCGATCCTCAAGGTACTGCAGAAGCTGGCGGTTTATAACCTTCTCCATTATCTTGGAGAGCAAGGATGTTATCGCAATTGGCCTGTAATTCGATGGGTCAGACCGGTCTCCCTTTTTAGGGATCGGGTGGACATGGGCTACCTTCCACGAAGACGGAACCCTATTAGTAGCGTAGGAAAGTCGGTATAGGCGCGTGAGGATGGGAGTCAATTCAGGGGCGCACGTCTTTAGTACCACTGCAGGGATGCCATCCGGTCCACTCGACTTATGGACGTCTAAAAGCCGCAGCTCCCGCCTAACCGCTCGCTGCGTGATGCGGATTTCGGGCAGTGAGCTTTCACACCGTGGGATGGTAGGTGGTGTGGCAGCTCCGGCATCCAAAGTCGAGTTACAGGCAAAGAATTGACCTAGAAGATCGGCCTTCTCCTTTGCGCTGTGGGCCAGACTACCATCGTGTTTCTGCAGTGGTGGGAGATTGGGCTGGCAGAAGTTGCCTTGTGCAGCCTTGGCGAGCGACCAGAATGCACGACTCCCAGCGGGATAGCTTTGCAATCGCTCGCCAATTCTGGCAACATGTTCCGCCTTGGCTCTGGCAATAGCCTTCTTACTAGATCTAGAAGCGGCGTTAAATTTCCGCTTCACCTCTTTGGCGTTCGGGTCCTGGCATTTTTTGGCCCTATTCCAGGCCCGATATGCGGACTGTTTCTGGCATGCAGCCGTCCTGCAGGTTTTGTTAAACCAGGGTCGGCTGCGGCCACCGACGGGTATTTTGGTGTTGGGGATGAATAATTCCATCCCCGTAATAACCGTTTCGGTAACGCAGTCCGCACAGACGCCAGGGTCCCCAGAGGCGAAGCAAAGCCGCTTCCATGGGTAGGATGCGTAAAACTCGCGCAGTCCATCCCAATCTGCTGACTTATATTGCCAGACTCTGCGAGTCCCAGTCGCCTTAGAACGACTAGGCCTTACAAGAGGGGCACTGCTACGGACCAAGCAGTGGTCAGAAGACCCAAGAGGCGCTTCAACCACTACCTGATATCCGTGCTGGTGTGTAGTCAGCAGAAGATCCAGTAAAGAAGACTCATGGCTCTCAATATCTGGGATACGGGTGGGCTGTGTCACCAGTTGTGAGAGACCATAGGCCGAGACCATATTGAAGAGATGTCGACCCTGGAGGTCAGTGGTTCGGGACCCCAGCCACTCTTTATGATGAGCGTTGAAGTCTCCAAGAACCACCACCTCCGCTGATGGACACTGCTCCAATATTTCGTCAATCCCCCATTGGACGTTCTCAAATAATTGAATTGGCCCCGGATCACTGCCATGGGACCTGTAGAGGCATGCGTAGATGCGGGTAAGCCCTCCATAGTCTACGCGTAGCCACAGGATTGACAAGTCACCATGTTCGAGGGCCCGAAGGCGGCGACAGCAGATATCACCTCGGATGAATACGCACACCCCGGCTTTACGACGGAAGGTATGCTCCAACTCGTAGCCGGGGTAATTTAGGTACGAAATGTCATCCGGAGCACCTATCTGCGTCTCCGTTAAAAAGAGTAAGGCAGGCCGCGCCGTCTCGAGGTGATGGTGGACGGCGTCGAGATTGCTATGTAAACCCCTGATATTGCAAAAATCCACATCAAATGTGGATAAGGGGACCGCCGTAGAAAATCGTCTCTTTTTAATTTTCTTGGCCATGATTTTTAATTTAAGAAGAGGAGGAAGGGAGTGTGAATGTGTATAACGGAGTTTGGTGATACCAAAAAAAAAAGGCAGGGCATAGTGCATGGTCGAGGAGTGAGTGTTGTGAGGAGCTGACACGAAGCACGGAAGGGCCCCCGATGCCCCCCCGTGTGTAGCCGCCGAGGTCCACTCCGGTTTCCCACACCGGCACGACGACTACCCAACGGGATTTTCGCCGGTTGGTGGGACAGCCTCCCAGGGAGGATGATCCTGGGTTCGGGTCCCCTGCTGACCGGCAGGTGGCCGGCGGTGACCATTCCCATCGGGTCTCCCTGTACACCATGCCAGCCCCTCACGCTCAATACCCCGACCAAGACCTCACCACCGCTGGTTTCAGGCCTCACCAAAACCCGCCACACACAAACACACCCAGAAAGTTGGGCTCCCGGCTCTCTCGCTCACCGAACGAAGTGCAGCAGCAAATTGCTACTACTCAAACGTCGATCTTCTGCGAGAGTGTGGTACTGCCCCGGACGGACCGGCCCGCGACTGCAGACAAAAGACTGTCTACAGTGTGGTCCTACCACCAATAAATATATAGATAGGATTAATTATAATATTTTGTTTTTAGATAACCTAACCTTAACCTAACCTAACCTAACCTAACTGATATAAAGTAAATTGAAATGTAAGAATCTTAATCATATAAAAATAAGTAGCTAACACCTGAATAAATACCATATAGCATTAAACTATTGCTTACTAATGAGTATTTCGTAGAAAACAATCCGAATTTCTTGGACGACGTCTTTAAGTAAAACATTCCGTAAAGTATGCTGCACTTAATATCGTCCTATTAGGACGATATTAAGTGGACTGTAAGCTTCATATACAATATATCATTTTATTATCTACTGCGGTGATCTCAAGAGAAAAGAGATGAATAACAAAATTAGTCCACTAGCGTATACAAGTATCAGAGATATTTGAAATGCAGATAACACCATCACAGCTCATATACGTCCCGCTGCTGGGTTCGGGCCTTTTCGGTGATAAGAGGTAAATTGACCTACTAAACCATGCTGGTCAGACGGTATAAGGTTTTATTTCGAGTTTTCCATCTCTTGCATAGATGTTATATGCGAGTTATATCACTTACTCGTCTTTTACGACCCCCATGGGCAAGAGAGGGGGTGGTGAAAGTTCTTACTCCGTCACCACACGGATTGTAGATCATATATTTATATCGAATACGTTTTTGTTATGCCTTTGCGTTGTCCAAAAACAAAGGCATATGAATTTTGTTAATAACATAATAATATACAGTACGTCTGTTTCTTCTTTAATCCATAAACAAATTGTTATTAATAATAATTAAATCCGTTCGTAAAGTTGCAGAGTAAGAATATATATCACCATCTCTTTCTATCCCATGGATGACGTAAGAGATGACTCAGACACTTAATATTGTTGGAAGTGAAGGAAAAATGGAAATACTACTTTGTCATAAATGTGGTTAGCAAATAGCATAAGTCTATTAAAGGGAAAAGGACGTCGAGAAGAGATGGTACCCCTCAAGGTATTCCGTCGGGCGGACCACGGAGAATAAGGATCGAGTTCCTTGACCGGTGGTCGACCCAATGACAAAGGCGACAAACTACAATGGGTTATGGGGCCGCGCGCCGCCCCTCTGTCGCTCCGGACGCAACCAGGTGGCGAGTGCGCTGACCCTTGGACACCCAAAAAAAAGAGCATATATTACAACTATTGTTAAAAAGCAACACTGCTGTGCTGTATGGTAGCGGCTTCGAATACTACCAACCCTTGCTATGCTCGTGGGTGTCGTAAAAGACGACTAAGAGCCCTAGATTGACCCGGACCAACTCCATCTGGTACCATTTGGGTCAACGATTACATTCCCAAGGAGGGTTGACGTCAGGCAGGCGGCCGGTCATAAAAGTCATTGCCGAAACTTTTTGCAATATGTCAAAATAGATGACATATTGCGTCGACCCCAAGTAATTGGGATAAGAGCAAGATGATGATGATGTTAAAAAGCAACACGATAAAGTTTTCAATTAAATAGCCCATTCATTATGATCCCTATACCAGGATGATGATGACATAAAAATTGGTAAATAATAAAATAATATTGGTACATAATATAAAATATCTGGTTGACCGAATTTTGCTCGGAATATTTTTTTTTTTGTAAATAGTATTTTTGACGATAATATATTAATAAAAAAATAAAAATGATGGAATAATGAAAAATATATCAAAAATTAAAAAAGAGAATAAGAATAACACTGAGATCCGATCTCAGGCTGTTTGAATGCAACTGGACAACTTTCCAACTGAGCTATTATCACTCTTGACGACGACGGCTAAGTTTACATTCCTATTCTAATGACATATCGATTAGCTGGAAACACCTACAAGACGACATTTTCAATAAATAAACCTAGATAGATCGATTTTTGGCCCCCGAAATCTGTTATATACTAAATTTCTTGAAAGTCTGAAAATGTTGAAATATATATATATATATAGCCAGAAATGTACAAGAATTGCCTGTTTAAAGATATAAGATAATAAACTAACTAAATAACTACAACTACGACAGCTAGTCAACAAATCCGCCACAAAATAAAATAATTTTAAGAGTATCCACGTAATGGTCAATGGGCAATTTAACCTGTGTGAAACCACAATTCACTATCTATGGCGATAAAAACAGTACACTAACTGTGACCACAAATGTTATAATAAAATAGCAAATAGTCACAAAAGAACTAACGGCCTAGGCTATGTTGAGAGTTCAGAATAATTTCATATACGTAAATTAAAGCTTCACGTTACTTTATGGAATGCTTTATGCATGTTAAATTCTGTACTTTGAATATGGTATGTATAAAACCAGCATCGTATTCTACGTTACAGGCAAAAGGTACCTTGTAACATCACGAAACACGATCGGTATTGTGGTATATGGCATAATTTTAAGCCTGGCTTTACATGAATAAAATATCGAGTAGCAGTGAGAGCAAACTCTCAAAGATTTTCGAATAAGTTTTCAAAATTCATAAAATCTTACAATTTCGCATTAGTCTCGCGTGCTTGAGTCGATCTTCTTTGAAGATAAGAGATTGTCGTTTAGCGCGCAAAAGAATATTACGTATGTGATGTATCTATGTTATATGACAGCGCAGTAATGTGTTCACTCAACCTTCGATTTTATAGAGCTAGTAAAAATGTTTTATACTTATTATTAAATACTAACTCGGCCTTTATGTTTTGATCGATATGTTCTGGCCATATCTCACCAAAACTACTCAATATAACAGAACGACCGCACGGGGTCTTATAATCACTTACCATATTACCCTTATATGGGAAGTGTTGGAAGGGGAAGACCGAGGCGGACGTTCCACAATCAAATCCGGGACGTTCTTAAGAAAGGCCAGGTTAGGAGTACCCTGAACCGAAGAACATGTATGAGGAGATTAATGAATGTGGAGGAGGCGAAAGTGGTATGTCAAGATCGTAGCAAGTGGAAGGAAGTGTTCTCTGCCTACCCTTATGGGAAAGAGACGTGATTATATGTATGTATGTATACTACCCTTTCCATTTATTGATCGGACTCTAATATTAATTACTAATTAGGCCTTTATTTTTTGATCGGTATTTTCTGGCCATATCTCACCCAAACTACTCAAACTAACGCAGTGACCGCGCGGGGCCCTATAATAACTTACTATCCTTTTCTACCCCTTTCCATCTATTGATCGGTCTCCAATATTAATTACTAACAAGGCCTTTATTTTTTGATCTGTATGTTCTGGCCATATCTCACCTAAAGTACTTAAAACAATAGAATGACCACACGGGGCGCTTTAATGATTTACCATATTACCCTTTCCATCTATTGATCGGACTCAAATATTAAATACTAACTCAGCCTTTATCTTTTGATCGATATGTTCTGGCCATAAATTATCGCTGTTACGAGTTGTTATAAACTAAGAATTTTCAAAAATCTAATAAATCTACCGATAAGGCACTGAGTCAGACAAACTGATACATTAATTAATATGCTTTAAATATCATTCCGCCTAAATTAAATCGAAAAATAATAGTAAGATTACAAAAACTTGCATACAATTTATATATATTCGTATTAATTTTTAGTTGTATACGACTTTCTATAACCTTACTGCTATTTTTAACACATAAATGAACTTTAAAAAGCCACGATCGATCGATGGAAACTTTATACATTATAATTATTATTGTGGTCCGAACATCCGTACAAATTTTCAACAGTATGTTTTGTAACCTCGCATGTGTAATTTGACCGGACTGTATAATTAATACTTATTAATTAATTTTTTAATTAGTAGTTCGTGGTAAACACACAAATAAATTAATACCACTGCACCAACGAGATTATCTAGTGTTGATAAGACTTTGAGTTTTAGTTATTAAATTACTGTCAATAAAAACTTCATTTAACCATAGATTTTTGTTTTTCTCGAGCCTTATCCCTACAAGTTGAATAAATTTTTATCATTGTCCTGTTTAACCAAATATGAATGTATAGAAGTTTCCCCAAGAACAGCTTCTTCAACAATCTTACAATAACACAAAATGCTTACTAGTAGTTCTTATGCAGGCAAGCATGCGTGCACGCATACGCGGACGTACCCACTCACGCGCACACACGTTTCCTTCGTGATATATGTATGTATGTTATGCCTCACATAATAAGAAGTGCACACATTGTCTTTTATTAAGTACACTTCATGACTTCGGGCTACTAGTAATACGTAACGTAAAAATCGAATGTCTAATTCTTTTTCCTAGCCTATATTCGATGGGAAGAAAATTTACATATCACACAATGCTAACTAATGGCGTTTATTTTGGGTTTTATTTCGCGTTCCTTCTCTAGAATTAATGTACTTATATCTCTTATTTATCTTTCACGAGTTTCTTATTCGTATTTTATATAGCTATAACACTATTGTCCAATACAATATTCTAACCTCACAGCATTAGTCGCATACCTATCCCACTAAATATTATGCCCCTATTTTATTAATATATATAATAGAATATTTTTAAGTTGCGGAAGGATTTCATTTATCAAATAATTAAGTTCACTCTGGTAAATTCAGCTCCAACATTCTGCATTGCAGCCAAACTGACCTCGTTGTATTATTGCTCTTAAGCTCAAAATCTGCTGTATCATGGACTAAGTAATTGGCTTCCAAATTATTTAAGTCTAAACTGCCAATCATTATAACCCACTACTATATATAAGCTGAAGAAATTTAGTTTGTAATATAACTGTTCAATGCACATTGAACATGCAACGCAGCAAACTCAAAAGTAGAGCATGTCAACATACAAGTAAAGCATGTCAACATACAAATGTGCAAAATTAGCACTGACATGATTTAGAGACACTGCGTTATACTTTACACTTACGACACACTAACACAAAATGGTATATGTGTGTATTAGCAATAAGTAGTATATAAGGTGTACATTGTGTAAAATAAATCAGATTTGAATTTATTCATCTCTCATTTACATCCCTCTCACTGTGGCCAAGACACCCTTAGCCGTCAGTTCTGACCAGTCCTGTGAGTCTGCTTGACCGGCAGTGAGAATTACCAATCCTCCACCCAACATCCATCTCACATCTACCTGTCACCTTAGGTAGCGCGGTGCAGGTATCCCATCAGATAGGCTAAGAACTTAAGGGCTTTAGGTACTTCAAACTATAACCTTAGGTTCTTCTGTCAAACACGGCGTTAGTCCACTAGCCCAGACTACGCCTATACATTTGGTCCTTCGAGTAAAAGTAAAGATTTTTCCTCCCTCTAACCCCCCCGTAGGTTTGACATAACAGACATACGAATCAGTTAAGAACGGGCTGGTGTACTCAACAAAGCATCAGTTTCGGAATTGACTGAAAGACTTTTACTTACGTACTCTGTCAGAAAGCCTCTCGTTGCGGTTCGGTTAAGCAAGAGTCACGCAATCATATCCATTTAGTCACACTGGAGTGGATTATGCGGGACCAATACAAACAAGAACAATGAAAGGAAGAGGTCACAAGTCCTACAAATCATATATTGCTGTATTTGTATGCTTAGCAACAAAAGCAATACATCTAGAATTAGTGGGAGATATGACAACTGAAACATTTATTGCGGCACTGCGGAGGTTCATGGCCAGACGAGGACACGTGTCACATATGTATAGTGACAATGGCACGAACTTCGTAGGCGCAGCGAAATTTTTGGAACAAGAATTATTGCAAATAACACAGTCACCTGGATTCCAAAATACGATGACCAGTATAGGTACTCAGTGGCATTTTAATCCGCCAGCAACCCCCCATTTTGGTGGGATTTGGGAGAGCAGCGTAAAATCAGTAAAGTACCATTTACGTCGAGTAATTGGAGAATCGACATTAACGTACGAAGAAATGATAACATTTTTGATTAACAAACAAGTTGTCAAAGGTACACTAAAAAAGTGCGTCAAATGCGCGAGATACAGGTCCGAAACGAAAGTACAGAAAATGGGGATACTTCCAAAAGCAAGAGTCACGCAATCATATCCATTTAGTCACACTGGAGTGGATTATGCGGGACCAATACAAACAAGAACAATGAAAGGAAGAGGTCACAAGTCCTACAAATCATATATTGCTGTATTTGTATGCTTAGCAACAAAAGCAATTCATCTAGAATTAGTGGGAGATTTGACAACTGAAACATTTATTGCGGCACTGCGGAGGTTCATGGCCAGACGAGGACACGTGTCACATATGTATAGTGACAATGGCACGAACTTCGTAGGCGCAGCGAAATTTTTGGAACAAGAATTATTGCAAATAAACACAGCAATCAGGAGCCAGGAGGAAGATTATAACGAGATCAGGAGGATAATTACAAACATTAAAAAGGACTCCGTGAGCCGAAGAACACAAAAATACATTGACGAAAAAAGACAAACACTAACTACTATTTTCCAACGGGTGCAAGAGAATCACTCGAAACTGGAAAAACAAGAGATGTTATCATCTCACAAATATATCACTACAAATTACTTTGGAAATATCCAAAAACAATACAACGAGGGCTTAGCCCACCTACAAAACTATGAAGCAAGACTTCAACTTGTTCAGGCGATATATGAACCTGAAGAACAAAACACAAACGAAGAAGAAGGGAGAGGGAATCCCAAGACGTTTATACAAATGTTCAGGATATCCCAGATGTCAAAAAGGCTAATTCAGGCGAAAGAATCAGTCACTGAAAACAAACCTATATGGCATTTACAAACTACAATAAACAACTTACAAAAACGATGGCAGGATATTGAAGAAACACACATTGAATTATTATTGGAGGAGGATACATCGGGACACCTTTACTTCAAAAATAAATATTTTGAAAACACCCAAATTGAGTTCGATACTACAATGGAGATGCTGGAAGAAAAAATCCATGACAGTTCCAGCGAAAAAATAACCTTAACACAGTCGTCAGGAAAACTACCCCGTATCTCTATTCCAACTTTTACTGGGAGTTATGACTCATGGTATACTTTTCATGATTTATTCAAAAAAATTATTCATGAAGATAAAAATATTTCATTGGTAGAAAAGATGCAATATTTAAAGACAAATGTAAGAGGTGACGCAGCAAAAATTATACGTCATCTAACGATAAGTGAATCGAACTATGAAACCGCGTGGAAATTGCTTACGCAACGTTATGAAGACGAACGAATGATATCAATTAAATTCATCGATAAATTATTAGA
The DNA here is from genome assembly GCA_032191425.1 of Lymantria dispar. Classification (NCBI taxonomy): domain Eukaryota; kingdom Metazoa; phylum Arthropoda; class Insecta; order Lepidoptera; family Erebidae; genus Lymantria; species Lymantria dispar. Next base: position 25,625,352 of record CM063441.1, read on the forward strand.
TTTACCCAAGCTAAATGTTGCGAATGCAGCGGGTTTAAGAGACATGCACGACACCATAAAAGAATGTTTGGAATCTTTAAAACATCAAGGAATTGACATTTCAACATGGGACCCTATTTTGGCTAGACTTTTGGCCAGGAAATGGGACCAACAAACTGATTCAAAATACGAGGATCAGTTACAACACCCAAACAAATTGGAATCGTTTGAAGAAATGTTACAGTTTTTAGAAAAAAGATTTGAATTTATTCATCTCTCAGTTACATCCCTCTCACTGCGGCCAAGACACCCTTAGCCGTCAGTTCTGATTAGTCGAGTGAGTCTGCTTGACTGGCAGTGAGAGTTACCAATCCTCCACCCAAAGCTCCATCTCACTGTGGCCAAGACACCCTTAGCCGTCAGTTCTGATTAGTCGAGTGAGTCTGCTTGACTGGCAGTGAGAATAACCAATCCTCCACCCAACATCCATCTCACATCCACCTGTCACCTTAGGTAGCACGGTGCAGGTATCCCATCATATAGGCTAGGAACTTAAGGGCTTTAGGTACTTCAAACTATAACCTTAGGTTCTTCTGTCAAACACGGCGTTAGTCCACTAGCCCAGACTACGCCTGTACAATAACATAAATTAAATTGTGATTAATTATTTAGGAATGATGCTAAAATAGACTTTAGATGAGATGATACACTCTAATAATTTAGCTTTATATTAAATACATTAACAAATAGCGAATAAAAATGCTAAACTTAGTGCTACCCAAATATGAGACTAAAATGAGTCTTAGAATGAGCATTTGGGCAACACTAAAGGTATTTCTAATTCATATTAGCAATACAGAATAAGCTCATTGAAATTACATTTATCAAACGATACTTTGGATCGCTATAAATCCGATTATTGCGAATAAAAATATGCACAGAATATCTCAAAATGTCCACGCTAGAATTTGGCACATTTCAAACGGTCCAAATGTGTTACAGTATTGTCGAAGACTTTCGAAGACACCAACAATAGGAAGTAATTATCACTACTATTGATTCTCAAGTTTTTAGTTAATATATTTGATTATTTAGTTAGCTAAAACATTTACATAAATATTCTAATATACTAAACCAAAACCAGTAGCTATATTACATTTTTTACGATTTTGTTTTGCACCTCAAAAAAATAAAATTACAGACAACATCACTTAACTTTTGGCCAAAAACCTTAAATAATACCAAAGAAGAAAATTGTTCAGAGTACGTATGTAATAATTAACCGATATAGTGATATTCCAAAAACTCCAATAGATTAACCATAATTGAACTTTCCCGTGTAGTGACGATTATCAATGGGTGCCGTAAAAGCCGACTAAGAGATATAATATGCATAAAAGATTTGTGCAAGAAATGAAAAACTCGAAATGAAACCCTATACCAATTTTGAAGTAGGCACTATTATTCACTCCTATTTTAAAGTTGGCCTTTTTTTTTTGGGGGGGGTGGGTCGCGGTCGGCGCACTCCTCGCACCACTCCGTCCGGGGCGACAGAGGGGCGTAAGCACGCACACCCGCAACCCACCCGAACACCACGTCGCCTTCGTCGTTGGACCGACCACCGGAGCAGGGTTACTTGTTGTCAGTGGTCGGCCCGACGGAATACCCCCTTTTTTTTTTTTTTTTTTTTTTGTTAACGCTGTGGAAATGCAATTTACGCACTACCCCTCGCCGGCAACAGACGAGGGGAGTGTGTGGGACTCACCAGTCGCCTATGCAACCGGAATACCCACTAAAACCAACAGCGGTCCCTACCGCGCTTTTACGGAGTGCCGGAGAGATCGTCTAATGACATTCGATCCCCGACACTCCTACGCAAGGCCGTCGGGCCACGTCCCGTCGTCACTCAAGGCGGTGGGAGGAGACGCGCATATCGGCGCCTCCCCCTCCCTGGCCGCCGCCTACGGAGCGAGTTAGCGGACGCAAGTGCCTCGCGTTCCCGCTCCGCGGCCTCCTTCCGGGCAATGACCTCCTCGCAAAAAGAGGCCATCGCCGACCAGCACCTGTCGCTGTCGAGCATCTTTGTTATGATAGTCAACAACGACAGGCCCGTTCCTATGACCGCCGACAGGTCGCGGCGCTGAGGCCCCCAGGCGGGACATATCTCCAGGGTGTGACGCACATCATCATTTGGCGCGCCACACTCATGGCATCCGGGGGCCTCCTCACGCCTGATTCTATGCAGGTACTTACCAAAGACCCCGTGTCCGGTAAGTACCTGCGTCATCCGGAAGGTCAGGTTGCCGTGCTTTCGTTTCATCCAGCGGTGACGGAATACCCCCTAATGGGGTACCCTCCTATCGACCGATCGATGGTCGGCAGCATTAGGTCGGCACCGATGATTGCGACGAGTTCACAACGCTACCCTGCCCAGGCGGCACAAACCTCGAGCGTATGCTGCCCGTGTCCTCGTCGCAATCGCAGTGGTGGCAGGTCGGTGTACTCTCCCTCCTAGCGACCGTGTACAGGTATATGTCAAAACCTGCACCAGTCGGAAGGAGAGCATCCCGTGCCGCCGATTAGGCCACTGCATCAGCACCGGCCGGTAGGCTTCGACGATCCAGATACCGTATCGAGGCCTCTACAGCCGGACTGCCCAACGGGCAATGACGTCTCGGCGGGCGTCGACGCGCCAGGCGGTGAGCTCCCTCAAAGAGACCACACCGCCCTCCGCTCACACCCCCGACACCCGCTGATACAAATCGGCGAGCATTGCCGCCTCCAGGTCCCACGGGGGAGTCCCGGCCAATAGGCACGCTACCTCCCTCGCCACCGTGCGGTACCCGCGTATGGCTCTGATCGCCATGATCCTCTGTGTTCGCCACAAAAGAGCCCTGAGTCGCGCGGTCAGGGACCCCGCCCACACCGGTGCGCCGTACAGGCGGACGCCATGCCGACGAGCCGCGGAACGAGCCTGTGGAAATGCTCCCGGAACCACCAATGCCGTCGAGCACCAGGCCCAAATACTTCATATGGGCCCGGATGCTGATTTCAACCGAATGGACGGTAATAGAGACACCGATGGGAGGGCCCATGAGGGGCCCATGGAACAAGAAGGCCTCCGTCTTGCCTAGGACCACCCTCAACCCCAACGCCTCGAGCGGCCTGACGATCTCTTCGGTGCCTAGAGTTGCCAGGCTTGCCGCCTCCTCTAGCGTCCCACCGCGGGCTGTGACGAGCGTATCGTCGGCGTAACAAATCACGCCCAGCCCGGGCGGGAGGCTCCTCCTCAACACCCAGTCGTAGCCGATGTCCCACAGGATGGGTCCGAGGACCGACCCCTATGGGAAACAGCACGTTAATGGCGATTTTGAAGTAGGCTCGAATGAGTTCGAATGATGAATGAAATAAACATGTATTTGTCGTGTTAGTAAAGTCGTTAAGGGCTTATAAAAATATATTTAATTATTATCATCATATATGTTTAGTAAAACACGTAGTTAATAATAACTCATGTTTTTAAAAACATTCCATTAAGATTCTTTAACTTCCTAATTCCATTTTTCATGTGGTGACGGATTAAGAATAGAATTTATTACCCTATTCATGTCTGTGGGTGCCGTAAAAGGTGACTTAGCAATATGATATGCAGATAACATCTAATACAAAGGAAGAAAATCTCGAAATAAAATCCTATCAGTCAGTCTGACTAAAACAGTATAGTGGGTCGATTTCAATCCTATTGCGGAGTAGGCATATGGGGTGAAATGACCCTTTCAGACCTCTTATTTTAAAAGCCATTATTTTTTGAAACGTAGTTGTCTTTGTCGTCTTAAATACTCAGCAGTTTCTCACCTTAATAAAACTGTTATTAAAGATATTCGACATTACGAAGGTATATAATCCTTGTCACTGGTAAATTCAAATTGATTCACCAATTTCCTGTAACAGAAATCACAAGATCCTTCTTGATTAAAGTCACGTAAAAACACTTGTTACACAGACAGAGTGAAAGGCGACAGCCATCAATCAGTTTTGCTTTGCTATGTTTAGATTGGCCAAATTAGGACCGTTTGTGCAAATTCGTTCTTGTCTCGACGAAAATAATGACGATTATTCTTCTTTAGTAAAGTTTGTTTGAACTCTTTTCTTTCTTTCCAATTATAATCATGCGATGCTGAGTAAAACAGATTCATACTTTATAATCAAAGTCCGCTATTGGACATAGGCGAGTAGGACTATAATCCCCACATTTAAAAGATATTATTTTTCGCGATTTGTGTTATTAAATTTTTCAATTGCTTCGGTTCATCAGTTATTACGACTTCCACGATAAAATACCCATAGAGCAATGATACATTGTATTGTTAGGCCGTTATGCCACGAGAATTAAATATAAGCTTAAAATGCATGGATTATTGAATTTGCCAAACTCATTTTATTGGACTTACAAGTCTTAAAAACATAAACAATATGTGACAATCATGAACTCTGTCAGGCATAATAAATACAGGAGAGAGAAGCATTTAAATATACCCTTGGATGCAGGCGACACAGTACCGCATTCTGTGGTGAAACAAAAGAGAGGCCTACATCCAGCAGTAGACGACGATGTACTGAATGATAGTGAAAACGATCTTAATCTAAAAAGAGGAATAATAAATGATAAATAATAGTTGTGATAATAAATAATATATTTTTTTTACCCTTACATTTCTTTGAATTATATCATAATTTCAGCTCATATACGTACCACTGTTGGGCTCGAGCCTTCTTCACTGTGAGAGGGAAATTGACCTACTACACCACGCTGGTCAGACGGGTCAGTATAGAGTTTTGTTTCGAGATTTCCTTCTCTTGCGTGGATTTTATATGCATATTTAATCTCTTAGTCGTCTTTTACGACACCCACGGGCACGAGAGGGGTGGTGAATTGTATTCTTACTCCGTCACCAGGCTGAAAATTAATTAAATTATATACGATGTAGGATAGCGTGTGGAGATTAGCCACCCTACAATTGTGTTGTAGTCGGCGCAGGTAGATGTGGGAAGAAGGCGAAGAAGAACGAAGAGAGTTATTTCTAAGACTGACGATTTATTTACATTTCATAAATTATGTACAATAAATTGATAATAGAACTAGTGACGACCGTACAAGTGTGCGAGCTGATATCGTATGTCGACTGAATCAATATTTTTTTTTGTGTGTTTACAGCTGTTGGCCGCAGATGGCCTTGACAGCTTGACGCGGACTATGGGTGAGCGCTGAGGGCTCTCAACCCGGAGAAAATATGCTAAACGACATCGCCCAAGGGCTCCCCCTGTGGACCTCGGCTTGGGGCGTCGCTGGAGGCAAAGTGGGCGTGCCCACGTTTTGATTAATGATTTTTGCGGATATTTATGTGTTGATACCTCGCGGGCGGTGTAGGCTCTAAGTTGAGCGAACTGAATCAATAGGCAGCTAAAGGCGATATATATATACTAGCATTCAGTCTGCGTGTGGTCCGAATGTGCACGTGTTCCACACAGGTGCAAATGATGTCACCGCAGGTGCGAACGCAGGTGTCAGGTGTGTCGCCAGGTGCGTCGCACCTGCGTCTTCTTGTATGGGCCATTGCCTTCGCATTGTTGGGTTGCGGTCCAAGTTATCTTAGTGGCGGATAGTCGCCACAGTACTCCCCCCCCCTGAAGACCGTGGCTACGGGCGATAAAAGTCTGGTAGGCATACTTTTCTTCCACTGGAAGTCCGTTTAATGTCATCTGGGACTGGTTGGACCGGAACCTCAGCTTCTCTTGCCATATATGATGGTTTGAGCCTGTCAATCGACACGTTAGTGGTTTTGGAGTTTACAACTAATGTGAAGTATTTAGATTGCCGGCTGACGACCTTGTAGGGGCCGGTCTTCATTAGCGAAGCGGATTGCTTCGCATTGTTGGGTTGCGGTCCAAGTTATCTTAGTGGCGGATAGTTGCCACAACGACTCTATTATTAAGGTTTTAATACGTGGGAGTCACAACATAAAACGCTTGTTAAATAATTATTCCATTAAAAAATACTTAAAGAAACCTATTTCAATAAAAATTATTCATCCTTAAAGAATGACATGTTATTAGTATAATAATACTAATTATCTGGTTGACCGAGCTTCGCTCGGAATATTTTTGTTGTATTTTTGTTGAATTTATGTAGACATATATTAATAAAAATTAAATAATGAAAAATATATAAAAAATTACAAAAAGAGAATAATAATAACACAGAGATTTGATCCGACGGTGTTTGAATGTCAAAACAAAACAAAAACAGAACTGGACAACTTCCCAACTGAGCTATCGTAACTCATGACGTTGACAACAAAATTTGAATTCATATTCTTTTAAAATTTAATGTCATTATATTGTTTTGCTAAAAACACCAATAAAATAACATTTTCTATAAATGAAACCTAGTTAGATCGAGTTTTTGGATCCGAAACCTCTAGTATGCCAAGTTTCATCAAAATCGTTGGTGTCGTTTCCGAGATCCTGAATATATATATATATACTAGCAACCCGCCCGCGCTATAGGCTATAGTCGTTTTACCCGCGTAGTTCCCGTTCCCGTGGGAATACCGGGATAAAATATAGCCTAGTTTACGCCCTGATATTATAGCTATCCATTGGTGAAAATATTTTTGAAATCGGTCCAGCCGTTTTGAAGATTACCCGGAACAAACAGATAGACAAAAATTTTTTAATTGCTATTTTAGGCATAGGTGTCGTGCAAATAACCGTGTGAGCATGAAAAAAGCCTATTATTTTGACATTACAAACAGACACTCCAATTTTATTTATTGGTATAGACAAGAATTGCTCGTTTAAAGATATAAGATACATAGTGTCCTATCAAATTGCACCAACCAACTAGTATATAGATAAAGAAACGTTCAAATAAAAGCAAACAAAGAGAATACAATCAATTGAAAGTTGTTGGCTCAACACTGATTAGCTCCACAAGACGTAGTTCCACTTGTTTTCACGATCAGAAACTTCTATATAAATTACTTTTGTACCATAAATAAGGTATTAGTTTAAGTGATTACCTTATCGCTGCTCCCGTTACGTAAGATCCTTAGTATTCAATATCACAATTTATCGGGGATCAGCACGGAAAACTTCTTGTATGATGATGAATTAAGAATAAAATGCGTCATCATTTTTCCATTGAAATCGTAAAAATCTGCTAAGTGATAGCTTCAGGGCTAGTGCTCACGAAGGCCATAAACAGCAGCGCTCGTCTGGCATACTCATAATAACAACAACGATTACCGATCCACCTGTCAAGTATGATGATTATGGATGGTACAATAACCCATCGTGGGAAGGGTTTATTCCAACAATGAATATCAATAGGCACAGCATGTCTTCTTCCTCTAATTGGTAGAAGAAGAGTAAAACGTACATACATACGGCTTTGATTAAATTTTACATTTGGCCGCCTGTCTAACATAAAATCTCCTCGAGAATGTAATTATTAAGCATACTACAATGGTTCAACTCAGCTCACCGCATAGCTTAATTAGAGGAAAAATAATTATCTCACATAAGAATCCGTGTGGTGACGAAGTAAGAATACAATTCAGCACCCACCTATCTTGTCTGTGGGTGTCGTAAAAGACGACTAAGGGATATTATATGGAGAAGGCTTGAGCCTAATAGTGGGACGAGAGCTTTGCAGCTTCCATACGTCTGTGATGGTGATGATAAAAATAATCACGTCGTATTGAACTAAGAATACAACACCACCCATAATATTAAGTTTTTGTTTTATCGGAGAATGTTTCTGCTTGATTTATTTCTTACTAGCAACCCGCCCTTGCTTCGCTTCGGTTTCAGTCGCCTTATTCGCGTAGTTCCCGTTCCCGTGGGAATACCGGGATAAACCTAAGCCTATATAGTATAAGTATAGCCTTGATATTATAGCTTTCAATTGGTGAAAGAATTTTTGAAATCGGTTAGGTGAATTAAGCGTGAAAGCGTAACAAACAAACAACTTACTTTAGCATTTATAATGTTAGTCAGGATTTTTGTAATCGTAGCCAAATAGTGAAAATTATTAATTAACCCTGAAGAAATGACCTTCATTCCTCCTCCCATCCCCGTTAATGGAGGGGTGATTTAAGGTTCTGTGTTAGGGCCGACGCTACTCGCCATCTATAGAGCCGACTTCCCTCAAATAATTCGACATTCAAATTGCCACTTGTATGCGAACGACACGCGTCTATACACATTACACAGCCTGTATTACCTTCTGCTGAAGTTTGCCAAATGGCGTTAGATAAGTTGTATAAACATTAAAATTCATTATCCGAATAATCTGAAAGATATGGACTCGCTCTTAATCCTTTTAAATATCTTAATATTGTCTGCAGAGCGGAGAAGTAAATACATAGCAGAAACAGTTAAATAATTTAACCCCGACATTAGAATAAAAGGGATGAGCGTCCCTCGGAGTAATTCCTTTCGTTCTATGGGATTATCATTACATAAACCTTTACGGTGGACACGTGTACAACAAAAAAAATCGCTAAGTGTACTGTACAAACTTCAAACGTACACAAACTGTGTAAAAGTTTAGTGTTTTCTCTGCTGCAGTATTGTGATATTGTTTACGGCCGTGTCTTTATAAAAAACGGCTCACGCAATTTAAATAGTGCAGAAGGCATGTTTGCGATATATATATAATAATCCTAGAAGTTTATTACTATAATATTACTGTCCAACATGTACATAGCTGTAAAAACATATTTTCTTTGTTGGTTAAAAGCCGTATCTTAGACTGTTCTGTCATCTTAGGCTATGTGGCCGTCTCTCTAATTTGAGAAAATATTAACACATGCTGTAGCGATCTTATAAAAATTAGAATACGACATAAAAATGTTTTTGTGACGTAGTAAGAATACAATTCACCACACCCTATCTTGCCCGTAGATGTCGTAAAAGACGACTAAGGAAAGTAATAAACATATAACATTTGTGCAAGAGAAGGAAAACGCGAAACAAAACCCTATACCGAAACGTCTGACTAGCGTGGAATAGTAGGTCAATTTGCCTCCCATTATGGAGGAGGCCTGAGCCCATCAGTGGGACATATTATAGGATGAACATGATAAAAATGTATCCGATGCATTAATGTTTAAAGGCTTCTTGGTTAATATTTGTGGTTCTACGGTTTATATGGGAGAGAAATTCGTGAACTTTCCGTACTGCAATGGGAGAGATCTATTCTACCAATTCTAACAACATAAGTTAACATAGCATCTAGAATAGCCTCCTATTTGCAATGATTTCATTTGCTTACGTGATATTTTTTTGTTTGGACTAAGGATATTAGCCTCAAATGGTTGTTACACCTTTACGCGGACGAATGATTAGTGGCTCTCAAGCCATTACACATCATATATCTCAAATATTTAACAAAGTGTTTCTAAAGGGACTCCCTGGGATTACGACCTTCAGCTTGGAGCAGCATCAAAGTAGCGCTTACATGAGAAAAATGGTGATCCATTATATATTAACTATACCCGATAGGAGACGTTGTTTTGTTTTGGGTGGACTATGGTGACCTCCAGAGTGTCGAAAGGGCGGCGCGTGGCCCCATAACCCACCATATTCCCTCTCCTTCGCCTTTGGGCCGACCACCGGTACTGAGTTCCTTGTCGTCCATGGCCAGCCTGGCAGGATTCCCTTTCAGGTACGCTCCCTTCCTAGCGCCGCTCCCGGGGCGTTGGACGCCCTCGCGCGGTCAGCCTCTTTGCGGGTGACAAACTTATAGACCCCGGTCCATTTACCCGCGGCCTTGGCAAGGGCGGCATCAGGCGCATAGATAGAAGACATGCTAGATAAAAATATTGGTAGTAGACATTTTATTTATGGGTATTAAAAAGTATGTTGTGTTCTTATTTTGTGTTCAAATTTTTCAACGTGCTATTTTTATTCTCAAAGGAATTTTCAGACATTTGCTGATTAGACAACTTTCGAGACATGAAAGTGCAGTTTTTTTATGAATATGTTAGGAATATAAATTAGTTTTCATACACATTCATAAGTTGGTTTGCCGTATGGTGACGGAGTAAGAATACAATTCACCACTCTTTATCTTGCCTGTGAATGTCGTAAAAGACAACTATGGGATATAATATGCCCATAACATCTGTCTCAGAGAAGGAAAACTTCAAATGAAACCCTATGCCAACTTGTTTGACCAGCATGGTATAGTAGGTCAATTTTCCTCCCATTGTAGAGGAGGCCCGAGCCCAATAGTGGGACGTATGTGGGCTGCGATGATGACGATGATAAATTAGGTTAAATGTTTGCTTATAATCTTTTTACAACAAAATATTACGCTTATGGTCCGGAAGGTAGCGTTGCAAATGGGCAAGTCATAGTATGCCGGCTGATATTGACACCAGTTGTTGATCTTATATTACTCATGAGTGATCCGACCGTCAGCTGCTCAAGTAGCGGTGGGTGTAAGTGTAGGTCACGACAGTCGTAAAAAAAAATAAGTAATAGTATGCCGACTAAAATTTTTTCAAGGATAGTTTCGATCGTACTGAACTGAGAAAACATTGTCAGCTGCATCGTGGAGAGGGGAAATATGCGACAGCTGCTCGCATGCACTTATAAAAAAAAAACACCTTTATTAAAGTGATAGTACGGCGAATGAAATTTAACTGGGTAATTATTTAAATTCAAGGATGGATATTAGATTCAAGGATCATTCAAAGTATAAATAATTAATAATCGAATCAAGTATATTTTCATAAAATTTGGTTTTGAATATATACAGTTTGTCCCGAAATTCAACGTCCAACGGTAAGTGGGTGGTAGATGACCTTATGACAGCTATGAAAAAAATTTAAAAAAATGCATGTGACTTTTTTTTATATGAGTGTATTACTAAAAACGAAGAAAAATCAGACCTTGTACGATATTTGCAAGTGTTATAACGACAAATAGGTTAGTTTCGGCATCGGATATCTCTAATTGGAAGTGCAGGTAACTACACCATCGACCACAAGTGCAATTATAACTAGACATGTTATAATAACATAAAAAAATAGACATTTGTTATTGTTATTTTTCGAAGAAAACGTTAATCATTTGAATTTAACACACCACGCTGTAAAAAAAATATACCGTAACCATAGTGGCAAGTAATTTCAAAAGATGGTCAAACTATTCATTATTCCAAAGTGGTATAACACCTTCTACGTGTTATCATAACTTTTAGAAAAAAGTGTTTTTGTTAAAGACAACAAAATTTATGAAAAATGATTATATTTTTAAATTCTATTTTAATAGAACTCGTATAAAAAATCTTATTGCGTGTGTGAAAGAAATACAGAGTAACGCCTATTGTATTTTATTGGGCACTAGATAAATGGCCCTCCGAATATGCTCGACGAACATTAATAAACACTCGATGGTCCGGCTAGAGTTCAGTATTCGGATATCGTTCACGATACAATCTACTTGCAGCATGACCATTGCATTTGCACTCTCCATAGATCAAATGCATATTAGCGTATTCTAACACTGTATAAGAAGACGGTATCGTAATCACATAAGTCACTTTTAATTTTTAATGTCACTCTTTTTATACTAGTACTATCTACTTTATGCAAATAAATGATGTAGAACATAAATCCTTTTCTTAAAAAATAATAATATACAATAAACTTCGTTGTCTGCCACAAAAACATTTATTTTCTAAAAGTTACGATAACACCTAAAAGGTATTATACCATTTTGAAATAATGAATAGTTTGGCCATCTTTTGAAATTACTTTATGATTTTTTTTTAATTTTTTTCATAGCTGTCATAAGGTCATCTACACCCACTTACCGTTGGACGTTAAATTTCGGGACACCTGTATATAAAATTTCAAGATTTTTTTTATAATTATAATTCTGTACATATTTTCACTCCGTTGTCTGCCACAAAAACATTTTTTTTTTCGATACGTTACGATAACACTTAGAAGGTATTATACTATTTTGGAATAATGAATAGTTTAGCCATCTTATGAAATTACTTGCCACTATGGTTATCGTACATTTTTTTTACAGCGTGGTGTTAAAATCAAATGATTAACGTTTTCTTCAAAAAAATTAAGGAACAGCCATAACAAATGTATATTTTTTTATGTTATTGTAACATGTCTGGTTTTAATTGTACTTGTGGTCGATAGTGCAGTTATCTGCGCTTTCAACAAGATATATCCGTTGCCAAAACTAGCCTATTTGTGGTTATAGTACTTGAAAATATCGTACAAGGCCTGATTTGCTCCGTTTTTAGTAATATACTCATATCAGAAAAAAAAGTGACATGGATTTTTTTTTTTTCATAACTGTCATAAAGTCATCTACTACCCACTTACCGTTAAACGTTTAATTTTGGGACAGCCTGTATATGTATATGTTTACACTAGCTGACCCAACAGACGTTGTATTGTTCAAATCTAAAAAAAATCGTAAAAGGAATTTTCCTTGAAATCAATAGCAGCACCACCAACCGGGTAGAATTGTGAATTTAAATCATCCTTGAATCCTCTTGAACACACAAAAAATTTTATTAACATCAGTCCAGCCGTTTAGGAGGCGTTCAGTGACATACACACGTACACAAGAAATCTATTTTTACGAATCGATAGACGAGTGTATTCAGTTTTAATAATAAACTTATCAATGTTAAAACTGAATACACCTGTCTATTGATTCGTGTCATTATGTCATACATCATACATTTTGATTATAAACGTAAAGTGCCTCTTCATATTTTAACTATAGGTAAATATTAAATTGTCTGTTTATATTACCCTCGCTTCGCTTTGCTTCCGCATATTAAATCTCCAGTATCTCTTAAGATATTAGGTTAGGTGACTTCTGTCCATGAGACCTGGAGCTTGATTCCCGGACTGGGCTATTACCCAATATTTTATGGTGTTTTCTCATCTCTCGTGTGACAAACTCACCTTATAATTGATGGTACTTTCGCGGATTAGTGTTAAATCATATTCAACATTACCAATAAATCATCGATATCACATATAATGGCCATTTACACTATTACACATATATTACACTAAACACATAGATTACAATGGGACAATTATATTATTAAACAATGAGGTAATAAATACCATCCCCCAGTTTCCAATGGATGTCACAAAACTTAGAGACGTAAGCACGTAACATCTTGGCAGTAGGATAAAATCAGGCAATATCTATACCAATAAATAAAATTGGAGTGTTTGTTTGTAATGTCAAAATAATAGGCTTTTTTCATGCTCACATGGTTACTTGCACGACACCTATGCCTAAAATAGCAATTAAAAAATTTTTGTCTGTCTGTCTGTCTGTTTGTTCCGGGTAATCTTCAAAACGGCTGGACCGATTTCAAAAATTCTTTCACCAATGGAAAGCTATAATATCAGGGCGTAAACTAGGCTATATTTTATCCCGGTATTCCCACGGGAACGGGAACTACGCGGGTAAAACGACTATAACCTATAACCAAAGCGAAGCGAGGGCGGGTAAATAATAAGTACGAGTTGTAATAGTAAATAATAAGTGCGAGTTGGAGTCGCGCATGAAGAGTTCTGTACCATTATTTATAGAATAGGGGAAAAAGGCGTTTTTTTGTATGGGAGCCCCCCTCAAATGTTTATTTTATTTTAATATTTATTATTTTTATTTTTCATTTTTCCTTTTTTATATTTATTATTTTAATATTTAATATTTATTATTCCGCGTGGTGACGGAGTAAGAATACAATTCACCACCCCCTCTCATACCCGTGGGTGTCGTAAACGACGACTAAGGGATATGTTACGCATATGACATCTATGCAAGAAATGGAAAACTCGAAACAAACCCCTATACCAACCTGTCTGACCAGCATGGTATAGTAATTTTCCCTCCTGTTATGGAAGCTCGAGCCCAGCAGTGGGACGTACCTATTTGAGCCGAAATGATGATGATGATTTATTATTGAAGTAAAATGCGACTAAAATTTTGTGAATATTTCAAGTGCCTATCTGTTGCCATTATTCATATCGAGCAAATAAGGGCAAAAAAATGGCGTATGTTTTATGGGAGCTCCCTTAAATATTTATTTTATTTTATTTTTAGTATTTGTTATTATAGCGGCAACAGAAGTATATAATTAGTAAAAATTTCATCTATCTAGGTACCTATCGTGGTTCTTGAGATATAGTGTCATCATCATCATCATCTTGCTCTTATCCCAATTACTTGGGGTCGACGCAATATGTCATCTGTTTTGACATATTGCAAAAAGTTTCGGCAATGACTTTTATGACCGGCCGCCTGCCTGACGTCAACCCTCCTTGGGAATGTAATCTTTGACCCAAATGGTACCAGATGGAGTTGGTACAGGTCAATCTAGGGCTCTTAGTCGTCTTTTACGACACCCACGAGCAAAGCAAGGGTTGGTAGTATTCGAAGCCGCTACCACACAGCATATTGAGATATAGTGTCATATATCATATATTCATTTGTCGATAAAGCCTATAGACAATAATTTTAATCGTACACTACAAATAAATTTAAAAATACTACAAATAATAGATATAACGAAGAAGGTTGAAAATATAGTATTAGGACTAAAAAGTAACTCTATTATAATAAGGAATTTCTTAATTCACAAGTATTACTACAGGATATTTTTTTACTAAAATGAGAGCCTTATTCTATGGCTTACTCAATTACTTCATAGAGAATTGGCATGCCAAACAGGCAAAGTAAGCACATCAAAGTACTTACCTATTGAATCGTCTTATTTAGGTACTATTCATCCAAAAACATGACTGAACTCCTTACAAGGGACTAAGTGTATAATAAATAAATGAGGCAGAGTGATTATCTATATCCTTTTTTTTTTTTTGTGGGTGGGCCGCGGTCGGCGCGCCTCCGCACCACTCCGTCCGGGGCGACAGAGGGGCTTAAGCACGCAACTCCCGCTACCCACCCGAAAACCACCTCGCCTTCGTCATTGGGCCGACCACCGGAGCAGGTTTACTTGTCGTCAGTGGTCGGCCCGACGGAATATCCCCTACGTGGGGTACCCTCCCATCGACCGACGTCCCCCCCTCGGGGAGGACGTCGGTCTTTCCTCACGCGGTCGGCCTCTCGGCGGGTGATTATCTATATCTACACTACACTATAAAGAGGAAAGATTTGTTTGTTTGTATTGCATATGTTCCGAAACTACTAGACCGATTTCAAAAATTCTTTCATCTATGGAAAGCTATATATCAGAGAGTAACATAGGCTATATTTTATCCCAGTATTCCCACGGGATTGAGAACTACGCGGGTAAGGCGATTGAAATCGAAGCGAAGCGAGTTCGGTTTGCTAGTTGTATATAATTTTAGCTGAAAAATTCAATGTTTCACGTCATTATACTTAAATTAGTGAGTAAACATGCACTCTTGCCACTTGAACTTAAAAACCGTTTTCAATTTAAGTTTACATAAAAACTCAACAACGTGTTTATTAACCCTAGACTACTTTATATAATAAAATAAGAACTAACCTAGTTTAAAAAAAATATTAATTTGGCACAAATAACACATATTTCAAACTTATGTTCCCCGCAGATGTTATTTTCGCACTTTAGACATATAACCTTGGTCTTGCGATGTCGAAATTAACAGGTGAGTTTGCGTAATATGAACTGGCAGATATTACCTCTAATGGTTCGTCGTTTTCATCAGATTGTTCTGACTCTTCGACATCCAAATGGTCCTCAGTTTCACTGCCATCAGTTTCTCCTTCGTTATCACTATTAACACTATAATCGTTTAAATATCTAGCCAATTCTTCATTCATGGAGTATAAACCATCACTTGGACCTGAAAAAGACATTTTTAATCTAAAAACGTTTAAAATAAAAATGAAAACCATGCAATTATGCTGTCATGTTGGTGTATTGCTCACTTTCAAAAAGTTACACAAAGACTAATCATGAGTCATTTCGACGCTCATATACATCGTATTTACAAAATGGTGGCGCTTACCTACACAAAACTGTTGCTCTCGTAAACGTCTAACCAGCGACTGAGTTGGCATAAAGAATCAGGACGATCCACGGTTTTCTTAAAAAGAAATAACAAAAGGTATGCGCGGTGCGAGTCAAAATGACTCAGATTAGTATTCTAGGCTTAAGAGAACAAAATGAATTATAATGACAAATATAAAATAAATACTTAATGAGAATTTAATATAATAAATTATTGATTTACACCTCGTTAATTTTTCGCTTTTCAACACACTGTTTCTAGAAATTCCAATACACTGTAAATTCACATGAATGGTAGAAAATAAAACTACTTTGAAATGTAACGCGTTTCACATCCATAAAGCATTCATCAGCATTGTACACGTATTCAACAAACGCTGTATCAATGTTATATTCATACACAAAGTGGTTTGAGATTCACAAGTGAACTCCACATTTCTTCATGGGTAACATGTTGACGCAGAGTAAAATCGTGAAATGTATTTGAAGCGTTATTTTAGTACTAATTGATGTTCGTGATTATTTGAATGTATATTTCTTGTTTATTCAATACATCAGCTTATTAACAACTAATGTTGGCTACAGGCCTC
This sequence comes from Lymantria dispar, assembly GCA_032191425.1. Classification (NCBI taxonomy): domain Eukaryota; kingdom Metazoa; phylum Arthropoda; class Insecta; order Lepidoptera; family Erebidae; genus Lymantria; species Lymantria dispar. Next base: position 25,642,011 of record CM063441.1, read on the forward strand.
TATAATCATAATAGGGATAATCTTATAATCGAGGTTTTTGGCGGGAATCTGAAGTGTCATGTGGTGTTCTTGTATTATATTCAATATCTTAGTGTTTTAACGTGCTATGTTAAATAATCTTAATGGTATTTTATGTAATATATAGCGACAGAACTGCTGAGATGTAGTGAATATGATATAAAACTGCTATACATACCTTTGTATTTCCACCAAAATTCTCAGAAGATACCCTTAACAGTGGCCATTACACTGTTGAGGGCGACACTTTGACTTACTGACAGACCATTACTGACATGAAGAAACTGAGAACTTGAAAAGATAATTATAACTCGACACTGGCAAAAATGGCTCGTATTTGTAGCTGATTGCCAAGACCAAAAAGAAAAAGAATCTTATAATCGCTACACTTAGCATGTGGGTGTGTGCCTATTATTCTGCTATTTTCACGACCAAAGCGGAGTATATTTTAGCTAGAACCTACATTAGCACTCTAAAGGACTCTTAACAATTTATTTAATAAGGCGTAGCCGCGAGTGGGGACCTTTAATACACTCTTTCAGTTATCTACCCCAAAGGCCGGGTTGCCGAAGTTAAATACTCAATGTACCAGTGGTATATTTAAAATTGTGAGAGAGAACGCATGGCGGGCTATAATAGTACATAGCCATCTGCGATGGTCAGGCTTGTTGTAATCAGAACATCATAAACCATTAGCAAAAAGTTTAATATCAAGCAAAGGCTATTCCAATTCATCGTGATGTTCCTGTATCGCTCCAGTATAATTTTGTAAAGTTATTTATAGTGCTAGAATACGGATATCCGAATCAGAAAATAACACATCTAAGGCTAATGAACCGTGTCTATCTCCCCACATCTTTGATAAAAAATATTTAACGGTCCATTGTCAATACTTTTTATACAATACTTTAGTAGAACAATACACGTGTTTCATTTTTTAATATAATAATATTTCACTACTAGAGTTTGTAATATTATATGTGTCATGATTTTAATATGAAACCAAAACGAATAATTGCTTACATCATCCTAGTTTCACTGGGCCGGCCACATAGTGCATGAGGGAGATACGCATCCAGCAGTCTATGGGCTGGTTCGCTGCTTCCGCTCATCGCCCCGGATGAATCAGACAGTGCGCGAGAGGCGCCATGGTCAGCTGCCCAAAAAAAAGACGCTCACTCGTTAACTTTTCCGCCACCAGCATAATTTTCAAACTTTCTCTTATACTTAATAATTGAATTTCGGAAAAGTATCACCCCGTAATTTTATCCTTTATTTTGTCCCAAAATTTAAAGGAAACTACTGTCAAAGATTTCAGTTTTCGTGAGTCTATCTCAATCAACAAGCTTTTTCATATCTATAAATAATATAGGCGTCCAAATCCCACGGCCAAATAAGGGTTAGCACCATATAGCAATATTAAAAATATTTTCTTAAGAAGCCATCACACAGGAAATAAAATAATCACTAACTAATTTAGTATATCAGGCATGATAAATGAATTTTAAATTAAAAAAGAAACGTGTGGCACTCGGGGACTGCCGCGGTAAAGCTATTGCATAGCATTTTTTATAAACTTATGCAATTATAATTATTTATTTATTTTTTATTTATGCAGTTTTTTTTTCTTTGATATTAATTCAAGTTACACTTTTTGAGCGTGGTGACCGATAAGAAAACATTTTTTTTTTCTTTTATTGAATAAACCAGAAGTTAATATCTTTTACGCGTACAGCTATTCACCAGCAACTGCTATTCACTGTTGTACATAGGTACTGTCTCGATCCGTGCAAGCTTCGTATAGTCGTACCATATACAGTCGACTCACGTTAATTCCAACATGCGCTAATTCGAACCTTTCTATAACTCAAAGTTATCACGAGTTCCCTACAAAATCTCTTTATATTTCGAACTAAATCAATACATTTTTATGCACTGGGTAATTCGAACGAAAAGACCATTGCTATATAACAAAACGACGCGTTAATTCGAACTCATCGGCGTCCAACACTCGACAATTCAAAGTTGCAGAGAGACTTTCTTTGGTGGAAAGATTGTAAGAACATTTTGCGACAAGTTCAAACTTGTATCAACGTACACGAACCTTTGTTATTGTTATGATTAGTTTGACTATTTGACACACACTGCCGCACGAATTGGTTTGTTTAGTTACGTTTCAGTTACTGTTAGTCTTCGTAGAGGTGTCAGTTAAAGAAGTAAGATCCTCATTCGATATCTTACAAAGCTTCTGTCTACAAAACGAAAGTGATGAAAAAGCATTTCAGGCACTTTTCTTCTTAAAAAAAGTTATTGAGCAGTCTGAGCAGCAACAATGTGCTTTGAAGTAAACCAGTATAACAGAGTTCTTTCGAAAGTTTAATTAATTCACATTATGAATACGTACATCAATGTACCTCAAAACTATTGTAATTGAAGAATAGTAGTTAATAGATAATAATTGATCAACACTTAATAATTCGAAATTTTATTTATTTTCTCTCACAAATTACCACTCCCTTTCTTATCCGTGGGTGTTATAAAATAACGACTAAGGATAGAATATTCATATAACGTGCATATACAAGAGAAGAGAAACTCGAAATGAAATCCTTTACCACCACATCTGAATAGCGTGATATAGTAGCTCAATTCCCCTGCCACCGTGGAGGATGCCCAAGTCCAATAGTAAGATGTGAATGGGTTGAAATGATGTGAAAATAAATTACATTACTTGAGTCAAAAAAATACTATAACACTAATAATGTTAAATATTATAAGGCGCTTTTAAATATTTTATGTGTACAAAAAACTTTTTCCTGATGGAAAATGCAAACAATCACCGAGGAAACGTTAATAATTCTAGCTGTAATAAGTAGCCATTAACATTGCATATTATAACTTATTCAACGGAGCAGGGTTTGCTTATTCTGCGCCAAGCTAGAGACTGCTAAATAAAGAAATTATGCAGGTTTTGAAACTTATTTATTGTTCTACCTATGTATTTGGGCTTGTATAAATTATTTATTCAATACTAGCTTTTGCCCGCGACTTCGTCCGCGTAGAAATCATATATGGCAGGGGCAATCACAGATAACTATGTAGTGTGTTCAGGGTTCTACACGCCAGCCATGTTGCTCTGGATGGCAAGCTAGTGTAGAGAATCTTGATTGCCCGCATCAGCCAGAACGTTAGCGAGGTTGTCTCGATCAGACCAACTCTTTCTGGTAGAAGATTGCAGCCTTTCTATGTTTGTGGCTCGTTGTCATTAACTCGCTCACTGGTGGAGAGGTGCTGTTGGCGGTGTATTTAGATGTCATCAAGTCATTTAATAGTTTGCCAATCTGGTATATAAGGGAGGTGCTATTATCAGGGGGTGCTTCTATACTTAAGCGGCTGATTCCAGATTATTTGAAGTGGCGAAGTGGTCTCTGCGTGAAGCGCGCAGAGGACTTTGAGCTAACGCCTATTTTGTTCTGCTCCCAGCTGAGGTAGTTCATGCGGGTGACAGTATGGTTTATTAGCTAAGATTGGACTCACTTCGGGCCGAGCTTAATTTAAATAAGCGATACATTTGGCCATAATTAGTATCTACATGATGATTCAATGAGTAACTCTATATAAAACGAATTATTTGCTGTTTCATAGACCTTGTAACTATACACCCATCAGCACAGCAATCACTGTTAATTCGGTTGTACTTAATCGAAGATCAGATAAAATATTTGGGCTTAGTACTCGACGGGCGACGGTGCTTTCAGGAGCATATTTATCAAATTACTCCCCGGCTCGTTGAGCGGTGTTACATGTTGACGGCTGTATGCGAGGCTGGTTTGATCAATGGCCCTGTACGGTGCATCTGTGTGGATGAGTTCTGAACACTTGTCTTAAAATTTTCTTCTGGCATTCGTAGAAAGGCATGGTGCTTATGCTACACACAGATACCGTACCATGTCGACCGAGGCAGCGTGCGCTTTGGGCGGAACCCTCCCGTGACTCTTATATGTGGAAATACACGGAGCCCTCCCACAATCGTGGTTCCAGCTAAGATACAGCAGGCATACTTTTGAGATCTTTTTTTTATTAAATAGTGTTAGGACCACACTGTTGACAGTTGTGTGTCTACAGCCGCGGGTAGGTCCGTCCGGGGGGATCACCATCATTTGTTGTCCGGCGTTGAAATTTAATCCGTGACACTGATATGGTAAGTTGCTATCTTAACCACTATGCTATCAGTGCAGTTAATTAATCATTGAGGTTGTATGAATTTATTACTTGTGTATGAGAGTGAATAATATCAAAGCAATTCCTTCCCTATTTTACATACTTAAAAAAGAATATATCCTCCTAGGGCTGGATTTTCAGAATAGTTTCCATTTATAATTAATCTTTTTATATCGATTTCCAATTAAGTAGGTTGTGTACTGAGCTATATAAGTTACTATAGTTTTTTACCTATCCCACGGGAACTCTTTAATTTTCCGGGATTAAAAATATCCTAAATGTTGACCGGGGATGTAAGGTACCACCATGCAAAATTTCATTTAAATCGGTCCAATAACTGCCGAGATTAGCCCGTACAAACAGATAAACAGACAAACAGAGAAACAAAAAAATTTAAAACAATCTGGATGTGTTCTATTTCACTTCTAACACCCCCCTGACTCGGTTTTTAGCGTTTTTTTCAATGTACAGAATTTCGCCCTCTACAGTTTTATTATATGTGTAGATTATAATTATTTAATTTGAACAATCACGTTATTTCACGACATTAGTAATAATATATTAATAAGATTACATTTGTTCATTATTCAACTCATATACGTCCCACTGTTGGCCAATTATACCACGTTATTCAGAGTTGTTAGTATAGGGTTTTAGTTCCAGTTTTTCTTCTCTTGCATAACTGTTATACGTATATGTAATGCCGTAGTCGTCTTTTACGCCACCCATGATCAAGAGAGGGAGCGGTGAATTGTATTCTTACTCTGTCACCACACGTAAATAATATCTTTATATATAAATTTCTTATGTACGTGTGTATGTCACTGAACTCCTCCTAAACGGCTGGACCGATGTTGCTGAAATTTTTTGTATGCGTTCAAGGGGATTCGATAATGGTTTAGATTTACAATTCGACTGGGTAGGTGGCGCTGCTGTGCCATTTATTTTATTTGATGAAAACAACGTCTGTTCGATCAGCTAGTCTATAATAAATCGTTCACCATTCCTGTTGTCTAAGCGATTAAATTAAAACGACGACTGCGCAGGATGCTTCACGGTTATATTTTGTCCGAATACTCAAATTTATGAATTCTGTTCTGCTTCTTTCGTAAGCCTTTTTTAGAAACAGGCCATCTAGTTCAATAAGATTTTTTTAAGCTTTAATTCATGTTTTTAATATCAACGTCTTCAAAAAAACAACCTCTTCTGATTTGGACTAATAATACAGATAATCTATTTTATACATATTCTACATGGTATGCAAATTGGAGTACGCCAGGTCATTGCTGAGCATGTAACTACTAGATAAGATAAATTAACAGAAGAAATACAGTACCAATGGTCCACTTAAAAAGTATAAATAGTTCATACGTCCGCTCGTGGGTCCTCATACCGTCCAATTCTTACTCTACTACTACTGAATTTACAGAGGAAATACAGTGCTAATAGACCACTTAAAAAGTATAAATAGTTCATACATCCACCCGTGGGCCCTCATACCGTCCAATTCTTACTCTATTACTACTGAATTAACAGAGGAAATACAGTACCAATGGTCCACTTATAAAGTATAAATAGTTCATACGTCCGCTCGTGGACCCTCATACCGTCCAATTCTTACTCCGCAAGATTAGACACATATACCATAGGCCGCCAGCAAAAAGAGTAGTCATAGTCTAATTTATTTACACCGTAATTGTGAAAAGGTTATAAATAAGTTACCTGAAGCATCTTTTTGTATGGGTAGCCCCATCCATGTTCAGAGTTCATTACACGCACCGTCCGATCCATCCATGGTGACGAAAGAGCGCTGCGCGGCTCCATAATCACTGTATTCCTTCTCCTTGAGTTACCTGAAGCCTAAAATACCAAATTCTCACAATTACGTAAGAACTACCTTGTTCATCAGGTATCGTAATTATGTTTCTGCAATCCGTTCTAGTATTCGTAATCAAACCTGCAATTAAGTATTTGTTTGATGATTGTTGATATTATTTGCTTTGTGAGATTAGCTTACTTTTTGACTTTTTACCTTTAGATTAGATTTGCTTTTTGACTTTTTTAGATTTTGAGTAATTCAAAGTTTGACCTATTACTCGGACTCTCTTGACTATTAAGTCAAGAGAGTCAGAGTAATAGGTCAAACTTTGAAACTATGTCTAGCTTATGATAATAGGCTCATCTTATGAGACGTTAAAGACTGTGTATCTGTGTATATATATATATATATATATATATGCCTATGTTACCCGCTGTTAACGTAGCTTTTCATTGGTGACAGAATTTTAAAAATTGGTTAACATCCCCCGATTCACTCGCGGAGTTCTCGTTCCCGGGCAAATACCGCGATGAAAATGCCCTTTATATGTTATTCACTGATAATGTAGCTTTTCATTCGTGAATTAATTTTTAAATCTATTAAATTCCCGCGATTTCATTGTGGCCGATCCCGTAGGCATATCGGGATAAAAATAGCTTAAATATGTTAATCGCTTAAAAATAGCTGTCCATTAGTGAAATAATTTTAAAATCACTAAATTCTCACAGTTGCTCCAACCAATTGTGTGAGCATAAATAAAACCTATTATTTTGATAGACAAACAGACGCTTCAAATTTATTTATTTGTAGAGATCGAAAATTGGAATAATATCTAGATTGTAACTTACTGTCTGGTAGCTGCTAGAAATATTACCACGCCTTCATTATTCGTGGGTGTCGCAAAATACTACTAAGACAAAGATTTACATCGACCTGGATCAATTGGTGATGCCGTCTGGCCAACATTATCCTCCGCCAGGCAGCCGATCATAAAATGTTGCTAGAACCTTTGCAATATATCTACGATGGCAGAAGAGTAACTACATATTGCGTCGACCCAAAGTAATTAGGATAAGAGCAAAGTAGATGTTATATAGATAGAAGATAATGACGTTATATATGCTGGGTGTCTTGGACTATATGTGTTTCACCCCTTTGGGGCTGCCCAAAATTATTTCTTAGTGGGCGCTTACCCCAAAAAACAGATAAAATTTCACATTCCTAGGCCCGGTATCTTTGGCTATTATACACTTTTCACCCTCTTAGGGATTCTATTTGCAAAAAAAATTTATTAGGGCTCGCTTATCCCAAAACAGAACTTTCACGTCCCTAGGATCATTATTTTAGGTTATACACCTTTCATCCCCTTAGGGGTGAGATTGCCAAAAATTCTTTCATCGCGCGTGGTAAGCGAGCACTAAGAAAAAACCTTGGCGTAACTCCAGAAAGTCGACCGTGGACTAAAACGATCGTTCCCAGGCTCAGTGATTTCGTTTATTCGCTTTTCACCCCCTTAGGGGTAAAATTGCCAAAAACTTTTTTTTAGTGAGCACTTGCCTCAAGGAAGACTACTTCATACAAAATTTCACGTTTCTAGGTCTAACGATTTCGGCTATACATTTTTCACCCCCTTAGAGGTTGAATTTACCGTGTACCCCAAGAAATACGACGGTGTAAAAAAAAATTAAGTTTCCAGACCCAGTGGTTTCGGCTGTATGCTTTTTGGTGTTTTAGGGGTTGTATTTCATCGCCATGTAAGTGAAATTTCCAAAACGCTAGAATGAATATTTATTTACTTATTATCAAGTGCCTAAATACAAAGATTCATGTTTCTATCATCGAAAATGACGAAGTTCTATACAAAATATTATCCCCTATTTCAATCCCTTATACTAATTTTTTCGCGATAAAAAGTAGTCTATGTCCTTTCACAGGCTTTAGTCCATTTCTGTACCAAATTTCATTAAAATCGGTTCAGTGGTTTAGACGTGAAAGCGTAACAGACAGACAGAGTTACTTTCGCATTTATAATATTAATAAGGAAGTAAGGATAGTAAGGAAGTAAGGATTTTAATTTCCTTATTTATAAAATTTACTTATATATATTTTAAACTTGAGTATACCATTAACGCGAACACGCCGAGCGCGTATGGGTATAAAGTATAAACCTGCGAGTTACTCTTGCTATTCAATAGTCTCTAGATACCCTACCTATGATGATGTTCTATGCTTCGTAATTCAAGTAAATCAATTTGAACTACAACTAAACTAATATAAACTTAAGAAAATGTAAGAAATTAATGAGTTCTGTCCAAAATTTATTTATTACACGTATAATACCTATTCTTAGCTAAATTTAAAACACCATTTCTTATTTTTCTCCTGTTTATAAATATGCCTTCTATTAATAAATATAATTTTTTAATTGTAATTGTCAAATTATTCATATAAAGCCAATAACTTTTGTTCTATTGAATTACAATATTTTACTTGGCTAGTGTTAACATGCAAATCAAATGTTTAGAACGAAAGAAACGTATATATCGTACCTTTCTTTCCTCAACAATAACTTGCATAGAAAAACATAAACTTGCACATTAATAATATAAGTTGATTAGCTAAATATAAAATAACTAAAATCTGAATACTAGTTTTTATCTTAAATCTTTTATCAGTGAAGTCGACAACTATATCATAATTATGATGCTGAACGTGGCTGCTTTTCACACTTATGTTTTTATCGGAATAACTATCTACACCAACAAAATTTCAGATAGTTTTCAAATGAATATAGTAAACAATTTAATTGATTAAAGCACTACACTTGGTTGAAGCTTGAAATGCAGACGTGTATAATTAAGACCGTCTCGGTTAGAGACCTTTTGAATCACAATGAGTTCGAAGCTTGAAGGCTCCACGCAAAAGCGTGAACGGAACTAATGGCATGAATGTAATCCGCGCAAGACGTTCATTCATGTGATAACTGGTAAAATTCTGAACAATGATATAGGAACTATATAACAGAAGCAATATTTTCAAATTGTTATTTGAATGTGTTGATTTTGACTGATATTTTAGATGAACTTTTAATAGAAAAAAGACACGTAAAAGTTTTGTAATAAAAGTTATTCCTATTTTCTTGCAGCAACCTTTTCAAACCTATTTTAGCGATGATAACATTTTATTTTGTGTAAAATGAACCAATTTGTTTCTAAATGGTTGTATTTTCGTCTCCTAAAATTTACTATGCAAGGCTATTTAGTAACATGTAAGACATATTTAAAACCTAAATAATGGTAAGCGTTTAACAGTAGTATTTTGGTATGAAATGAATAATATAAAATATTGTAATCACACATCCTTTCATCCATTAACCTATCAAATATTATATTGAAGTTTTAAAATAAAACCGATTGAACGATCTTTTAGCTAGCTTTTAGCAATCTTTTAGTCGGTTTGATTTTCCATTTTTTTCAAAAGTTCACATCCGTCCATACGTCAGCCATTTGACGTTCACTGTAAGTCAGTAAGTCATGGAGTAGTACTATATATTGGAAACTGTAAGTCAAAGTCTACATGGGGGATAATGCAGTAACGTCTAAAACAGCCAGCATTTCCAACGTTTACAGGCAAATAGAGGTTATGACACTTTGTACTCCTACCTACTGATTAAACCCTTAACCCTAATAATTTTATCCAAGATTGTTCCTCTTTTTCATAACATGACTCACAAACTTTATCCCTTTTTTTTGGGGTGGGTTGCGGTCGGCGCACTCCTCGCACCACTCCATCCGGGGCAACAGAGGGGCGTAAGCACGCACTCCCGAAACCCACCCGCAATGCACGTCGTCTTCGTCGTTGGGCCGACCACCGGAACAGGGTGACTTGACATCAGTGGTCGGCCCGATGGAATACCCCCTAATTGGGGTACCCTCCCATCGACCGACGTCCCCCCCCTCGGGGAGGACGTCGGTCTTTCCTCACGCGGTTGGCCTCTCGGCGGGTGACGAACTAATTCCCCGGTCACGTCACCCGCGGCCTTGGCTAGGGCGGCATGAGGCGCAGGTATTCGCGCCTACGCCGCTCTAGTCGCCGGCGGCGGATCGCCTCATCGTGGCTGCACTCCTCGCGCAAGCGATCCGCCGTCTCCTTCCGCGAAACTACTGCCTCGCAGAAGGCTGCGACCGCGTCCCAGACGCTGTCGAGCATCGCCCTGGCGATGGTCGGCAGCGTCAGGTCGGCAGCGATGATTGCAACGAGTTCACGACGCTGCTCTGCCCAAGCGACACAAATTTCGAGCGTATGCTGCGCCGTGTCCTCGTCACAATCGCAGTGGTAACAGGAGGTGTACTCTCCCTCCTAACGACCTTGTGCAGGTATTTGGCGAAGCATCCATGCCCCGTCAACAGCTGCACCAGTCGGAAGGAGAGCACCCCGTGCCGCCGTTTGAACCGCTGCATCAGCACCGGCCGCAAGGCCTCCATGATCCGCACCCCGAACCGAGGCCTCTTCAGCCGGACTGCCCAAAGGGCAATGACGTCTCGGCAACAAACTTTATCCATGAAGATTCATCTGTTTCACGTACCGATTGTATTTAATTTTAAGTTATATGCAGGATGGCTATTACACTTTTTTTTTCTTAGTGGCCTATCCTTTAAACTAATTTTGCGCGGACGACTGGGCAAAATTAGTTTAAAGGATAGGCCACTAACAGCAACCCTTGGAACCTACCATGTGACCGCTCTTTAGCTTTCAAACAGCCTACTATGTAGTATCATTTATGACATCAATGATCCACCAGGTGAATAGAAATCCAACTTAGTAGAGTGGAAAAGATACGAATTCTTTGATAAAACTTACCAGTAAAAGATACACCGCTCACGGTCATTCAATTTCTGGTCATGTAAGTAAGTAGACATATACAAAGTACAAAGCAACTAAACTGCATTTTGTAGTATTTTGTCAAAGTAAACTTCAAAAGACTTGACTTCCACGTTAATCTTTAGATCAGTTTCACAAACTCTTGAAGAAAATGGAAGGATAAGGAATTAAATATATTTCAGTCTAACTTTAACCTGTTCGCTTCGCTAGGTTGATTTAAATTGAATTATAATAATTATTATTATTTCCGTGTGATGACGCAGTAAGTATACAATTCACCAATCTCTCTCTTGCCCGTGTGTTTCGTAAAAGTTGACTAAAGGACACAATCTTTATACATATTTTACCCCAGTAAAAGCCACTGACAGAGGATGTGCATGTGTTTAAAAGTGCAAATGTTACTTTGAGACTCAAAAAAGCTACAACAGCAGCTATAGAAAAAATGATCACGTCATTAAACCCACAAAAAGCACCAGGAATTGATAAAATTAGAGCAACCGACATACAGAAAATTTGTAAAAATATTGCCCCTGTAATAACCAAATTCATCAATGCCACTTTAGCAGCTGGAATATACCCCAATGAGCTAAAGACAGGATTAATAAGACCTATTCCTAAAAAAGGGAGTCGACAGATATACGCAAACTCAGTACCGGTTTTAGCACAACCAGCGCCCTGGGCGAGATTTCTATGGCGCCCCCTACTACAATTCAATTTCATATGGCAATGTATATAATAAAAACACCATTTATTTAAAAAAATTACCATGTATTAAAAACAAACCATTTATTTAGTTTTACTAATAAAATTTTACTTTTTTCGCCTTTCTATCGGCGTAATTTTTGACGAGGTTCTCAAAATCTTTTCAACAATTACATTCTCGATTGACAAGGTTGCTAAGTTCGTCAATAGATTGCGATATTGTTGATCGCCAATTTTTAAAAAAGTTTTTAAATTCTTTTTCTGCTTTCCATTTGCCATATTTCGATCCAGATTTTTTAATAAGATTGTAAGTAAAAAATATTATAGTATAGTATAATTCTTCCGTGTGGTGATGGAGAAAAAATACAATTCACCACCCCCTATCTTGCCCATGGATGTCGTAAAAGACGACTAAGGGATACAAAATACATATAATATTTATGAAAGAGAAGGAACACTCGAAACAAAAGCCAACACGGCTGACCAGCGTGTTACAGTAGGTCAATTTCCCTCTCATAGTAGAGGAGGCCCGAGCCTTACAGTGGCACGTGTATGGTCTGAGATGATGATGATAGTATAATTAGTTCCACGTAATATCAACCCCAAAACGGATAGACACACAAACAAATGTTATAGAGATCGATAGACAAATAGCGGAGATTGAAAAAAAAATAGTAGTTGAGAACGTGTATCGTACTTATAGTTATAAATAAATAGTTAAAACTAGCAACCCGCCCTCGCTTCGCTTCGGCTTCAGTCGTCTTCCCTGCGTAGTTCCCGTTCCCGTGGGAATACCGGGATAAAATATAGCCTAGTTTACGCCCTGATATTATAGCTTTCCATTGGTGAAAGAATTTTTGAAATCGGTCCAGCCGTTTTGAAGATTACCCGGAACAAACAGACAGACAGACAGACAAAATTTTTTTAATCTGTATTTTAGGCATAGGTGTTGTACAAATAACCCTGTGAGCATGAAAAAAGCCTATTATTTTGACATTACAAACGTCTGTTTGTTGGAGTTGGAGAGTTAAATTGGAGTGTCTACTCCAATTTTATTTATTGGTATAGATAAGTCGGTACTTCATCATCACCATCATCGCAGCTCACATACGTTCCACTGTTGGACTCGAGCCTCATTCACAATGAGAGGGAATTTGACCTACCATGCTGGTCAGACATGTTGGTATAGGGTTTTATTTCTAGTTTTCGTTCTCTTGCACAGTACATATTATCTCTTAGTCGTCTTTTACGACATCCACGGCAAAGATAGGGAGTGGTGATTGTATTCTTACTCCGGAGATGCTCGGCAGCGTCAGGAACTGGAATGCAGTCGCTGCCTTCTGCGAAGCAATCATCTCTCCGAAAGAGGCCCTCCATAACGACGCAGTCCACTACCGGCGACTGGGGCGGCGCCGGCCGAGGCCGCGGGTGACGTGACCGGAGATTATTCTGTCACCCGTAGAGAGGCTGACCGCGCGACGGCGACCCACGTTCCTGAGGGGGTACGTCGAGAGGAGAGGATCCTCTGCGACTGGGGTATTCTGACGGGCTGACCACTGACGACAAGGAACTCAGCACCGGTGGGCGGTCCAACAACGAAGGCGACGTGCTTATGGGGCCGCGCACCGCCTCATTGTCGCCTCGGACGGAGCCGGGCAGCGGGAGCGCTGACCATGCCCCACCCTAAAATAAAAAAGGCTTGAAATTATTTGTTTGCTTGCATTTATTTGTTACTAGCTTATGCCCGTAACTTCGTTCACCTGGAACAGTTACTTTGGGTTAATGCTAACTTTAATCCGTGACTTTGTTTACGCAGAAGGGGAAAATATTTTTAAATAATACAATTCTGTCACACATGATTTTTGCGAAACCTATTCGTTTATGTAGTGTACGCAGCGGAAGCTCGCAGAAGGAAAATTGCCGATTCTGAAACATTTTTCATTATTGCACCGCTCCTATTGGTCTTAGCGTGATATATGGTCCATCAATGATAATAGGTCTTTACCTATGTAATTGCCATTCTGCAGTACTGGCCATTTCAAATCAAAATAATTTTTGTTTGGCTAAGAATTCTAATTTCAAATTAATTTTATTTTAAAACATGGAATTCATTTTCCAAAAATAGTCATTTGTTTATTGATTAGTGTTACGTTTTCATCCCATTTCAATCTTTTTCGTCATCATGGATACGTTAAAAATTCGAGTAATTATGGAATATGAGTATCGTCATGGCAGCAACGCGGCACAAGCGGCACGCAACATCAATGACGTTTACGGAGCTAACACTAAAAACCAATGCACCGCCTGTTATTGGTTTGCTCGCTTCCGTTCTGGAAATTTCGACCTGAAAAATGAACCTCGCAGTCGTCCGAATACTTTGGTCGACAATGACGAATTAAAGGCGATTGTGGAAGCCGATGATACACAATCTACGGCTGAATTAGCAGCAGCTTTCGACGTTAGCGTCAAAACAATATTACTCCATTTGCGTCAAATTGGCAAGGTAAGAAAGCTTGACAAATGGGTGCCCCACGAACTCAATGATCGCCAGCGCGAAGTACGCGTCGAGACATGCCTTGCATTGCTCAACAGACACACAAATGAAAGAATTTTGAAACGCATTGTTACTTACGATAAAAAATGGATTCAGTTTGATAACCGCAAGCGCTCAGCAAGTTGGTTGGATCCTGGTTCAGCACCTAAACAATGCCCTAAATGAAAACTTACCCCTAGAAAAGTGATGGTCACTGTTTGGTGGTCTAGCGCCGGTGTGATTGATCACAACTTCTTACCAAACGGGGTGAGCATTACTGCAGATGTGTACTGTGAAGAACTGAACACAATGATGGATAAGCTGGCACATCTCCAACCAGCATTGGTCAATCGCTCGTCTTCGCTGCTCCTGCACGACAATGCGTGACCTCATACTGCACAACAGACGGCCTCCAAGTTGCAAGAACAAGCGAATGACAGAAAGCTTCCAAACCTGGAAGCTATGTGTTATCCGCCATACTCACCAGACCTTGCGCCTACAGACTACTTCTTTTTTCAGAATTTGGATAACTTTTTGGCGGGAAAGAAATTCAATACCCGAGAGGCAGTACAAAATGCCTTTAAAGAATTTGTTGCCTCCCGTCCAGCTGATTTCTTCAAGAAAGTAATCAATAAACTGCCGCTGCGTTGGCAAAGATGCATTGATTGCATGGGTGATTACTTCGATTAATACAAATAAAAAATACACGAAAAAAAATCAATTAATTTTTTTCATACATAACGGCAATTTCATAGGTAAAGACCTAATATATAGCCTTCCTCGATAAATAGCACTGAAAAAAATTTTTGAATCGGACCAGGATGGTCCGGATCACCATGAACTCATGAGCTTGGCGCGTTCAAACAAACTCTTCCGCTTTATATATTAGAAAAAAAATTAGATACAATAATTGGAATAACTGTTTTAAGTGCGTTCACTTATGAAAAAATCAGAACGAGGCAAATAAAATGTAAAAAAGGGATAGATAATGTATTTCTCTATGGTCAGTGATTCCCGAGAAAATAAACTGCCTGCAGTGCTCCAATCAAACGGATTGAACACTGCATTCCGTTCTAGTGTTACCAAAATTACAATTTTCCATAAATTTAGGGAATTTACCAGTAAGTAGACTCAGTGAGCAAGGGGACATACCTTCCGCGCCTCTCTATGTCCGGCGCCCTGGGCATACTATAGACCAATATCAATACTTTCCACTATTAATAAAATTGTAGAAAAGCACATCTCGAAACAAATATATGAATTTTATAGTGCGAATAACGTCATTAGTACAAAACAATTTGGCTTTTAACCTCGAAAAAGTACTACACAATTACTTTCATCATTTATTGATGCTATTTATGATCACCTTAACATTAAAAAACACATCTTAATAGTATTTGTGGATTATAGCAGGGCTTTTGACACACTTAGACATGACCTATTACTAGAAAAGCTGGAAGCATGTGGCATTAGAGGTCCACTCCTAACATGGTGTTAAAACTATCTTAATAGTAGATCATACTGCATTAAGGTGGGTGATGCTGATAGTGGTATGATACAGGTCACAGAAGGTACGGCAGAAGGTACGGCACAAGGCTCGGTTCTTGGACCACTGCACTATATTACCTATGTCAACGAATTGGCACATGTAATAAAAAATAGCGATATGTACCAATTCACGGATGACACATGTCTAATAGCTGCCGATAACAATATATCCTTAGCTCTAAAACGTTTACAAACAGACTTCACGTTACTAAACAAATGGTCACATGATGCGGGACTAGTACTCAACGCCAGCAAAACAAAAATGATGTACATAAGCACTAGTCAGAACAGAAAACCGCAGCAACTTAGGCTCCTTGCTCATAATCACAGTTGTCTCCATCTAAATAACGTATCACAATGTAATTGTAAATCTATAGATGTGGTATCTGAACATATGTACTTAGGTCTTATCATAGACAGCCGCATGAAATGGTCAAGTCATATAAATTATGTATGTGACAAATTGCGCGCTATCCTTGCTAGACTCACGCTTGTCAGAAACAAAATACCCTATGACATCCGACTTCTACTCTACAAAGCTCTAGGTGTATCGGTAATATCTTATGGACATAGTAGCTACGGTCGCACTTATAAAACTCACCTTAATCTAATATTTCACATTCAAATCCAAATATTAAACCAAATTGTACCGCTAAAGATAAAAAAACAATATCAGTCAGACTATGCGCAACTTTTCTCTCACTGTAAACTCATTCCGATACATGAAAAAGTAAAACTAGCACCACTACTTTCTGAAAATTATTTTAATGACTGTCTTAAGAAATACAACACTAAACCTAATATGACACGTAATACTTTTACAAAACTAATAATACCCACATTTAAAAACTTTTTTGGTCAAATGTCTCTTAGTCACATCATACCGGTACTAATCAATAAATTACCACCGGAATTTAAAAAAACAGTTACACCAAAAAACTTAACTCATAAATTAAAAAAACATTACATTGAAGAAATAACACTCACTAATCAACATATATTTAATAAATATAAAAGGAAACATGCTGTATCTGTGTCACATTCATATTAATATGTAATAACTTGAGGGTATATCTATGAAGATGTGCGGGCTCACTGCTTGCCGCCGTTATGTATAAGTATTCTTGTAAATGTTGTCGACGTTTCCTAGGTATACAGATAAATCTAAACTGGTTTTTGGCTACACCTTTAAATAGAATTTAAGCACTTGATATACTAATATTTATAAATAAATAAATAAAATATATTTCTTTTTATATTTCTTTCGTATTTGAGGGGATTTGAGAATGGTTTAGATTCACAATTGGACCTGGTAGGTGGCGCTTCTGTCGATTTCAAGATTTTTATTTTATTTAAACAGAACCACGTCTGTTGGGTTAGCTAGTTTATTTATAATTTAATATTAGGAATAATATTCTTATTTTAAACAAATTATCATCAAGATATGTATATATAAGAAAATATGTATCTAGATAAGTATCTGCATATCTAGGTGGAAAAGAAAAGATCTCCTTTTTAGTGGTATAATTTAAAAAGAAAACATGGAAAATGATATTGTATAAAATTATGAATTTTTCTATACCTCATATTTAAGTGCAGATTCTTTTTTCTGATGCCGAACATTAAACTGACTTTTACTGGACGCAAATGTAATTTATCAATTTTATACAACACCCATTTATTATATAGAAGATAATATCACCAATTTCAAAACTATATTGCGCTACGAAAATTTTAGTAAACATTGGCAGTGGTCGAAACATTGCTGTAATAGTTGTTGGAAATGCAGACGAGTATAATTAAGTCTGTCTCGATCGCAGGCTGTTCGAATCACAATGAGTCCGTGGTTGGAAGGTTGCACACAAAGACTTGAATGGAACTAATGGCACGTGCATAATCTGCGTAAGGCTCTTCATTCATGAACAACGGGTAAATTTTTAATCTATTCATGAAGAATCTTTAAATGATACTTTTAGTTGTGATTATATTATTAACTAGCAACCCGTTATAGGTTATAGTCGTTTTACCCGCGTAGTTCCCGTTCCCGTGGGAATACCGGGATAAAATATAGCCTAGTTTACGCCCTGATATTATAGCTTTCCATTGGTGTAAGAATTTTTGAAATCGGTCCAGCCGTTTTGAAGATTACCCGGAACAAACAGACAGAGAGACAGACAGACAAAAATTTTTTAATTGCTATTTTAGGCATAGGTGTCGTGCAAATAACCCTGTGAGCATGAAAAAAGCCTATTATTTTTACATTACAAACAGACACTCCAATTTTATTTATTGGTATAGAAGATGAACGGATGTTTGCCCTATGAGTAAACAGGTTAAAAATAGGTACAATATGTCAGCTCCTCTTTCCGCAGGAGCCATAAAAATCAGGTAAGGTAGGACCAAGAAACAGCACAGTAATTCCCTTCTCAGAAATTTATAACACTAACTGCAATTGGCAACCCGATTGCTAAGGGTAGGTATTGACTACGGAATATCATATCCCGCTTTATGGGTAAGTCTATGCCAACAGTGGGCGTGACGAAACGATTAAAAAAAAGTTAGAAATTTTAGCACATTGTTTAAAAATTAAATCCATAACGTACTTAATTTTGTCGGAACGTTGGAACAACTTAGGTTAAGACTTATTTCTTGTTACTTTTCTGTGTGAGAGAAAAGAAATTAACATTATTATTATATATGTATCTCCTATATTCACGGGTACCTTCCAAGGGAAGATACCCGGTCCTTTGGTAGGCTTACATGGCGATATGGATCCAACACACAGAGGCCTTTGGAGAAATTTAATCTAAATATGGGATGGGACATCTACCGATGACCCTCCACGTTTGCACATAACACTCGTGGACTGCCAACGGTAGGTGTAAAACTATTGTGTGATGATGGTATCTAATGTCTGTTTATGGGGTTGGAGGTTTGATGGAATGGTTAAACTGAAAACTATTGATTTAAAAACTGTCGTCTGCCTTCAATACCTTTATCGTCTTAAACTGTGGCAGACAGTGACTCGCCAACTCAGTAAATGGACCCCCTAAACAGCACCACAGACGCGCGGGCCATATGGGCAACTTCAACATTGATGCAAGTGGCTTGGGGTGTCGAGCGGTGCGGCGCTGGTTTCATCATTGCAAGTCCCTGATAAATGGAGACCCGCAGTGGTTTCCCCAATAAATATTTATTATTATTGCTCGTTGGATACGGGAGGCAAAGGACTGCACTTTGTAGTGAAACACAAGAAAGGCCATCGTCCAAAAGTGAATGACGATGGGTTGAACGATAATAATGATGAATGTTCTTATTATAAGTACTTATACTATTAACTAAACTATATAATAATAGCAATTGTCACAGTTTATACACGTCCCATTGTCGGGCTCTAACCTCCTCCTCAACAGGAGGGAAATTGACTATTATTGACTACTATACCATGATGGATAGACATCTGGGTATAGGGTTTCATTCCAAGTTTTCTTTGTCTTGCACAGATGTTATATGAATATTATATCCCTTAGTCATCTTATAGGACACTAGCCGACCCGGCGAACTCCGTATCGCCTTTGTTTTTGTTTTTTTTTGTAAACTATGGTCTAGACACACCCCGCCATGACGGTCCGGGGCGACTGATGAGTAGGGATGTGAAAAATAATCGATTATCAAGAAAATTAAAATCGATTTAAAAGAAATCGTTTTTTTATATTAAAACTAATCGATTATTTGTCTGAAAACAAAGGTTTATAACCAGTGTGTGTTACCAGCGATGACTTACGGCACTGAAACGTGGTCTCTAAATGTCGGCCTCATAAAAAAAGCTCAAAGTTGCTCAGCGTGCTATGGAGAGGGCTATGCTCGGTATTTCTCTACGTGATAAAATCCGGAACACGGAAATCCGTAGAAGAACGGGTGTAACCGACATAGCCCGCAGAATTAGCACGTTGAAATGGCAATGGGCAGGCCACATCGCTCGTCGAACCGATAACCGTTGGGGAAGAAAGGTTCTTGAGTGGCGACCACGAATCGGACGGCGCAGCGTAGGACGACCCCGCACTAGGTGGACTGACGACATTCTCAAAGTCGCAGGGAACCGTTGGATGCAAGTGGCGCAGGACCGTTCCGAGTGGCATTCTCGTAGGGAGGCCTATGTCCAGCAGTGGACGTCCGTAGGCTGATGGATGGATGGATGGAATAGATTATTTTAGTATTTCCTTTTTTTTTTAAATTTAAAGTTTTCTAATATATAGAAAATAAATATTACTGTCAGATTTCCTTAAAAAAAGGTCACCACAATTCTGCCAGGAAAAGTGCTCCATCGAATGTCAGTGTTTCATACTGTATAATTAGAAAGTAAATATCACTCTCAGATTTCCTACAAAAAAGGTCATCACAATCCTGTCGGAAGAAAAACTTTAAAAAAAGAACTACAAATAGTAAAAAAAATGATTATAAACATTAATTATAAATATTTCATCGATTTTTTGCAAAATGATTTATTTTAAAGAAAGAAAAATCGCTTATTTATTAATCGATCCCCTCCAAGTCACATCCCTACTGATGAGCAGCGCGCGATCCCATAACACACCTTATTGGCGATGGGGAGAGCATCGCCATTGGGCCGACCATCAGTGCGTGACGGACCTTGACATCCGTGGCCGGCCCGGCGATTTATCCTTTCGGGTACCGTCCCCTTTGACGCCCCGGCAACATTGCAGTGTTGCCGAATATGTAAGATACCAATGTCAATCAATTGTTTTGCCTTTCCGGAAGCGATACCTCTCCGCTAACACTTGAACGTTACTGTATAGTATTAAAGTTCAAATTCACTTTTAAGTATTATTACGATCGTTTGTATGGGAGTATAGAAAGGTGTTGCTTTTAGACCTTTTTAGGCAGTTTTTGATTTTTTTCTGCATAAGAACCATCCTTATACTTGAAGGAATATTCTAAAAAGAAGAATTAGCGAAATCGGACCAGCCATTCTGCAGTTATGCGCGTACATACATTTCGCAGATCCATTTATATATATATATATATATATATATATAAGATTAATAACATTTTCAGATTTCCTAAAAAAGAAGTGCATTACATATTTACTCTCTAAAGGTCCTAAAACAAAGCTCCCGTAGAAAAAAGATCGATAGATCGATTAATCGGAAATCGACCCTTCAGACCTCGATTTTCTTGTGAAAAGATTCTTTGGATGACAATTCAAATCGATCTATTTCACAAAGATTGCCCATCGCTAGAATGACCCACGCGGCATAGTATTTCGCAGAGGCTACCGCCTCCTCCTCCCTCATGACCACCCACCACATCATAGGTACATGCGCGCGCAATCATCATTCATCATCATTTCAGCTTATATACGTCCCACTGTAGGGCTCGAGCCTCCTCCACAGTAGAAAGGAAATTGACCTTACTATACCATGCTGGTCAGACAGGTTAATATAGGGTTTTATTTCGAGTTTTCCTTCTCTTGCATAGATGTTATATGCGTATCATATCCCTTAGTCGTCTTTTACTTAGGATAGGGAGTGGTGATTTGTATTCTTACTCCGTGTCACCATACGGCAAATACTTAATACTTATTTGGCTACAACACTAATACTTACATTTTTAATATCGCGATAACTTTTGAATAAACAGTTCGAATTTAATGATTTAAAAAGTTCTAGAAAGGTATTGGATTCGTCTTAAATATGAAGTAATTTATTTGGATAAGGATTAATACCAAGGTACAAAATAAAGAGGTTTTAAGCGACGGCATTTTAATTATTTAAAAAAATACAAGGAAATCACTTATTGTGCGATAACTACAATAGTTAGACATATGATGTTGCAATATTTTTGTAGAAAATTATATGCTCTGCAAAGTTATAGTACATTATTTTATTCTATAACCAATAGTTTTCGCAGCACATGCGATATAAGGATTTTTTCGGGTCATTTTTTTACACATTTGGTTACATTATTGGACTTTTAGTACGGATCCCTAGTTTTTTTAAAAAGTAATATAGCCTATAGCCTTCCTCGATAAATGGACTATCCAACACTGGAAGAATTTTTCAAATCGGACCAGCGGTTTCTGAGATTAGCGCGTTCAAACAAACAAACAAACTCTTCAGCTTTATAATATTAGTATAGATTTACGGGCAAGATAGGGCGTGGTGAATTGTGTTCTTACGCCGTTATTACACGGAGATATAGCAGTAGAACCAATATACATATGGGGATTATTTCCACAAGACTCAGCATAATTTATACTTAGACCATTGGGCTAGCTGGCTCACAGTTACTTAGATTAAATTTATTTTATGTTTGTAACGTCTCAAGCAATATAAGAATTTAATTGTTAGTACTATTTAAAATTTTGTATCTAAAATATAAATTACGAAATCCGTGTAAGCAAAAATAAGATTTCAGTAATTAACATACATTGTAACTGTCTCGATGCTACATTAACATCCTATGCCTTATGGAAATTAAACGGCCTACGTGTGATAGAAACCATAATTTCTATTGAACGTAAGTCTAATAATTAACATTCTAGAAAGACAGAATTCACATGGCTCAGTCCTATCGTGTTTGGGTACTGATTAGAAACATATTGAATTAGTCATGCGGCATACGTTATTACTAATTGAATAAACTATCAACATTGATTTGTTTTGTACTAAGGGTAGTGATAATGGAGTTGCATAAGTAAATTAATTTGACTGCACAGATGGCATAGTGGTTAAACACTACATACAGGCATACAATGCATTACATTTAGTAAAGTGTTCGATTCCTACGTAAAACAATTCGTGGTACTATTCACAAATTGTTGTTCTGAGTATGTGTGCATTTTGTACCCGTTGATTGCAAGTATATAAAATCCTTCGCAACATAAGAGTTAACGCCTCAGGGTAGAGTGTTGTTTTATTTAAAAAAAACTGAACCCAATAAAACTGTCCATTCCGAGAGTTAACGCTGAAAAACGTAATTGCATGATTTTGTAGTACAATGTGAAATTGTAGTATATGATATTGTAGTACATTTGCCCAATCATTACAACTTCTATATTAATCGGTATCCTCATATAATGGTTTAAGGATTTTATATAAAAGAATACTTCCAGATAAGAATGCTGGGCTTTATTGGAAAACTTAATTTTGATCGCGATCTCGTTGTATCGCGTTGTAATTATGATATTAAATCCCCTTACGAAAAGCTGTAGGTATACCCAACAGTGTATGTCTCAATTATTATGGAGAAGACTCGATATTAACAGTGAAACCGTGACCGTGACCTATAGGTTAAAAAGATGAAAAGGTTGAAGTATCATTTTAGGCCTTGTGGAGGTATTTGACGAAACAACCGTACCCTAAAAGCACCTACACCAGTAGGAGAGCTCCGTGCCACTGATTAATCCACTCGGTCACAATCGGCTGGAGAGCCGCCACGGCAGGAATACCATACGAGAGACTATTCAACCGTAACACCCAGCAAGCAATGACGTCCCGGCGAGCGTCCTCGCGCCAGGTAACCGCTTCACTGGGTGACATATTGACGCTCTGTTCGCGCGCTACGGTCACCCATAGTAGAGTTTGGCAAGCACCGCCGCCTCCAGTATAATAATACTAAACTATAATCCATAAAATATAGCTTGATCTCTGTGGCAGTTGTCCCTAGTGCTGTCACGCTTATAATGAATTCCTTAGTTTTTTATCGATAAAACTCTTTATTTTTATATAATTGTGATTTTCTGTTATGATTGAAATACAATCAATGAAAATATTTTTGCATTTATTTCAAACAAAAACTGTTTTTAGACTGTTTTAATTATTCGAAAGGAGTACAACCCAGGTCAACGTCACTATGTTATCATCACTGGAGCGTTCCTACTAGAACATTTATCATTTTTGCCAAAATAGGGACAGTCGTTAGATCAATCGATCAATTGCGACTATTTTATGAATAATAATTTAGTTTATTGACAATAATGCGTACATAATATTATCCTTTACTCTGAGATAAAAAGTAGTTTTTTAATGTTTGAATAATTCAATATATTTTATAATTTAACTGTCTGTTGTAATTGTAAAAATATGTTGAAAGTTTTATATAGGTACTGGATTGTGTTTATTTCTTTTATGAATAATTTAATAAAGATTGGTTATCGATTTACGCATATTGACTATCCCATCTCATTTATATTTTCAGTCCAGTATGACCTTGTAGATGAGTAAGCGTCATTTTTCTATAAAATGTTTACTAGGTATTTTAGTACTTACGATGTACATTTTAAGCATGAATACTAATATTTTTATATTTATAATATATTGCACTTCAGTGGCAATAAAACTGGCATATGAAGAATGAAAGTATATGTGTTACAAAATAAAAATGCATTAAAAAAGCATGTCGCTCATTCAAACACACTTCGTCGGTTTCGTTAACAGCGGTCACAGAGATCAAGCTATATTTTATGGACTATAGTAAGCCGCACTCACAACTTCACTCGCATAATACGCTATGCGACCTAGTTCTGTATTCCTTAGCAACAGTAGTGTGCCCTTGTAAAAGATTCCATATATCCTATTAGATGATGACAACATGCACTACATAATAAATTATGTACCACTATTATACTTAGGCGCAACCGAGAAGTAGATTTTAATTTATTAATACTTTACCACTTCAAAACAATTTGGCTTTCCTACTATAAAATCTATAAAACACTATGTTCAAAACGCTATGTAATATAATAAGCTGATTATAGCGTTAATTACTGCAATGAAAAGCTTTTCATAATGAAGCCTAGGCTTAATACGTTCCTATCTATAGCGCTACTATAGCTATGAATATGTATATAACACTCGAAGGTATACTAAATCATGTTTTCGGTAATTATGTTGGAACGGCCTGAAATCCGCTGACCTTGACTGTGCAGCTGAAAGTCCAAAGAAGACTAAAAAAGTAGTCCCCCCGAGATGATTTACCACCTCTAACCAAGGGCACGGCGGCGGGAAACTGTGATGGTCGTAACTGTAGTCTATCACTCGCAAGAAGGCCTATCACGTCCATGGATACCCGTAAAAGTATTCCAGCGGACTGGCCACTGAAGCCATTTGGCTTCTGGTATAATAACAAAATCGGTCTTATCGGTTCTGGTATAATAATAATAGACAGTGGGGTAATACGAGTCAGATGTATCAATGTCTTGGGCGGGATGTAGCCAAATCAGGAAAGATGTATAAATTATAACTGCATTGTCACTTTCCATTGAGTGATATATTTTTAAGTACTAACTTTTCTATATTAAGAGGGTTATCGGTAATCGGCACTTCTCGCATTTTAGGCATTTTGCTACGTTCCGATATCGACGCACACTAATGCACTACACACACACGTAGAGTTCATAGAATGACCAGTCTTGAGCCTTGGCGCTTATAATCAATCTGTAATATATTCTTCGGAGAAGTAGATTTTCAAAAATCAACATAATGTAAATTTTAAAATTTTTAATTAAAAACCAAAACTCATAACAGTAAAACGGTTAAAATTGTATTTTTAATATGCAAAGTATAGGAAATAGTAAAATATAGGCACGGAGTATAACTTACAAGGAGACCCTCAGACGTGTGGGTCGGGGATTTCCATGATTTTTGGTGGGGTGGAAGAGGGGGCCCGAGGGTATCACAACTACCAGATATTAGGCTCAACTGGGCCCGCGTTAAAAAGATTTTAAGGGTCAAAGTTGGATGGGTAATTTATGTACTAGAAAAATTCGCAGTCGAATCGCCAACCAGCGGTGGTCTCGTGGTAACGTGCTCGCCGGCGGGAACTCTGGCCTCGGGTTCGAGACTCGACAACTTATTTTTTTTTTAATTATCACATTATTATGTAATAATTTAAAAGAAATAATTTGTTTTTTTTTTTATAATTTTACGCAGAATTATAAATTGTTTCCCTCCCTAACCTCTCGACCTCCCTATCCCGGGACGTCGGTTGCCGTCACGCGGTCAGGCTCTCTGCGGGTGACGCACTAAAGTCCCCGGTCTCGTCACCCGCGGACTCGCCTAAGGCAGCATCAGGCGCGGATACTCGCACCTGCGCCGCCCGAGTCGCCGGCGGTGGAAAGTGTCATCAAAGATCGATCACACACGAGCCGCCGCCTCCTTTCGTGAGATGACAGCCTCACAGAAGGCGGTGACCGCGTCCCAGTTCCTGACACTGCTGAGCATCTCCCTAGTGATGGTCGGCAGCGTCCGGTCGGCACTGATGATTGCAACGAGTTCACGGCGCTGCTCTGCCCACGAGGCACACACCTCGAGCGTGTGCTGCGCTGTGCTCATGTCGCAATAGCAGTGGTGGCAGGATGGTGTGCTCTCCCTCCTAACGAGCTTGCGCAGGTACTTGGCTATCGTCGTGACCCATCAATACCTGCACCAGTCGGAAGGAAAGGACCCCGTGCTGCCGACCCAACCACCCCATCAGCACCAGCTGGAAGGACTCGACGGTCCTGATACCGTACTGAGGCTGAGCAATGGCGTCTCGGCGGGCGTCGACCCGCCAGGCGGCAATCACCTTGATTGAGACTACATGTGGCTCGCGTCTCTGATACTCGGCGGTAAAGCTCGGCAAGTACCTCCGCCTGCAGGTCCCACCAGGGAGTTCCAGCCAAGAGGCACGCTGCCTCCGTGGCTGCCGTGCAGTAGTCGAGTATGGCCCTAGTCGCCATGGCCATGGATGTCTAACAAGTCCAGTCAGAGATTTAAATCTACCCATTACAGAAATTAGTTATTAAATTTTGACCCACATTTTACTACATATTTATTGCTAGTACAAGAAGACAATGATTCTCTATGAAAAAATTATATTGTGTATGGTTAGTAATTATTAAACATTAAATTTGAGTTAGCTGATAATCTTCAGAAGATGAGGCTGTATAAATGTTCCGTTCGGATTTTTGATGTGAAACATCTATAGGCGAGGGTGAACCTGATCGTCGCGTGGCATTAAAAGCGGCGTTAACGCCACGCTTTGCGGTAACGTCTTCAAAATAATTTTGATGTTTCACATCTGCCAGGCGTCCTGAGTGACGACCCTGCTCCGTTGAGCGCCAATGCGCGACTGGCTTATGAACAATTATGCCGTTCAATTTATAGTAATATTTAAAAATTTAATTACGAGGGTGACTATTCGTATTTCAATTTGGTTTTTTTTTACTGCTTCTACAATAGCCGAACAAATAGTGGGTATTTTTTTAAATGTTCCAAGGTTAGTATTATTCACAAAATTAAATGTTTTACAGGAGCCATTTTCGTCAAATTAATCTTAAGGAAATATTTTTTTTTTAGTTTTAAAAGGCAGAAATCTTGAATTTCATTTTGTACATACACAAGAACAGTAATTTTCCTAACATCTACAATTTTTTTCGAGCTTGACTTATGGTTTATTCGTACCTGAACTTCAAAACTCAGGGTTTTCGTAAAATCTCATGAACTTAAGTTCAAAATACCTTTGCCTTTTAATAAAATAGTTACAATATTGAGTTATAATTCTATACAAACACAATATAAAGATGTGTTTAATGTAGTGGTTATATAAATTTTAGTAAGCTATTATCATAAACGAGTAACCAGTCCTCAAAAAACCACATTTTTGGATTTACGGCCGCTTATTACCGAAAACGCTCTTAAGGAACGGAATGGCTTTGTATTTTATGTTACTACGGTCCATCAGCAAATTATCATCAGCTGCTTGCGTATCTACTATCATAAATAGGGAGAAATACATCTACTATAGCTCAAAGGTTTCATTATATTCAAGATACTATGCATTTGTTTATGCATCACCTTAAATTCTAAGGTCTGGTGTAACAGCTAGTCGGTTAATCACAAAACCCTTGCAAAAGACAACCTCCTCCACAGACAGAATAAATAGCCACATTGATCCACGGATGCTTTACATACCACTGATTCAAATCACAACACTCAGAGTCGCATTAGTTTGTAGATCTCACAAATTGCACCGCAGAATTGTCAATCTCGTGACGGATTTCGGGGCCTTCCCCACCATCCTGAGGGCCTCGATACGGCGACTGGCACCACGTCAAGTCTTCGTTCTGGGGGACTACAACGCCAAATTCACGGCGTGGGGTCCCCCAGGATGAACTACCGCGGGCGGGCGGTCGAAGAGTGGGCGGCGGCACTGGGCCTCTGTTTGCTGAACAGGGGCTCAGTGCAAACGTGCGTGCGGCAACAGGGCGGGTTGATAGTGGACTTGTCGTTCGCTAGCCCTAATGTCGCAGCACATGTGAGGAGCTGACGCGTCCAGGAGGAGGTCGAGACCCTATCCGACCACAGATATATCCGGTTAGAGGTCTCCCGGATCCTCCTGCAGCCCAGCAGGGATCACACGGTGGACGGAGCTCCCGCGTTTTGGCGGTGGGCTGTGGGTGGTCCCGAGAATTGGCGGATCTCCAGGCCGCATGCATACGTGCCCGGAGGTCCTACACCCGCAGCCGAGCGCGTCGCCGCGACGCTGAGCGGGAGGGCCAGCTGTACGAGGCTTACCGTAGTGCGCAGTCTGCCTTCAGACTGGCCGTCCGTACCGCCAAGGACGTCAGTCGGCGGTAGATGCTGGACAGTCTCGAGCGTGACCCCTGGGCTCGCCCCTATCTCGCGGCGCTGAGCAAGCTCCGCGGGCGCCGCCCCCCCCCCCCTCACCGAGACTCTCCAGCCCAGCCTCCTAACCAGAGTTGTCGAGGACCTCTTTCCACGGCGGGCGGAGCACACGCCCCCGGTCATGACTTCGCCGGACAGCGACTAGCAGGCCGACAACGAGAGTGCTCCACCCATCACGGAGCCGGAGACGGGGGTGGCGATGGCGCGTATGCGAGTCAAATCCACCGCCCCCGGGCCCGACGGTATTCCGAACCGTGTGCTGGCCCTGGTCCTCGAGCACCTGGAACCACGCCTCAAGGGACTGTTCGACGCTTGTTTGGCGTCCGGGCAGTTCCCTGAGTGCTGGAAGGAGGGGAGGCTGGTTCTCCTGCCGAAGCCGGGATGGTCTCCCGAGTCGGCCTCGGCTTACAGGCGCATCGTGCTGCTCGATGATGCGGGCAAGCTGCTGGAGAGGGTTCTGGCTGCCCGCATCGAGCGGCACCTCGTTGGAGTCGGGCCCGATCTGTCGGACGCCCAGTCTGGTTTTCGAAGAGGGCGTTCGACGATCGCGGCCCTGCTGCGCCTGAAAGAAGTGGTGACGGAGGCTGTCACCGGCGGAGGAGTCCTGTTGGCGGTGTCCCTGGACTTCGCCAAGGCCTTCAACAGTCTGCCATTCAGCTGCATCAGGGAGGGGCTGAGGTATCATGGGGTGCCCGTGTACCTCAGGCGGCTGGTGGCAGAGCTGCGCCTCTCCAAGTAGTGGAGGGGCGCAGCGTCCTCTACCTTAACCAAGTAGGGGACGTTGTGCGAACGCCCATGTCGTGCGGTGTCCCAGAGGGGTCGGTTCTGGGTCCGACCTTGTGGAACATCGGCTATGACAGGGCGTTGAGAGGAAGCCTCCCACCCAGGCTGGGCGTAATTTTCTACGCCGACGATACACTCGTCACAGCGCGGGGTGGGACGCTAGAGGAGGCGGCACGCCTGGCAACTCTCGGCACCGAGGAGATTGTCAGGCGGATCGAAGCGCTGGGGTTGAGGGTAGCCCTGGAAAAGACGGAGGCCCTTTTGTTCCATGGCCTTCGTACCACCGGGCCTCCCGCTGGTGCTTCGATCACCGTGAAGTCGGTTACCATCAGCATCCAGGCCCACATGAAGTACCTACTTGGGCCTGGTGCTCGACGGGCATTGGTGGTTCCGGGAGCATTTCCATCGTCTTGTTACCCGACTTGTCGGCGTGACGTCCACCCTAACGTGGCTGATGCCGAATGTGGGCGGACCCAGCGCTACATGCCGACAGCTGTACGCGGTGGTGATCCGGTCGATGGCCCTGTACGGGGCACCGGTGTGGGCGCAGTCCCTGACAGTCCGTCTGAAGGCCCTCTTGTGGCGGCCACAGAGGGTCATGGCGATCAGGGCCATACGCGGTTACCGTGCAGTGGCGATGGAGGCAGCGTGCCTACTGGCCGGAACTCCTCCGTGGGATCTGGCGGCGGAGATGCTCGCCGGAGTTTACCGGCGGGCGACGGAGACGCGCGCTCGCAGCGGTTTGGTCTCCATCAAAGAGATCACCGCCTGGAGGGTCGACGACCGCCGAGAAGTCATTGCCCGTTGGGCACGGATACTACACGGATCTCGTGGCTTCGGAGGCGAACTACCGGCAGTTATGGGAATTCGCGCACGCCTGGTACAAGGCCCGCCGGCTTGAAGACCAGGTTGGCAGATAAGCCAAGATGGCAGCCAGAGTAGCGGGTAAATGTGGCTAGCTAGCAGGAATACCGCGGACGACGAAGTTCGTACCGTGTGCTGTCCGCCCTAGTTATACAGGGAGAAGGACACAGGGCAAAGGATGAAGGAAGTTAAATAACTTGTAGAGATCCAAGAAGCATGTGCATACTTACGCAAAGAGCATGGTGTGCACATGTATCTCGATGATTCGGCCTATATGACCAAGATGTCGAAAAGGCCATGGGTGGTTGGAGGGATTTGCCCGTTGGGCAGTCCGGTTGGAGAGTCCTCGGTACGATGTCAGGACTATCGAGGCCTTCGGCCAGTGCTGATGGAGTGGTTGGAGCGAACGCACGGGGTGCTTTCCTTCCGACTGGTGCAGGTGCTGACGGTGCACGGTTGCTTGGCGAAGTACCTGCACAAGATTGTCAGGAGGGAGAGCATACTGTCCTGCCACCACTGCAGTTGCGACGAGAACACGGCGCAGCACACGCTCGAGGTATGTGCCGCGTGGGCGGGGGAGCGCCGTGAACTCGTCGCGATTATCGGTGTCGACCTGATGCTGCCGACAATCACCAAAGAGATGCTCGAAAGCGTCAGGAACTGGGACGCGGTCGCCGCCTTCTTTGAAGCCGTAATCTCACGGAAGGAGGTGGCGGAGGAGCTCTACTCGTGTGCGCGTAGAGCTCCTATTAGGCGACACGTGCCGCCGCCGACGACTAGGGCGGCGCAGGCGCGAGTATCTGCGCCTAATGCCGCCCTAGCCGAGGCCGCGGGTGATCGGACCGGGGAATTGTCCGTCACCCGCAGAGAGGCTGACCGCCCGATGGCGACCGATGTCCCAAGACGTCGAGGGGTGTGGGTACCCGAAAGGGTATTCCATCAGGCCGACCACTGACGACAAGTCACCCTGCTCCGGTAGTCGGCCCAACAACGAGGTGACGTGGGCACGGGTGGGTTATGGGCCCGCGCTCCGTCCTTTCATCGCCCCGGACGGATGCGGCATAGCCCACCCATAAAAAAAATAATAAAAAAAAAAGCATTGCCAATCTAGGAAATATTTTGAGTGTACAGATGACGTAATGTTTAAGATACGAATGAATTCACACAATATTGTTCTGTAATTTGTATTTTCATAAAGTCCCCCACATTACAGGGATCACTCCCTTACTACAGGATGCAGTATTTTATAAAAAAGAAAGCAATTACATTTGGCGTAGCAAGTTGCTACGCTACTGCATATATAAACCAAATACCCTTTGAAACGAATATTAAATAAGAACATTTATGTAACAAATTGCAAATATAATTGCATCACCCACTCCCCTCATCGGCCGCAAGCCACAGAAGAGAGTATGAACATCGATGGCTACTATTATTTTCGCACGCTCACACTATGGAATGCCCTCTAGGGATACCGAATATCTGAGCTCTTTTTTGTATAGATAATAAGCTTTATCCCTTTGCAGCATCCATGGTCTTGTTAAGTCTAAAAGTACTATAATACTATCAACCAAAATAATTTGGCAACACTATGACGACCAAATGGATCGGCACCTACACAAATATATTTGGTTTCTCTTCTCTTGTAATGATTCCCTTGTGAAAGTTTGAGAGTCCCTTAATACCCACACATCATTAATTAGGTCACCAACGATTAGTCTATTAACCACCTATTTAAAAAAATATTAAAGTAATATAGATAAGAGGTATTATATTATAACAGATTCTTAAAAATATATAATATATTGTAAGTCTAATTTATTATTTTACTATCGTAAAAGTGTTATTATAGTACATTACAAAGGCACACTCTTAGCAGTATAGTCATAGTAATAGCAGTCATTATTCCTCAAGAAGTACCTTTGAATGCAAGTGGGACCGTTCCGAATGGCATTCTCGCTGGACAGCCTAGGGCCAACAGTGGATGGTAGTGGCTATAGAAAGAAAAAAGATATTATTATTCCAAAAAAAAAATAATTGTTTTCTTTTTCTTTACCTTCTTTCTCTCTTTTAAAACTTGCAATATAATAAACATTGAAATGGTAATAAATAAATATTCTGAGCTAAAAAATACAAAGTTAAAATTGTGTAGGCTAAAGAATGATAGATAGATGGCATAGCAGTCATGAATGCTACGATTAAGAAGATACCGATTTCAGCTAATTCCACCTAGAACCGATTTGGTCAAAGATTACATTTTCCAAACAAGTTTGACGTCAGACCGGCCGATCATGAAACCTAATACAATTAGTTAATGCCAATACCTCGTTTTTCACTGGTTTTAATTAAACATTGGGCTTAATTAGAATTATTTTTGACCGATTAATTTTATCTCTGTTCTAATCGGCTTAGTTATGTCGGATTGTAATAAATAACTTAGATTAAGCCCGCCCAGTGAATACTTAGTCCTTTCACCAATTGACGCTCATTGTATTTCGTTATGACATAAATCATAATATATCATTCATCCATCAGTGTGTCGATATGTAGTATTGCATACCTCATGACATAAATCACACTATAATTGTCAGTCATGGACTTGCGTTTCCCCAGGAATGAAATTTTATAGTTGCCACGCCTGGCTGCTGCTTCGCATTCCTGGCAATCCTTCAACAGATTCCTTATTCCTATGAAAAATAAGATGTTACACAGTATTTATTTCATCACCACCTTTCGGTATCTTTTACATAAAATTTTATTCAAGATAATTAATTATTACAATTATAATCTACATAGTACACGCCTAAACGAATGTCTAAAATAACCATCTTTTTTTTTTTTTTTTTTTGTGGGTGGGCTGCGGTCGGCGCGCCTCCGCACCACTCCGTCCGGGGCGACAGAGGGGCTTAAGCACGCAACTCCCGCAACCCACCCGAAAACCACCTCGCCTTCGTCGTTGGGCCGACCACCGGAGCAGGTTTACTTGTCGTCAGTGGTCGGCCCGACGGAATACCCCCTACGCGGGGTACCCTCCCATCGACTGACGTCCCCCCCTCGGGGAGGACGTCGGTCTTTCCTCACGCGGTCGGCCTCTCGGCGGGTGACGGACTAATCCCCGGTCACGTCACCCGCGGCCTCGGCTAGGGCGGCATGAGGCGCAGATAGTTGCGCCTACGCCGCCCCAGTCGCCGGCGGCGGATCTCCTCATCGAGGCTGCGCTCCACGCGCAGACGATCCGCCGCCTCCTTCTGCGAGATCACTGTCTCGCAGAAGGCTGCGACCGCGTCCCAATTCCCGACGCTGTCGACCATCGCCCTAGCGATGGCCGGCAGCGTCAGGTCGGCACCGATGATTGCGACGAGTTCACGGCGCTGCACTGCCCAAGCCGCGCAGGCCTCGAGCGTGTGGCGCGCCGTGTCCTCGTCGCAATCGCAGTGGTGGTAGGACGGTGTACTCTCCCTCCTTACGACCCTGTGCAGGTATTTGGCGAAGCTCCCGTGCCCCGTCAACACCTGCACTAGTCGGAAGGAGAGCACTCCGTGCCGCCTTTCCAACCACTGCATCAGCACCGGCCGGAAGGCCTCCACGGTTCGCACCCCGAACCGAGGCCTCTCCAGCCGGACTGCCCAACGGGCAATGACGTCTCGGCGGGCGTCGACGCGCCAGGCGGTGAGCTCCCTTAACGAGATCTCACCGCCCTCCGCTCGCACCCCCGTCACCCGCCGATACAATCCGGCGAACATCTCCGCCTCCAGGTCCCACGGGGGAGTCCCAGCCAATAGGCACGCTGCCTCCGTCAAAATAACCATCTGGAAGTACGCAATATTCCAGAAAAGAAAATAAAATTGCATATATTTGCGCTCTTCGAGCTCAAAGTCGAGCTTGCTAAACAGTTTTTCTACATTTCTTCCGTTTTTGATATCTGCGATTTGGAATCAATTTGCAGCCATCGACATCGTTTATTCATTAAAAGAACTGATTAGATAAAGAATAGGAACTGATTAGATAAGAAATAATCAATAATTTCTTGAACAGTTATATACTATCTTTAAAAATGACAGCATTTATAAAAACCGAACGAATAATTTGTTTAAGAGAAGTCTTTTAGTGGATAAGATAAAATAACCACAAAAAATGTCTGTGAAACATCAGAAATACCTCTTCATTTATTCCCGGGATCATGTAATTTTATAAGAGTGCTGAGCAAGCACTTCTTGATAATAGCACCTTTGAGCCTAGACTGGGGTCATTTAAACAAATTACGTGGGCGTTATCATTTGATACACTTAGCGAAAAGTGTAGTGCTGTCTGCGACAGAAACGTGTTTCTAGGATTTTCAATAGACAGTGCGGTACGGCGTTAACGGTATTTAAATAGTGACTGCCCGAAAATCATTCTTAAAAACTATGTTTTATTTTAAATAAACTTTTTTAGTTTTAATAGATCAGGTGACACTCAGTTTATATGTCTACACTGTGCTTCTTATAAAACTTTGCTAAAGATTTTGCTAAAGTATTTGAATTTGCTTAGTGAGTTAAATGCATTGCTGAACCATTTGTTCTTCGATTTTTATTAGCAAAGAAGTTTTAAACGAATATTAATTACCTTATTAAGTAGAGAGCCTTTGACTTTCCTTTTAAATTATGAGAGAACCATAACCTGAATTTTTCAGCGTAATTAATACACAAACAATTAATGTTATTGAAATCAGTTAGAATTATACACGTATCATGAGAAAATTCAGGGTATCCACTTCTGATTTAAGAAGAAATTGACAATCATAAATTATATTTGTTCAGTTCACATGTATATCTATATAAAATA
Source organism: Lymantria dispar (assembly GCA_032191425.1). NCBI lineage: Eukaryota > Metazoa > Arthropoda > Insecta > Lepidoptera > Erebidae > Lymantria > Lymantria dispar. The sequence goes on from CM063441.1 coordinate 25,676,893, forward strand.
CTGGCAGACCCAATAGATGCTATTCATGCACGCATTCTCCTTAAAATCGATCGCAGCGCAACTACAGGTTCCAATTATTAATCTAAATCATTCTCGAATCCACTGGAACACACCCAAAAAAATCATCAAAACCGGTGCAGTCATACACGGACAAAAGAATTCTATACATGAAGATATTTGCAACTTATGTTATTAAACACATTTATGAAGCAAAAATATAACTAAAATATTAAAACGCGTGCAAAATATAAGCACTAAATACCGTCTAGCTATTAGATTCGATTCATTTATAACAAGCGTATTCCTGCGATTTCGCGCACGTAGTTCCCCTTACCGTGGGAATACCGGGATAAAATATAGCCTAAGTTATTCTTTATACAGACAGCTATCTGGTGGTAAAATATTATTAAAATCTGTCCATGTGTTTTGACAGACAGGCAAAAAATATTAAAACAGTGTTATAGGCATAGTTATTGCGTGAATAACCGTATGAGCATGAAAAAAAAACTATTGTTTCTACATTTACAGACGTTACTTCAATTTTATTTATTCGTATAAATATTCAACCATTATCCCATCCGCAACAATGTTACCAAAAGAAAGGCACCGATCCACCATCTTTAGAAGAATAATAATTGACAATAAAACTGCTACTATATTAGACCTGTTTCAATAAAGTGTATGATATACTTAATACGTTTGGGAATATTTTCGAAAAATACGTTTTATTTAAATTACGAGTATATCTCATTAAGCAGGTATGTTCGCTGTATTTTCCGTAAGTTCTAACGCGTTTTCGTCAGTTCATTTCGATTAAAAGTTTCTCATAACATATATAATGTTTTGGGTGTCGGTTTTGGTAGGTAATTTGTTTTAACTTTATTCGGTTCAGTGTTTACCCACTTTTGGTTGAATAATAAAGTGTGTATATTAGCATATTTAAGTTAAACAATGTTTACTTTTACAATAAATTATAAGAATATAGCAAGATTTTTTTATATTTAAAAAGTTAAAATGCTACATTAAGGTGATTGTTAATAAGGTTCTAAATGATACAGTACATGATAAGCCAGTGTGCGTTACCAGCGGTGACGGTACGACACTGAAAAGCGGTCTCTAAATGTCGACCTCATAAAAAGGCTCAAAGTCACTCAACATACCTCTCCCTCAAATACCTATATTTCTCTACCTGATAAAATTTGAAATACGGAAATCCGTAGAAGAACGGGTGAAACCGACATAGCCGGCAGAATTAGCTCGTTAAAAGGACAATGGGCAGACCACATCGCTCGTCGAACCGACAACCGGTGGGAAAGAAAGGTTCTCGGGTGGCGACCACGAATCGGATGACGCACCGTGAGAAGACTCCCTACTAAGTGGACTGACGAAATCCTGAAACTCGCTGAGAACCATTAGATGCAAGTGGCACAGGGCCGTTCCAAGTGGCATTCTCGTAGGGCCTGTATCAAATAGTAGACGTCTATAGGCTAATGGATGGATGGATCGAAATACTAAATAAGTATAGTTAGCTTCGAGCTTAAGTTGACCATCTAAGCGCAGTAGCTTGAGATTTGCTTATGTATTTCTACGAAGAGTGGTTGCCGTAATTTCAGTGCAGTAGTTAGTGGGCCTGTAGTTTTCTTTATAGTGACGAAGGAAAATAATTTATAAATATTAGCTCATGTTTTAGCGAACTAAGAAATAAAAAAGGTAAAATTTTTCGGTCATTATTTCTCTGAGGGATCACCTAAACAATAATAGGCTGATTGATGTATCAACATGATTTTCTCTCTCGCGAAGATCGTAAATGAGAACTAAACGGAAAAGAGAAAACTAGACATGCAATCCTATGACAACCAATTTGGCCAGTGGTATAATAGAACAATATTTCTGCCAATGTGGAAGAATCCCGTGAGTAGTGAGACGAATATGAATTTAAGGAGAATTTAATTGCTTTTCCTTATTAAGCTAATTAAAATCATAATTATTTTTCGGGATATATTTGCGTACATAAATAGACTTTGTAAGATTAAATGGGTTTATAGCATATTGTGTTTAATAAATAAACAAGATCAAATATTTAAAACAAAATTAATTACTTCAAAGCAATCATAACACAGTTGCCACGTTCGTACCGCATTTATTTGAACCGGTACGTGGAAAATTGTTACAAAATTGAAAATATCAGAATTGCCTATATAAATGGTTGCCAATGATTCAGTTGACAGGGATTTTATTGGCTTTGTAAGCAATGTTTTTGTACGACGATTATGTTAATTGTACTTAATAAAACTTAAAGCGGACACTTTGAATTATATTTTAATTTGCGTAAGCGATATCCAGTTATCGTTGCCACTTAATTTTTTTTTAAGACTACATTCTGCACTGAGGAAATCATCCTTATATTGTAGTTAGTTTTTAAATATAATTACTATTAATTTTAATGTTTAATTATTACTAACCATAAACAATATAATTTTTTCATATAGAATCATTTTCTTCTTACACTGGCAATAAATTTTGTATCAAAATGTGGGTCAATATTTAATAACTAATTTCTGTATCGGGTAGATAATTATAAAATTTTCTGCAGTAACGATGACTTGTTGGACGTGAGACATCTTAGTCCACCCGTGATCATGAACGCTGTAAAGTGTTCGAAACGTCGGGTAATCAAAAATCAAATACAAACGCGATAAAATCCGTAAAGTAGTTTTATTTAAAATGTATAATACTCGCGTAAACATCAGAAATCATTAAAGTTCTGATTTGAAAATTTTACTGAAACTGTGATATTGTAGATATTTTGAAATGATACAATGTTACGAATGGTCATTTTTCTATTATTTAATATTTTTGTTACAATAACATTCACTCAATCACAAAAATATCGAGAAAAAGTGAATCTTCAGTCAATCATTTTCTTAAGATGATGAGCCAAAATTGTCAGTTGAGCTATCGTCACCCATAAATATATTATTTCATTTTCATATTGTCAATATTGACGTCTCATATTTTCAGTAGAAATCACTACACAGCTGGTGAAATTCTGTAATTAGTTGGTCTAAATACTAGTATTCAAATTAATAACACCGGCCAAGTACGAGTTCACCTTAAAAAATATATCTTGATCGATTTATTTTTCCTTAACCGATTATTAATAGTCTGTGGACAATATGAAAAAAATCGTTATGCCACAGCACTTAGCCCAGTGGGCGGTACCCGTCAATGAAAAATGTAATTACCTTCAAAACGTTTCGATCGGTAAAAATAGAAAACTTCTTGGGCGTGAACTGTCAAAACGGGCCTTTTATTTTGTGACAACTATACAATTATTATTAACAAAGACAAACAGTCTCGAAGAAACAATTATATTGGAGGAAAGGTGAAGGGGATTGCTGTTTTATGGTGCCTGTGGACGAACCAGAGGTCTAACCAAGGAGAGTAAGCCCTAATCCTGATTTCTTCTAAACCTTTTCCTAAACTTCACTTTCCACGGATTTACATCGCTTCAATTGTGTACAACGCCATAATTTGCTAATCAAGCGTTAGGAATATTCACCTATACTCATTCCAACCATTTATTTTACTTTTGGCAGGTCGAATTCTGATCAATTAGTGTTGTACCAATGTATTACGGATACTATGTTTTGTAATAATCGATTTTAGTCAGGAAGAACTTTTAATCGATTTAACACGGATATTTTATTTTTGCTTAAATACATATTTCATATTATTTAAAAACTTCACTTCTGTAAATATATTTGTTATTTGGGCACATTAATTTTTGCATACCCACTAATTCAGTCCTCCCAAAATATTTTACTTTGTACTTTGCAAAATAAAAAATAACTACTTTATGAAGCATTTTTCCATTAAGCGGGGTCCGCTGCTCCAAACTTTACTTAGAGACAATGGCGCCCTCGTCTGCGGTAGTAAATCACTAATTTTCTCATCCAGCCTACCCCTTTTTTTTAAGCCGAATTGGCAACACTGAACGGCGCGCCGGCGACGCCATTTTGTTGTGTTGTCTGTCACTCGCAACAAGACTCCCGTGCTAGTCACATTTTTGTTCGCTGAGTGCTCTTTCATATTTTTCATACGCTGTGTTGAGTATTTATATTCCACCGTATTGATTTCATTGTTCTTACTTTGATTGAGTTGAGCGTATCGTTCCTCCCAGTAAGATTTTACTTGCAAAATGCCGAAAGGTATGGTGCTTAAAGGACAATCCAGAGAGTTAGTGCTGCGGCTTCGTGAATTTTTTGAAAAGGAAAGCCGCAATGGCGGATTCCTTATACCAGTAACCCAAGTTAGAGACCGTGTTGCAGCAGCATTAGGTATTAGTGCTCCAACGGTGGCGAAAATCACTAAAGAAGCCTATGGTAGTAGTGGTATTGAACAGAACAAGCTATCTACGCCTAAGAAAAAACGTCAGCCCCGTAAAGTGACAGCAATTGACAGTTTTGATACTGATGCTATTCGTCGTCATATATACAATTATTACACAAGCAAAGAGATTCCTACTTTGAAAAAATTAGTAGCGTCTCTACGAAATTGTGGCTTGTTTCGTGGTCAAAAATCTTCTTTGTTAAAGATGCTGCACCAAATCGGGTTCTTGTATAAGAAATCCGACAAAAGAAAAATTTTAATGGAACGTCGTGATATAGCCTTGTCTTGCTGTGAATTTTTAAGACTAGCGAAGAAAATAGAAGACTGGTCGAATGTCGTTTTCACAGATGAAACTTGGCTCAATGCCAATCATTCCACACCAAAAGGTTGGACTGACGATACTGCTGCTTCTACTTCTGCAGTGCCAATGGGGAAAGGTGAACGCCTCATCATTTGCCATGCGGGAACTACAAAGGGATTTGTACCAGACGCTCTGTTAGCGTTCAAATAAAAAAAAACAGGAGACTATCATGAGGAGATGAATGCGGACGTGTATGAAAAGTGGTTCAGAGAAATGCTTACATCACTTGAAGAGCCATCAACAATATTTATTGATAATGCACCCTATCACTCTCGCCAAATTAATAAAATGCCAACACAGGCCAACAAAAAACACGAGATTATAAACTGGCTTCGTGATAATGGGGAAGATGTGGACGAATCCCTACTAAAAGTAGAATTACTTAAAATATTAAAAAGTAAAAAGCAGCCAAAACGATATGTCATCGACGAAATGGCAGCAGAATATGGGCATGTTGTAATCAGAATTCCTCCGTACCACTGTCAATATAATCCAATTGAAATGATCTGGGCACAAGTCAAAGGACACGCCGCAAGAAACAATACAACTCCTCCTTTCACAGCAAATAAAATGCTTGAACTTTTAAAAAACGCATGTGCTGGTGTGACGCCTGAAAACTGGGCGAGTGTCGTCAACAAGACAAAAAATATAATATTCTCTGATTGGGATCGGGAAATTGAATTTTACAACATACCTACACAAGAGTTAATAATAAACACTGCAGATGATTCAAGCGACGATTCGAGTTCGTATGAAGAATCCGACGATTCGTTATAATAAAATAATATTAAAATATTTTGGTTGTTTTATTTCATGTTATAGGTATGATGAGAAGATTTTTATATCTCCCTGATACAATTTTAACGTGTTGTCTATTACAACAATTCAAAACTCAGTTGTCAGCTGACTTAACTGCAAATAAGTGTAATCGATTATTTGCGATTCATTAGTTTGCACCGAATACTTTTGATCCTGTCACTAGATGCGATAGAACGTAACTTTTTTATAACGGAAATGAATTATCACTTAAATTTTATGAATAGAGCTATTTACGGCATATTAATGTATTTAGTGGGTAATAATTAAGATATATAAATATTATTGGGCAGTTTATATATTTCTCTGTTCACTCGTTTCAAAGTTAATAATTGCGTATAATGAAACAGTTACGTCCTAAAGCATGTGTCAAAAGTAAAATAAATGGTTGGAACGAGTATAATCTAGCTTATAACAGTATTATTGCGTGTTTTCATATTCCAAATTCAAAATACATTATTATTTTGCAAGCAACATACCTACTTTTTCGCACGTCTCGATCTATATTGTACAAAGCTGAACGAGCTACAAACACCTACCTATTTATGTGCTTCTGCGCTGCTTTATTGCCAAATATTTTATAATGTTCATGTTAGCCTAGTAATAGGTAAAGATCGTTACCTTTTCTGCATTAATGCTACTAATATTAACAATACCAAGGCTACTTATTTCCCCATTTCTTATTGTATACCTACATTTGGTAAAATAACTACAGCTACCTAGGTAATTAAATATCCATGCTTGCCGATATTTAAACGGTATTGCCGACTATTTCCAGTTCACGGAGCGCGACGCGTCCGCGCACATTGTACCGGCTCGGCGTCTACTCACCATCCCGCGCCGTGTACCCACAGCTTGTTGGCGCTTGCTGTGTGCTCGGCGGAAGCGAACTTTGTTAGAACGGCGACGACGGCTGGATCTGAGGCTAGTTATAGCCAGTCAGGTTTGAGTGAACATCTATTTATTGATTTTGTTATTTGTTCGCCCAAGTTTATATTATTCTTTCGTGCAAAATGAGTGTGTCGGAGCAAAAGTCAGAGCTAAACGTCGCGGAACGAAAAGAGTTAGATAATTTAATTAAACAAAGAGGTATTATCAAGGGACGTTTAACTAAGTTTTCAGAGTATGTTTGCACTATACAAACTTTAAGAGAAATATCTTCAGTAAAATATAAAGAATTGGAGTTAAAGTTAAATAAATGCCAATCATTATTAAATCAGTTTGAAACGCTACAGGATAGGATAGATTTACTACAAACAGACTCTAATGAATAAATAAAAGAAAGAGACTTGTTAGAAAATAATTTTGTGAGTTTAATTTCAAGTTGTCAGGAAATTTTAGATAGTCGCCCAGTTGATAATAAAATTACCGAGGACGATTGTAGCGGTTCTCATTCATATTCGGTTAATGCTATCAAATTACCTACCATAAAGTTACCTAATTTTGACGGCAACTATTTACATTGGTTAGAATTTAAAGATACGTTCGAATCTATGATAAACAGCAATGATGGTATTCCTATAATAAATAAGTTTCACTATTTACGGTCTTCTCTTGAGGGTAGTGCATCCGTAGTGATTAAGTCTATAGAATTTAGTGCCAAAAATTACAAAATCGCGTGGGATCTATTGTGTAAAAGGTTTGATAACAAAAATAAACTGATTAATAATCATTTGAAAGCGTTGTTCAGTATTGATCCTTTGCGAACGGAATCCTTTAAGGCGTTGCGTTTTCTTGTCGATCACGTTCTAAAGCATTTGCGTGCTCTCGAGTCTCTCGGCCAGCCTACTGATAAGTGGGATGCCTTGATAATATTTATGGTCTCTGGAAAGTTAGACATTAATACGAGTAGAAAATGGGAAGAATATAAGGGTAACCTAACCGATTTACCAACGTTAATTGAATTTTATTCATTTCTGCGTAGTCGTGCTGACGTGCTTGAAACTGCCTACATTAATATTAACCGTTTTGATAAACCAACTGATAATAAACAGAAACCTCATTCTCAGGCTAAGAGTCTTGTGGTGTCTTTCGATAAGAAAGGCAATAAAAGATGTTGTGCTCTATTCAATCAGGGGCATTTTTTATACGAATGTCCTAAGTTTAAAAATATAAATATAGATGATCGATCAAAAGAAGTTTTAAATTTAAAGTTATGTGAATACAGTGGTCATAATTCATATCAGTGCCAGTTGAAGGGCATGTGCCTCACCTGTAAAAAGAAACATAATACTTTAATTCAATAAACTGACTTACCTTCTGTAGAATCACAACCTTCAACTTCATCTTCTCTGCCTGTTTCCCTAACGTCAGTGTCACCATCTACTCACGTGCTGTTGTGTACGGCTGTCGTAAAAATAATTGTTGATAAGTTGTTGTAAATAAATTGTTTACAACAATCAAACCTACTTTGCACCAGTGGCGGCTGGTGGGTCATCAAAGTGGTGGTTCACTTTACTTCCTCACTAAGTATTAAGATTAGAAATTGCAATGGAACAACAATTTACGTAAAAATTTTTTCTAAATTATTTTTGAACGCATTACATTTTGTAGGTGTACTTGCGAAGAAAAATAGGTATTTTGTTTGTTTTTCACACTTCAAAAAATATTTATAAAAGAGGGCCTTGGCGGTCCCGCCAATTTATATCAACTTTATTTTAAAAAGTTTTGTTATTGTCTTTAATATAGTCTATATTTATGCTCATTTTCACCCACTGTATACACAGTATAAAATAGAACTAAGACCAAAATAAAAAAAAAAAACAATTAATGTATACAAACCATATTTAACTCGTCACAGATACGTCGAAACTATACCTACTTACTGTACTTAACGAGACATCATCAGCGAATTTCGTCGTAAGTCGAGTTCTTCGGCAATGTTCGGTTCGCTCGTGCGCCGTACGGGAACAGACTCATTTTTCAGCATATTTCTATGAACTATCTTCTGTCTCACGCGCCAGGCGTTTTAACTCATTTCTAATACAAGTTGTATGGGCAGTCCCCGTGCGCTCGCCTCAGCGCACGAGATTTTTTTTTACAAGGAATATAAGTTTTAATAGTTTAGTAAAGCGCTTATATTGTTTCGTCATAATTTGAATTTTTATTTGTTATGTTTTTTTTATGTTCAAAGAATAAATATTAATGGTAATTTAAAAATAAATATGAAGTTAAATTTTGTAGTTTTTAAATATTTTGATTTGGTGGTTCAGCGCACGAGCGCACTTAAGGTACAACCGCCACTGCTTAGCACGCGTGTTGATGGATATGGCGTCGCAGTCCTCCTTTATTACTGAAAAAATGAGAAAAAGGCTAGGGTTGTCTGGTGATGACCACTGCAGTTCAGTAAAAGTGTGTGGAATTAATAATTTAGGTTGTACTATTTCTGAAAAGTGTAACATTCAAATAATGTCCAGAGTTATGCCATTTGAAATAAATGTCGAATGATTGGTAGTGCCACGCATCACAGGTATTTTACCGAACTCAGTGATCAATACAGATCATTTGAATTTACGGAAAAATATTGAACTTGCTGATCTGAAGTACTTCTCCCCCGCTGAGGTAGAGCAAACGTATATTAGGAGCAAACGTATATTGGGATATTGTTGGCTCACATATAATAAAACTCGGTTCCAATAAACCGGTTCATCAAGAGTCTAAGCTCGGATGGCTTGTAGGTGGTCCCATAGTAACATGTCAGTCAATCCCGGCAGTTTACTGCAATTTTTCACAAGAAATAAAAGAATCCTTAGAAAAATTTTGGATAATTGATGACTTACCACTACATGAACATAAGTATTCCATAGAAGAGCAAATCTGTGAAAATCATTTCATGGAAAATATTTCTCGCTTACCAAATGGTAGATTCTCTGTCAAAATACCTTTAAAGGAAGTCCCAGAGACAGCGCTCTGTGACAACTACTTTACAGCTAAAAAATGTTTGACAAGAGAAGTTTGACATTGAGAAAAAATTTGATAAAAATCCTAAATTAAAAGAAAATTATAAAAAAATTATTAATGAATACGAAAGTTTAGGGCATCTAACTAAAATACATAGGCCCGCATTTGGGTATTATATGCCCCACCATGCAGTGATCCGCAAAAAGAGTGAAACCACTAAACTTCGAGTGGTATTCAATGCTTCATCTAAAACTCTAACCGGTAAATCACTATGATATTCAAATGATGAGACCAGTAGTCCAAAGTGAATTGATATCAATATTGCTTTGTTTTCGTACACATAAGTTTGTACTTACTGGTGACATAGCGATGATGTACCGTCAATTTCAAGTTGAGCCTTCCCAGCGTCACTTGCAACTTATTCTATGACGTGATGATAGGCATCAAGACATTAAAGTGATGCAATTAAAAACAGTCACGTATGGTACTGCGTCAGCATCCTTTCTTAGTACGCGGTGTCTTCTACAACTTGCTAATGAATGTAAAGACAAATCTATTGCTCGTTTTATTGAAAGCGATTTCTATGCTGATGATTTAAATACTGGTGCCGATAGTGTAGAAAGCTTAAAATATATTTATAAGAGTGTTGTGAATGTACTAAACTCTGCATGTTTACCTTTACGTAAATTTCGGACAAACTGTTCTGATTTATTCAGTGATGACATCGCAACGTCAAAACCAATGGATTTTAATAAAGAATCTAGTGTTTTAGGTCTCAATTGGTCACCTAAAGATGATATTCTACAATTCTCCATGAACCTAAAACCTTCACCGGAAATCACTAAAAGATCAGTAATATCAGCCACCTCCAAAGTTTTTGACCCGTTAGGATTATTGTGTCCATGCATAATAATAGCCAAAATCTCATTACAAAAATTGTGGCTTTCTAAGCTTGACTGGGACGAGCATGTCCCTGCTGATTTTTGTAAAAATTGGTCAGGCCTACTAAAAGAATTTATAGATTTATCTCTAATACAGATCCCTAGACGTGTTCTGTGTGACAACCCTAATAATATTGAGTTACACTGCTTTGTAGATGCCTCCCAAAAAGCTTATGCAGCTTGTGTATATTTGCGTTCTCAAAATTCGCAGGACCAAAGTGTCACTGTGAGGTTATTATTTGCTAAAGCCCGTGTGGAACCACTGAGTCCAACTACAATCCCTAGATTAGAACTGTGTGGTGCGGTACTTGGCGCGCGTTTAAGCTCAAAGATTTTACAGTCTTTACAAATTGATATCAATTGAAAGTATTTATGGACCGATTCGACAGTTATGCTCGGATGGTTGAAGACTCCACCTAGAGATCTCTCACCTAGAGATCCAACGCATTCAATAGTCTGCCATTCAGCTGCATCAGGGAGGCGCTCCGGTATCACGGAGTGCCAGCTTACCTGAGGCGGCTAGTGGCAGACTATTTGGAGGGGCGCAGCGTCCTCTGTACCAACCGAGCAGGGGACGTTGTGCGAACGCCCATGTCGTGCGGTGTTCCACACGGGTCGGTCCTCGGACCCACCCTGTGGAACATCGGCTACGACTGGGCGTTGCGGGGGAGCCTCCCGCCCGGGCTGGGCGTGATTTGTTACGCCGACGACACGCTCGTCACAGCCCGCGGTGGGACGCTAGAAGAGGCGGTAAGCCTGGCGACCTATGGCACCGAAGAGGTCGTCAGGCGGATCGAGGCGCTGGGGTTGAGGGTCGCCCTGGACAAGACGGAGGCCCTCTTGTTCCATGGGCGCGCTATGAGCCCTCCCATTGGCGTCTCGATCACCGTCCACTCGGTTGACATCAGCATCCGGGCCCATATGAGGTACTTGGGCCTGGTGCTCGACGGGCAATGGTGGTTCCGGGAGCATTTCCGCAGGCTCGCTCCACGGCTCGTCGGCGCGGCGTCCGCTCTATCGTGGCTTATGCCGAACGTGGGCGGACCGAGCGCCACGTGCCGACGGCTGTACGCGGGGGTCATCCGGTCGATGGCGGCGCACGGCGTACGGCGCACCAGTGTGGGCGGGGTCCTTGACCGTCCGACTTAGGGCACTTCTGTGGCGACCACAGAGGGTCATGGCGGTCAGGACCATCCACGGATACCACACGGTGGCAACGGAGGCAGCGTGCCTATTGGCCGGGACTCCCCCGTGGGACCTGGAGGCGGAAATGCTCGCCGAGTTGTATCGCGGGTGTGGGGGGTACGCGGGGAGGGCGATGTTGTTTCCTTGAGGCAGCTCACCGCCTGGCGCGTCGACGCCCGCCATGGAGTCATTGCCCGTTGGGCAGTCCGGCTGGAGAGGCCTCGGTTCGGGGTGCGAATCGTGGAGGCCTTCCGGCCGGTGCTGATGCAGTGGTTGGAAAGGAGGCACGGGGTGCTCTCCTTCCGACTAGTGCAGGTGTTGACGGGGCATGGGAGCTTCGCCAAATACCTACACAAGGTCGTAAGGAGGGAGAGTACACCGTCCTGCCACCACTGCGATTGCGACGAGGACACGGCGCAGCATACGCTCGAGGCCTGCGCCGCTTGGGCCACGCAGCGCCGTGAACTCGTCGCAATCATCGGTGCCGACCTGACGCTGCCGGCCATCGCTAGGGCGATGGTCGACAGCGTCGGGAATTGGGACGCGGTCGCAGCCTTCTGCGAGACAGTGATCTCGCAGAAGGAGGCGGCGGATCGTTTGCGCCAGGAGCGCAGCCTCGATGAGGAGATCCGCCGCCGGCGAATGGTGCGGCGCAGGCGCAACTACCTGCGCCTCATGCCGCCCTAGCCGAGGCCACGGGTGACGTGACCGGGGATTAGTCCGTCACCCGCCGAGAGGCCCACCGCGTGAGTAAAGACCGACGTCCTCCCCGAGAGGGGGACGTCGGTCGATGGGAGGGTACCCCACGTAGGGGGTATTCCGTCGGGCCGACCACTGACGACAAGTAAACCTGCTCCGGTGGTCGGCCCAACGACGAAGGCGAGATGGTTTTCGGGTGGGTTGCGGGAGTTGCGTGCTTAAGACCCTCTGTCGCCCCGGACGGAGTGGTGCGGAGGCGCGCCGACCGCAGCCCACCCACAAAAAAAAAAAAAAAACCTAGAGATCTTAAAACTTTTGTATGCAATCATGTGAGTGAGATTAATAATCTTATCTCTGACTTCGTATACAGTCATTGCCCCACAAATTTGAACCCAGCCGATATGGCCTCTAGGGGTGTCAATCCGAAACAATTGCATCCTTCTTCGCTTTGGTGGGAAGGCCCTTCGTTCCTCTTAAAGGATACATGTGAGTGGCCTAAACTGAAACCTACACTAATTCCTACTAACCTACCGGAAGTTAAAAATAAAACCGAATGTCTTGTGTCGACAGAAAATAGCAATATTGAATTTGATAAGTATTCTAACCTAAGTAAATTAAAAAGAATTTATGCGTTTGTGTTACGTTTTAAAACCAACTGCAAAAATAAAATAAAAATCACCGGACCTTTAGATACTGATGAATTAGTTAAATCGGAATTATTGTTAGTCAAACATAGTCAACTAGATAGCGTCAGCGACGAAATTAAAACTATATCAAATAACAAATCACTTCACCATAAATCTTAGCTATCTTTGAATTGTTTCATTGATTCAAATGGATTATTAAGAACCGGTAGTCGAATTCAAAATTCAAACATTGATTACGACAAAAAACATCCATTAATTCTAAATGCAAAACATAATTTTACCAAATTGTTATTTAAATGTAAACGAACGGTTGTTCCATGCTGGTCCACAACATCTTATGGCGTCTATTAGAGAAAGATTTTGGCCCATAGGTGATCGGCATTTAGCAAGCAGCACGCCTAAGCAGTGTATGATTTGTGTACCTTTACGCGGACAAACATTACAACCCTTGATGGGTAATCTACCTGCCGAAAGGAGTTACTCGTTATTTCCTTTCTACTCGTGTGGTGTGGACTTTGCTGACCCTTTATGATTTCTAGCCGCAAGGGAAAGGGCAACCGTATAACAAAAGCCTACCTATGTTTATTTGTTTGTCTCTCTACGAAGGCAATTCACTTAGAGTTAGTTAGTGACTTGAGTATCATCGCAAAGCATCGGGCTTTCATTTTGTCTCTGCGACGGTTTGTCTCTAGAAGAGGTAAACCCTATAAAATCTTCTCAGATAATGGTTCAAACTTTAGGGGCGCAACTAACGAAATAAGTAGAATACTCAGATCCAGCCGCGAATCTCTACACAATTTCGCTTCTAATGAAGGCTTTAAATTTATATTTAGTCCCGAATATTCGCCTCACTTCACGGGCATAGTAGAGGCTGGCGTACGGTCATCAAAATATCCTTTACGTCGCGTAGCTGGCAATGCTTACTTAACGTTTGAGGAGCTTTCAACGTTGTTCACGCAGATTGAAGCGATATTAAATTCGCGTCCCCTCACACCACTATCTTCCGATTCTACTGATCTTCTTCCGTTGACTCCTGGGCACTTTCTGATTGGAAGACCGGTTGCTGCAGTGCCTTCACTTCCGATCACCTCAAAGCACCCTAACCGATACCAACTTATAGAAAAGATAAGACAAGACTTCTGGGAGAGATGGCGCTGTGAATTTGTGGCAGAACTGCAGCAACGGACTAAATGGAAGACAAGACAAAAAGAACCTAAAGTTGGGGACTTAATAATACTTAAAGAAGATAATCTCCCTCCTCTTCAATGGCGACTAGCTCGCATAACCAAGTTGTATCCTGGCACCGACGGAATCAGCAGAGTTGGAGATGTCGTCACTACAATAGGCGTTATAAGAAGGGCCATCAACAAAATGTGTGTGATCCCTACAAATGATGACACACAAAGTAACAATAATGAAAACCAAAGTTAGCTAACAAGTACTCTCTCTTGAAAGTGATGCTTTCAAGGCCCGGGAGGATGTTCACGCGCATACGTCACGGCAGTGCGGGAGGGGGGCAGCGCGCTATGCGAACCCCGGCCCGCCACACACGCGGAACGCATTCGTCGACGTACGGCAGATGCACAACTTATTTCATAGTTTTCTTATAATACTTATCTGCAATCTTTATGTAAATGTAAATGCTTAAATACAGTCATAGCATAATAAGTTTGTTTGATTACTCAACAGACCCTATGTGGCGTATTAGTCCAGAGTACCTAACACCAGCCGAGGTAAACAAGGAGTCGGTTTAATCCTTTCTGCGAGAATGGTTGAATGTATGTCCGAGTATGAATGTGTGAATCCCAGGCTCCTATGGATGAGGCTGAAAATCGGTGTCACCCGCCTCTTTGCCCTAGCTGTCTATGCACCGACAGACTTGAGCTCGGGTGGATCCACGGAAGCCAAACAGGAAAAGGTTGGGTTCTAGGATAGTATGAGAGATATTCTGATGAAATGTAAGGATAATGAAAGGATTATTATGTTAGGAGATTTTAATGGATGGGTAGGCCTAAAGCGTGATGGATATGAAAAGGTTCTTGGTAAGTTTGGCGACGATAGAGTGAATGAAAATGGAAAATATTTGCTGGAGGTTTGTTTGGGATGGAATCTTTTTGTGACAAATACCATGTTTGCTCACTCACACAGAGGATCCACACGTTTACGAGGGAAGAATGTGGTGCAAGAAGTATGATTGATTTTGTGATTGTTGACGAAATATTGAGGAAGAATGTCTTAGATACCCGAGCGTACCGTGAAGTCAGTATTGACACAGACCACTTCCTTGTGATATCCCGAATAAGTGGTCTCTTTAAACGCTGGCGGCATCGGGTAAAGAATTTTGCGAATGATTTAGAAAGGATAAAAGTGGAAAGTTTACAAGATACGATTGTAAAAGAAGTCTTTCGTGAAAGGTTGAATGAGAGACTTAAAGACGTAGACAAGGTCTGTGAGATAGAGGAATTGTGGAAGACGTTTAAGGAAGGAGTTGTGAATGTTGCTATTGATATGTGTGGTATTTCGAAAAGAAAAAAGGTAGAAACCAGTATAAGGTCTGAATGGATAAAGATGTACAAGTGGTTATAGGTAAAAAAAAACAAAGCATGGATGGACTGGTTAGCAACAAAAGCTAACTTTTTTTTTTTTTTTTTTGGGTGGGTCGCGGTCGGCGCGCCTCCGCACCACTCCGTCCGGGGCGACAGAGGGGCTTAAGCACGCAACTCCCGCAACCCACCCGAAAACCACCTCGCCTTCGTCATTGGGCCGACCACCGGAGCAGGTTTACTTGTCGTCAGTGGTCGGCCCGACGGAATACCCCCTACGCGGGGTACCCTCGCATCGACCGACGTCCCCCCCTCGAGGAGGACGTCGGTCTTTCCTCACGCGGTCGGCCTCTCGGCGGGTGACGGACTAATCCCCGGTCACGTCACCCGCGGCCTCGGCTAGGGCGGCATGAGGCGCAGATAGTTGCGCCTACGCTGCCCCAGTCGTCGGCGGCGGATCTCCTCATCGAGGCTGCGCTCCACGCGCAGACGATCCGCCGCCTCCTTCTGCGAGATCAAACAAAAGCTAACTTAAGAATGCAAAAGGCAACAAATGAGGATGTAGACGAAACAAGAAAGAAGTATAAATGTTTGAAATAGATGGTAAAGAAAGCAGTAAATAAAAAGAAAGATGAGCGAAAAGATGAGTTTGACAGGAGGCTTTCTGAGGATTTCCGGTCTAGTTGTTCTGGAAATCCATAAGGATTGCTCGAGGGAGTTTTACAAACTCGGAACTTACTAAAATCAGAAGTCAGAATGGAAGTATTATAAAAGGACCAGATTACGTGTTGAAAAGGTGGAAGGAATATTTTGAAAGTTTATTTGAAAAGGTCGAGGAACTGATTAAGATGCCAGAACAAGAGCAGAGTGATTATGATTATGATTGCGAGATAGGTACAGATGAGATCGTGACTGCGATGAAGTATATGAAGTTAGGTAAAGCTGCTGGATATGATAGGGTGTCGGTCGAAATGCTGAAGGTTGGCAATGGGATAGTGGTGAGTCAGTTACACCACCTTTTCAACTTGTGTTGAAGAAGGGTCGAGTACCAGAAGACTGGTGCAAAACTGTAATCGTGCCCTTACACAAGGGAAAAGGGTCGCAACAAGACTACGCCAAATACCGCGGAATAAGCCTTCTCAGCGTCGTCGGCAAACTGTATGCTAAGGTACTAATAGAAAGAGTTATACAAGAGACGGATGAATGAGCCTGGAATGTGCAAGCAGGATTCAGAAAGGAAATGGGATGTATGGATCAGGTCTTTTCCTTGCGTTGCATAGCCGAAACATTCCTGGCTAAGAAACAGAAGGTCTATTGCGCTTTCGTGCATTTGGAAAAGGCCTAGTTAGGAATGAATTGTGGTCAGCATTATCTTTGCATGGAGTGAGCGGCAACCTGATACGGGCATTGCAATCTCTCTATGAGAACTCCAGTGCCTGTGTCAGAATCGAGAGAGCATACACTGTATGGTTTAGCATCCAAAAGGGTGTTAGACAAGGATGTGCAGCGTCACCATGGCTGTTCAACCTATTCATGGACAACTGCTTGACTGATTTAAAAGAGAGTGACTATGGACTGAGAATGAATGGGTTACTTATCAAATGTCTTTTCTACGCTGGCGATCAAATTCTACTTGCTTTGTCGGTGAATGAGTTACAAGAGATGATAACATCAGTGCATGATGCTTTTGAAAGAAAAGGAATGAAAATTAATGTAAAGAAGACGAAAGTTATGATATTTGAAAGGGAAGAAGTTATGACGGAATGCAAGACACGTATAGAAGAGGAAATATTAGAACAAGTGCAAGATTTTGTATATCTGGGATTTACATTTGCGAGAGATGTTAATATGAAAGTGATATTGAAAGAAGAGTGTGTAAGGGAAATATGGTGAATGGTGCTTTGCGCACCTTTATGGGCAGCCGAAGCCTGTCTAAGAAGGCTCGCCTAGCTGTGCATAGGGGAGTGCTTGTACCAACTCTAATGTATGGAAGTGAGAGCTGGGTATGGCAGAAGAAGCACGAAAGTAGAATAAATTATGTGGAAATGAGAGCACTGAGGAGCATGATTGGTGTGAAATTGAGTGATAGAATTAAAAACAGAATGATTAGGGAACGTTGTGGGATGAATGTAGATGTAGTGACAAGGATTGAGAAAGGTATGTTAAGTTGGTTCGCCCATGTAGAGAGAATGAATGAATGAATGAAAGGAGACTAACAAGGAGAATTTATAAGGCGAATGTGAACGGAAGTGTTGGAAGAGGAAGACCGAGGCGAACATTCCACAATCAAATTGGGGACGTTCTTAAGAAAGGCCAGGTTAGGAGTACCATAAACCGAAGAACATGTATGAGGAGATTAATGAATGTGGAGGAGGCGAAAGTGGTGTGTCAAGATAGTAGCAAGTGGAAGGAAGTGGTCTCTGCCTACCCCTATGGGAAAGAGCCGTGACTATATGTATATGTATGTATGTAATAGGTCTGGGAAAAAGTTAGGGGCGTTTTTCCCGATAGATGGCATTGGTTGCAGATAACTAAAGAACAACAAGTCGCAGCGACACTACTGAGGGCTCGTTTTTTAGGTGACCTTCCTAACGTTAGTTTGAGTGTAGAAACATTGTAATCGGTGCAGTGGTTGAAAGTTATTCGCATTCGAAAATGGAGAAGAATAATAAGAAATTTCGCTATATTCTGCAATATTATTATGATAAGGGGAAGAACGCTTGTGATAAAATTTATACTGTGTATGGTGAAGGTACTTTATTGAAATCTGTTGCGCGGATATGGTTCGCTCGCTTTCGTTCTGGTAATTTCAATTTGAAAATGAATCAAGATGCGGTCGTCCAATCACTGAAAAATCGGATGAAATTCTTGAAAAAGTCCAACAAGATAAGCATATCAGTAGCGTTGATATTGGTATAGAGCTAGGCATTGACCACAAAACTGTTGAATCATTTACACAAAGCTGATTACAAAAAAAGCTTGACATATGGGTTCCTCAGGAGTTTAGCGCAAAAAACATGATGGACCGAATTAACATCTGCGATGCGCTGCTGAAACGGAATGAAATCGAGACGTTTCTGAAACGTTTAATAACCAGAGATGAAACATGGATTACGTACGATAATCGGAAGCCTTAAAAATCGTGGATAAAGGATGGTGAGCCATCACAAGCGTTCGCTAAGCCAACGTTGACGCCCAAAAAAAGTGATGCTGTGTGTGTGGCGGGACTGGAGACGAATAGTCCACCATGAGCTACTTCCAACTGGTCAGACGATTGATTTTCAACTCTACTGTGCACAACTAGAGAGATTAAGCCGGGTCATTGAAAGAAAACGGCTCGAAGTGATTAATAGGAAAAGTGTTGTCTTCCATCATGATAACGCCCGACCACACTCATCTTTGAAGACCCATCTAATATTAATATTCAGTGTTTGGTTGGAAAGTTTTGATGCACCTACCGTACAGTCCGGATATAGCAGCCACTGACTATCATCTGTTTCGATCTCTGCAGAACTCTCTCAATAGAATTAAGTTGGTTTCAAAAAAACCTGTGCAAACTACTTGATTCAGTTCTTCAACCACAAACCACAGAAGTTTTTCACCGATGGGATCATGGATCTACCAAAACAAATGGTGAAACATTGTCGATAATAATGGAGCATATTCGGTTTAAATAGATTCATCCACGCGCCGTAAGGGGACCGGTCGAATTTTACTGAAAAAACGCCACGAACTTTTTCCCAGACCCAATACATTACGGGTGACGTGACCGGGGATTGCAGGTGACGTGATCGGGGATTAGTCCGTCACCTGCCGAGAGGCTGACCGCGTGAAGAAAGACCGACGTCCTCCACGAGGGGGGGGACGTCGGTCGATGGGAGGGTACCCCAAATAGGGGGTATTCCGTCGGGCCGACCACTGATGACAAGTAACCCTGCTCCGGTGGTCGGCCCAACGACGAAGGCGACGTGCATGTAGGTGGGTTGCGGGTGTGCGTGCTTACGCCCCTCTGTCGCCCCGGACGGAGTGGTGCGAGGAGCGCGCCGACCGCATCCCACCCCAAAAAAAAAAAGGTTTAGATGAGACAATACATGCTTAACTGTGTGAGGTCATTCTAAATCCAACATGGCGGCACGTACAAGATGACAGACTAATTATATAACGTACTTATACAATATAGATATCAAATGCAAGGACTTACCAAGAGTAACTTGAGAAAATAAAGTGACGTCACTCTAAATCCAATATAGCGGACTTCTAAAGCTTGAAACACTATTTTGATGCAGATATATTCAAGCGATTGTGGTAAAATTTTGTATTCACTTTCGATTTGGATGAGGCAATGCATGATTAGCTGTGTAATTTTTATAAATTATCTATGCATTGATGTGTTCGTAACCCATCAAAGTTAAATATGTCGTTATAGTTAAATAAAAGCTATTTATAATGATTTGATACGCGAGTATTATACATTGTAAATAAAACTACTTTACATGCGGCGGACTGCCCGTGGCCATGAATGCTGTAAAGTGTTCGAAACGTCGAGCAATCATAAATCAAATACAAACGCGATAAAATCTATAAAGTAGATTTATTTACAAAACTTAGTTATATTATTCGTCACTTGACACTTTCCACTGCGTGGGAGTTTCAAATCCGAGATAAAGGAGCACCATGGGATAGGGCAGCATATTCTACTGAGGACACCCACTAGATTTGCCAACTCGCCCACTACGCGTGGCAATTATGATTATTATCTTTCTCTCATGAAAGGGAATATTTTCTACTGTGGACGTGGTTAAGCATCTTGAGTTGTAATATTCCAGCCCCTTTTTGATAACAGTGTAAACCACCGTGCTGTCTCTTTTTCAAGAGTGGTGGATTACGGTCAGCTTGAGTAGTTACCCATTTTTTATTTATTTATTTATTTATTTATAACTTTTGCACAAACAAACGCACAAGGCGGACTTAATGCCATAGGCATTCTCTACCAGCCGACCTAGGGTGGAGCAGAAATAATGTCAGGCAGGTGCAATACAAGGTGGTTAACGATGTCGCGTACTAAATCAATTATATATAATTACTATTACATAATACATATATACTCTATAAATATATATAAATACATATACATACAAACATAAATAATGATAATGATATTTGAATGAGTGGATGTGAGCTGTCACAGATGTGTCGACTCCGCCAGAAAATTCAAGTATAATCGTTTGACCATGGCCTTAAAAACGTCGCGACTGGTAGCCATTCTGATGTCCAGAGGCAATGCATTCCAGAGAAGAATGGCCTGGATCCCAAAGGAGGAGTGCACCAGACTAGAAGAGTGAGAGGGACAGTGAAGAAGAAGATTATTTGAGGAACGAAGAGCACGGTCATGGGTGGAGCAAAGAAATTGAAAGTTCAGTTTTAAGTAGGAAGGCGCGTTAGGAGAGTTAAGAATAGAGTAGAGCAAAGAAAGAGTCCTCAGGCTACGTCTTTGCCTAATCGGTAACCAATTGAGGCGAGAGCGAAATGTGGTTACATGATCGAATTTACGTAGGTTAAAAACGAATCGAATGCAATTGTTGAGGAGTCGGTCCAGCTTATTGAGCAGATCTGCATTCAGGTCGAGGTAGCACACATCAGCATAATCGATGATAGGAAGAACTAAGGTTTGAACCAGTGATGTTTTAGTCGTGACTGGGAGAAAGTTTTTCAGCCGGTATAGTGAACGGAGTATTCCTGTGACTTTCTTGGATATGTTAGTAACCTGCGTTTGCCACTCCATCGTAGAGTCTAAGAAAAGGCCAAGATTCTTTACGTGATTACTATAAGGTATCACGATACCGTTATAGGTAATTGCTGGCAAATTCTGTGCGTTGACTCTGCTGATAATGCGGGGACTGCCGATTATAATGCATTGGCACTTATCTGCATTGACTGCCATGCCAAACCTCGCCGCCCAAGCGCTTATAGCCACTAGGTCGCTATTAATAGAAGCAATTGCTGAGTGGAGATCGTTTAACTTGGCGTGGGAATATAATTGCAGGTCGTCGGCATACAAATGATACGCACACATTTTTTCGAGCAGGCTATGGTACGGTTACGCGCAGACCAATCCGTCCGGGGCGACGGAACAGCGGCGAGCTACGCCATAACCTGCCATGCACATACCTCTTTGACGGCACCACTCCTCGATCCTTAGCAGACTAATTTCCTATCCGGTTATTCACCATCTCGGCTTGACTAGCATTGCCCTCAAAACTACCCTGGCTCACGCGCCATACTAGCATGGAACGTGTACAAGAGACGGTATTCCAACTATGCCAATATAATCACTCAAAGTATGAAAGTCGCCATTTTTTTTTTATTTTTTACATTGATTACAGGTGTGCCGTAAAATAGTTAAAAAAAATCAGTAATTAAAATTACAATAGTAAAAGTGTTATACTTTTTGAAGTTAAATCGGAAGAAACTGGTTTAATGGTTAAAAAAAAATACTGAATGTTATTAGGGTAAATTAAAATTTCATAGATATATAATATCAGAGCAGCTTATAAATTACTATCCAAGCTCCGCTATTTTGTTACTTCATTTGGACATATTTAAATAGATTTGAAAGTATCTTTAATAAGTCAAGTCTTTAATTATTTAATCTTATTTAAAGTTTAAATAAAATCTTATACGACTTCATATATGTATATATTTAATAAAAAAATCGTATTTATGTTTCAAAGTACTTGGCAAGTACTTTATAAACATATATAGACCAATATTAAAAAAACATATTTGAAAAGTAATTATTTATCTTCTCCAATGCGAAACTTTATAACAATTTTATTCAGACTTTACATTGAGAGGATTTATGTATATTTTATTCAGACACGATTACTGTATATAAATCGGTATGAAAACCTGTCAGTCATTCTAAAATGAAATCCTTACTAATTTTATAAATGCGAAAGTTTGTTTGTTTGTTTGTTATGCTTTCATGCTTAAACCACCAAACCCATTACAGAAATTCTTTCACCAATGGAAAGCTATAATATTAGAGAGTAACATAGGCTTTATTTTATCCCTTTATTCCCACGGGAACGGGAACTATGCGAGTAAGGCGACTGAAACCGAAGCGAAGCGAGGGTGGGTTGCTAGTAGTAAATATTATTAAGCTTTTTATACACGTTTTTATTTACCCAAAACTCAATATCAAATCAAACTATAAAAATAAATTATTTTAGAAAAAGCGAAGAAATGATCTTATAAAAAAGAAAATTATTTGATTTTTGTAGAAAAAGCTGTGGTAGAATTCAGAGAATATCAGATACATATTCTGTACCATGTTACAGATATTAATTCCTATAGCCCTTAGAGCTCAATATTTTTGGGTGTGCGTGCTTACGCCCCTTGTCGCCCCGGACGGAGTGGTGCGAGGAGCGCGCTGACCGCAATCCACCCCCAAAAAAAAACGCTCAATATTTTAGGATTAAAGTAATTATTTCTTCTCTATTCCGATTTTAACGAGTAGTAGTATCTCGACCAATAATAGTTGTATTAAAAGACCAAGCACAAATGATACATTGAAATTTTGAGGGCAGAATATTATTTACTAAACCCGTAATCGTTAAATTGCAAATTAAACGATTTGTTGATATTTATGAGGGCATTAGACGTACAATTAAACTAGTACTTCGCATTTTATGCTTCTCTCCATTTCAACCTTTCGGGGAAGCTTTCGAAGCATTAGAACTTAAGATATCCTGAAAATAGTTTTATTTCTAATAAAATGTAAGCAATGAACGTTTTTATATTAAGGCTTACTTTACATCAATGAAAATTAAAACTTTTGTATTATCAATCACATTTTAATGGCAAGTTTATATGTGTACGTACTTATTACGAAGTGTCGTGTAATATAAAGCTTTCAATTTTAATATGAGGAAATCATCATCATCTCAGCCCATATACGTCCCACTGTTGGGCTCGGGCCTCCACCATAATGGAAGGGTAATTGACCTACTATACCACGCTGGTCAGACGTGTTGGTATAGGGTTTTATTTCGAGTTTTCCTTCTCTCGCATAGATTTTATATGCGCTTTATATCCCTTAGTCGTCTCGTACGATCACCCACGGATAAGATAGGGGGTGGTGAATTGTATTCTTACTCCGTCACCACATGGATGGTTACTCCGTCACCACACGGATGCTATGAGGGAATATTGTCTAAAAATGAGGGTGTTCATTATTATCATCATCACCCCGCTTTTATCCCATTCACTTTAGGTCCACGTAATATGTATTGTAATTGCATCGTACATATTACAAAATTATTGGCTATACGTTTTAAACCAGCCGCTTTGTTGATATCAACCCTCCTTGAAGGAACAAATGAAAGGAATGTAATTGTGGTCCACATGGCTTCAGATGCAGTTGGCTCAGGTCGAAATAAAGCTATTGACCATGGTACCGATAGTCCGTCTATCAAGGCGGAGGGAGGGAGCACGGCAGGTTATTTAGTGGGTGAGGGACCCACACTACTTCCTTGTTGCCCCAAACAGCGGAGTGTGGGCTTAGGTACATTTTTCCTGCCATAACAAAGAGGTCGAAATAAAGCTCTGACTTCTTTTACGATACCCACGAGCAGTGTAAAGGTTGTTATATTCGTAGTTATCCACACAGTTTGTTTATTCCCCGAGGGGGGGACGTCGGTCGATGGGAGGGTACCGCGCGTAGGGGGTATTCCGTCGGGCCGACCACTGACGACAAGTAAACCTGCTACGGTGGTCGGCCCAATGACGAAGGCGAAGTGGTTTTCGGGTGGGTTGCGGGAGTTGCGTGCTTAAGCTCCTCTGTCACCCCGGACGGAGTGGTGCGGAGGCGCGCCGACCCCAGCCAACTCACGAAAAAAAAAAAAAAAATACAATATAGTTTTTGTTAAATAATAGCAAGATAGTTAAACATAACGATAATAAGATTAATTAACGGTTAAAATTTATTTCGCCCTATTTCATAATGTCAACACTTCACATTCAAAGCTAATTCACAATTAATATTTTTTTTTATTATGACTAGGTAATTCTCAAACAGGTTTATTTTATTTATAGCTCGTTTATATTTGGTAATTACTCATTAGTGACTGGACGAAATGAAAAGAATTTTCTTACAAAGGTTAAAGGAAAAATATTATAAGCCTAATATTTAATACGGCAAACTTTTACTTTGTATTCAAGTAATTATAATGTCACATTTAACGTCCCCTTCTGAGTTCTAGTGTTTTAAACTCTTAGCTTGAAGCATACAAATTTACCTATTAT
The DNA here is from genome assembly GCA_032191425.1 of Lymantria dispar. Taxonomy (NCBI): domain Eukaryota; kingdom Metazoa; phylum Arthropoda; class Insecta; order Lepidoptera; family Erebidae; genus Lymantria; species Lymantria dispar. Next base: position 25,701,683 of record CM063441.1, read on the forward strand.
AATACATTTTCCACCTACTGTTATTACAATAAATCTCTTTAGTAATATCTGGTGTTTACGCGAGTATTACTCATTATAAATAAAACAATTTTTACGCATTTTAGCGATAATTTTCTTATTTCGGTTTTATATTTTCCTTATAATAAGATTTTTCTCTTCTCTTTCTATAGACATGTATTATCATCGTCATTCATCATTGCATTATTACACATGTATGATCTCAGGCGACGACGACGTCCCACTGTTGGGCTCGAGCCTTTTCCACAATAGGTTGTAAATTGACCTACTATTGACCACGTTGGTCAGATGTGTTGGTATAGGGTTTCATGTCACTTCTTCTCTTGCATATATAAATGACGACTAAAGAATTAAATGTGCATATAGCATATTCACTACCTTTTTTTTGGGGTCTGTTACGGTCGGCGCACTCCTCGCCTCACTCCATCCGGGACGACAGAGGGGCGTAAGCACGTACACCCCGTAACCCACCCGTATAGCACGTCGCCTTCGTCGTTGGGTCGACCACTGATGCAGAGTTCCTTGACTTCAGTGGATATTCAATACCTTGATCGATATTTATGACACTCACGACCACGAGAGCAGGTAGTGAATTGTATTCTTTGACTGCACAGATGGCGTAGTGGTTAAGATAGCGACTTGCAACGCCAGTGTCGGGGGTTCGAATCCCACGCGAGACAACACTTTGTGTGATCCACAACTTGTTGTTCTGAGTCTGGATGTAATTTGTGTTCGTTAATTATATGTTTGTAAAGTTCCCAGCAATACAAGGATTATTTCCTTAGTGCATGGTGTTGTCTTAAAATTATTATTATTATATTGTGTCTCCCAGTTTCACGGCTATCTTCCATATTGTTTAAAATATTAAAAAAGGGAAGATACCCGGTCCTTTGAAAGGCTTACATGGGGATATGGATCCAACATGCAGAGGCCTTTGGAGAAATTTAATGTTAAAATGGGATGGGACGTCTACCGATGACACTCCACGTTTGCACACAACACTCGTGGACTGCCAACGGTAGGTGTAAAACTATTGTGCAATTATGATATCTAAAACCAGATTATGGGGTTGTAAGGTTTGATGGATTGGATTAAATGAAACTATTGATTGAAAAACTATCGTCTGCCTTCAATACCTTTATCGTCTTGAACTTTGGCAGACGGTAACTCGCCAACTCACTGAATGGGGCCCCCAAACGGTCGCCACAGGCACACAGGCCATACGGGCAACAGGAGGGCAACATTGGTGCAAGTGGCTAGGGGTGTCGAGCGGTGCGGCGCCGGTTTCACCATCGCAGTGGTTTCCCCGTAGTTATGCCCTTGAAAATGACACTTCCACCCCCGAGCATATAGCTCTAGCGACCCCTCTCTGACCAGCCGTTTAAGGCAAGCCAAAGTTGAGAATCCTGCAGGCACTCTTCGGTTTCCACTCCAGGCAGCCAATAAAAGCCAGCTGGATACGAGGCCCTGGCCGACTCTCTGGGGCACTCAGAACCGCAGTGTCACCACTCACACTCAGCACGCCACAAACTGCCCTGCGGTTTATTGGCTTTCCTATAAATCTTGTGATACATTTTTTCTTTTATCATCATCATCATCATCATTTCAGTCTACCGCCGTCCACTGCTAGACGTAGGCCTCCCTCATGTTGCGCCACAATGAGCGGTCCTGTGCCGCCTGCATCCAACGACGCCCAACTACTTTCACTAGGTCATCGGTCCACCTAGTGGGGGGGCGTCCTACACTGCGTCGTCCGATACGTGGTCGCCACTCGAGAACCTTTCTTCCCCAGCGGTTGTCGGTTCGTCGAGCGATGTGGCCTGCCCATTGCCACTTCAGCGTGCTAATTCTTCGTGCTTTTTCTTTTATATCAAAAGAATTTAGAGAGCCATATAATGTTCCTCCGAGTTTTGCGTTAGTCTCATGGTGAGATAACGACTGGCCCAGAGGGTTTATTATTATTATTATTCTTACTTTGTCACCACACGGAAGATACATGTGTATTAAAAGATATTCTAAATATATAGAGGTGCCATAATCAGAATGTAAAACTGGTATCTAAAAGTTCAACAAAGAGAGTTTTATGTCTCATAGTATGGTAAAATTGCCTTAATGTGTTTGTAAAATCTCGAGGTAGAAAAATATGAACTTAAATTAGGTTTAAGAGTAGTCTTTTCCATGAGAAAAATGTGTCGTACTGTGAGTCGTCTACATTGAAAGAGTTTTTAAACATAATTTCAATTACGACTCTGGCCTTATTAAATTAAGTACATTGCCAAAGGATAAATTAAATCATATTCGGTAATTCAGTTGCATTTTTTAACCTCTTATAGAAGAAAATTCGTTTACTGAGCTCTTTTAATATTCCTTTTTTTTTCAGTTCAAGTGTACTATTAATAAATACTCTTAGATATTAAATAATATAAATTCGTATTAATTGTTGCTAATTGCAGAAAATGATTAAAAATTTTAATAGCAATAATTTCTATTAAAATTGTTGATAATTTGTTGATAATTAGTATGATCACGAGCTCCTGATCCATTTGGGGCGACAGATGAGATGGCACGCGACCCCATAACCTGCTATACACGTTCCTTATAATTATTCGACGAGTTCAGCATCTCGAGTAGGTGTCCCGGCGGCTTTCACTGTCGGTGCATCGCTCTCACGCAATCAGCCTCTCTTCGGATGATGAACTAATCTCCAGTCCAATCACCCGTTGCCTCGGCTAGGAGACTTTATCTAACAAATTCTATTCAACTATTTAAAAATGTCTGCATGCATTTTTACTTCTATCACTCTCAACAAACAACATAATATTCTCAGGGTATAAAATATTTTAAAGTAAGGTACCTATTGCGAGTATCCATTGGTAGTTAATGTGAAAAGAATAAATTCAATTAAGTGATATTAATCTTCTCAATGCATACATCTTCTAATATTGAGCAGAGGATTCATCCACATCGGCCATATTATTAGTTCACTATATCAAACGCGTTGACGTAAGCTTTTAATCAGACTTACTTCTTTCAACGATGTTATCATCGTGCTGCCCTTCTTACGACTCCCACGGGAGAGAACAAAGGGATGATATCTTATGTTTTTAGTGTTCCGTACCCAAAGGATAAAAGCGGGACCCTATTATTAAGACTTCACTGTCTGTCCGTCCATCTATCCGTCCATCTGTCTGTCACCAGGCTATATCTTAAGAAACGCGACAACTAGACAGTTGAATTTTTTACAAATCATGCATTTCTGTTTCCGCAATAAAAACAAATACTAAAAACAAAATAAAATAAATATTTAATGGGGGCTCTCATACAAGAAACGCGATTTTTTGACCTTTTTTGCTCGATATCGGTAATGGCAACAGGTAGGCACTTGATATATTCATAAAATACTCAGTTGTATTTTTACTAAATAATAATATAATTAAAATGAAATAAATATTTAAGGGGTGCTCCCATACAAAAAACGCCATTTTTTACCTAGTCAATGGTACGGATCCCTTCGTGCGCGAGTCTGACTCGCACTTGGCCGATTTATTATTGTTTTTGTTTCGTTGTAATACGGCAAACTATTAATATTCAAATATTTTAATTCTTTAAATTGATGTATCCTCTATGTCCAATAGATGTTACTATACTAATGGTAATATTGAAAGCCCTTTTTTGTGGTAGACTTTGGTTTGAACACACCCCACCCAATCTACCCGGGGCAACAGATGAGTGAAGTGCAGCCCTATAGCCTACCGTATTCCCGACCATCGCCGTTAGGCCGACCACTGGTACAGATTCCTTGACATTAGGGATGTGAAAAAATAATTGATTTTTATAATAATTGATTATTAATCGTTTTTTTTTATGTGAAACATCTATAGGCGAGGGTGACCGCGATCGTCGCGTGGCGATTGACGCCACGCCTCGCGGTCCCCTCTTAATTTACGATAAAATAAATATCTGGATATTCATATCTACATTTTTGTAACGAAACCATGGTGCGATTTAAAATTTTGTACAACGCCATCTAGTGAACCCAAAGTAAATTGCTACCTATAATGAAAACAAATGTTTATTGAATAAAAATCATCTTTTCCTGGAAAAAAATCGCCATGTTTTATTAATACTTTATGCCATACTAGTTCCTGACGTAATCTGTTCTTTTATGCATATTTACTTTCAGCTACGAAAAATAGGTAACCGTTTTTATAGGCTTTTATTAGTTTCAGCTGTATTTGTATATATTTATTTCCTTGTATGTCACCGATTTCTTAATAATTGGATTTTGACTCACTTAAAACAGTCAGATTTAATTTCAAGTTTGTAAACTTTTCAATTTGTAAAATTGCGAGGACCAATAACGCTAAAATAATTTAGATAGCTTGGCTTATTATCATTACAGTATTAAAGGTTTCTTTATTAAATATTCAATATATTGATCTGAGAGTTGGTCGTTAGCTCGATAGATGCCGCTATTTATGTTACTTAAAACGCGCACTTCGTGCTTGTGCTCGATGCCGCATAGCTCGATAGATGCCGCTATTTCTGGTTTATAAATTGCACCAATCGTGCAAAAGAACGTCTGTGAACGGATGAAAGTATTTCAAGCTACATTTTGGAAGTTTAATTTCGTTTGTACTAAATAACGTTACCATAAATATAGGCCGTAAAGTCAATTTTCAAATGGATAATTTATTCGATACGATACCTGCTAAAAAGTACTTATTGACTAAAAGTATCGAATACAATGTATCGGTATCGAAAGAAAAGTACTCGGTACCTAAAGATAAAGTAAGTAAAAGTACTAGATACTTTAATCAGTACGTTACTTATCTTTCGATACTACTCATGAGTTCAGTATCGATACTTTATATTCAATACCGTGTCTTTTATATTAAAATTAATCGATTATTTTAGCGTTTGCTTTTTTGTTTTACAATAAAATCATTGCCAGATTTCCTAAAAAAAAGGTCATCGCGATACAAAGTGCAGTGTTTCATACTATATTCAAAAAAGGTCATTATAATTCTGTTGAAAAAATCGATTATTTTATAATCGATTATTTATTTTTATTTAATCGATTATTTTATAATCGATTTATTTTAAATAAAAAAATCGGATATTTATTAATCGATTATGCTCCCTACAAGTCACATCCCTACTTGACATCCTTGGCCGGCACAACGGGTTACCCTTTCGGGTACGCCCCGGCAACAAGACAGTGTTTCTTCAAGCGGTAGGCCTCTCTGAGGGTGGCGGACTAATCCCCGGTCCGTCCACTTGTGACTTCGGCTGAGGCGGTAAATGATGAACGTCCTAAATAAACTATTTATCTTAACTAAATTTTCACAAAGTACTGTATTCACTTGAGGTGTTTAGACATCATGTGTAAATCTATTACTGCAGATACCTCGGATATTGAGTTATAAAAACAAGTTGTTAAGATAAATTGGAAAAATCATGACGTTGTTTTTATGACCCTACGTTATTATTATTTCGGCGTCGAAAATACATAGCGAAATTTTAAAGGCTATTTGATGTCAAGTAATCTGACAAAATTACGTGGTTCAAAATGGGCTATAAATGTATAGAAACCAGTAAAATGATACCGTTGGATACTTTTTTTAATAATTTTAAATTATGAAACTGAACGACGGTGCAGGTTTGTTATTTTAATAAAAAAAACATGTACATGATACATCCCATCGAACTACATATAAAATGGGAATCAAGTTCAATAGTATGACAACTATGTCGACTTCACCGATAGAATATTTAAGATCTAAATAGGTGCCAATTTCTGTAGACAATCCTAAAATGTATTCTATTTGATCTTTAGGATCGAAATTAATGAACCAAACATATGTAACATTTATTTTATTTTTACTACGTGCGTTTATATTCAATGCAAATGTGGTGAATTTATATTTCACAGTTTTTGAGTTATGCAGGGGTGAAAAGTGACGCGAAATGATTCGCGTAATATACGGTGCAGCTCACTAGTTGCCTTCGCATGAACTTAGCTTGACAAAGTGTCTCTGTGTCTGATAATTTGAACCCTACACCTAATGATGATAGAAAGCTACAAGTACATGTCTTTGAAATTGGATAACTAAAAAAGGATTGTTTTAGCAAAAAAAAAAAAGATACTGAAGTTTATACCTGGTAAAAAACAAAACGGTAAAAATGTGATATCATATCACATTTCAACCGAGTAGATGACTAGTAAGTAGACTGTCACGCAGAGCGCATATAATATTTTTTGAGCCTCTGATGGTAAGTTGTAACTTTTTGGAGGCACGTGTATATTCAATCGTAAATTATAAACTATCCCTTGCTATGGTGGAAAATCGAAGTAATTAAAAAAATATACAGTATTATTAAAGAAATAGTGTGTGTACTTATGTTTCGTAAGAAGTTATACTACTTTGACGTAACAAAATAAAAATGTTTCTAAAAATTTCATCATTCTCCTTATCCTACATTTGTAGATAAAACGACACTAATAATAGAAAAAGGTATTAAATACATCAAAGTTTTATTATAACGCATTATGTAGTTGATATTTGTGACGGTGTGTGCGCGTGGTAAAAAATGTTTACTAGCTAGGGTGTCCGTTTTCATGACGATGAGTGCTCGCTTCGTAAAAATTTCCTTTCATTATGTGTAGTTTTATTCTAGGTAGGAAAGGCTGGGTAGCTGTAATGTCCTTCGATAACTCACTGGTCGCAGCAATCCATAATTTTCTTCGACTCGCTGTTCGTATTGTTCCCACACAAAGTTAATTACAAATTACACTTCACAAACAATATTGATTATTTAATAAGTTTTAATGTATGGCGCGGGCGCAATTGCGTTTGTTAGATTTAGGAGTACAACTCGACTTTATGAATGCGTAGCGACTTGTGAGGCGACCATTTTCTTCTTGTTCTTCTTCATTTTTTATTACGGGAGCGGATATGAGAGACCATGACCAAGTAAGAATGCATTTGGAAATGTAAATGAGAATTGTGTATCTTTGTAATACGTTAAGTATAAAGTGTTTTTTAATATTTAATTTAAATTATAAAGGGCGCGTACACATTATTTTTCCCTAACGCACCAAAAAAGGATTACTTCTTACTTCTGATTCGGATTACTTCTTATAACTTTAGGTAGGTAGTTGTTGTGTGTTTTATGTTAATAAGCAAAATTGGAACGCGCAATACTAAATACTTAAACATGTGACTTATTCACCTGATTAGAATGCTGCATGCATACATCGAAATTCTCAGTTTGCATTCAATATTCATTACCTTTTTTTTTTTTTTTTGTGGGTGGGCCGTGGTCGGCGCGCCTCCGCACCACTCCGTCCGGGGCGACAGAGGGGCTTAAGCACGCAACTCCCGCGACCCACCCGAAAACCACGTCGCCTTTGTCGTTGGGCCGACCACTGGAGCAGCGTTAACTTGTCGTCAGTGGTCGGCTCGACGGAATACCCCTAACTGGGGTACCCTCCCATCGACCGACGTCCCCCTCTCGGGGAGGACGTCGGTCTTTCCTCACGCGGTCGGCCTCTCGGCGGGTGACGGACTAATCCCCGGTCACGTCACCCGCGAATATTCATTACCTAGTAATAATTTAGTCTAACAATCATATCTTATATACAATAGTTATATCACTGCACTTATACATCTTAATATATATAAATAAGGTGTCACGTTGTTTGTCCGCGATGGACTCCTAAACTACTTAACCGATTTTAATCAAATTTGCACACACCGTGTGCAGTTTGATCCAACTTGAAAGATAGGATAGCTTAGATCTTAATTTATAGTTACAATATTATTTTATTGCAAATTATTTGTCTATTATTTGACATTCACAATTATCTGTTAACTCCAAACGATTTTAACAGATGGCTATATCTATTAACTGGATTGAGTAATTAATTAATAGATGGCGCTGCTATGTCATATACGATTTTAACTTGCTTTTAATAAAATATAATATAACAAAAACATTAGCCACAGCAGCGCATGGCCGTGTCTGCTAGTATATATATATATATATGTGTGTATGACAATACGTCACAACATTTATATGTATTTTTTTTTTTATATCATGTCGTTTACAAAATTTCGTCAATAACCAGTGTCGAGTTTTAATATTTATTATTCACGTCTTCAGTCTTCGTCTTTCAGTCAGTCGTTAGCATGACTTGGTGATGATATCCAAGGCATGCCTTCTCTGGGAATTTTGACAGAATGACAAAATGCACGCAGTTCACTATTATATCATATTTACTACATTTCAGAATTTTATTTGCATTATATTACATAAAATATCAGCAAAATTAATCAATACTAGCAATCCGCCCTCGCTTCGCTTCGCTTCGGTTATAGGTTATAGTCGTTTTATCCGCGTAGTTCCCGTTCCCGTGGGAATACCGGGATAAAATATAGCCTAGTTTACGCCCTGATATTATAGCTTTCCATTGGTGAAAGAATTTTTGAAATCGGTCCAGCCGTTTTGAAGATTACCCGGCACAAACAGACAGACAGACAGACAAAAATTTTTTAATTGCTATTTTAGGCATAGGTGTCGTGCAAATAGCCGTGTGAGCATGAAAAAAGCCTATTATTTTGACATTACAAACAGACACTCCAATTTTATTTATTGGTATAGATAACACTTCAAAACACTTCTTCTTCTTCTTAGTTAATGGCAATGACCTACAATAATATGAGCTATTGGTGCCAATGTCGAGTATATTGATTATTGTTCACGTCTTTAGTCTTAGTCTTTCAGTCAGTCGTTAGCATGACTTGGTGCTGATACAAGTCATGCGTCTCAGGAAATTTGGGCAGAATGACAAAATGCACGCAATTCACTATTATATCATATTCACTACATTTCAGAATTTTATCTGCATTATATTACATAAAATATCATCAAACTTATTCAATATAACACTTCAAAACACTAAAATAATGAAAATAATATAAAAGCGCTACGTGCCATTTTGACATTCCCGTCAAAAGATCATTTATATGTATGAGAATAATAGTGAATGTCATTGTTTAACATCATCAAAACGTCAGTGACTAGTGAAACTAAGAGTGACTTTCTCACAATGAGCTAACACACATATATTGTTTTAACAAGGCTTCGAGGGTTGCATTGCTTATGTATGATGTGACTAGCTAATTCGTCCAAATTTGAAGTGGGTTCGGGCACATAGCCGTTTGTTTGCTTAATGCAAAACGTTAGAGAGATTAGATAGCAAAGGGACTTAAAAGTATAAAACAAGATTAAGATACTCTTAACTGGTAGAGTTATGCTTCTGACAGTTTTTTTTCTGCAGCCACAAATGGCTAACTCGTCTGAGATAGTATCACATCATCACAGAAAAATCGATGTTTGAGCAATAATAATTTATTACTGCAATTCGATCAGTGAGTGACATAGCCAGAAGCCCAAATATTTACGATAGGCTGCGATCTGACTTCGCCCCAAATATTGCAGAGAATCGTGACCTGCAGTTACCATCTACCATCACCTAGACTACCTGCTCGTCTACTGTAAAAGACAACAGATAAAAATAAATTAAATCGTTACACCACAACGCATTAAAATTTTGAAATCGGTAACATTCTGCGATATTAATATGTTTTACGTTAATGCTTCTATATAATGTGAAGGGCTTGTCAAACAATATAATCTTAATATATATAAATTACGTGTCACGTTGTTTGTCCGCGATAGGCTCCTAAACTACTTAACCGATTTTAATCAAATTTACACACCGTGTGCAGTTTGATCCAACTTGAAAGATAGGATAGCTTACATCTTAATTTATAGTCGCAATATTATTTTATTACAAGTTATTTGTCTATTATTTGACATTCGCAATTATCTGTTAACTCCAAACGATTTTAACAGATGGCGACATCTGTTGACTAGTTTGAGTAATTAATTAATAGATGGCGCTGCTATGTCAAACCTACAAACGTGTCACATACGATTTTAGCTTACTTTTTTGCATAGATGCCATTTGTAAAATAATATGACGACCTCCATGACAGATGTTCTGCTGCAGTTCCACTTAGATAGTTTAATAAAATGTAATATAACAAAAAAACATTAGCCACAGCAACGCGTGGCCGGGTCTGCTAGTATGTTTATATATTGTAATAGTCTTTACATATAATTAGAAAGTAATAAGAAATACATATCATGCAACTTAAAAAAACTAACTATTACATCGAACTATAATAAGTAATTAAAAAATATGTATAACAAGCTGACCCAACAGATCCTGTTCTATACAACCTTGAAAAATAAAATGAAAATATAATTGTTTGACATCGACCGCAGTGTCATCTACTGGCTTCTTATGCATTATTTTATTGTCTAAAACTATCTTCCAATTATTGCCTTTATAATAAAATCAGTTTGGGCTACATTGGTTGAATAGTTTCTTATTTTATAGACTAGAAGCTTATATGGATTATAGTGTAGAGTCGTTGATATATGTACATAATTACATATACATATACACAGTTGTTTAATAAGAAAAGTAAAGACATCAAAACAGCTGTCTTAAGGAACTATGGACTTGAAAATTACAACATTTTGTGACTGAATATTATCCTATTACGTTATTAACATATTTTTAACAATTTAGTTATTATCATCTATTATTAATTAGGTATTTAATAATTTTCGACGTCAAGACAATAAATTGTAATATTTGCAAACCAATTATCTCTATATTACAATACAATTACAAATTAGAATATATTGTTGTCTTAAAACACTTTTCATTAGCTACATAATTTTAAATTAATTGTAAATAACGCGCTTTGTTTCGCCGCTTATAAATCTCTTAAAATATGCTTAAGCATCCCAGTCCGTTACGTTGTTCCTATTTGCTTTATTAAATTTTACTCGTAACAGTCTTCAGGAGGGAAATTTATTTAGGTGTCTGTGAGTGCGGGTGTGTTTCATTATTCTTCAGCTAAGCCACGGATTAGATTAGCAGCCTCGCACGGCGCTTGTTGTCAGGCAATGCATATTACATTAAGAGGAGACTAGACTCATTTCTTTATTTAGATTGTAACAATTTATCTTTATTGCAGCCATGCAGATCTGTATAACTTACATCAGTTTCAACGACGAATATGGAATTTTTTGTCTTTGTATTTGTTTTTTTTTAATGCCTGCTCTAATATAAAAAGAAGTGCAATCATCATCATCATCGCAGCCCACACGTCCCACTATTGGGCTCGGGCCTCCTCCATAATGGGAGGGAATTTGACCTACTTATACCATGCTGGTCAGGCATGTTGGTATAGGGTTTCATTTCGAGTTTTCCTTCTCTTGCACAGATGCGCAAGAAAAGGAAACTCTATGAAAAAAAAGACTATGTGCATATTATATCCCATAGTTGTCTTTTACGATATCCAATAATTTGTATTTATTTGCCTTTTTTTTAATGCTCTTTTCATGTGGTGATGGAGTAAGAATACAATTGAGCACCCCCTGTCTTACCCATGGATGTCGTAAAAGACGACTAAAGTATTAAATATGCATGTAACATAAATGAAAGAAAAGGAAAACCTGAAACCCTATACCAACACATCTAACCAGCGTGGTAGATCATTTGTTTGCCTATTATAAAGGAGGTATAAGCTGAAATAAATGAATGTAACAATAAGAGATTTTACTAATATTATTATTCTTTAGACTTTACTAATTTATTTCCGTGTGGTGAAGGACTAAAATTACAATTCATCACTACCTGTCCTGCCCGTGGATGTCGTAAAAGACGACTAAGGGATATATATAATACTCATATAATATCTATGCAAGAGAAGGAAAACTTGAAATAAAACCCAATAAATATAAACCAATCTGTCTGACCAGCATGGTCGTAAGGTCGAATTCCCTCCTATTGTGAAAAAGGCTCGAGCCCAACAGTGGGACATGTATGTGCTGAAATGCTGATGATGATGATGAATATTAAATCTCAAAAATTACGTGAAGACTTAGACCAACCATTACTAATATATGAGTAGAACATTTTATTATTACTACCACTCCATCTGTACAATCAAATATGTATATACAAATAAGATATTCTCAGGAAATGTACTAAACATAAATCAGTGTAATGAACATTGACAACATTACAGGTACCCGAGTCTGATATACAAAGTCCTTTCAAGAAAAGTATAATATTCTTTTTCAATTACCTTTACGGATTTGTGACATCGAAATGCTGTCACAAAATGACTACTAAGAAACGAAACAAATAACTGAAATTAGAAGTAGGCATAAGTCCGAGGCTCGAGGTCCCTCGACACATGACAAATATGGGGCAGGAGGGATTATGATAACAAATACTCCACAAATAAAGATACTCCACTTATTTTCCTTATGAAAACGTGAACAATATTTGTTTTGATGTCTATAGATATTTTACGAATTGATTATTGGTTTTAAAATTTTCAAAAATATTTTTATAACTTTAACTGACTGAATATCTGCACAGATGGCGTAGTGCTAAGGATGCCAACCTACCGTGCCAGTGTCGTTGGTTCGAATCCCACGCAGGCCAACACTTTCTGCTATCCACAAATTGTTGTTCTGTTTCTGGATATAATTTACGTCCATTAATTATATATTTGTAAAATCACCCGCCACAGCACTAGGAGTCGGGGTCGTAAAGCAATAAGATGGGAGGATGAGGGGAAAATGACCTTAGGACCCTTTTGAATGAGAGTAGCAGCAGACAGAAAATAGTGAAAAGTGTTGGAGATGGACTTTGCCGTAAGGCATACCGAAATTAGAGACATACCTACTGTAAATTCAAGCATAACTTTATATATTTTTTATCTATTCAACACTGTAAATATTTAGGAAAATAAGGGCTTTATTATTAAAGTCACCCGCTTCTTTAAAAACAAAAATCATTCAATTTTCTAACATGTATTTGTTTATACTGCACAGATGGCGTAGTGGTTAAGATAGCGACCTACAGCGCCAGTGTCGGGGGTTCGAATCCCACGCGGGACTACACTTTGTGCGATCCACAAATTGTTGTTCTGAGTCTTAATGTAATTTGTGTCCGTTAATTATATATTTGTAAAGTCCCCCGCAATACAAGGATTATTTCCTTAGTGCAGGGTGTTATCTTAAAATAAATAAAAATAAATCTTATTTTTTAGTTATAAATAATACTCCATTAAAATTTCAAGCTGCTGTTACATCGCTGTAATAATAACTCGTTAGTAGACACTAAACGCAGAGGCTGCACGAAATTCGCTTCGATTACCCCTACCGCGCTGACCGCTTCGTCACTGACTTCACACCAACGATTGCTATAACTACTCGGGCGTCCGTTAAAACGCCCTCACCCACGGGTTGAGAGCCCTCAGCGCTCACCCACCAGTTCGGGTAAAGTTGTCACAGCCATCTGAGGCTAACAACTAAGTCACACAAAAAAAAAAAAAAAAAACGCCCTCATTATAAATCCTACATTATCCTTCAATATCCAATATTTACTAAGTTATTATATATTGTGATAATCCTTCAACTTAAGTAACTATTTGTGGATATTATTATTCTTCTATATCCAATATTTACTAAATTATTATATATCGTGATAATCCTTCAATCTAAGTAACAGTTCGTGGATATTAAAACCCCGCTATAGGGTAAGTTGTGCTTTTATTGGCTTAATAGCTGTAATACAAATAGGTAATCTTAGATCCTGAGCCTTTCCTAGCCATAGAATAATACTAGCAGTATGTAGATTTTAAATGTAATTAATCTTTTCCTATTGAATAGTAATAGTAGTTTTAACGTATACCTACATCATTTCCTCACTAGTTATTATATGTATGTAGAATATTCTTCTCATATGTTCATATGTAAATGTGTTAAAGTTGTAGTAAACTCATTTGCAAAAAAAACGGGCGGTTTTGATTTTCATTCATATTTAAAAAGATACAATACCAAAAAGGTTTCAATCGTTTGTACACGTTACTGGCCGGTTTTAAAAATGCTGTGGTATTTAAAAAAGTACGTTCTAAATTCAATTTTTCATTTGATGTTCATTTTTACAGAAAACCCCTTTTTATCCTACATTTTTGGCGCGAAGTTCCAGAAGTTAACATCGACTTTCATAACTTTTATTCAATTTTTATCGATTAATTTCATATCCTTGACTGTCAAAGCTTTATTTAATGCTGTTTGGCTGTATCAAAAATGGTAGATAAAGTGGTAAAAGCTACCAAAATTATCGCGCTGCTTGAAGAGGGTTGCAGCCAATGTTTCGTGGCTAGGAGGCTAAATGTTAGTCGCTCGACAGTCCAAAGGACCTGGCAGCGATATCAGGAGACTGGTTCCGTCGAGAGAAGGCCTGGTTCTGGAAGAAAACCATGTACCCAACCACGGGATGATCGTTTTCTTGTGAGTCGCGCATTGAGAAATCGCAAATCTTCGTATGTGGATCTTAAGAACAACCTCCAAGAAGTAAGAAATGTGCATATTAGTCTATGGACGGTCAGGAGGAGGCTTCTCGCTGCCAATATACGCAGTCACCGCCCGGCCCGCGGCCCCAAATTACTCCGTGAGCACAGAGTTCATAGGCTTAGGTTCGCTAGAAATTGTGAATCATGGACTCAAGACGATTGGAATAGGGTTTTGTTCTCTGATGAAGCCAGGATATCTCTGTTCGGTGAAGATCGACGTCGGCGAGTGCTAAGAAGACAAGGAGAACGCTTTGCAGAGGCATGTTTCGAAGAAATCACACCTTATGGTGGGGGCTCTGTTATGTTTTGGGCAGGAATAAATTCAATGGATCGTACAGAGTTAGTCTTCATTGAAAACAGCTCACTGACTGGGCATCGATACATAACGGAAGTTCTAATTTCTCATGCACAACCCGCATTGGCCGCTCTAGGTGAAGACTCGATTTTTATGGACGACAATGCTCGCGCCCACCGATCCCGCGATGTTAATGCGTATGTGCAAGAGGTCGGCATTCGTCGTTTGGATTGGCCAGCTCGAAGTCCCGACCTCAATCCCATAGAGCATGTCTGGGACGTTCTGAAACGGCGTGTGAGATCAGTACACCCGGCTCCGCAGACCATCAGAGAGCTGAAGAATGTGATTACTGCGGAGTGGGAACGTATTCCGCAAGCAAGTATCCGGGATATACTCGCTAGCATGCCCAGACGAATTCAAGCTGTGATTTTAGCTAGAGGGGGTCACACTCGATACTAAACATTTATCTGCTTTTACTTTATTAAAGAAAAACAAACAAAAAAACTTTTTTATTTTTACTTCATGAGCATATGCACTACTAGCGAATATACACTACTAGCGAGGTTTAGCATTATTTCCCATAAATTGTATCTAAATTTTATGAAATACTGATGAAAACGATTATTTTCTTATTAATTTAGCAAATTGTGTGGATAAAACTACCTATAATTATCAAACAAAGAAATATTAACATTTGAAATGGTTCATTGCTTAGGTGCCCGTTTTTTTTGCAAATGAGTGTATATTTCTTTTAATTGTGTTATTTATGTCCTTTCGCTTCGCTATAAACCGTGACTGTCTCACCTTGGATTACTGATTTGCAAGCAATCTATGACAGAATCAGTAGCTTCTCGCTTATCGCTCAGTTACAGTCACGGTGATCGTATGGTGGACATATACTCATTGCCCACCCTTAAATGATTACAGGGTTCTAAGATTAGACTTAATTGTCTACCACCCCCGGAGCCGACTAGCAGATCTCCTCATCTTCTTTGCTGCGGTTCTCTACGGGCAACAAGCGTAAGGAGAGTACTGTTTTCTGTTCATTGTCAGTGCAAAGCCTAGGAAATACCCAGAAAGACTAACGACCCCACTCCCCCTGTATTTTTAACTTATACTTTATTTCTATCTTTACTTACTTATACCTTCAATTATTAATTATAATATACGTTACAATTTCTAACTCCTTTTATTTTTATGTTACCTATCCTCAGTGTAACACTGCCTCAAAATTTCAAGCTGCCTCAAATATATTGAGAAAATAACATGCTGTGTGGTAGTGGTTACTGATACTACCAACCCTTCCATTTCTCGTGGGTGTCGTAAAAGACGACTAAGAGCTTTGTAGACCAGGGCCACCTCCATCTAAAACCTTGTAGTCAATAATTACATTCCCTAGGAGGGTTGATGTTAAGCAGGCGGCCGGCCATAAATCTACTGCCAATAGCGAGTGTAATATGTACTATGAAATAAGGGTACATATTAAGTCTTCTCCGAGCAATTGGGTTAAGAGCAGGTTGATGATGATATTGAGATAGTGAATCAAATCAAATCAAATCATTTATTCTGCATAAGCCCCTTATGGGCACTTACATATTGTCAAATTACACGTTTGAATACAACACAATAATCTACCACCGGATCGGAACGCGGCCACAAACTGAGAAGATCCGGCAAGAAACTCAGCGGGCAGTAATTTTTTTTCTTAATCTTTTAAATATGTATACATAATATTACGCTTCGTACAACATATATGGTATTAGCTCCAGTGTGATGCCCTTCGAAATTAAATCTATACCAATAAATAAAATTGGAGTGTCTGTTTGTAATTTCAAAATAATAGACTTTTTTCATGCTCACACGGTTATTTGCACGACACCTATGCCTAAAATAGTAATTAAAAAATTTTTGTCTGTCTGTCTGTTTGTTCCGGGTAATCTTCAAAACGGCTGGACCGATTTCAAAAATTCTTTCACCAATGGAAAGCTATAATATCAGGGCGAAAACTAGGCTATATTTTATCCTGGTATTCCCACGGGAACGGGAACTACGCGGGTAAAACGACTATAACCTATAACCGAAGCGAAGCGATGGCGGGTTGCTAGTATATGTACAAATTTTCAAGATTTAATGCAAGACAAAAAAAATTAAAGCATAAAGAAAGGAAGAAAATATGGCTGGACCAGATCCCACAAGCAGCACCCGATCACGAGTTAACTACTAGAGCAGCCATCACTCTCCTCAACCAAATTAGAGGGAAGGGAGCGACCCGCCCCACATAGCTAGTGATATTGATATAAGCTGATAGCAACGGATATAGGTAACTAAACAAAACAGAAAAATAGACTATATAAAGGGATAATGCTTTGTATTTCTATTCCGTTATTAGACAGAATCCTCCCCGTTAGAATCTTAATTATTTTCATTAAATTTGTAATCATCGTCATCATCATCGCAGCCCACACACGTCCCACTGTTGGGCTCGGACCTCCTCCACAATGGGAGGGAATTTGACCTACTATACCATGCTGGTCAGACATGTTGATATAGGGTTTCATTTCGAATTTTCCTTCTCTTGCACAGATACTATGTTCATATTATATCCCATGGTCGTCTTTTACGACATCCACGGGCAAGATAAGGAATGGTGAATTGTATTCTTATTCCGTCACCACGGGGAAAATGTGTATTTGATTTAAATTAAAAACAAGCTAAAGGAGTAAGGCTTTTTATTCTGTTACTAGACGGAATACTCTCTATTATAATTTAATTTATTTTATTAAATTTGTAACGCTTTGTTCAATGTACACGGTGACTTTTTTATCGTCTTACAAAAAAAAAACCATAAAAGTATCCGACCTAAGAAACATATCTAACATATTTAAATGTTCAATAGTCGTAGTTATAAAAAAATCTATACCAATAAATAAAATTGGAGTGTCTGTTTGTAATGTCAAAATAATAGCCTTCTTTCATGCTCACACGGTTATTTGCACGATACCTATGCCTAAAATAGCGGTTAAAAAAATTTTGTCTGTCTGTTTGTTCCAGGTAATCTTCAAAACCGCTGAACCGATTTCAAAAATTCTTTCACCATTGGAAAGCTATAATATCAGGGCGTAAACTAGGCTATATTTTATCCCGGTATTCCCACGGGAACGGGAACTACGTGGGTAAAACGACTATAAGCGAAGTGAGGGCGGGTTGCTAGTAATAAAATAAATTAAAGTTAATATTTTGTAACAGCCTGTTTATCATGTTTACATTTTAAACAAACAAATCCTGCGGAATTTCGTTAGCCAATTATAGATAGGAAGTCCACGCGGACAGCTATTACAAAGCGTAATCCCTACCTACCCAGGCATCCTTGGCAATCCCCCATTGGCTGCCTTTTTGTTCTAGTATCTGCCGGTGTGCAAAAGTTGAAGGTCGTGCGCATGAACTTATAATTTCCCTACAAGTAATTACATATTTCGCGACATCGTTGTGTGTTTGTGTTGTTACGAAATGTCTAATAGACATTATCAATACTCGAATATCGAACCTGTACGTAGTACAAATAGTGCACAAATGGTGGTTTATGCATAGACAAAAAAATGGTGAGCAATTTGAACAGTTCTTTCAATATCGGGAGAACGATATTCTTGTTACTTTGTTCACAATTATTTGTAAATAGATGATTCCATTTTATCTAAATACCTCTGAACCAATTTACTTTATTGAAATAATGACCTACTAGTAGACTAGTAGATACCAAGTCTCTAACACTTTAAATAATTGTTCCTGACGGTCCTAAGTGCGTAGAAAGTATTAAGGAAAAAATTGGATACCGCACGTACTGAATATGTAGTGGTATTTCTGAAAAGGACGTAGGTAGATTATGATACAATTTTACGAGTTGACAATCGAACTTTTTCTAAGGTGTAAAGCGAATGACCGCGCGGGGGGCGAGGTAACAGCTGTGTTAAGTACCTATATACGCGCTCGCTGCACTCACTACATGCTGTTTTCTTACTATTTTAACTTGTAATTATTTATAATCATTTTTATTAAAAAATATTCTAGTAAATCTTTTTTTAAATTTTCAATTGTACGAATGTATTGTAGATACTGGATACTTTAATTGGCCTGCTTTTGTAAGACGACATACATGTCACCATGTATATAAATATATTGATAAAATAACCCTGACATAAGCTGATAACCGTGAATATACAAAATATAACATAAAAACAGGCTAAAGGAAAGGGTAATACTTCGTATCTTTTATTTTATTTATTAGACGGCATCCACTCTATTGCATATTAATACGTGAAGCAAAAACTTTGTACCTCTTTTTACGTGGATGAACAAGTATGAAATTTGGCAGAGATGAAGTATATAATGAGGAGAAGTGCATAAAATTAGAATTTCATGTAACAATGGATTAGAAATACATTAAATTCGTTAAAAAAGCCATTACGCACACTACCATACAATCGCTACACACACACGCACACGCGCAAGCGCACGCGCGCACACACACACATACAAACGCTTATACACTTTTGTTTATGGTTAAAATCTCGGGTCGAACTGAATGTTAAGAGCGTTATCGGTAAACGCGGTCCGGGTAATTTAGGTATCCGATATCGACGCACACTAATGCACTACACACACGCGTAGAGTTCATAGAATGACCAGTCTTGAGTCTTGGCGCTTATAATCAATCTCTAGTATATTTTTCGGAGAAGTAAGAGCTTTTCAAAAATCAACATAATGTGCATTTTGATATTTTTAATTAAAAACCAAAAATCATAACAGTAAAACGGTTAAAATTGTATTCTTAATATACAAAGTATAGGAAATAGTAAAGTATAGACACAGAATATATCATCATCATCATCTCAGCCCACGTACGTCCCACTGTTGGGCTCAGGCCTCCGCCATAATAAAAGGGTAATTGACGTACTATACCACGCTGGTCAGACGTGTTGGTATAGGGTTTAATTTCGAGTTTTCCTTCTCTCGCATAGATGTTATATGCGTTTTAGATCCCTTAGTCGTCTTGTAGGATCACCCACGGGTAAGATAGGGGGTGGTGTAGAGTATACCTTAGTGAATAAAACTATTTTACGGAATTTATTGTGTTTGTATTTGATAGTTAGTTGCCAGAAATTTCAAACACTTTACGGCGTTCCTGGCAGATTATGATGTCTTTTTTTATGGCTGGGCACACACGCCGTCTATTCCGTCCGGGGCGACGAATGACGACGCGCGGGCCCATAACCCACCCGTACCCGCGTCGCCTTCGTTGTTGGGCCGACCACCGGAGCAGATGTGACTTGTCGTCAGTGGTCGGCCCGACGGAATACCCTTTCGGGTACCCTCACCTCTCGACGCCCCTGTCCCGGGACGTCAGTCGCCGTCGCGCGGTCAGCCTCTCTGCGGGTGACGGACTAATGTTCTCAGTCCGGTCACCCGCGGCCTCGCCTAGGGCGGCATCAGGCGCAGGTACTCGCACATGCGCCACCCGAGTCGCCGGCGGCGGAGCGTGTCACCGAAGAGGAGTTCCTCTCGCACACGATCCGCCGTCTCCTTCCGTGAGATGACAGCCCCACAGAAGGCGGCGACCGCGTCCTAAGGATGTGAAAAATAATCGATTTTATAATAATCGATTATTTTTTGTAATAATCGATTTTTATAATCGATTATTAAAATGATAAAAAACGATTATTAATCGATTTTTATTATTCAAAATTCGATCGAAATTAATCGATTATATTATAATCGATTTATTATAAAGAACAAAAAATCGATTATTTTCCCCCCCAAGTTACATCCCTACCGCGTCCCAGTTCCTGACGTTACCGAGCATCTCCCTAGCGATGGTTGGCAGCGTCAGGTCAGCACCGATGATTGCAACGAGTTCACGGCGCTGCTCTGTCCACGAGGCACAAACCTCGAGCGTGTGCTGCGCCGTGCTCACGTCGCATTCGCAGTGGTGGCAGGACGGTGTGCTCTCCCTCCTAACGACCTTGTGCAGATGGCTTTTACAGCTTGACGGGGACTATAAGTGAGCGCTGAGGGCCCTCAACCCGGTGAAAGTATACTAAGTGACATCGCCCAAGGGCTCCCCCTGTAGGATCGGACCTCGGCTCGGGGCATCGCTGGAGGCAAAGTGGGTTAGTGTTTTCTACATCACACTCCTTTAAACTATGTAGTAGTGGGTGAGGAAGACGGAGTGACCCGATGTTGTGCGTAAGCGACTGTGCAGTGAATTAGTTATTATTGTTGT
The DNA here is from genome assembly GCA_032191425.1 of Lymantria dispar. Classification (NCBI taxonomy): domain Eukaryota; kingdom Metazoa; phylum Arthropoda; class Insecta; order Lepidoptera; family Erebidae; genus Lymantria; species Lymantria dispar. Next base: position 25,722,795 of record CM063441.1, read on the forward strand.
GTAATATTTCAAATAATAAAATAAATCGTAATAATTTATTAATACTTTATGCCATATTAGTTCCTGTCGTAATATATTCTTTAATCTCACATCTGCCAGGCGTCCTGAGTGACGGCTCACTTATCTTTTCGTTTACTCCTTTGAAACTTTAAGTAGCTTATAGTTTTGTCGTGTGTTCTCTTTTTCCTCGCCTTGTAATCGATTTTGTCCCCAAGATACAATCTGCTTTTCGACCCATCACCTAAAACGTAAAAAGATTCTATATTATTCTTAATAGAAGTCGCATGAAAGTAATTTACAAAATTAGGTAGTAATAAATACTTACGAATCAAAACTGATCAGTCGCAGTATACGCTCAAGTTCGTATCGTCGTCTTTTGCACTGGCCAGCGAGAGCCAGAGCGACATGACCCTGCTCCTTTGAGCGCTAACGCGCGACTGGCTTATGGATTTTTTTTTTTGTGTGTGTACAGCTGTTGGCCGCAGATGGCCTTAACAGCTTGACGCGGACTATGAGTGAGCGCTGAGGGCTCTCAACCCGGCTGGTTTATGAACAATTATGCCATTCAATTTATAGTAATATTTAAAATTTAATTACGAGGGTGACTATTCGTATTTCAATTTATTTATTTTTTTTGCTGCTTCTATAATAGTCGTACAAATAGTGTATATTTTTTTTAATGTTCCAAGGTTAGTATTATTCACAAAATTAAATGTTTTACAGGAGCCATTTTCATCAAATTAATCTTACAGAAATATTTTTTTTTTTAGTTTTAACGTGAAGAAATCTTGAATTTTTTTCGAGCTGCCACGGCTTATGGTTTATTCGTACCTGAACTTCAAAACTCAGCGTTTTCGTAAAATCTCATGAACTTAAGTTCAAAATACCCTTGCCTTTTAATAAAATAGTTACAATATTGAGTTATAATTCTATACAAATACAATATAAAGATGTATTTAATGTAGTGGTTATATTAGTTTTTAGTAAACTATTATCATTAACGAGTGACCAGTCCTCAAAAAACTATTTTTTTTTGTTTACGGCCGCTTATTACCGATAACGCTCTTAAACAATCATAATTATGATGTCTATGTCTAATAGACATTTGTACTTCTATATTAGTTATTAGTGAAATACAGCTTGCTTAATATAAAATTATACATAAATGAAATTAAAAGAAAATTGTGTAATAGAAAAATTTATTTAAATGAATTATGGCCGAATTTCGACCACTCTCCGACCACTAGTTTTTTATTAATTTGTAATATGTTGTTCAATATTACACATATTAACAATTCAATATTACTATATTAATAAAATGACACCGACAAAAGCTGATTATGACTAACATATGTATATATTGTTACAACAAAAATTACAATCAAGCTCAAGGAAGAAATAATGTTGACTTTTTATATGTATTCCTGAAGTTTGAGCATCAACTCACTCCTGGGGAACTTATAACACCATCTGGGACTGCCATCGCGAACGCCAAGCGTGACGAACCTTAGCCTTAGTAGACGCCGATGGGTAATGTATCATCATTTCAGCTCATATATGTCTCACTGTTGGGCTCAAGCGTCCTCAACAATAGGAGTGAAATTGACCTTACTATACCATCCTGGTCAGACAAGTTAAAAAAAAAATTCTCTCTCAAAAAAAAAATTCCTGTTTTTATTTTAATAAATTACTCTATATTTGTATTTACGTTCCCACATTTTTAAAGAAAACATATTGCGCTATGAATTAGGTATTTGTGTTACCGGAAGACAATTAACGGATACAAATAATACTCTTTTAAGATCAGTGTTTCAATGTACATCCCTTATATTGACCCAGTGTTGGATAGTTCCGCCGTTAACTAGATACTTACTATCAATAATATCCTATCAAACTCTGTTACAATACGTGTACAGCAAAATGCGATTAGTTAGGTAGAGATAATTACACATTCCATTTGTCCGATTAATCCGGGCCTAATCGGATGCCGTGTGATAAGGGTCGGCCCACCTTAGGTGAGATACCACGCTATACCCCTGTCTCAAATTATATTTGAAAAATTTGTGTCAAGAATTCTCAGGAAGTATGCCGGTTACATTAAAACTTTATGTTTTCAGTGGAGGCAGACGTTTATGAAACTTAAGTGATTATCATTTTGTTTGATGTTATGAAGTTATTTTTGTTAAAGAGAAATATAAAATCTCTCGTTGGTAATACTATTTAAATAAAACGTGTTTTATTTATAAAAATATTGTAATATTTATCCAGCTAGGTGAGGGGCTTATTAAATAGGTATAAAATAGTGCTTCTGACATTGTTTTCTTTTTCAAAAATCCTAACTTTGATGTATACTGGCAACCTGCGTTCGCTTCGCTTCGGTTTCAGTCGTCTTACCCGCGTAGTTCCCGTTGCCGTGGGCATACCACGATAAAATATAGTCTATGTTACCCCCTAATGTTATAACTTTCCATTGGTGAAATAATTTTTGAAATCGGTCCAGTGGTTTTGGAGCCTATTCAATACAAACAAACAAACAAATCTTTCCTCTTTATAATATTAGTATAGAAAACTTGTTGTAGGTACATTTATGTGTCAAAATATTTTCAAATTTTAGGTGCTTATCGTTATCGTAAAAAATCCATTTTTCGTCACCACTAATCACCAGTCACAATGCGATGCAAAGATTCTTTCCCTTTTGTCTTCAAAAAACCATCGCTCTTGAAGCGTTGAAAAAATTCACGAGATGTTCTTTCATTTACAGTAGCCTCACCATAAGCATTCGGGAGCATTCGATGAGCCTCTGCCGCAGATTTTTTAATATTAAAACACTTTCTAGATATCTATCAACTATCTAAATATTTATACAGAATTCGCACTAGTAACAAAAAAAATATCAGATCGTTTATGACCTACTATGGGACAATGGCATCTTCTATAAGAACGGAAAATTGACCCAGTCTACCACGCTGATCAATGCTAATTTTAACTTCTACCTCTATTGCAGTGATATGCTGTTTACATTCTTTAGGCGTATATCAAACACGAGTGAAGCGATAAGCTTAGTGAAAAAAATGGATTCTTACGCTGTCATCAATAAAAAAAAATTACCTCGTTGTTTATAAATTACTATAACTAATTGTAATTATTATGAAAACCAGCTTTGATATATATATATTACGTCAGCGGCTAATGGAAACGGTGTTAAAATCACGAATATAAAACATGCGTCGAGGTACAAGAATATGTAATAAAAATATTCAGTGGAGTTGAAAACAAAAATATGAGACGGAAAATGAGAACAGAGACGAAAATCGCATCAGTTACTTCACGCAACCTTATAGAATATTTTTCGAGAGTTTATTGAATAAATATACATAATTTTGCTTTGATGCTTTACATTGCGAGGTGGCAGCTCTAATACCTGGTGCCACCTCTACGGTTCAGAATAAATATTTACATGCTTAGCGGCTTATATACAGTAGCATATATTTGATAAGAAAATAAAATGTTTAATTCTGACCCAATTTTCATGTGAAATGTCTATAATTATAAAAGAAAATGCATGATACCAATGTATGGTTATACACAATTGCCTTAGGTATTACCTAAAATCTAGAAATCGTTGGTGAAAACGGGCATAATCTTCCTATTTGAAGAACGTCTGTGCTCAATCGACTGAAGGAGGCTAGTAAGAAGAATTACAAAGTAGGATAAATTGTATTTAAAAAATATAGAAATCGACCAATTGCGAGTCGGACTCGCGCACGAAAGGTTCCGTATCATTGACTAGGTAACACAAATTTCATATTATAACCTTTTTTAGTTGTGGTATGGTTTAGTTTTAGGTATGGGAGCCCCCTTAAATATTTATTTTGTTTTTAGTATTTGTTGTTGTTATAGCGGCAACAGAAATACATAAATTGTAAAAATTTCAACTGTCTAGTTATCGCGGTGACAGACTGACGGACGGACAGACAGCGAAGTCTTAGTAATCATCATCTTGCTCTTATCCCAATTACTTGAGGTCGACGCAATATGTCATCTGTTTTGACATATTGCAAAAAGTTTCGGCAATGACTTTTATGACCGGCCGCCTGCCTGACGTCAACCCTCCTTGGGAATGTAATCGTTGACCCAAATGGTACCAGATGGAGTTGGTCCGGGTCAATCTAGGGCTCTTAGTCGTCTTTTACGACACCCACGAGCAAAGCAAGGGTTGGTAGTATTCGAAGCCGCTACCACACAGCACGAAGTCTTAGTAATATGATCCCGTTTTTACCCTTTGGGTACGTCACCCTAAAAAAAAAGACTATGAAAACGCAACTATATGGACAAGTAAAAGTCATAAAACAACAAGGTAGAAAAACAGAACCGGTGGCAAACGACGACTGCAGTTTGTGACGATAAAATAGTGCATCAGAATTATTCCTGTCTGCCATCTGTCGCAGTCAAATTCTACTGTCGACGTGATACCGGCACCATTGGCGTATATTTTATGTGTCTGAATACAATTATATTGAAGTTCACACTACCTCCTTATAATACAATGTATGATATACTCGTACTACAAATAAAGACAACTAATTAACTATTCGAATGTAGTTTGCATGTCATTATTTTATGCTTAGAGTTAATATTGCCATTCATACGTTACCTTTTCCGTGTGGTAACGGAGTAAGAATACAATTCACCACTCCTTGCCCGTGGATGTCGTAAAAGACGACTAAGGGATATAATATGCATATAACATCTATGCAAGAGAAGGAATACTCTAAATAAAACCCTATGCCAACTTGTCTGACCAGGATGGTATAGTAAGGTCAATTTCACTCCTATTGTTGAGGACGCTTGAGCCCAACAGTGAGACATATATGAGCTGAAATGATGATACATTACCCATCGGCGTCTACTAAGGCTAAGGTTCGTCACGCTTGGCGTTCGCGATGGCAGTCCCAGATGGTGTTATAAGTTCCCCAGGAGTGAGTTGATGCTCAAACTTCAGGAATACATATAAAAAGTCAACATTATTTCTTCCTTGAGCTTGATTGTAATTTTTGTTGTAACAATATATACATATGTTAGTCATAATCAGCTTTTGTCGGTGTCATTTTATTAATATAGTAATATTGAATTGTTAATATGTGTAATATTGAACAACATATTACAAATTAATAAAAAACTAGTGGTCGGAGAGTGGTCGAAATTCGGCCATAATTCATTTAAATAAATTTTTCTATTACACAATTTTCTTTTAATTTCATTTATGTATAATTTTATATTAAGCAAGCTGTATTTCACTAATAACTAATATAGAAGTACAAATGTCTATTAGACATAGACATCATAATTATGATTGTTTAAGAGCGTTATCGGTAATAAGCGGCCGTAAACAAAAAAAAATAGTTTTTTGAGGACTGGTCACTCGTTAATGATAATAGTTTACTAAAAACTAATATAACCACTACATTAAATACATCTTTATATTGTATTTGTATAGAATTATAACTCAATATTGTAACTATTTTATTAAAAGGCAAGGGTATTTTGAACTTAAGTTCATGAGATTTTACGAAAACGCTGAGTTTTGAAGTTCAGGTACGAATAAACCATAAGCCGTGGCAGCTCGAAAAAAATTCAAGATTTCTTCACGTTAAAACTAAAAAAAAAAATATTTCTGTAAGATTAATTTGATGAAAATGGCTCCTGTAAAACATTTAATTTTGTGAATAATACTAACCTTGGAACATTAAAAAAAATATACACTATTTGTACGACTATTATAGAAGCAGCAAAAAAAATAAATAAATTGAAATACGAATAGTCACCCTCGTAATTAAATTTTAAATATTACTATAAATTGAATGGCATAATTGTTCATAAACCAGCCGGGTTGAGAGCCCTCAGCGCTCACTCATAGTCCGCGTCAAGCTGTTAAGGTCATCTGCGGCCAACAGCTGTACACACACAAAAAAAAAAATCCATAAGCCAGTCGCGCGTTAGCGCTCAAAGGAGCAGGGTCATGTCGCTCTGGCTCTCGCTGGCCAGTGCAAAAGACGACGATACGAACTTGAGCGTATACTGCGACTGATCAGTTTTGATTCGTAAGTATTTATTACTACCTAATTTTGTAAATTACTTTCATGCGACTTCTATTAAGAATAATATAGAATCTTTTTACGTTTTAGGTGATGGGTCGAAAAGCAGATTGTATCTTGGGGACAAAATCGATTACAAGGCGAGGAAAAAGAGAACACACGACAAAACTATAAGCTACTTAAAGTTTCAAAGGAGTAAACGAAAAGATAAGTGAGCCGTCACTCAGGACGCCTGGCAGATGTGAGATTAAAGAATATATTACGACAGGAACTAATATGGCATAAAGTATTAATAAATTATTACGATTTATTTTATTATTTGAAATATTACACAACAATAATAACTAATTCACTGCACAGTCGCTTACGCACAACATCGGGTCACTCCGTCTTCCTCACCCACTACTACATAGTTTAAAGGAGTGTGATGTAGAAAACACTAACCCACTTTGCCTCCAGCGATGCCCCGAGCCGAGGTCCGATCCTACAGGGGGAGCCCTTGGGCGATGTCACTTAGTATACTTTCACCGGGTTGAGGGCCCTCAGCGCTCACTTATAGTCCCCGTCAAGCTGTAAAAGCCATCTGCACAAGGTCGTTAGGAGGGAGAGCACACCGTCCTGCCACCACTGCGAATGCGACGTGAGCACGGCGCAGCACACGCTCGAGGTTTGTGCCTCGTGGACAGAGCAGCGCCGTGAACTCGTTGCAATCATCGGTGCTGACCTGACGCTGCCAACCATCGCTAGGGAGATGCTCGGTAACGTCAGGAACTGGGACGCGGTAGGGATGTAACTTGGGGGGGAAAATAATCGATTTTTTGTTCTTTATAATAAATCGATTATAATATAATCGATTAATTTCGATCGAATTTTGAATAATAAAAATCGATTAATAATCGTTTTTTATCATTTTAATAATCGATTATAAAAATCGATTATTACAAAAAATAATCGATTATTATAAAATCGATTATTTTTCACATCCTTAGGACGCGGTCGCCGCCTTCTGTGGGGCTGTCATCTCACGGAAGGAGACGGCGGATCGTGTGCGAGAGGAACTCCTCTTCGGTGACACGCTCCGCCGCCGGCGACTCGGGTGGCGCATGTGCGAGTACCTGCGCCTGATGCCGCCCTAGGCGAGGCCGCGGGTGACCGGACTGAGAACATTAGTCCGTCACCCGCAGAGAGGCTGACCGCGCGACGGCGACTGACGTCCCGGGACAGGGGCGTCGAGAGGTGAGGGTACCCGAAAGGGTATTCCGTCGGGCCGACCACTGACGACAAGTCACATCTGCTCCGGTGGTCGGCCCAACAACGAAGGCGACGCGGGTACGGGTGGGTTATGGGCCCGCGCGTCGTCATTCGTCGCCCCGGACGGAATAGACGGCGTGTGTGCCCAGCCATAAAAAAAGACATCATAATCTGCCAGGAACGCCGTAAAGTGTTTGAAATTTCTGGCAACTAACTATCAAATACAAACACAATAAATTCCGTAAAATAGTTTTATTCACTAAGGTATACTCTACACCACCCCCTATCTTACCCGTGGGTGATCCTACAAGACGACTAAGGGATCTAAAACGCATATAACATCTATGCGAGAGAAGGAAAACTCGAAATTAAACCCTATACCAACACGTCTGACCAGCGTGGTATAGTACGTCAATTACCCTTTTATTATGGCGGAGGCCTGAGCCCAACAGTGGGACGTACGTGGGCTGAGATGATGATGATGATATATTCTGTGTCTATACTTTACTATTTCCTATACTTTGTATATTAAGAATACAATTTTAACCGTTTTACTGTTATGATTTTTGGTTTTTAATTAAAAATATCAAAATGCACATTATGTTGATTTTTGAAAAGCTCTTACTTCTCCGAAAAATATACTAGAGATTGATTATAAGCGCCAAGACTCAAGACTGGTCATTCTATGAACTCTACGCGTGTGTGTAGTGCATTAGTGTGCGTCGATATCGGATACCTAAATTACCCGGACCGCGTTTACCGATAACGCTCTTAACATTCAGTTCGACCCGAGATTTTAACCATAAACAAAAGTGTATAAGCGTTTGTATTTGTGTGTGTGCGCGCGTGCGCTTGCGCGTGTGCGTGTGTGTGTAGCGATTGTATGGTAGTGTGCGTAATGGCTTTTTTAACGAATTTAATGTATTTCTAATCCATTGTTACATGAAATTCTAATTTTATGCACTTCTCCTCATTATATACTTCATCTCTGCCAAATTTCATACTTGTTCATCCACGTAAAAAGAGGTACAAAGTTTTTGCTTCACGTATTAATATGCAATAGAGTGGATGCCGTCTAATAAATAAAATAAAAGATACGAAGTATTACCCTTTCCTTTAGCCTGTTTTTATGTTATATTTTGTATATTCACGGTTATCAGCTTATGTCAGGGTTATTTTATCAATATATTTATATACATGGTGACATGTATGTCGTCTTACAAAAGCAGGCCAATTAAAGTATCCAGTATCTACAATACATTCGTACAATTGAAAATTTAAAAAAAGATTTACTAGAATATTTTTTTAATAAAAATGATTATAAATAATTACAAGTTAAAATAGTAAGAAAACAGCATGTAGTGAGTGCAGCGAGCGCGTATATAGGTACTTAACACAGCTGTTACCTCGCCCCCCGCGCGGTCATTCGCTTTACACCTTAGAAAAAGTTCGATTGTCAACTCGTAAAATTGTATCATAATCTACCTACGTCCTTTTCAGAAATACCACTACATATTCAGTACGTGCGGTATCCAATTTTTTCCTTAATACTTTCTACGCACTTAGGACCGTCAGGAACAATTATTTAAAGTGTTAGAGACTTGGTATCTACTAGTCTACTAGTAGGTCATTATTTCAATAAAGTAAATTGGTTCAGAGGTATTTAGATAAAATGGAATCATCTATTTACAAATAATTGTGAACAAAGTAACAAGAATATCGTTCTCCCGATATTGAAAGAACTGTTCAAATTGCTCACCATTTTTTTGTCTATGCATAAACCACCATTTGTGCACTATTTGTACTACGTACAGGTTCGATATTCGAGTATTGATAATGTCTATTAGACATTTCGTAACAACACAAACACACAACGATGTCGCGAAATATGTAATTACTTGTAGGGAAATTATAAGTTCATGCGCACGACCTTCAACTTTTGCACACCGGCAGATACTAGAACAAAAAGGCAGCCAATGGGGGATTGCCAAGGATGCCTGGGTAGGTAGGGATTACGCTTTGTAATAGCTGTCCGCGTGGACTTCCTATCTATAATTGGCTAACGAAATTCCGCAGGATTTGTTTGTTTAAAATGTAAACATGATAAACAGGCTGTTACAAAATATTAACTTTAATTTATTTTATTACTAGCAACCCGCCCTCACTTCGCTTATAGTCGTTTTACCCACGTAGTTCCCGTTCCCGTGGGAATACCGGGATAAAATATAGCCTAGTTTACGCCCTGATATTATAGCTTTCCAATGGTGAAAGAATTTTTGAAATCGGTTCAGCGGTTTTGAAGATTACCTGGAACAAACAGACAGACAAAATTTTTTTAACCGCTATTTTAGGCATAGGTATCGTGCAAATAACCGTGTGAGCATGAAAGAAGGCTATTATTTTGACATTACAAACAGACACTCCAATTTTATTTATTGGTATAGATTTTTTTATAACTACGACTATTGAACATTTAAATATGTTAGATATGTTTCTTAGGTCGGATACTTTTATGGTTTTTTTTTTGTAAGACGATAAAAAAGTCACCGTGTACATTGAACAAAGCGTTACAAATTTAATAAAATAAATTAAATTATAATAGAGAGTATTCCGTCTAGTAACAGAATAAAAAGCCTTACTCCTTTAGCTTGTTTTTAATTTAAATCAAATACACATTTTCCCCGTGGTGACGGAATAAGAATACAATTCACCATTCCTTATCTTGCCCGTGGATGTCGTAAAAGACGACCATGGGATATAATATGAACATAGTATCTGTGCAAGAGAAGGAAAATTCGAAATGAAACCCTATATCAACATGTCTGACCAGCATGGTATAGTAGGTCAAATTCCCTCCCATTGTGGAGGAGGTCCGAGCCCAACAGTGGGACGTGTGTGGGCTGCGATGATGATGACGATGATTACAAATTTAATGAAAATAATTAAGATTCTAACGGGGAGGATTCTGTCTAATAACGGAATAGAAATACAAAGCATTATCCCTTTATATAGTCTATTTTTCTGTTTTGTTTAGTTACCTATATCCGTTGCTATCAGCTTATATCAATATCACTAGCTATGTGGGGCGGGTCGCTCCCTTCCCTCTAATTTGGTTGAGGAGAGTGATGGCTGCTCTAGTAGTTAACTCGTGATCGGGTGCTGCTTGTGGGATCTGGTCCAGCCATATTTTCTTCCTTTCTTTATGCTTTAATTTTTTTTTGTCTTGCATTAAATCTTGAAAATTTGTACATATACTAGCAACCCGCCATCGCTTCGCTTCGGTTATAGGTTATAGTCGTTTTACCCGCGTAGTTCCCGTTCCCGTGGGAATACCAGGATAAAATATAGCCTAGTTTACGCCCTGATATTATAGCTTTCCATTGGTGAAAGAATTTTTGAAATCGGTCCAGCCGTTTTGAAGATTACCCGGAACAAACAGACAGACAGACAAAAATTTTTTAATTACTATTTTAGGCATAGGTGTCGTGCAAATAACCGTGTGAGCATGAAAAAAGTCTATTATTTTGAAATTACAAACAGACACTCCAATTTTATTTATTGGTATAGATTTAATTTCGAAGGGCATCACACTGGAGCTAATACCATATATGTTGTACGAAGCGTAATATTATGTATACATATTTAAAAGATTAAGAAAAAAAATTACTGCCCGCTGAGTTTCTTGCCGGATCTTCTCAGTTTGTGGCCGCGTTCCGATCCGGTGGTAGATTATTGTGTTGTATTCAAACGTGTAATTTGACAATATGTAAGTGCCCATAAGGGGCTTATGCAGAATAAATGATTTGATTTGATTTGATTCACTATCTCAATATCATCATCAACCTGCTCTTAACCCAATTGCTCGGAGAAGACTTAATATGTACCCTTATTTCATAGTACATATTACACTCGCTATTGGCAGTAGATTTATGGCCGGCCGCCTGCTTAACATCAACCCTCCTAGGGAATGTAATTATTGACTACAAGGTTTTAGATGGAGGTGGCCCTGGTCTACAAAGCTCTTAGTCGTCTTTTACGACACCCACGAGAAATGGAAGGGTTGGTAGTATCAGTAACCACTACCACACAGCATGTTATTTTCTCAATATATTTGAGGCAGCTTGAAATTTTGAGGCAGTGTTACACTGAGGATAGGTAACATAAAAATAAAAGGAGTTAGAAATTGTAACGTATATTATAATTAATAATTGAAGGTATAAGTAAGTAAAGATAGAAATAAAGTATAAGTTAAAAATACAGGGGGAGTGGGGTCGTTAGTCTTTCTGGGTATTTCCTAGGCTTTGCACTGACAATGAACAGAAAACAGTACTCTCCTTACGCTTGTTGCCCGTAGAGAACCGCAGCAAAGAAGATGAGGAGATCTGCTAGTCGGCTCCGGGGGTGGTAGACAATTAAGTCTAATCTTAGAACCCTGTAATCATTTAAGGGTGGGCAATGAGTATATGTCCACCATACGATCACCGTGACTGTAACTGAGCGATAAGCGAGAAGCTACTGATTCTGTCATAGATTGCTTGCAAATCAGTAATCCAAGGTGAGACAGTCACGGTTTATAGCGAAGCGAAAGGACATAAATAACACAATTAAAAGAAATATACACTCATTTGCAAAAAAAACGGGCACCTAAGCAATGAACCATTTCAAATGTTAATATTTCTTTGTTTGATAATTATAGGTAGTTTTATCCACACAATTTGCTAAATTAATAAGAAAATAATCGTTTTCATCAGTATTTCATAAAATTTAGATACAATTTATGGGAAATAATGCTAAACCTCGCTAGTAGTGTATATTCGCTAGTAGTGCATATGCTCATGAAGTAAAAATAAAAAAGTTTTTTTGTTTGTTTTTCTTTAATAAAGTAAAAGCAGATAAATGTTTAGTATCGAGTGTGACCCCCTCTAGCTAAAATCACAGCTTGAATTCGTCTGGGCATGCTAGCGAGTATATCCCGGATACTTGCTTGCGGAATACGTTCCCACTCCGCAGTAATCACATTCTTCAGCTCTCTGATGGTCTGCGGAGCCGGGTGTACTGATCTCACACGCCGTTTCAGAACGTCCCAGACATGCTCTATGGGATTGAGGTCGGGACTTCGAGCTGGCCAATCCAAACGACGAATGCCGACCTCTTGCACATACGCATTAACATCGCGGGATCGGTGGGCGCGAGCATTGTCGTCCATAAAAATCGAGTCTTCACCTAGAGCGGCCAATGCGGGTTGTGCATGAGAAATTAGAACTTCCGTTATGTATCGATGCCCAGTCAGTGAGCTGTTTTCAATGAAGACTAACTCTGTACGATCCATTGAATTTATTCCTGCCCAAAACATAACAGAGCCCCCACCATAAGGTGTGATTTCTTCGAAACATGCCTCTGCAAAGCGTTCTCCTTGTCTTCTTAGCACTCGCCGACGTCGATCTTCACCGAACAGAGATATCCTGGCTTCATCAGAGAACAAAACCCTATTCCAATCGTCTTGAGTCCATGATTCACAATTTCTAGCGAACCTAAGCCTGTGAACTCTGTGCTCACGGAGTAATTTGGGGCCGCGGGCCGGGCGGTGACTGCGTATATTGGCAGCGAGAAGCCTCCTCCTGACCGTCCATAGACTAATATGCACATTTCTTACTTCTTGGAGGTTGTTCTTAAGATCCACATACGAAGATTTGCGATTTCTCAATGCGCGACTCACAAGAAAACGATCATCCCGTGGTTGGGTACATGGTTTTCTTCCAGAACCAGGCCTTCTCTCGACGGAACCAGTCTCCTGATATCGCTGCCAGGTCCTTTGGACTGTCGAGCGACTAACATTTAGCCTCCTAGCCACGAAACATTGGCTGCAACCCTCTTCAAGCAGCGCGATAATTTTGGTAGCTTTTACCACTTTATCTACCATTTTTGATACAGCCAAACAGCATTAAATAAAGCTTTGACAGTCAAGGATATGAAATTAATCGATAAAAATTGAATAAAAGTTATGAAAGTCGATGTTAACTTCTGGAACTTCGCGCCAAAAATGTAGGATAAAAAGGGGTTTTCTGTAAAAATGAACATCAAATGAAAAATTGAATTTAGAACGTACTTTTTTAAATACCACAGCATTTTTAAAACCGGCCAGTAACGTGTACAAACGATTGAAACCTTTTTGGTATTGTATCTTTTTAAATATGAATGAAAATCAAAACCGCCCGTTTTTTTTGCAAATGAGTTTACTACAACTTTAACACATTTACATATGAACATATGAGAAGAATATTCTACATACATATAATAACTAGTGAGGAAATGATGTAGGTATACGTTAAAACTACTATTACTATTCAATAGGAAAAGATTAATTACATTTAAAATCTACATACTGCTAGTATTATTCTATGGCTAGGAAAGGCTCAGGATCTAAGATTACCTATTTGTATTACAGCTATTAAGCCAATAAAAGCACAACTTACCCTATAGCGGGGTTTTAATATCCACGAACTGTTACTTAGATTGAAGGATTATCACGATATATAATAATTTAGTAAATATTGGATATAGAAGAATAATAATATCCACAAATAGTTACTTAAGTTGAAGGATTATCACAATATATAATAACTTAGTAAATATTGGATATTGAAGGATAATGTAGGATTTATAATGAGGGCGTTTTTTTTTTTTTTTTTTGTGTGACTTAGTTGTTAGCCTCAGATGGCTGTGACAACTTTACCCGAACTGGTGGGTGAGCGCTGAGGGCTCTCAACCCGTGGGTGAGGGCGTTTTAACGGACGCCCGAGTAGTTATAGCAATCGTTGGTGTGAAGTCAGTGACGAAGCGGCCAGCGCGGTAGGGGTAATCGAAGCGAATTTCGTGCAGCCTCTGCGTTTAGTGTCTACTAACGAGTTATTATTACAGCGATGTAACAGCAGCTTGAAATTTTAATGGAGTATTATTTATAACTAAAAAATAAGATTTATTTTTATTTATTTTAAGATAACACCCTGCACTAAGGAAATAATCCTTGTATTGCGGGGGACTTTACAAACATATAATTAACGGACACAAATTACATTAAGACTCAGCACAACAATTTGTGGATCGCACAAAGTGTAGTCCCGCGTGGGATTCGAACCCCCGACACTGGCGCTGTAGGTCGCTATCTTAACCACTACGCCATCTGTGCAGTATAAACAAATACATGTTAGAAAATTGAATGATTTTTGTTTTTAAAGAAGCGGGTGACTTTAATAATAAAGCCCTTATTTTCCTAAATATTTACAGTGTTGAATAGATAAAAAATATATAAAGTTATGCTTGAATTTACAGTAGGTATGTCTCTAATTTCGGTATGCCTTACGGCAAAGTCCATCTCCAACACTTTTCACTATTTTCTGTCTGCTGCTACTCTCATTCAAAAGGGTCCTAAGGTCATTTTCCCCTCATCCTCCCATCTTATTGCTTTACGACCCCGACTCCTAGTGCTGTGGCGGGTGATTTTACAAATATATAATTAATGGACGTAAATTATATCCAGAAACAGAACAACAATTTGTGGATAGCAGAAAGTGTTGGCCTGCGTGGGATTCGAACCAACGACACTGGCACGGTAGGTTGGCATCCTTAGCACTACGCCATCTGTGCAGATATTCAGTCAGTTAAAGTTATAAAAATATTTTTGAAAATTTTAAAACCAATAATCAATTCGTAAAATATCTATAGACATCAAAACAAATATTGTTCACGTTTTCATAAGGAAAATAAGTGGAGTATCTTTATTTGTGGAGTATTTGTTATCATAATCCCCCCTGCCCCATATTTGTCATGTGTCGAGGGACCTCGAGCCTCGGACTTATGCCTACTTCTAATTTCAGTTATTTGTTTCGTTTCTTAGTAGTCATTTTGTGACAGCATTTCGATGTCACAAATCCGTAAAGGTAATTGAAAAAGAATATTATACTTTTCTTGAAAGGACTTTGTATATCAGACTCGGGTACCTGTAATGTTGTCAATGTTCATTACACTGATTTATGTTTAGTACATTTCCTGAGAATATCTTATTTGTATATACATATTTGATTGTACAGATGGAGTGGTAGTAATAATAAAATGTTCTACTCATATATTAGTAATGGTTGGTCTAAGTCTTCACGTAATTTTTGAGATTTAATATTCATCATCATCATCAGCATTTCAGCACATACATGTCCCACTGTTGGGCTCGAGCCTTTTTCACAATAGGAGGGAATTCGACCTTACGACCATGCTGGTCAGACAGATTGGTTTATATTTATTGGGTTTTATTTCAAGTTTTCCTTCTCTTGCATAGATATTATATGAGTATTATATATATCCCTTAGTCGTCTTTTACGACATCCACGGGCAGGACAGGTAGTGATGAATTGTAATTTTAGTCCTTCACCACACGGAAATAAATTAGTAAAGTCTAAAGAATAATAATATTAGTAAAATCTCTTATTGTTACATTCATTTATTTCAGCTTATACCTCCTTTATAATAGGCAAACAAATGATCTACCACGCTGGTTAGATGTGTTGGTATAGGGTTTCAGGTTTTCCTTTTCTTTCATTTATGTTACATGCATATTTAATACTTTAGTCGTCTTTTACGACATCCATGGGTAAGACAGGGGGTGCTCAATTGTATTCTTACTCCATCACCACATGAAAAGAGCATTAAAAAAAAGGCAAATAAATACAAATTATTGGATATCGTAAAAGACAACTATGGGATATAATATGCACATAGTCTTTTTTTTCATAGAGTTTCCTTTTCTTGCGCATCTGTGCAAGAGAAGGAAAACTCGAAATGAAACCCTATACCAACATGCCTGACCAGCATGGTATAAGTAGGTCAAATTCCCTCCCATTATGGAGGAGGCCCGAGCCCAATAGTGGGACGTGTGGGCTGCGATGATGATGATGATTGCACTTCTTTTTATATTAGAGCAGGCATTAAAAAAAAACAAATACAAAGACAAAAAATTCCATATTCGTCGTTGAAACTGATGTAAGTTATACAGATCTGCATGGCTGCAATAAAGATAAATTGTTACAATCTAAATAAAGAAATGAGTCTAGTCTCCTCTTAATGTAATATGCATTGCCTGACAACAAGCGCCGTGCGAGGCTGCTAATCTAATCCGTGGCTTAGCTGAAGAATAATGAAACACACCCGCACTCACAGACACCTAAATAAATTTCCCTCCTGAAGACTGTTACGAGTAAAATTTAATAAAGCAAATAGGAACAACGTAACGGACTGGGATGCTTAAGCATATTTTAAGAGATTTATAAGCGGCGAAACAAAGCGCGTTATTTACAATTAATTTAAAATTATGTAGCTAATGAAAAGTGTTTTAAGACAACAATATATTCTAATTTGTAATTGTATTGTAATATAGAGATAATTGGTTTGCAAATATTACAATTTATTGTCTTGACGTCGAAAATTATTAAATACCTAATTAATAATAGATGATAATAACTAAATTGTTAAAAATATGTTAATAACGTAATAGGATAATATTCAGTCACAAAATGTTGTAATTTTCAAGTCCATAGTTCCTTAAGACAGCTGTTTTGATGTCTTTACTTTTCTTATTAAACAACTGTGTATATGTATATGTAATTATGTACATATATCAACGACTCTACACTATAATCCATATAAGCTTCTAGTCTATAAAATAAGAAACTATTCAACCAATGTAGCCCAAACTGGTTTTATTATAAAGGCAATAATTGGAAGATAGTTTTAGACAATAAAATAATGCATGATGACACTGCGGTCGATGTCAAACAATTATATTTTCATTTTATTTTTCAAGGTTGTATAGAACAGGATCTGTTGGGTCAGCTTGTTATACATATTTTTTAATTACTTATTATAGTTCGATGTAATAGTTAGTTTTTTTAAGTTGCATGATATGTATTTCTTATTACTTTCTAATTATATGTAAAGACTATTACAATATATAAACATACTAGCAGACCCGGCCACGCGTTGCTGTGGCTAATGTTTTTTTGTTATATTACATTTTATTAAACTATCTAAGTGGAACTGCAGCAGAACATCTGTCATGGAGGTCGTCATATTATTTTACAAATGGCATCTATGCAAAAAAGTAAGCTAAAATCGTATGTGACACGTTTGTAGGTTTGACATAGCAGCGCCATCTATTAATTAATTACTCAAACCAGTCAACAGATGTCGCCATCTGTTAAAATCGTTTGGAGTTAACAGATAATTGCGAATGTCAAATAATAGACAAATAACTTGTAATAAAATAATATTGCGACTATAAATTAAGATGTAAGCTATCCTATCTTTCAAGTTGGATCAAACTGCACACGGTGTGTAAATTTGATTAAAATCGGTTAAGTAGTTTAGGAGCCTATCGCGGACAAACAACGTGACACGTAATTTATATATATTAAGATTATATTGTTTGACAAGCCCTTCACATTATATAGAAGCATTAACGTAAAACATATTAATATCGCAGAATGTTACCGATTTCAAACTTTTAATGCGTTGTGGTGTAACGATTTAATTTATTTTTATCTGTTGTCTTTTACAGTAGACGAGCAGGTAGTCTAGGTGATGGTAGATGGTAACTGCAGGTCACGATTCTCTGCAATATTTGGGGCGAAGTCAGATCGCAGCCTATCGTAAATATTTGGGCTTCTGGCTATGTCACTCACCGATCGAATTGCAGTAATAAATTATTATTGCTCAAACATCGATTTTTCTGTGATGGTGTGATACTATCTCAGACGAGTTAGCCATTTGTGGCTGCAGAAAAAAAACTGTCAGAAGCATAACTCTACCAGTTAAGAGTATCTTAATCTTGTTTTATACTTTTAAGTCCCTTTGCTATCTAATCTCTCTAACGTTTTGCATTAAGCAAACAAACGGCTATGTGCCCGAACCCACTTCAAATTTGGACGAATTAGCTAGTCACATCATACATAAGCAATGCAACCCTCGAAGCCTTGTTAAAACAATATATGTGTGTTAGCTCATTGTGAGAAAGTCACTCTTAGTTTCACTAGTCACTGACGTTTTGATGATGTTAAACAATGACATTCACTATTATTCTCATACATATAAATGATCTTTTGACGGGAATGTCAAAATGGCACGTAGCGCTTTTATATTATTTTCATTATTTTAGTGTTTTGAAGTGTTATATTGAATAAGTTTGATGATATTTTATGTAATATAATGCAGATAAAATTCTGAAATGTAGTGAATATGATATAATAGTGAATTGCGTGCATTTTGTCATTCTGCCCAAATTTCCTGAGACGCATGACTTGTATCAGCACCAAGTCATGCTAACGACTGACTGAAAGACTAAGACTAAAGACGTGAACAATAATCAATATACTCGACATTGGCACCAATAGCTCATATTATTGTAGGTCATTGCCATTAACTAAGAAGAAGAAGAAGTGTTTTGAAGTGTTATCTATACCAATAAATAAAATTGGAGTGTCTGTTTGTAATGTCAAAATAATAGGCTTTTTTCATGCTCACACGGCTATTTGCACGACACCTATGCCTAAAATAGCAATTAAAAAATTTTTGTCTGTCTGTCTGTTTGTTCCGGGTAATCTTCAAAACGGCTGGACCGATTTCAAAAATTCTTTCACCAATGGAAAGCTATAATATCAGGGCGTAAACTAGGCTATATTTTATCCCGGTATTCCCACGGGAACGGGAACTACGCGGACGACTCTACGACCATAACCTATAACCGAAGCGAAGCGAAGCGAAGCGAGGGCGGATTGTTAGTATTGATTACTTTTGCTGATATTTTATGTAATATAATGCAAATAAAATTCTGAAATGTAGTGAATATGATATAATAGTGAATTGCGTGCATTTTGTCATTCTGTCAAAATTCCCAGAGAAGGCATGCCTTGGATATCATCACCAAGTCATGCTAACGACTGACTGAAAGACGAAGACTGAAGACGTGAATAATAAATATTAAAACTCGACACTGGTTATTGGCAAAATCTTGTAAACGCCATGATATAAAAAAAGAAATACATATAAATGTTGTGACGTATTGTCATACACACACACACATATATATATATATATATATATATATATATATATATATATATATATATATATATATATATATGTGTGTATGACAATACGTATATATATATATATACTATAGTCTATCTAATCTAAGAAGTGCATTTTGACAGGTGTCAAAGTTAGTTGTCTAGGTATGTGAACCAAATAATCGCTATCGAAAACATGCGATTTTAGTGAGAAATCGATATTGATTCTTTTTAATTAATAATCGGTTTATTTTATTTTTCTCAAAAAGGAGATGAATAAATTAAATGCTAAATTAATTCTAAACAAATTTAATTATTTCAGCATAAAATCTATTTATCATATTTTGTAGGATTGGGTTAAGTAAAAACAAAAACTAGATTCGAAAATAGTTATTTATTCACAATCACTACTACATCGTCGCGAACATTAACAATTATTTCATTATCAATAAAATTGACGAAATTTACATCTCTGTCAAAATCATTCATTATATTTTTTTTTTGTTTTCTCCACCACTTCGAACCAGTCAGCCTTTGAGACTTTGGGAACATGCTTCCTTCAACAAAAGGTCCATTTTCTTTACTGTGAAGGGTGGTTTCCTCTTGTGGCGTGCACCGTAGCCTATAAAACATATGGGCTTAGACATTGCTACATTGATCATATAAATGGAAACTTTAAGATATTTAAGATATTTACTACCTTTAATTTGAGCCCTTTACGCTTACCAATTCCTAGTGCCTCGGCAACATGTTCCTGTACTTATGTCACTGGCAGTAGAGGCTCACCGTTTTGTAATTTCACAATCAAATCACGAGCGTTCAAAGCATAACTACGTCCTTTTGTAGACATTATTTTAACAATAAATAAGGTTTGCGTAAACAGAGTCAAGTATGGTTGGAGCTAAGGTCAACATTTAAAGCCAGATCAGTCCAAAGTAGAGCCGAGACAAAAAAAGTTTCACACCAACACAAAGCACATGCACAGTCCGTTTCCAAGATGGCTGCACTACCGACTAGGTTGTACAGAGTAACTTAATTCAATAGTTTTGCTTTTAGGGTTTATTTTTTGACAGGTCATGGCGAGGTCACACTCCACCCGTACTGTTCTGGGCGACGATAGAGCAGAGCGCAAAATCCCTATCATGCCGTATTTCCTCCCATAGCCACCAGTACTGGGTCTTAGCAACGGTGGCTCACCCGGTGGGTGCTTTTAGGGGTATTGCATTTCTACCAAAAAGTCAGTTTAGTTGTTCTTGAATGATAAGTGTAAGCAACATCACGTTGCTTACAATTCAGCCAATGAAAGGGAAAGTGGAATCACGGTTTTATTTTAATACAAATATTTTGAAAGTTTAGTCTATTTGATTAATAATATTATTCTAATTTTTAATCGATTATTTGAATATTCGTGAATAGGAAGTTGTCAAGCACTACTGTATAGGACGTGATGACGTGCCATTGTAACATCGTCAATAACAATTACTATTTTACATATTATTATTATTTTAAATTAGTTTTACGTGTTTCAACATTAGATTATTGTACAAGCAACAATAATAAGACTTTCTTGCAACATTAATTACATAAATAACTTAATAGTTTTTTAAAATTTAAGATTTATTGTTTGCAATGATGTGTACCCGTTTGTCCAAGGTTATTGTGTATTAAACCATGCGAAACGTAAAAATGAACTTCTTAGATTAGATGAACTATAGCAGACCCGGCCATGCCCTGCTGTGGCTAATGTTTTTGTTATATTATATTTTATTAAAAGCAAGTTAAAATCATATATGACATAGCAGCGCCATCTATTAATTAATTACTCAATCCAGTTAACAGATAATTGTGAATGTCAAATAATAGACAAATAATTTGCAATAAAATAATATTGTAACTATAAATTAAGATCTAAGCTATCCTATCTTTCAAATTGGATCAAACTGCACACGGTGTGTGTGCAAATTTGATTAAAATCGGTTAAGTAGTTTAGGAGTCCATCGCGGACAAACAACGTGACACCTAAAATGTTAATTTAAATGGTTTAATTCTCAACAAACATTAAAAATAAAATTGTGGGGCACGTGAAATATCTACAATCGTCGATTAAAATGTTCGTTTTACTGTGTCCCGCGATTTTATTTATAAAATAATACATAAAAAAATAAATATCGCGGGACACAGTAAAACGAACATTTTAATCGACGATTGTAGATATTTCACGTGCCCCACAATTTTATTTTTAATGTTTGTTGAGAATTAAACCATTTAAATTAACATTTTTTTCTGCTGGGCACTGTATTCTGCTTGTCAAGCCCTTTCATTTAATACCCATATTAATGGGATTGAAAAACAAATAGGTTATCCGCCATTTTGTAGCGACGGCCGGGAAAATTCGTACAAATATATATTTAAGTATATGAAATTCTTATTAATAAAAAAGTGTGTGTGTACTTATGTAGGCATGTAAAAAGTTATACTTCTTTGGCCTAAAAAGATAAAAATCTTTCTAAAAATGTTAATCCTTGGCGTTATCCTACGTTTATATAAAAACTATATTGGTAATAGGAAAGAAAAGGTATTTAATACACTGAAAGTGTTATTATAACGTATTTAACGTTGAAATTTGTGACGGTGTGAGCGTATGGTAAAAGAAAATTGACTAGCTAACTTGAGGATGTCGGTTTTAGGTGACGGAGTGCGCGCGCTTTGTCAAAATTTTACACTCATTTTTCCCTCACGCGCCAAAAGAAATGTAACTTAAACCTAGGAATGGAAAACTCGCAAGTATCTGATAACCCTAAAATGTATACGAAACTTGTTTATATAACATTTCGTGCCCCAGTTGTGGTCAAATCAATCCCCAAAATTAATACAAAATTTGTTTATTAGGCTACAGTTATGCCTTTATCGTATGACAACGGAGTATATATACAATTCACCACTCCCTATCTTGCCGGTGGATGTCGTAAAAGACGACTAAGGGATGATATGCACATAACGACTGTGCAGCAAGACGAGAAAAATCCTTAATGAGAGGGGAATTGACCTACTATATCGCCCTGATCAGACCTGTTGGCATTGGGTTTGCCTTCTCTTACATAGGTATTATCTGCATATCATATCTCTAGTCGTATTTTACGACACCTAAAGGCCAGAGAGAAGGTGCTGAATTGTATTCCTACTCCGTCACCATACGGAGAAGCTACAGTTTTTAAGTCCATAATGTTAGCATCATTATAACTAGTTGTAATCTGTCCTGTAATCTATTGTAATATTGTACCGATATTGGATATAGAACGTATATAAAATCATAACACACAGATATCAAACATTCTTAAACTATTTATTTTTTTCACTGGTAGTAAATTTTGGTATCGATATGCAATATCGATACAATAAAAGTATAATGTGCGGGTAACACAGTGTCACGGAACATTCGATTCATTCGAGCGTTGTACGTTGCAAGCGTTGGTCGAATAGTATTGCTATATTGTGAAGTGGACATTAAATCAGTTTATATTACAATCATCCTGTGTTTTTCTGAGCTGGAGATCTCTGATCTTTCATCTCAGAAGTGGGATAGACTAAGCCCACACCATATTTTTGGAAATTAGTTGTGATTCATGTATTTTTTGCTACTTTCATCTGTCCACAAAATTTAAAAATATTTTCCTATAAGACGATCAAGAGATAGTTGATAAAATATGGATAAAACTACGTCACCGACCCGGCGTAGATCGAATCATGAATCATATTCGCAGAAAAGAAAGGAAAATAAATCTCGAGGAAAAAGAAATCGTGCAAGTCGTCGTCGCGACCCTTCGTTGGAGCTGCTTAACGATTCTAGAGGGAGTTTAAGCAGTCATGAGCATAACCGTCAACGTAGTGATTCACGCGGCCGTCTAGACAGCTCCTCTCGCGAACAGCGGAGTAACTATCGCCGTAGGCGTCGATACAGGCACCGTCGCGAGCGTCACAATCGTGGATCATGCAGCTCACGAAGTCGTAGTGGGCGCAGTTGCAGTTGGACGAGCAGCCGAAGTATAACACCGAAGCGTAAGCATGTAGGTAGCGAACGCGAGGATCAGGTGAGTCGTTCCAATGACAGTAATGACACTTCAAACCTGTTGACTGAATTATTGAAATCGTTGGTGAACGGTCGATCTGAGGGTCATAAATTTCCAATGCTGGGCAATGTCATACCGGAATTTGACCCTATGGTTAAGGGCCAGTCTATTCATACCTGGCTTAATAAGGTTGATGAATGTGCTAGACTATATAAATGGGGTGAGGATCAAGTGATTCATTATGCTTTACCTAAATTATCAGGCGTAGCAAAGACTTGGTATCAAGCCCTGCCTACTATGTCATTTTCGTGGCCGGCATGGAAAATTAAACTAACTGAGTCTTTTCCTAGTAGTGACGACTACGCGGAGTTATTAACAGAAATGCTTTCTAAGCGTGTAAAATATAACGAGTCTTTGGAACTGTACTATTATGAAAAAATTAATTTGCTTAACAGATGTGAGATAGGAAGTAAAAGGGCTGTTGATTGTTTACTTTACGGTATTGACGACAGGTCATTAAGGTTAGGTGCTAAAGCGGCCAAATGCCAAGAACCCGAACAGGTATTGGCATATTTTCAATCAATTAAGCAACAGCCACGTGACTTGGACAAGATAAAATCTTTTCATACTGACAAACGAGGTAATGTGCCTGCCTGTGCATGCGAATAACACTGATCATAAAATTAAATCTCAGTCACGTGGTCCTATAGTGTGTTACAATTGTAATGAGCCAGGTCATTTCAGTTTTAAATGTACAAAAAAGATCTTGAGGTGTACTATTTGTAATAAATTGGGACATACAGCCATAAATTGTGAGAAACTACCTAATGACAATACTTCAAGGGATGGTAAATCCAATGAAAAAAATGTTTTGCAGGTTAATGTAGCTCAATTGAATGATAGTAAATATGTGGTATGTTTGAGTTTGAATGGATATTCCATGACAGGATACATAGATCTAGGTAGCCAGTGCACGCTGATACGATGTAGTGATGCCCAAAGGTTAGGGATCAAGTGGAACAGTGATGATCAGTTGCCAATTATGCGAGGTATTGGTGATAATATTGTGGTTCCTCTGGGAGTTACCACTGTAGAACTAAACATTCAGAATATTGTAGAGCAAACCGAAATCTTCGTAGTACATGATAGCGTTATAAAATATCCGGTATTGGTAGGACACAGTTTTACGGAAAAACCTAACATTACTATAATGAAAACTAACGATCGGTTGATTTTCAATAATAATAATATAAAAAAGTACCGTCTGCTATTAATTGATGATATAGTGTTACCACCGATGAAAACGTGTGTTGTACGAACTTATTGTCCCGACATATATTCTGGTTCAGTGTATGTTAGCGGCACGTTACGGGGTCACTTGGGTTATGAGTTTTATCTGTTACCAGGTGAATATGATGTCATAGGCGGACAAATTTCATTGCTTATTCAAAGTGTCACTGATAGGCCGATCAAATTACAGAAGGATAGCTTATTGACGCGTGCCCGACAGGTAGAGTTTATGGATGTAAATAAATTGAATTTAGAGAGTTCCGAAACAGCGGATATAATTAATTACGATAGTTCATTGACCATGCAGGAGGTTGATAAATTAAAAACATTATTGAAGCGTTATGCAAACTGTTTCTCAAGTAGCTTGAAAGACTTAGGTTTAACAAATGTGTCAGAGATGGTGATCGATATGGAAGACAATCGACCAGTTGTATATCGTCCATACAGACTTTCGTTTTCTGAACGTGCAGTAGTGCGATCAATGGTACAGGATATGATGGATGCCGATATAGTTTGTGAATCAAAGTCATCATACGCTAGTCCTATTTTACTAGTTAAGAAAAAGACTGGCGAGAAGCGATTGTGTGTGGATTATAGAGCTCTTAATAAGAAAACAAAGAAGGAACACTATCCTCTACCACTGATTGACGACCAATTAGACATGTTGGCTGGCAATTCTTTATTTACTACACTTGATTGCGCATCAGGATATTACCAGATTCCCGTTGCGGAATATTCCCAGGATAAAACTGCATTCGTCACCCCTGACGGGCAGTACCAGTTCAAACGTATGCCATTTGGATTGGCCAATGCTCCGTCAGTTTTTCAGAGAGTGATAAATAAAATACTGCCTAAGTCCAAGGTTGTTTTTGCCATAATATATATGGATGACATTTTGATCCCTGCAAGGTCCTTTCAGGAAGGGCTTAATAGACTAGAGCAAGTACTTGGGCTTCTATCAGACGCGGGGCTCACATTAAATATTAGTAAATGCCATTTCTTTCAGAAAGAGATAGACTTTCTAGGGTTCCAAGTAAATAGCCAAGGAATTAGGCCAGGGTCCCGCAAGACCCTTGCCATTTCCAATTTCCCTCAGCCGCAAAACGTACATGATGTTAGACGTTTCATTGAGTTAGCCAGTTTCTTTAGACGGTTCGTACAGAATTTCGCTCTTGTGGCGCGACCTTTAACTGACCTACTAAGATCTAACTTTACATGGAAATGGGATGAAAGTCATACTAAGGCCTTCGAATCACTTAAACATAGACTAGTGGAACGACCGATCTTGTCGCTATACGATGTGACGTTAGAAACCGAACTCCATACAGATGCTTGTAAGCTAGGCATTGCTGGTATTCTGATGCAGAGGCATGCTGATGGAATACTTAGACCGGTGGCTTATTACAGCCGAAAGACTACAGGCGATGAACAAAAATTACATTCTTTTGAATTAGAAACTCTAGCAGTCATCGCTTCGCTTAAACGTTTTAGAGTTTATCTTTTAGGATTAAGATTCAAAATTATTACTGATTGTAATGCCTTACGGACTACTTTAACGAAAAGAGATCTTATACCACGAATCTCTCGATGGTGGATTCAGTTACAGGAGTACGATTGTGAAATTGAGTATAGACCAGGGAACAAAATGTCACACGTAGACGCGCTCAGTCGTGCCCCCGTAACTGAACCCGTTTCTGGTGATGAAGACTGTCAGATATTTGATGTCTTGGCAATAGAGTTGAAGGACTGGATTTCAACGGTGCAAAGTAACGATGATGAGATAAAGAGAATTAAGGAAATACTTCAGGATCCACAAACTAAGCAGGTAGTAGACATTTATAAGAATTATCAGATAAGAGGTAGTTATGTGTACAGAATTACTGATAGTGGATTGAGATGGGTGGTTCCGCACGCAGTGAGGTGGCAGGTACTGCGAATGAACCATGATGACGTTGGACATTTTGGTTTCGAGAAAACTCTTAATCGCTTACAGAGCACGCTATGGTTCCCTAAAATGCGTCGATTCACAAAGAAATATGTATCCGCATGCTTAGAATGTGCTCATCATAAGGCACCCGGTGGCCCTAAAGAAGGTTTAATGCATCCCATTCTCAAACTAGAAATTCCTTTCCATACGTTACACGCGGATCACCTTGGTCCATTTGTTCGCTCTAGGAGAGGCAATACGTATATACTTGCTATTATAGATTCTTTTACCAAATATATCAACATTAGACCAGTAAAAGACACAAAGAGCACTACGGCAATTAAATATTTTAAAGAACACGTTAGTTATTTTGGCGCGCCATCTCGTCTCATAACAGATCGCGGCACGTGCTTTACGAGCGCAAGGTTTAAATCTTTTACCAAAAGCTTAGGTATTAAGCATGTAATAAATGCGGTAGCAACCCCTAGGGCGAACGGACAGATAGAGCGCTATAATAGAACCATCTTAGATGCCTTAAGCACTAAATGTCATGGTAAAAACGATAACATGTGGGACGATTGTGTAGGTGACATACAGTTGGGCTTAAACACTACGATAAATAAAACTACAGGCAAGAGTCCCTCAGAGCTGTTATTTGGGTGTAGATTAACTAGTACATCCGAAAATATCTTAAATAACGTAATTTCCGAAGTTAATGAACGTATAAGTGGCGAGGATATGGTTGAACTGAGAAAGGAAACTAGGGATCGTATAGAGAAACAGCAGTTAAAGGCGAAACAAAGATTTGATAAACATAGGAAGGTGAGTGTAACATATAATATCGGAGATCTTGTTAGGGTTGAAAGAAATATTTATGACAAGGAGAATTCAGGTAAATCTAGAAAGCTTCTACCAAAATTCCATGGCCCGTATCGTATAATTAAAATATTAGATAATGATAGATTTTTAGTTGAGGATACACCATTAACGCGAAAAGGTAGTAAGAGATATGAAAATGTTGTCGCAATAGATAAAATACAACCATGGCTAGCGTTTAAAAATATTTCTAGTGAGATCAGTGAAAGTGATGGTAGCGACAATGAGGATACAGTAGAGGAAAATGAGAGAAGTGATGATTGAAAGTTATCGATGATTGGGTGCAGAGTGGTTCGTGACGGTTGGACTGCAACTGCGAAATGTATGTAACTTAACACGATTTAAGAAATACGATGATTATGTGATGATGATTGTGAGAAGATAGTAATTATGATATAGTGATTATGAATTGACTAACAGATCATTAGCTAAGAGTGATTAGAACTAAATCATAAAAGCAAAGAGACGAAAAGGCTGCATTGGCCTGTTAAATTACAATTAATGTACGTAATGAATTGTGATTGATAAATTATAAGTTACATATGATCATAGAATGAAAAGATTGTTTACTCTCATAGCATGGTACGAGTTATGAGCGGGCAGAACTCCGATATAGATGGTCGCAAATTATAGCAGACCGTGTTAACGGAAGACCGTTACACGGGCTATATGCGCCCAGTATTGTTGAGTCTCAATTGCAGATCATAACAAGATAGTATTAACCTCAGACATGAGCTATGAGTGATCAGCGTGTAGAGCACGTAGATGGTCATAGATCGTAGCAGATCATGTTGATTATCATTATAAGATTAGTATATAGTATTAACCTCAGACATGAGCTATGAGTGATCAGCGTGTAGAGCACGTAGATGGTCACAGATCATAGCAGATCATGTTGATTATCATTATAAGATTAGTGTATAGTATTAACCTCAGACATGAGCTATGAGTGATCAGCGTGTAGAGCACGTAGATGGTCACAGATCATAGCAGATCATGTTGATTATCATTATAAGATTAGTGTATAGTATTAACCTCAGACATGAGCTATGAGTGATCAGCGTGTAGAGCACGTAGATGGTCATAGATCGTAGCAGATCATGTTGATTATCATTATAAGATTAGTGTATAGTATTAACCTCAGACATGAGCTATGAGTGATCAGCGTGTTGAGCACGTAGATGGTCATAGATCATAGCAGATCATGTTGATTATCATTACAATAGGGATATTTGCTAAGGAAATATGACATGTATAATATACATATACTTCAACGCTTGGTTTATATAATTCTTACGCAATAGTATCAGATTTTTTTTTTTATAGTTGTAGCGAAATAGTAATTAGATAGTAGATGGAGTTAATATTTAAATATGCTTTGGCTCATCTCGACCACAGTGAGAGGACTCACTGTTGGAAGGATGGCCGAGCTGTTAGCATCATTATAACTAGTTGTAATCTGTCCTGTAATCTATTGTAATATTGTACCGATATTGGATATAGAACGTATATAAAATCATAACACACAGATATCAAACATTCTTAAACTATTTATTTTTTTCACTGGTAGTAAATTTTGGTATCGATATGCAATATCGATACAATAAAAGTATAATGTGCGGGTAACACAGTGTCACGGAACATTCGATTCATTCGAGCGTTGTACGTTGCAAGCGTTGGTCGAATAGTATTGCTATATTGTGAAGTGGACATTAAATCAGTTTATATTACAATCATCCTGTGTTTTTCTGAGCTGGAGATCTCTGATCTTTCAATAATGATATAGTTAATTTTATATTACCCAACTTATATACCTCATTTCTGATATGAAATAGTTTCAAACGCTCACTGATTGTACAATTTAAACACTGCATAGAGTCCTCTTAGAGAAGAGCCATTCATTCCACCCTTGAAAACAAACAATAGTCTTGAAATGTAATTCATTTATACCCTCACTTAAACCATTAATTAATAGTGATCACCTATTCAACTACGCAATACAAATATTCTGCTATCGATTACAATGTAATGCGTAACACGTGTCTGTACTCTATTATAGTTAGTTTTTAATGCTTTTGTTCTTTCACAATATAATTCCATTAAATTGTTTCTAATTAGAAAACTTTTGTTCTCATTTCTAATTCATCATAATGAAATGAGTTCTAGGAAAAATTAATAAGAGCTAATACTAGAGAAATATCCATTTCCGTGAAATATTTTATTATTCGATGAGCATTACAAAGAGTTTAATGAACATCAAGGTGAAGTTTAGATTGATGCCGTTGTGAATATCAAATTGGGGTAGGACTGAAGCGACCGCAGACCCTAGTCACAATTAACTCTCGACATGTTTCAATTTCCACTTTCGACTAAATAGTAAATCTTCACTTAATATTCTAGTTAGAATGGCGCGAGACGACAAGAATACTTGCAATTGCTTTGACTTGCATGGAAGCCTTTAAAGAACAACGAAATAAAGTTAGTTCTGACGAGAAATTGGGAAACTTTTGTAAGAAGATCGCAGATGCCTATAAATGTCCCGCTTGAGTTGAGTTAATAATCTTTGAAAACTGTTACAGAACTTGTAATTTATAGAAAATCGGATACAAAAGACATCGTCTTTGTTAAACTTAGGTCAGTGTAAAAAGACATTATGTTATTGTAGTTTAGTTCGATAGCCCATCTAAGTAAACACATTTATTTTAGTGTAATTAGATTATATATTTTACTTGTGGGTGTCGGTAAAGACGAGCAAGAGCTTTACAAAGAATTGAATCAACTCTACCTGATGCCATCGCGTCAACAACGATATTCCTAAGGAGAGTTGACGTCATGCAGGCGGACGATCATAAAACTATTGCCAATAACTTTTGTAATATTTACCGTTACCCGAAATAATTGTACTAATTTATTTATCAAAAAGAAATAATAAAGGTGAAATAATATGCTAAATTTCAGTGTCTCTAAGCCAAACATAGTCTACAAATAGAAAGTCCAAAAGAAGTGATAATATATTACAATTATATTTGATGTGGCTAGAATTTAATCAAGCCTAGCGAAATAAGAACTGGCTCGGTGACCGTACGTGGTATGACCATAATGTGTGATGCTACAGTAAGACGATTTAATTTTATTTTTGTTTTTAAACATAAATTTAATATATATGTGTAGATAGATAATGGATGAATGTGTTGATTTCATGTTTTTTTTTTCTGTAGGTAAATAAGAATTATGACGATTAAAATTACCACAGATAATCATATCATCATCATTTCAGCCTATCGCCGTCCACTGCTGGACGTAGGCCTCCCTCATGTTACGCCACAAAGTGCGGTCCTGTGCAGCGTGCATCCAACGACGCCCAGCAACTTTCACCAGGTCGTCGATCCACCTAGTGGGGGGCGTCTTACACTGTGTTGTCCGATACGTGGTCGCCACTCGAGAACCTTTCTTGCCCAGCGGTTGTCAGTTCTTCGAGCGATGTGGTCTGCCCATTGCCGCTTCAGCGTGCTTATTCTTCGTGCTATGTCGGTTACACTCGTCCTTCTGCGAATTTCCGTATTTCGGATTCTATCTCGCAGAGAAATCCCGAGCACAGCCCGTTCCATAGCACGCTGAGCGACTTTGAGCCTTATTGTGAGGCCTACATTTAGGGACCACGTTTCTGTGCCGTAAGTCATCACTGGTAACACACATTGGTTGTAGACCTGTATTTTCAGACACTGAGGTATATTGAAGGAGAAGATCCTCTTAAGTTTTCCGAACACTGCCCAACCGATGGATAGGATAGATATACAGTCATGAATAAAATGTATATTTGTTTATTAGCACTAGATTTTAGGATTATTGTTACAAACACCATGGGTATTGTCTATACCAATAAATAAAATTAGAGTGTCTGTTTGTAATGTCAAAACAATAGGCTTTTTTCATGCTCACACGGTTATTTGCACGACACCTATGCCTAAAATAGCAATTAAAAAATTTTTGTCTGTCTGTCTGTTTGTTCCGGGTAATCTTCAAAACGGCTGGACCGATTTCAAAAATTCTTTCACCAATAGAAAGCTATAATATCAGGGCGTAAACTAAGCTATATTTTATCCCGGTATTCCCACAGGAACGGGAACTACGCGGGTAAAACGACTATAACCAAAGCGAAGCGAGGGCGGGTTCCTAGTCTACAATAAATGATTATTATGATATACTAGCAACCCGCCCTCGCTTCGCTTCGGTTATAGGTTATAGTCGTTTTACCTGCGTAGTACCCGTTCCCGTGGGAATATCTGGATAAAATATAGCCTAGTTTACGCCCTGATATTATAGCTTTCCATTGGTGAAAGAATTTTTGAAATCGGTCCAGCCGTTTTGAAGATTACCCGGAACAAACAGACAGACAGACAGACAAAAAATTTTTAATTGCTATTTTAAGCATAGTTGTCGTGCAAATAACCGTGTGAGCATGAAAAAAGCCTATTATTTTGACATTACAAACCGACACTCCAATTTCATTTATTGGTATAGATACAAATAAATAAAATTGAAATGTCTGTTTGAAACACCAAAATAATACGTTTTATTATAATAATTGTAACGCTATTTCAAAATTTATTATTCATATTTTA
Source organism: Lymantria dispar (assembly GCA_032191425.1). NCBI lineage: Eukaryota > Metazoa > Arthropoda > Insecta > Lepidoptera > Erebidae > Lymantria > Lymantria dispar. Next base: position 25,755,033 of record CM063441.1, read on the forward strand.
AGGCCCAATCCTTATACCACCTGTGGTAGATGTAAAAATTAATCTTAAAAACTTAATCTACATAAAATTTAGTTCTCAAAATGGTTTTCCGTGAGTACAATATCATATGCTTATCTCTCATAATACTGCGTCAATATTGATGATTAATGCGCCATTTTGAATTCATTTTTTTTATTGAATAGAACAGCGTCTTTTGGGTTAATTAGTAAGTAATAAACAATATACAAACGATGTGAAGTATTTGTACGCGTTTGCTAATTTGACAACAATAAAAAAGTATGTTTTCTGATGATGGCGATACTTGATCACGCTATTACGCTTCACTGCTTCCAGTTATTGATAGGAAGTTTTGCATTAAATTTCTAATATATTTTCTTATCTTGACCAAAGGCAAAACTTTAAAATTACATAATGTCTGAAAAAAAATACTCCTGACTTTATTTTCAATTTAATACAACCAAAAAGACTGTTTTAATTATGAAATACAGTATTGATTCTAAAACTATAGACAAACTACATTCCTAACATTAAAGTTTCCGAGACAAAGATTCATAAACCTTTACCTACGTACCCAATCCTAAGTCTACAACAGACGGTAAACATAAATCAAGTACGACATTACTCTTGTGCCTGTACTCACATAAACTTGTTGAAATTATGACGAGCTCAACCTGTGTAATAAGGAGGCCTTTGTTTTACTACTCGATGACACTCACCAAAGAGCTTTGTGCAAACTTTGTAACCATAGTCGTGTAGGGTTGACAAAGGTCGATTTAAATTCGTTTTAAATATTCATATAAAGTTTCATACCTCTATAATACCTGAAGCTCTCGGGAATAGTTGACTGTACCAGCGGATGCTTAATGTTTCTGGAAGTCGAATCAATATTTCGTAATTTGAAAAGTTAGTATCTAGGAAAACGTAACGTGACAAATTTTCAACATCGATTACGATAAAAAAGCAGAGGAAAACACTCGAAGTATTATATCATCTTATATCTACAAGTGAGCGTGGGTGGGCTGATGGACAAAGAAATATATTCTCAGACATATATTTATCATAAAGCTGTTACTTTCGTCTCAGCTCATACGAGTACACTTCCCACTGCTGGACTCGAGCGTCCTCCCCAATATATTATGCTGGTCAGATATGCAGGTTTAGGTTTATTTTTCGAGTCTGCCTTCTTTTGCACAGATGTCATATGCATATTATATCCTTTAAACGTCTTTTACAATATCCACGTACTAAACAGGGAGTGGTGAATTATATTCTTACTCCGTCACCATACGGAAAGTTATTTTATTACACTTATAATACAGACTCCTTTTGTAGTACCAATTTTAAAATTCAATAATTTATTGACATTCAATCCCCAACAACCCAAAAGGACTAGCTGGAACCGTTTGTCAGTTACTACATGTATGTTCTGTCATTTAGCAATTTAAGTAGTCCATAATATATAGGTATTCCAAAAACAAGATATTTATTAAACACAAACCTCATATTTTATGAAGGAAAAAAGTATAAAAAAGAATAACAGAAATTAAAATTCATTGAGCTCTGAGATATAAAGCGAAATTATGTGTAATACAGAAACGCAAAAAAAAATTGGAGGGGGGAATGACATTTAATACAATATTGTACTCCTCCTTTCTTAATCATTTTACGGCAGGAACTGGCGACCATTTTCCTTTTTACCACATTTATAATTATTATACATTTACTTAGGACGCATTGCTACTTGGCAGAAATGCGACATCACTTGTATATCGTCTTAAATAATTTCTCTTCATTGATTTTCATTGAATTCTGTGTGGTGACGGAGTAAGAATACAATTCATCACTACCTATCTTGCCCGTGGATGTCGTAAAAGACGAGTAAGGGATATAATACGCATATAACATCTATGCAAGAAAAGAAAAACTCAGGTCGATTGCCCTCCTATTGTGGAGGAGGCCCAAACCCTGTAGTGGGGTGTAAATGAACTGTGATGATGATGATGATGATTTTGATTATTACCAACTTAAGAGATGGTTAATGGTATTGTGTATATAATATCACAGAAAGAGAACAAAACTCTACATAAAACCCTGTATCAACCATGTAGGTTAGCATGTATATAAGGCTAATTTCTCACCCATAAAAGAATTCCTTAACATATACAACTGTAACTAATGCATGTGTATTTTTTATTATTAATAGACTCCATTTTGTTTTAACTTTAACTTTGTTTTCTTTACCGAAGCTACCATATTAATATTTGATGCGTATATATTTAGTTCAGATAACTACGATCAATAAATATTATCACATAAATAAATATGAAATAACTAATAAATATTACATTAGAAGTTGGTAGCTTAAGCGGTTCGATATTACAAATACATTTCATCATTCATCTCAGTACGTGCCACTGCTGGGCTTTTTTTTTTGGGCGGGCTGCGGTCATCGCACTCCTCGCACCACTCCGTCCGGGGCGACAGAGGGGCGTAAGCACGCACACCCGCAACCCACCCGAACACCACGTTGCCTTCGTCGTTGGGCCGACCACCGGAGCAGGGTTACTTGTCATCAGTGGTCGGCCCGACGGAATACCCCCTAGTGGGGTACCCTCCCATCAACCACTGCTGGGCTCGAGCCTCCTCCACAATAGAAAAGAAATTGACCTACTATACCACGCTGCTCAGACGTTTTGGTATAGGGTTTTATTTCGCGGATGACCGGACCGTCGATTTTAGTCTGTCACCCACAGAGCGGATGACTGCACGACTGCGACCGACGTCCTGGACGTCGCCTCAGAGTATTCCGCTGGGCCGACCACGGGAGACAAGAAACTCGATACCGGTGGTCGGCCCAACGACGAAGACGATGTGCTACGGTGGATTATGGGGCCGCACACCGCCCCTCTGTCGCCCCGGACTGAGCCTTGCGGCGGATACGCTGACGATAGTCCACCCAAAAAAATAGGATTTTATTTCCAGTTTTCCCCCTCTTGCATACTTGGTTATATACATATTTAATCCCTTAGTCGTCTTTTACGATGCCCACAGGCATTTGTATTCGTTATTCAATTTCCAACCGCTTTCGTGTTAGCTTATTTAGGTAAAATTAATGTGCAATGGCAATAATTATTAGCATTTGACTTAAGAACGTCTTATGACACACATTTTTGATATGCCCGATCAGGGCTCATTGGATACGACCGATGTTCACAGCAATTCTATTTACTAAATAAAGCTAACTGACCGTTTAGATTTATTACGTAGGCATTAATGGTACCAGAGCTCTTGTGTGAAATATATTTTTATCCCCTTTACTAAGAAAACGTATAATATAAATATTGCTTATAAGCTATATTTTTGCTACAAAGCGTAGATCGTTACAGCATAAAGAAGAAACAAACGTATAAACTAACAAACACTAATATATAACATATTTTATTAATATTATCCCCGATTCAGTTATAAAACACGTGTGTTCAATTGAATGACTTTATTGACCTACAAAACTTCAAATTATTATCATAGGCAATTAATTTTAGTACATTTAGTGCTTGCCAAACAACCGTTTACTATCTTATTAGGCAATTATGGACCAGCGCTGAGAACTCTCAGTCCGTACAATTATGGTGCTAAAATAGACAATCTATGCTGCAAGCTATATACCGCAAGATAATAGTAGCTCGAGTTTTTCAACTAATCAAGCCAATGTAATATTACTATTCAATTTCTTAAAGCAGACACATACACCATGCCATACACAAGGAAAAATACCAAAAAGTAATAGAGTAACGTAGAAATGAATTACATTTATAATTTTTACATCAGGTTTCTTGCTCTTGCTTCTATTATGACATATAATCATTTGCACTCAATATAATCTCGATGATACCACACGCCTATCTTGGGTAGCGAGCAAGTCGCCCCTTAGCTCAGATAACCCGCAGCGGCCCTCACAGGCCTGGACGCAATTAACTCTCGACATGTTTCAATTTACACTCGCAAATACGCCACCCAACAACCGCTCTATTGTATAACCCTGCACCCTCTGTACTACTGCGGTCGTACTATCTAGAATATAGGTCAACATAAATATTCACCAGTTATATATTTTCTTAACCATGTTGCTTCGAAATTAATAAGTTCAGAAATATTTTTATGAAGAAAGTAACCTTTCTAGTATACTTATACTTCTCTACGTATACTTCCTATGCTTCCTACGGTTTGTCCAGTCTGAATAGATTTTATAGATTAAATTGTTCCATGGAGTGATTCCAGATGATCTATGTAACCCAAAGATATAAGGATATTCAAGAATTAAATCATATTAGAAAGTATGTACATTGTACAGTCCTATCACTTTATTATAGATCAGTATAATGGTTTTTAAAGTGAAAAATTTCACGCATCTTCGAGAATATTACTCTGTAGAAGGCAAGGCTTCTATTTCCAAAAGTGACATAACATCGTCTATTTATTTTTTTTAAATAGTATTTAGCAAAAAATCTGCTCTTATCGTACTTCTACATGATATTGTCTGTATTTCAAATATCCCTTTGAGGGGTGCTATGATTTCTAAAACAAAATTTACCCTTTTTTATACTTAATAGAAAATTAAATTTACCTACAGAAACAATCACTTAATAAATTAATTAATTATTTATATGTAACTAGCTGACCCAACAGACGTTGTTCTGTTCAAATAAAATAGAAGGAAATCTCCTTGAAATCGACCGCAGTAACAGGAACTGACCGACTGCAGCGCCATCTGCCGCGTTGATTTGTGAATCTAAATCATCCAGGCCCCCATTTGAATGCATTCACAAAAATTCATACAAATCCATCCAGCCGTTTAGTTGCAGTATATATCAATAACCTAGTCAGATACCTAGTCATTCAGTTTTCTTAAATTTTTTGATTTTCTGCGCAATTTTCCTTTTTTTTTCGTAAAAGCCTTTCTTAAAGTAGTAGAAAAATTAAAAAGAAAGATGAACGGAATTGGTAAAGTTGTTCTCAAGTTATGTTATTGTCTTACCCGAACAGCGCCACCTACCGGGACCAATTGTGAATCTAAACCATCCTCGGATCCCCTTGAACACACACAAAAAAATTTCGTCAAAATCGGTGCAGCCGTTTAGGTGGAGTTCAGTGACATACACACGTATGCTAGAAATTTATATATAAGACTAGCTGACCCAACAAACGTTGTTCTGTGCAAATCTAAAAAAATAGTAAATAGGAATTCTCCTTGAAATCGATCGCAGCGCCACCTACCGCTTCCATTTATTAATCTAAACCATTCTCATATCCATCGGAATAGCTGAAAAAACATCAAAATCGGTCCAGCCGCTTAGAAGGAATTCATTTACAAACACACGAACAGAAGATTTATATATATAAAGATAGAAAAGTTTATATAGTCGAAAAAAATGTTACCTTAGAACAGTTTATATAGCCGTTAAGTTTTCTTAAATTTTCTAATTTTCTGCGTAACTTTCTTTTTTTTCCGTAAAAGCCATTTGCAAAGTATGTACTAGAAAACTAAATAAAAAAAATGGACGAAGTCGTTCTCAAGTTATGTTATTGTCCTGCTCGACCAGCACCACCTACCGGGTCCAATTGTGAATCTAAACTATCCTCAAAGCCCCTTGAACACACACAAAAAATTTCGTCAATATCGGTCTAGCCGTTTAGGAGGAGTTCAGTGACATACACACGTACGCTATAAATTTATATATAAGATAAGATTTTTTATAAAATGTTATTCGCTATTATATAACTAATATTGTAAATACTATTATTATATTTATTGTAATATGACACTCAATTAAAACCATACTAAATTAAATTTCTTGTAGCATTCATCTCCAAAGTTTGCGTTTAGATTTTAATAAGATTCAAATTCAGTTGTATAAAATTATAACTTGTATTCACCTTTTCTTTTCCAACTATTTGCACGTAGCTCCACAATTTCGGACTAGCGAGGCGAGGCACAAGATTTACTTCATTGTTTCCATCTCTTTCAGAAATGTTTCTACCATAGTTTATAGAAATTGTTTACGATGATCGAAGAGATGGAAAGAGAGAGGCGAGATAGGTAGTTGTATTTAAGGCCCACTACGGCAACATAAAATTTCAGTTAAATGTTAATATTGCCTAGTTTGGTTTGTTATTTAGGTTATCAGGTATCAACCAAAGGCATCAATCAACCTTTGGTGGCAGAGGAACAAGCATTACATCGGATTATAAAAGGTGACTACCGCTCATTGTCCTATTCAATACCAGGAATATAGGTAATTTACTGCTCGGCATAATGTGGGATATGATTCACCGCTAAAGCTCAGTAGCAAATTGTTATTGGCCAATTTACGACTACAGAAAGAAAACCACCATCATGCCACATTTTTTTTCACTATATGGGTATCAAAATGTGCAAGAAAATCAATATATTTTAAATAAAACTACTTTACGGATTTTAACGCGGCATTTATCGCAGCGTCCATGGTCACTAGCGGACCATGAACGCTGCAAAGTGTTCGAAATGTCGGGCAATCAAAAATCAAATACAAACGCGATAAAAGCCGTAAAGTAGTTTTATTTACAACTAACAACCCGCCCTCGCTTCGCTTCAGTTTTAGTCGTTTTACCCGCGTAGTTCCCGTTCCCGTGGGAATACCGGGATAAAATATAGCTTAGTTTACGCCCTGATATTATAGCTTTCCATTGGTGAAAGAATTTTTGAAATCGGCCCAGCCGTTTCCAAGATTACCCGGAACAAACAGACAGACAGACAGACAAAATTTTTTAATCTGTATTTTAGGCATAGGTGTCGTGCAAATAACCGTGTGAGCATGAAAAAAGCCTATTATTTTGACATTACAAACAGACACTCCAATTTTATTTATTGGTATAGATGTGTAATACTCGCGTAAATATCAGAAGTCATTAATAAATTTTATTTATAGCAAGTTTTTCTTAATAGCATTTATAGCTAATTATTCATTTTTATAAAAGTAACTACATTTTATAAATGTTACATATTATACAAAATTTCTACTATAAAGAATTTTAACATCAGAATTACCATAAACAGAAACGTAAACACAAACAGAATAAATAAGTATAAAGAATTTCTAAATCTGTATTTCACGGTACTTATTATAGTAACATAAATTCTCTTGTTTTTATAAGATTTTTTTCTTATATCTATTAAAATGGCTGACAGTCTTTTAGTAGTAAATTATATTATAACAAACATAATTCCTCGTATTATATCCTATTACCCGTAATAACCAACATTAACGCCGCCTAAGTAATTACGCCTCCCCCTTTTTATGTGAGTAGATAGCTGCGAAAATATAATCGGGAACAAAAATAATAACCTAACAAAACTTTAATGGACTCAATTAGACTTGTACGGAATTCCGCAAGTCACAAAATTATTTTTAAATTTAAATGTATGATACCGGTAAAGGCCATAGTTTGTTATCCGGGAAGACAGCGCACCGGCTGGAATAACACGAGGCAAGGTAATCCACACGAGAATAACAATGTTTTCACTTTATTTTCACTTGTTTTTGCCCATTCCCACGAAAACTCCAGAGGGGACAAGTTAATACGACCGGGACCTTCAACTTATTTAACGCTTGGTTTTTCATAAAAAATGTTTAACACTAATAATTTCTTTTCCATACTAAGGGAACTAAGATGGGTCGGGGATATTTTAAGACCTGTATAATAATTAGATTACTTAAGTATACGTTTGTATAAAGAAGTGTATGAAAATACTACGAATAGGGATTTTAGTTGACATTGTAATGTTTGAAGATGATTTAGTCAATAGAGCATTATTTACGTAATATACTAAGTTTAGGACCTCCGGTGTGTGTATCACATGATTATAAAAACAAATAATTGATTAATGTCTTCAACTTTACGTTTCCAGCGATCATTTCTCCCGTGTACGTGCAGACTCTGGAATGAATTACCTACGATTGTGTTTGCCGAGCGCTATGACTATATGAGCAATGACCAGTCGTGACCACCACTGGTCATTATTTCATTACTTCTAAGCTCAGTCTGTTCGCGCCTTTGTTCGCGTTTTATGCGGTACGGTACTTCCATGAACAAAAATATATCTCTTCTTCAGTCATCATCATCATAGCCCACATAAGTCCCATTGTCGGGCTTGGATCTCCTCTACAATGGAAAGGAAATTGACCTACTGAACTGTGCTGGTCAGACAGATTGGTATAGGGTCTTATTTCGAGATTTTCTTCTCTTGCATAGATATTGTATTGCATATTAAATCCGCATATTAATTGCATATCAAATGGGTGGATAATTTTTGTTCTTATTCCCTAACCACACAGAAGTTACTCTTATTCCGTCAACACCCGAAAATATAATAATAATATAGACAACGTAGGATTTTCAATTTAACCGTTAGATCACGGAGAAAATATACCATGGTCTGCCTTTTCCGTGGTAGAACGTAAAAGATGAATTAAGAACGCCTAAAAATATACAGAAGAAGATGAGGAAAACTCGAAATAAACTTTACAAAAACTCGCTTGGCCAGTGTGGTATACAAGATCAATTTTCCATGCACTATAGATTAGCTAGCAGTCAGTAGTTGGATAAATATGAGTTGAGACAGTGAGATTAAAAAAGCTTTCAATGTGGCTATAGAGAAACACTACAATATCCACCCTCCATCTTTGCCTGGGTATATGTATAAACATTGTGGTGCAAAGAAAGCTCGAGAAAACTAAGTGAGCCGTCTGACCATCATGGTGTGGTAGATAAATTTCCTTTCAATTGCCAAAGAGGCCAGTGTTCCATAATGGGAAATACAAATACGGTGTTATATGTAGAAAGACAACTATTAATTGTTACAGACGCTACAGTTCTATTATTCGATTAAACATCATCATAAATCACATAGATAAATACTTTATTCATTATATTCGTGTCTCATTCATATACGACACTCAACATGGCATCTGACATTTGTTTACGGGACTTCATTCGTGAGCGCTCGTCACTCGAATACTCGCGCTAACGAACTTTTCACCTCAAAGGAATCCTATATCACTCACGTCACTGGTATCATTTCCCAGGCTTTACGAAGTATTCTGTCGAGAATAAAATAATCTTCGCGAATACGGAGCTCACTTTTTGAAACCGTAATATTTGTAATATATCGCGCCAAGTGCGCATTATGATCTCGATACCTACTTCGCCATAAAGTGGCCAATTTACTATAAAATATCGTCGTGGGTAACATTATTTATTCATTATTATCAATATAGGGCGACCACGCGCCAATAATACGCACGCTGTTCATTATTCCCGTGGTATTTACATATTAATAAATCAATTTACGTGAATAATTACTATTAAATAAACTATCAAGAGACTAACTACTCAGTTAATACAAAATACGTGCGTACGTAATATTTAGAAATACTTCGCATATAAATGTCATTGTATCTAATATTTATGGACTAAATCTGAATGTTGTATGTATCAAATCGTTTATGTGGCACTTTCAGCCAGCTACGGAGAAACCTGCAGGAAATCTCAGAATATGTTATCTCTACTCAGAACTTTCCATGCGATGATGAAAGTAAGAATACAACCCCCTTTTTTGCCCGTGGATGTCGTAAAAGACAACTAAGGGATATAATATGCATATAACTTTTATGCAAAAGAAGGAAAATCCGAAATAAAACTTTATGCCAAGATATATGACCAGCAGTAGGTCAATTGCCCTCCTATTGGGGAGGAGGCTCGAGCCCAGCTGTGGGAAATGTATGAGATGAGATGACAACAGTATTCTTACTTATGCTTTTGCAATCAACATTAAGACAGAGTTCCATCCTCTCCCTGGTCGCCGCCGGCGGAGAGAGTTAACAGACTCAAGCACCTCGCGTTCCCGTTCCGCGGCTTCCTTCTTAGATATGTCAACCTCAAAAAATGAGGCCATCATCAACCAGTACCTATCGTTGCCGAGTATCTTGGAGATAACGTTCGGCGCGGCTAAAAGAAAATACAAAAAATAAACCAGGGTAAAAGTGAAGTAATTTAAAAATGACGAGTGATTCTCCATTAATTTGTGGTGAAAATTCGCATTTATATATTTATAATTTCAAGATCAAATTTAGTAACAAATGTTTATAATTTATTGCAAGCTCATTTAGTTAACTCCGTTTATAGTATCTGCTTAGGGCAACTATCAAGGAATAACGTGTATCGGCTCTACTGGTATTATTAGGACGTAGTATTTTCAGAATATTGAAATTTTGCTATAAAATATCTGAAGTTCTTGGCTGCATGGTGTCAGATCTCGCTATATTTATTACTTGTATCGCAACTATTCTGAGAATGCACGTTGTGTTATATTCTAGCTAGATATATTACGAAACTACTTACGAATATTTTGGTGTCATTTTAAATGAAATGGGTATTTATTCAAATTATCTTTCATATAAATATCAATTAAATATTTACATAGAACAGAATCGAACAGAATTTGGAAGTTTTGGTAAGTTAGCTTCAAGTGTATTGATAGTAGATAATCTGTAAGATATTTAAGGCCTATTGCAAATGTAAGTCTTATTCCCTGTGGCGACGGAGTAAGAATACTACTCCAACACTCTATATCTTGCTCGTGGGTGTCGTAAAAGACGACTAAGATAAATATGTAAATAACATCTATGTAAGAGAAGGAAAACGATTACATTCCCAAGGAGGGTTGACGTCAGGCGGCCGGTCATAAAAGTCATTGCCGAAACTTTTTGCAATATGTCAAAACAGATGACATATTGCGTCGACCCCAAGTAATTGGGATAAGAGCAAGATGATGATGATGATGATGTAAGAGAAGGAAAACTCGAAACAATATCCTATATCAACCTGGACGTATATGAGCTAAGATGATGATGATGATTGCAAAGATGTAACATCTCAGGTATGTCGCTGAGTAGAAGGTAATCCATAGCGCCAAGCAATTAACCATTATGTAGATAGCTCAAGGCCCACTGGGAATTTTCTTTTACGGATAATCTTTACCGCAGACCTTAATTTATTCTTATTGTATCCTTATTATATCCTGCACCGGCGACTGGGACGGTGAGGGGCGAGTATCTGCACCTAATGCCGCCCTAGCCGAGGCCGCGGGTGACTGGACCGGGATTTAGTCTATCACTCGCAGAGAGGCAGACCGCGCGACGGCGACCGACGTCCCCGAGAGAAACGTCGAGAGGAGAGGTTACCCCGCGATCAGGGTATTCTGTCGGGCCGACCACTGATGGCAAATCACCCTGCTCCGCTGGTCAGCCCAACGACGAAGGCGACGAGACTACGGGTGGGTTATGGGGCTGTGCGTCGTCCCACCGTCGCTCCGGACGGAACTTGCCGATATTATAACTATTCCAGCCGAAACAGGGACAGCTGTCCATTCTCCATTAATTGCTGACAACTGTAAAGATATTAACCAAATATAAAATTTTAATTTTATTCAGCTTTAATTTTATAAATATTTATAACAACCTACCTAACTAAATTTAAAATGCAATAAAATCTATAAATGCACCATGTCGGGCTGTCAATTGACTTCATTACGAAAGAACTATCAAATAGATTGCCGTAAAATGTTTTTACTAAAGCCCCAGTGAAACACACAATGCCTTTTATCTCGACAGGACATGAAGAATTGCAGATTCTCTTGGGTTGCCCATACTTTCATAATATGAGGTCTCATTGATTTTAAAGATCTGTTTAAATTGCAATACTTGTAGACATTCTATTTCTAAGAAAAACTTCTTTATATGAAGACGTTTAGATAATCATCATCATCATCATTCAGCCTATCGCCGTCCCCTGCTGCACATAGGCCTCATGTTTAGCCACAAAATGCGGTCCTGTACCGCCTGCAGGCAACGACGCTCAGCAACTTTCACCAGGTTGTCAGACAAAGGTTTGTTTGTAGGACACCCCTCACTAGGTAGTGAGGGGTGTCCTACACTGCGTTAACTAATACATGTTACTAGGGATGTTACGGAGCTTCGACTCCGGTTCCGAAAAGTCGGAACTTGCGATTGATTTTACATCTCCGATTTCGATTTCGGTTCCGACATTTTTAAATCAGAGGTCCGATAAGGCAAAAAGCATAGGGCGCGGGTAGCGATGGGCAGACGGACGACCGCGGTCAACATATTTAAACAAGTTTGTTGCGCGGGGTACCCTCTATTCATGTACTTTCTGCGCTTACTTTTTCACTCGTTTCTTTTGAAATTGGTTGTTAATGGTAATGGGTATTTTGTTTTGTGCATTCGCATTTGATTCGTTATACAAGTCTTTTGTGACTCCTTAAATTAAAGAGACTGAATAATGTTTGTAATAATATTTTGTTTTATTAGACCTACTCTTAAAACATCATTCATCTGCCTCTGCCTCCGATTCTGATAAGTCAAATTTAAAAACTCTGATCTTGACTTCGGTTCCGATAAAATCACATCCGTACATCCCTAGTAGTTACCACTCGAGAACCCTTCTTTCCCAGCGGTTGTCGGTTCGTCAAGCGATCTATTCTGCCCATTGCCACTTCAGCGTGTTAATTCTTCGTGCTATGTCGGTTAAACCCATTCTTCTATAAATTGACGTATTTCAGATTCTATCTCTTAGAGAAATGCCACTATGATAAGCGCAAATAAACGCATAGATAATAGAGTTTTTTATTAACTGAGTTACTTAGCATATATTCTCTTACTCAGAAGTATTGGACAAGCTTGCGCTTTCGTCTATAAAATCGCATAATAATAGAGATTTTTATTAACTATTTTAATTAGTGGAAATGCAGATTGACATTGCTAGTTGACAGTTAGGGGGAAATCCGATAAGTGCGAAGTCCACACGAGCCACGCTGTGAGTACAGCTAGTCTGTATCTATACCAATAAACAAAATTGCAATGTCTGTTTGTAATGTCAAAATAATAGACTTTTTCCATGCTCATACGGTTATTTGCACTATACATATGCCTAAAATACACTTTATATTTTTTTGTCTGTCTGTCTGTTTGTTTCGGGTAATCTTCAAAACGGCTGGACCGATTTCAAAAATTCTTTCACCAATCTAAAATAAAGCTATAATATAAGGGAGTAAACTCGGCTATACTTTATCCCGGTATTCCCACGGGAACGGCAACTACGCAGGAAAGACTTAAACCGAAGCGAAGCGAGGGCGGGTTGCTAGCCAATAAATAAAATTGGAGTGTCTGTTTGTAATGTCAAAATAATAGGCCTTTTTCATGCTCACACGGTTATTTGCACTATACATATGCCTAAAAATCACTTTTTTATTTTTTTGTCTGTCTGTCTGTCTGTTTGTTCCGGGTAATCTTCAAAACGGCTGGACCGGTTTAAAAAAGTCTTTCACCAATAGAAAGCTATGATATCAGGGAGTAAACTAGGCTATATTTTATCCCGGTATTCCCACGGAAACGGCAATTACGGGGATAAGGCGACAGAAACCGAAGCGAAGCGAAAGCGGGTTGCTAGTGTGTAATTTAATCAGAGATACTGTGGTTTGCAATTAGTGACAGAGTCGTACACTCTTAATAGTTACCTTTTATAATTAAACTAAAATATTTGTAATTAGAATAGCGTATACTAGTGTGCATACCGTAATTTTAGCAGTATGTTAAAAATTTACTATATAACACTCCAACAAAAATACTCATTTAATTGCATGAGAAATGAAAGTAGATAACAATGATCATCAATGAAAAAAATGGAAAACTAGAAACAAAATCCGTAGGTCAAGAACTTCTTGCCTAATATCAGACATATATGGACTGTTAAGAAGAAATTAAAAACGTATGTATCTAGAAAGAAAGGATTATTTAACACTTTTAAGTAAGAAAATAGAAATTACTAGCTGACCCAACAGACGTTGTTCTGTTCAAATCTGTAAAAAAATAGAAAATTTAATTCTCCTTGAAATCGATCGCAGCGCCACCTACCGGTTCTAATTTATTTATTTATTTTTAAGACAACACCCTGCACTAAGGAAATAATCCTTGTATTGCGGGGGACTTTACAAACATATAATTAACGGACACAAATTACATCCAGACTCAGAACAACAATTTGTGGATCGCACAAAGTGTTGTCCCGCGTGGGATTCGAACCCCTGACACTGGCAATGTAGGTCGCTATCTTAACCACTACGCCATCTGTGCAGTCAGTCAATTATTAATCTAAATCGAATGGTTTGGATGTTCTGAATGGCTATACCGATAGATATGAGAATTCATATCCATCAGAATGGCCACAAAAAACCATCAAAATTGGTCCAGCCGTTTAGAAGGAGTTCATTTACAAACACGAACAGAAGATTTATATATATAAAGATAGAAAAGTTTATATAGTCGAAAAAAAGGTTACATTAGAAAAGTATATGAAAGTTAAGTTTTCTTAAATTTTCTAATTTTCTGCGCAACTTTCTTATTTTTTTTTTCGTAAAGGCCTTTTTTAAAATATTAGAAAACTTAAAAAAAAGATGGACGAAATCGGTAAAGTCGTTCTCAAGTCATGTTATTGTCCTGTCCGAACAGCGCCACCTACCGAGTCCAATTGTGAATCTAAACCATCCTCGAATCCCCTTGAACACACACACAAAATTTCGTCAACATTGGTCCAGCTGTTTAGGAGGAGTTCAGTGACATACACACGTACGCTAGAAATTTATATATAAGATTTAATCATCATCAACATTTCAGCTCATTTATATCCCACTGCTATTGCCTCAACTCAAGCCTCCTCCACAATAGGAAGGAAATTGATCCACTATACCACGCTGGTGAGACGGGTAGGTATAGGGTTTTATTTCAAGTTTTCACTCTCTAGCATTGATGTCATCTGCGTATGATATGCCCTAGTCGTCTTTTACGACACCCACGGCTAAGAAAGGGAGTGGTGAATTGTATTCTTATTCTGTCAATACACGGCGGGCATAATTTAATACATACAATAATTCAATGTTAATATACAAATTTTGGCAATAATATTCAATGTATTCACTGCGACTCAAAGTTATACAAAAAATTGTGAAATTAATCATTAAATTTATTATCAATCCAATTATTTGACAGTACCTTTAGATGATGAAAGTGAGTAACATTAAATCCTAACAGGTCGAAAAATTTCTGTGCACGAGTAAAAAGATTACCTTTTATCTTCTTATACGCGTTCGAAACAGTAAGTCTTTCGTAGAAGACATATTGTTTTTTTTTTAAATATCGTTATCAACTTATGATGTTTTATTCGACGTGGGAAGGGTTGCCGACACATAAAACTTTTCGTCCATTCACAGACAGATAATACCAATTTAATATAATTATTATTCTAAAGGAATTCTATTAGGGAATTATTAAAATAAACGTGCGACCATTATCGAAACGAGACAACGGCCGGGTAATTATAACAATTATGAAAGCCGATGCAAATTCATGTCGCGTACACAACTCACGTCTGGACAAAGTACCAGTGGGTCTTCTACCAGTCTGTTTATAATTCAATCACTCAATACGTCCCTATTTTAACATACAAATATGCAAATGTACATGCCCTTCAGACTGTACCTATAAACTTTAAAATTAAATCCAGGTCTCCTTATAATACTGATCTATTCCATCCTTTAGCCTTCAGACGCCCACTATGGAAATAGATCTTCCTACGAAGTGATAATATCATAGTCGTCGCGCTTATTCTGCAGATTGGCAATCGCATTTTGCTGTTATAAATTTCTCAACATATTACGGAATTCTTTTAGTAATCCCTCAGCCATTTTTGACCACTCCATAGGGAAAGTCGTATTAGTAACTTCCCACTACGCGATTTGAAAAATAATACTAATAAATCTATCGTTTTAATAACTTTCTCTTCATCATCATCATCTCATATCTCACTGCTGAACCACGCTGGTCAGACGGGTTTTTATAGAGTCTTATTTTTCTTCTCTTGTGTGGTGACGAAGAAAGAATACAATTCACTACCCCCTCTCATACCTGTGGGTGTCGCAAAAGACGACTAAGGGATATAATATGCAGATAATATATACCTACACAATAGAAGGAAAACTCGAAACAAAACCCTATGCCAACACGTCGATGTATAGTCAATTTCCCTCCCGTAGTGGAGGAGGCCCGAGCCCAATAGTTCCCACTATTGGGCTCGTATATGGACTGAGATGATGATAGATGTTATATGCGTATAATATCCCTTTTCCGTGTGGTGACGGAGTAAGAATACAATTCATCACCCCCTATCTTACACGTGGGTATCGCAAAATACGACTAAGAGATGTAATATGCATTTAACAAAAGAAGTAAAACTCGAAACAAAACCCTATACCAACACGTCTAACCAGCGTGGTATAGTAAGATCATTTCCCTCCTATTGTGGAGGAGGTTCCAGCCCAACAGTGGGACGTCTATGAGCCAAGATGATGATGTTAATGACGAATATCCCTTAGTCGTCTTTTATAATACACGTAAGCAAGATAGTGAGTGGTAAATTTTATTCTTACTCCGTCACCACATTGAAGTTTAGTAACAATAAATAAGAAATACTCACGTATTGTAAATAAAACAACTTTACGGATTTTATCGCGTTTGTATTTGATTTTTGATTGCCCAACGTTTCGAACACTTTGCAGCGTTCATGGTCATAGGCGGACTAAGACATCTTAATGATATCTGATGTTTACGGGAGCACTACACATTATAAATAAAACCGTCCGCCCGTGACCATGAATGCTGCAAAGTGTTCGAAACGTCGTCGGCCAATCAAAAACAAACGCGAATAAATCCGTAAAGTAGTTTTATTTAAAACGTAAACATCAGAAATCATTAAGTAGTTTTATTTACAATAAGACATCTTAGTCCGCCCGTGACCAAATAATGTGTAATACTCGCGTTAACATCAGAAATGATTAACACTCACATATTTATAACGACATCACTACATCACTAACTTGCTCAAATTAGTTTTGCCGAACAGAATACAATAAAGATAACTCATCAAGAAAACACAGTATTCATTTGTTTTGTGTATTAACTATTGTATGGGCAGCGCCTTTGTTACGTTTTATTCGACATATTAAGATAACGCTACAGATAAATAAACGTATTGTATGTTATTTGTAATTATTACATGTATTTCATCTGAATAAAAAGTGTGTGTTTACTTATATACGTCCGTAAGAATTTATATTTCTTTGGGATAACAAGAATCTTTTTAAAAATTATACCCTTCGCGCTTAGAATAATAACGTATAGAAGGATAGTGTCAATACTTAGAACTTTCAAAATTTGAATCTAAAAATACTAATGGCGCGCAGACGATTACACCACTATACAAATTATGAAATCAAATTTTGTTTTTATTAACATAAATCTTCGAATTACCTTTAAAAGTAATGTTAATAATCTTTTTATATTTTTCAAATGTGTTGTGACACCATTTGAATGCATAAACCGTCATAATTACCTATTTATTTTTTAAGAGTTGCGTACGTTCGTGCAGTACAATGACTTGTACATTACGGAACGGTTCCAGTGTAAGCTCCATTAGGCTCCAATTGAAATGCCTCACTTTTTGTGCGTGAACTTACTTCTATACGTTATTATTCTAAGCCTTCGCGTTATCCTACGTGGTAATGTTTAGTGTTTCACAGGCTCGGCACGCACTTTTAAACTTTTCTCTATCGGTCCACTCTCACCTCCACGGGGTTCTGGCCAACGTGATTCTACAGAGTAATAATCTATATACTCTATGCAATGCGCTCGATAGAGTGATTGTGTGAACTATGTATGTCTCTGTACAGTATTAGTGTGGATGTCAGAATACTTAAAACATACATTACCTCTTAGAATTATTATACGTATAGGAGGTAAGTTCGCGCACAAAAAGTGAAGCATTTCAATTGGAGCCTAATGGAGCTTACGCCGGAACCGTTCCGTAATGTACAAGGTCACTATTGCACGTGCGTACGCAACTCTTAAAAAATAAATAGGCAATTATGACGGTTTGTGCATTCAAATGGTGTCATAACACATTTAAAAAACTTAGAAAGGTTTTTAACATTAGTTTTAAAAGTATTACGACGATTTATGTTAATAAAAACAAAATTTGATTTCATAATTTGTATAGTAGTGTGCGTGTGTTCATGTGTAATCGTCTGCGCGCCATAAGATTCAAGTTTCGAACGTTCGAAATACTGACACTATCCTTTTATACGTTATTACTCTAAGCATTACCTCTATTTTTGTGATTTGGTAGTCACAAACACTACACTACGTTTGTAGAAAAATCGACACTAATAGTAGAAGAAAAGGTATTTAATACATTGAAAGTTTTATTATAACGCAATATCTAGTTGACATTTATAACAGTGTGCGCGTACATCGTGAAAAATATTTGACTAGCTTTTTTTTTATTGCTAGCGGTGCCAAACGAGCAAATAGTACACCTGATGGTAGGTGTTGCTGCTGCTCATGGACCTTTGCAAGGCCGCTGCATACCGCGAAGAAAGTAAAACACCTTCAGTAAGTTGGGCTTCCGGCTCTCTCGTTTACCGAACGAAGCGCAGTAACAAATTGCTACTACTCGGACGTCGATTTTCTACGAGAGTGTGGTACTACCCCGGACGGACCGGCCCGCGGCTGTAGACAGTCAACTGTCAACAGTGTGGTTGACAGTTGTCTGCTACAGCTAACTTCAGGGTGTTGGTTTTTCGTGACGATATGAGCGCGTCGTAATAATTTACTCTCATAATTTTGCCTTAACGCGCCAAAAGAAGTATAACATCAAAAATGTTTCACATTAAAAAGATTAACTTTTTTTTTTTTCTTTTTGTCGATGGTCCACAGACTTATTGTCCGTGCCGTTACATTTTTTGAGTTTAATTGTTAAGGTGAGTTTATATAATTCAAGTTATTCTTCAAGTGCATTATTACAGTTAGATGTTAAGATAGACTTGAAGTTGAGCGCTGTTCCATGTGCCATTGCTGTTGATGGACATCATGTGTTACGGGGTTTTCTACTTTGCGCTATTACTTTAAGTTGGTGATGAAAACCCCTCTGTTATTTTGTTTCTGTTGTCTTCTATAGTATTGTTTTGCTGAGTTGTTATGTTTTTATTTTATTTTCTGTTCCTATTCTGTTAATATATAAAAAAATCTGTTAATATATAAAGATTAACTTCACTTTGTTGAGTTTCGTATATGTACAAGTAAAGCTGAAAGCTCAACGCTAATTTCAATACGTGATACATGGCATCCTAACACTGTTTGAAGGCGAGAACACGTACCAATTAGACTGCATCTATACAGATTACATTGTTGAACTAATGTACGACACTACATAATACTACACGAGCTACCTCTTAGGAATACTAGCAGACAGCTTTATGTAGAAATTTCATATGTGTAACTATTGTATGTAATGGAGTGAGTAAAATAGATATACGCTCATATAACTGAAGGATATAATATTGCCGATTACCCAGTAGACAGGCTAAGGGATTACTTAAAAATCACTAGTGCAGTTTAGTATACCTATAATTAAATTTACACCTGATACTTGGTGTAAAAGTCAATAAAAAATAATCAGAATACAAATAAAACAAGTAACAAAACGTTCAAATTACAAGTAATAAAGCCATTATTAGATATGGCAAGATATCAAAAAGCCATAATAACATAACGTCTAAAGTTGTTGTAAAATTTTATGTTACGACCCTGTTCTGCCAAACCAAACTTTTGTTACTGCGATACCGAAGTTTATGTCTCTTTACAGGTAGCTACGTTATAATATAGCAGGTAATTTGCATATAACAGAATATGGTAAATATAGAAACGTTCCATATTAGGATAAATGACAAGGTGGTAAAGAATATTACCTTCCTTTTTAGGTTTCATCAATTAATATGCCAGAATATGACGTGGGTTATCGAGCGTATTCACCTTACGTGACATTTTCTAGGATTTTTCTACAGCTAAGTACTAAGTAGATGGATAGAATAAGACTGACCCTCATAATTGTTAGATTAGTTCTTCATCAATTCATTCATGTTTTCGAATAATCTATACAAATAAATAAAATTGAAGTGTCTGTTTGTAATGTCAAAATACTGGGCTTTTTCTTTTCCTGCTTACGCGGTTATTTGCATTGCACCTATGCCTAAAATATAGTTTAAAAAAATGTCTGTCTGTCTATTTGAGGTAATCTTTAAAACGGCTGGACCGATTTTAATAATATTTTACTACCAGGTAGCTGTCTATATAAGGAGTAACTTAGGCTATATTTTATCTCGCTATTCCCACGGCAACGGCAACTATGCGGGTAAGGCGACTGAAATAGATGCGAAGCGAGGGCGGGTTGCTAGTATTGTATTAAATATTATATTTAATTGTATGTAATAATATTGTAAAACACACGTCTACGACCAGTAATAACTTATGGCACAGAAACGGGATCCCTAAATGTAGGCCTCATAAATAAGCTCAAAGTCGCTCAGCGTGCTATGGAGTAGGCTATGCTCGGGATTTCTTTGCGAGATAAAAGCCGAAATACGGAAATCCGCTGAACAACGGGTGTAACCGACTTAGCTCGAAGAATTAGCATGCTGAAGTGGTCACATAGCTCGATGAACCGACAACCGTTGGGGAAAAAATGTTCTCGAGTGGCGACCACGTATCAGACGACACAGTGTAGGATGCCCCCAACCACATAGATGGACCGACGACCTGGTGAAAGTTGCTGGGAGTTATTGGATGCAGGCGACACAAGACCACTCTTTATGGCGAAACATGCGGGAGACCTACGTCCTTATAGCAGACGACGCGACGGTAGGATGAATGTTGATGATGATTGTATTTCTGTATGATGTACGTTGTGTAAAGATATCTTCATAGATAGGTAAGTGGCCAGTCATAAAACCATTGCCAAAACTTTTACAATATGTACTATGGGAAAAAGGGTACATACTGCATCTACAAGTAATTAGGGTAAAAGTACGAAAACGATGATGCTATCTATTACTACGTGGTCAAATATAAAAATAAAATATATCACCACATCTTCTTTTCAGGTATCGTGTAGGATCTAGCCGGCTCGCGCGCGTTCCAGTCGGTTGTGTGCACTGAAGACGATATCAGCGAGTTTTTGATCGGTCTCGTCATTATATTGTCTTGACAAAGCGTTGTTCTTTAATAATATAGTTTGTTTCATCTGCCGTTGTCGTGTGATTTCATTTGAGAGGTTAATACATGCACTGTTTCGGTTATTTTTCGCAGGATATAAATACTGGTATATATAATATATATTTTTGAAATTATATCTACAAGGAACATCCTTGTAGATATAATTTCTTGCTGTTAGTTGTAGCTATGCACATAATTCGTTGGAGTTGGATGCAAGTAGCGCAGGACCATTCCGTGGGGAGGCCTGTGTCCAGCAGTGGACGTCTGTAGGCTGATGGATGAACGGATACACATAATTTTCTGTTTATATATTATAATCCTCCGTTTATTCAACGTAGGTGCTTTTTGTTTGTAAATCTTTATATATAAAAATCAATCACGGAAATGTATGTACGCGCATATCTTCCGATTGGCTACACTAAATTGGATAATTCCTATTTTATTATGTTTGTTATTGTTAAGACATGGTTTGTCTAGAAGAAAATTAATAGAAATAAAGATATTTTTTATTAAAATAAGAAATTTTAAATCTCATTATATGAAAAGTTAATTCTTCAGCCAGCAGTTGACAACATCAAACAGACATCGTATCATAATGTCAATCAAATAGAATTACCGCTTCATCTTCATCAGTGTTTCGTGTGTTTAGAGATTTATCGTAGTGATCTAATATATTATTATTTATTTATAAGAAAATGCCACATGTGAAGTATCAAAATCCACCATTACTCCGACGACGTCTCCGGAAGAACCTATACCATCGACTTTACTTGGGTGATATCAACGCCAAGTGTATAGCTTGGCCCCCCAGGCCGGATGATCGCCGGCGGGCAATCGCAGAGTGGGTGATACCGTCAGGCCTCTTTTTGCTGAACTGGGGGTCGCTGGATACATGCGCGCGGCAGTGGGGCGGGTCGATAGTGGACCTGTTGTTCTTTAGCCCTAATGTTGCAGCACGTGTGGGATGCTGATACATCAAGGAAAAGGTCGAGATCCTATCCTTAAAATAGAGGTGTCCCACACCCTTCGCAACTCAGCAGAAATCACACTGCAGTTGGAGCTCCCGCATTCTCGCGATAGGTTGTGGTCGATTGGGATTTATTGGCGCAGGCAGCCATCCTTTATTCGTGGCAGTCCTCACCGGCCCAAGCGGACGGGGTTGACGCGGAGGCTGCCCGCATTCGCTGTGCGTTAACGCAGATGTGCGACAAGGCCATGCCCCGTGTTGCAATGTGTGTCCCTGAAGAGGGCGGTCCCTTGATAGTCCTGAGAGTTGTCGGTACGTGCTTACGCATCCGGAGGTCCTACACCCGCAGCCGGAGCTGTTACCGTGACGCTGATCGGAAGGGTCAGCTGTACGAGGCTCATCACAATGCACGGTCTATCTTCAGGCTAGCCCTGCTTTTTACCAAGAACTTTAGTCGACAGGAGATGCTGGAGTGTCTCCAATGTGACGCCTGGGATCGCCTTTATTGTACGGCACTGAGTAAGCTCGCTAAGCAAGTAAGATTTTAAGAAATTTAGAAAATATTCACAAGAAAAAAGACGGCGGCACGAAGTTCGCCTCGGCAGCTAGTAATTATTTAATTACCTCAGTTAATTAGTATGTCGTCCATGTAAATATTTGGTCGATATATCCCATCTTCCATTGATGGGTTGCGATTAATCTGACGGTGATACGGACGTAGCGTTCGTTGCCTGGTATGGGATCAGCGACACTGACCTGACGTCATTTTACCTCGATGGCATGAAACCAGGGAGAGGCTTACCACAGAGCATCCAAGCTGAATTCCAAAAAGTGACGCCTCTGATGTGCGACAAATAACGGAGAAGTGGATCTGCTGATAGTTTTTAGTGCCAGCGAGTCCCACATACCCCTACAAAATTATCGACGGGGAGATGCGTATAGACATTTTCTGTCAGCATCAAAAAAATTGTATCGTGTGGGACGACCAAAAGACGTAAGCTAATAACACCACTGCAAGAGAAGGATAAACGTGGAAAAAGGACCTTATTAGTCAAAACTGCCTCATAGGAGTTGGAAGCGAAGATGCTCGCGAGACTGTCTTTCCCACCGAATAGAACGCCTGGTGTGCTGACGCCCATAGCGATGACGTTCCTCTAGGGGCAGTCTGCCTAGAAAGGCCTCGGTTCGGTGTTTGGATCGTCGAAGCCGTCTAACCGATGTTGATGGAGTGGACGAAGTGGCAGCACGTGGTCATTTCTTCTACAGATCTTGAAGGGGTTAGTTTTTCGGCAAGTACTTTTACTCTGTCGCCAAAAGTAAGAGAAAACCGTCCTTCCACTATTTCGATTGTGACGAGAACACAGCACAGCATACATTCGAGGTTTATGTGACTTGCGTAGAAAATCTACGTGAACTCGTCGCCAACATCAGTGCCGAATTGAAACTAAAGAAATAGATCAGCATTGTTAAAGCGATGATCGACAGCTTTAGGGACTGGAACATGGGTACCGTTCACCGTTCTTCTGCAAGGAAGTCTTTTCGTAGAAGAATGCGGCGTGAAGCATTAAGGTTCATACGCTCCATACTAACATGCTCGTCATTACTATTGCCTGTTTCCGGGACGCTCTATATCCAACAGTGGTCGACAGTTTGAAGGAGTAGTTTTTGTTACAAACAAAGAATAAACGAGAATGCTAATGCTTTCTTTGGGAAACTTATAACACCAATTATATTCACCAACCCGCATACCAAATATGGTGGTTTAAAGTACCAACTGGGAACGCCTATTCTTAACAATGAACATTAGTAAACTAATGCATGGATGGATGGAAGATTTGAAGTTCTGATGTCAACCCGTTTAACCAACATAATTATCATCACCTTGCTTTATCCCAATTACTTGAGGTCGACTTAATATACTAGTCTTTCATAGAACGTATTAGAAATGTTATAAAACTCGTAGTAGCTGACATCACAAAGCTTTAACGAACTATATGATGACATTAACAACAGTAAAAAGTAAAATATGTACGTTCTGAATTGTCGCTCAAATGTCCTGTTTTTAGCATTGAAATGAAAACTAATTAAAATGTATACATATTCATAACTCATGAAATTTAAATCAAGTTATCACGTCCATCTACAGCAAATATAAATATAATTTGTTACGACCATTAATGAAATATCATAATTAAAATATAAGCCTAGCGCTAAGTCCTGGTAGATGTTTATCACAGTATCTATGCTTTACAAGTTTATAACTTATAACTAGTTTATAAGTAGTTCCCTATGAACTCAAAAACCGTTGTAGCTATTTATTAATAAATTATTGATGTGAAATATCTATAGGCGAGGGTGAACCTGGTCGTTAGCGTGGCGTTAACGCCACGCTTGTGTATGTACATTTGTGTAACGATACCATAACCTGTTTTAGATTTTGTACAATACCATCTAGTGAGCTCAATAATGAAAATAAATGTTTATTGAATGAAAATCATCATTTTCTGAAAAAAAAAACCGTAATATTTATTTATTAATTTTTTTATTATTATTTTATTTATTATTATTATTTATTAATACTTTATGCCATATTAGTTCCTGTCGTAATCTGTTCTTTTATGCATATATAGTTGTACAAAACAAATTTTGATATTTTACATCTGCCAGGCGTACTAAGCAACGGCTGCCTTTTTAAAAATAAAATGTCTGATCTGAGATGTGTCTTTATAGCTTCACTTAAACACTCATACCACTGAAACAATGAGGTCATTAACGAATATGATTATATTCTATTGATTAATAGATAATACCCATAACATATAAATATATATAACCTCCTATTCATTAAGAACAGTATGTACTCAATTAAAATTTTAATTACAAAATTGATTACCTTTTTGATTAAAGCTTGGTAGACGATGAAAGGTATTGTAAACCTTTTATTTAGACACTTCATAATTTTCTAATTCTAATCTAATTTCAATGGAAATTTAAATTACAAGGTTTATTAGCTGTTTTAAATGATCAAAACAGAAGCCTTATATTTTAATTTATTGATCTTATTATACGACTTTGATGTTCTTTGTAAAAAAATACTTGAAACTTTAGGAAATGTAAGTCATCTATATATGTATACAAATAAATAAAATTGAAGTGTCTGTTTGTAATGTCAAAATACTGGGCTTTTTTCATGCTCGTACGGTTATTTGAACGACATCTATGCCTAAAATACAGTTTCAAATTTTAAGTCTATCTCAAAACGGCTGGACCGATTTTGATAATATTATACTAGCAGATAGGTGTTTATACAAGGAGTAACTTGGCTATGTTTTATGACACATCTGTACAAATTAACAAAAAACTTATAGACAAATTATACAAAAAACAATAAAATATAACAATTATATTGATTTCAAAACTGTGTGTTCAAGAGTCTTTGCCTTAAATGCTAGGTATAAACATTATACATTTAAACGCTTATTACACTACACGATATTCAGGGCCCTGAATCACTAGGGGTGCTCTACAACAGCTAAATTGTGAGACCTGTTCCAGTTTTAGCGAAATAACAGTTTCAGAAAACTGTTCCACATATATATATATATATATATATATATATATTATTTATGTATATATATATATATATATACATAAAATAAATACATGCTTAAATATATTAGACGTGGGTCGTTACGTTATTTTTTAAGAAACGTAACGAAACCAGTGACTTGGTCGACGTCACGTGTTTCAAAACTAGTGTTTTTTTCGACTTATTTGTATACAGCTACTTTGATTGTTTGCATATTGTATGAATAGCTGCACTAACTATATAGTTAGTAACTGTATATACAGTTACACGCGAAACGAAAATAAATTTGCAGCTATACAGTTAAATCAATAAATTAACTTCTTTTCATACTTTTTTCAGGCTGAAGACTGACTGCATTATATGTATTTACGATTGATTAGAGGTTATAATTATACTATTATTTTAATTAAACTTGTATTAATGCTGACGTATTTAAAAGTAAATTGATTGTATATACAATGATTATATTTACAGTTTATTTACACTTTTGATATATTTAGTTTTTTTTTCACTGTTATATGCACTTTATAATGTATGATGTTTTTATTAGTAAAACAACAAACTAAAACAATAAATCAATTAAATTCTTTACTTTAAATTCAAATTTCAAAGTAACACTCGCTTCGTTTCCCGCAACGTCAAGCCATTGAAATTACTTATAAACAAAAATCACTCTATTTTATTATCAATAAATGCAATTTTACGTATGAAAATTAAAGGTATAAAATGTATTGTTACTCCGTTTGGTCTTTGTTGCATACCACGGCACGTGAGTGTTTGGTATATGGTCGGATTACTTCGAATAATTTCGTGTCATTCGATTAGCCATCTCGCTCGCTCGCTCGCCCGCGATGCGAAAGAATTGTACTTAGCGTAATCAACGTTGTGCGGTCGGCTCTTTCTCGCTCGCTTGAATATAATACTGTTATCCCATATCTGTGAGTCGTGTTAAGTATAACGTAGTTACAATTATCACCTCTTTTACTTGTCGACTCGTAAATAGTGATTGTTACATATCGCGTAATGGGTTATTGTAACTAATGACGTGAAATAACTCTCATGTCTAAAATATATACATAAATCAGTCCTAAGCATGTAAAGCAGGAAGGATCGTTTTCATTTTAGGAACAAACACTGAAACCACTTCTAAACATTATTCCTAAAGAATGGTTATTTCCCCTTTTTTCTCGTATTACAGCACAACAGGCTGTTATTTTGGAACAGTTTCCTGAAACTGTTATTTCGCTAAAACTGAAACAGGTCTCACAATTTAGCTGTTGTAGAGCACCCCTAGTGATTCAGGGCCCTGAATATCGTGTAGTGTAATAAGCCTTTAAGGCATAATGTGTAAGTCGCGTCGACGGTGTAGGTACCTATCCATTCGTCCTGTAGTCCGTGCTGTAGGTTTGGTTTAAATAAAATTTTATAGGTAAATACTATAGAATTAGATATCTACCTTTTTAAATAAAAAGGGACTAACCTTTTCGTGAAAGTTGTTTAACAAAGTACAAATATGTTGCAGATTATGTGTCACTGATTTTACACATTCCAATCAGATACACAGGAAAAAGCTGATGAAAATTAAAAACTTTACATGTCTCTAATATATACAGGATATCCCGAAATTAAACGTGCAACGGTAAGTGCGTTGTAGATGACTTTATGACAGCTATTAAAAAAAAATCATGTTACTTTTTTTTTGATATGAGTATATTACTAAAAATGGTGAAAAATCAGACCTTGATATTTTCTAGTACTATAACGACAAATAGTCTAATTTTGGCATCAAATATTTCTTATTGGAAGCCCAGATAACTGCACTATCGACCACAAGTACAATTAAAACTAGACATGTTACAATAACATAAAAAATATACATTTGTTATGGCTATTCCGTAATTTTTTGGAAGAAAACCTAATCATTTGACTTTAACACACCATGCTGTAAAAAAATGTACCGTAACCATAGTGTCAAGTAATTTCAAAAGATGGCCAAATTATTCATTATTCCAAAATGGTATAATACCTTCTACGTGTTATCGTAACTTTTAGAAAAAAAAAATGGGGAAAATAGGAGGAATGGACCAACCTGTATATTTAAAAACGGATTTTTGTACGTCTTATAGTTTCAGACTTACTCCTACTCACCGTTATAAATGGACCAACCTGTATATTTCGAAATTATAAATAGAAAAGATAACAATTATGATATCAGATATTTGAGAAAATATTCTAAATAAAGTTCAGCAATATGTTCTACTCTTCGTTCTTAATGAAATAAGAACCACACAAAAGCTTCACAACTATATTTAAATAATAGTCTGGCATATTTTTGTATAATTAATTAAAATTGTTAAAGATATGTTATATTTCATGTAAAACATTTAAAAAGTGCATAATCAACGGGTGCCAAGAGGCATCTTGCCAGAATCCTGTAGTGATAAATCTCGAAAGCCTCCATTGAATAGACTCGTGCGAATTATTAACGTCCCATTAGTTCCCGCCGAACGTCTTTATTTGTACAGAGAAATCTTATTGAAATGCCTATCTCTGGTACTCACAAAATTATAAATGGCTTATCGGCACACGCTGAGCCGACTCCGGTTGCTTCGGTCGTGTATAAATCAATTTCGTTGTCACAGTCATTTATTGTATTTCGGCTTGAATAAATGCATTCAGAATAATATAATATATTTAGAGCAATGTTACCAGGTATTTGACTTTTGATCAATAAGCATTTCAATCTCTTTTTCGGTTTATAAAGAACATCAAAATGTAAATGGTTTAATGAGTACATTAAAATCCTTTTCTTCTTTTAAGTCCATTATACATATTATGTCCCATCGTCAAACGCGGGAAACGTAAGAAAAATGAATTAGAATAGATTTTTATTTTGTCTATCTGTTACCTCGATTTTTATGATACCTGTGAGAAAGAAAAAATGGTTACTACTGTACGTTACTTCGTTACCATAGTCAAACCTATTAAATTTATTACTAATTTGGTAATTATCAACGTATTGATATGAGAACCATACGTGGTGAGTTTTACATTATGATAATATGTGGAAAAACAATATAATATGTATGTATCCGTGTGGTGATGGAGTAAGAATACAATTCACCACCCCCTCTCTTACCTGTGGGTGTCGTAAAAGACGAATAAGGGATACAATATGCATATAAAATGTATGCAAGAGTAAACTCAAAAGAAAACTCGTCTGACCAGCGTGGTGTATAGGTCAGTATTCCTCTCATAGTGGAGGAGACCCGAGCCCAACAGTGGGGCGTGTATGGGCTGAGATGATGATGATGATATATATATATATAATCTTTATATATAAATTTCTTGTGTACGTCTGTATGTCACTAAACTCCTCCTATACGGCTGGACCGATGTTAGTGAAATATTTTGTGCATGTTCAGAATGGTTTAGATTCACAATTGGATACGGTAGGTGGCGCTTATTTGCTCCGGCCGCGCCCCCCAATAATAATAATAATAAGCTCCGCGCGCGGGGCCCTCCCCTCACAGAGAGTCTCCAGCCCAGCCTTCTCACCCGGGTCGTCAAGGACCTGTTCCCGCGGCGGGCGGAACACACTCCCCCGGTCATGACTCCGCCAGACACTGACCGGGAGGCCGACAACGACAGTGTTCCGCCCATCACGGAACCCGAGATGGGAGTGGCGGTGGCGCGCATGTGCGCAAAGTCCACCGCCCCCCGGGCCCAACGGTGTTCCTAACCGTGTGCTGGACCTGGTCCTCGACCACCTGGGACCCCGCCTCAGGGAGCTGTTCGACGCGTGTTTAGCGTCCGGACGGTTTCCTGGGTGCTGGAAGGAAGGAAGGCTGGTGCTCCTGCCGAAGCCGGGACGGTCTCCGGGGTCGCCTTCGGCCTACAGGCCTATCGTGCTACTCGATGACACGGGCAAGCTACTGGAGAGGGTGGTAGCTGCCCGCATCGAGCGGTACCTCGTCGGCATGGGGCCCGATCTGTCGGACGCCCAGTTTGGGTTTAGGAGGGGTCGTTCGACGATCGCGGCTCTGTTGCGCCTGAGGGCCGTGGCGACTGAGGCCGTCACCGGTGGGGGAGTGCTGTTGGCGGTGTCCCTAGACATCGCCAACGCATTCAATAGTCTGCCATTCAGCTGCATCAGGGAGGCGCTCCGGTATCACGGAGTGCCAGCTTACCTGAGGCGGCTAGTGGCAGACTATTTGATGGGGCGCAGCGTCCTCTGCACCAACCGAGCAGGGGACGTTGTGCGAACGCCCATGACGTGCGGTGTCCCACAGGGGTCGGTCCTCGGACCCACCCTGTGGAACATCGGCTACGACTGGGCGTTGCGGGGGAGCCTCCCGCCTGGGCTGGGCGTGATTTGTTACGCTGACGACACGCTCGTCACAGCCCGCGGTGGGACGTTAGAAGAGGCGGTAAGCCTGGCGACCTATGGCACCGAAGAGGTCGTCAGGCGGATCGAGGCGCTGGGTTTGAGGGTCGCCCTGGACAAGACGGAGGCCCTCTTGTTCCATGGGCGCCGTATGAGCCCTCCCATCGGCGTCTCGATCACCGTCCACTCGGTTGACATCAGCATCCAGGCCCATATGAGGTACTTGGGCCTGGTGCTCGACGGGCAATGGTGGTTCCGGGAGCATTTCCGCAGGCTCGCTCCACGGCTCGTCGGCGCGGCGTCCGCCCTATCGTGGCTTATGCCGAACGTGGGCGGACCGAGCGCTACGTGCCGACGGCTGTACGCGGGGGTCATCCGGTCGATGGCCCTGTACGGCGCACTGGTGTGGGCGGGGTCCTTGACCGTCCGACTTAGGGCCCTTCTGTGGCGACCACAGAGGGTCATGGCGGTCAGGGCCATCCGCGGATACCGCACGGTGGCGACGGAGTCAGCGTGCCTATTGGCCGGGACTCCCCCGTGGGACCTGGAGGCGGAAATGCTCGCCGAGTTGTATCGGCGGGTGTCGAGGGTGCGCGGGGAGGGCGGTGTTGTTTCCTTGAGGGAGCTCACCGACGCTGCCGGTGACGCTGCCGGCCATCGCTAGGGCGATGGTCGACAGCGTCGGGAATTTGGACGCGGTCGCAGCCTTCTGCGAGATAGTGATCTCGCAGAAGGAGGCGGCGGATCGCCTGCACGTGGAGCGCAGCCTCGATGAGGAGATCCGCCGCCGGCGAATGGGGCGGCGCAGGCGCAACTACCTGCGCCTCATGCCGCCCTAGCCGAGGCCGCGGGTGATGTGACCGGTGATTAGTCCGTCACCCGCCGAGAGGCCGACCGCGTGAGGAATGACCGACGTCCTCCCCGAGGGGGGGACGTCGGTCGATGGGAGGGTACCCCAAGTAGGGGGTATTCCGTCGGGCCGACCACTGACGACAAGTTAACTCTGCTCCGGTGGTCGGTCCAACGACGAAGGCGACGTGGTTTTCGGGTGGGTTGCGGGAGTTGCGTGCTTAAGCCCCTCTGTCGCCCCGGACGGAGTGGTGCGGAGGCGCGCCGACCGCAGCCCACCCACAAAAAAAAAACAAAAAGGTGGCGCTTATTTGAACAGAACAACGTCTATTGGGTCAGCTAGTTTATGTATATTATTCTTGACTATAGAGGATTTTGTACAATTAATGATAAAGACAATTTTAAATTTTTACTCCATGTGTATAATCTTACGACTCTACATGGTTTCTTAGGCTCCTTGTTTTCCTATTCAACCCCATTTTTGTTCATCCAATATTGTATTTCGGTATATTCATGTTAAACTGATATTGTTATGAACAAATATAAAAATGAGAAAAGTTTTAATATCTTAATACAATTTCTTTTTTAATATCACATGAACTAAATAAATAAATATAAATTGGTAAGTTCGATTACCACTTAAAATATAAAAATATAATTTATTACCACGGATATGGCGTGAAGACTAAGGGTATATAGTAAAGTAGAATCATCATCATCACACCTCGTCCCACTGCTGGGCTCGAACCTACTCCAGAACCGGAGGGAGATTGACCTACTATACCACGCTGGTCAAGTAGGTTGGTTTAGAGCTTTATTTCCAGTTAAGGGGTGAGTTGTCGCGAAGGAAGCCAGTCTAAGTGAAGCTGGTCAAAGTTGGCTCTCATTCAGATGTACCTTGTAGGCGGAGTAAATAACTAAGTTCTGTGTCAAGATGTACTGTTAAAGTAGAATACTATAAAAGAAAAGGAACTCTTATGTGTATTTAACCTACATGACGTGGTTAGCATATTATGCCAAATTACTTTCAACGAGAAGGCTCAACTTCGATAATAGAACATCTATGGATTGTAAAAAAAGAAAATGAATTATTCCATTAAAGCTTTTAGATCTTGGAATAAGATTTAAATTTAAATTAATCTCAAATGACGTGGTAATAAAGGTTCTTTCTAAATATATAGCAGTTTATTTCATTTGAACATTGGCCTGCCACCGTAAGTCAATTTATAGAAAACCTACTTAACTCAAAAGTACTCCAATATGCGCAAAAACAACAAAAACTTTCAAACATTAATTTATATTCCAAAGCCTAGAGTAGACTTTCTATAGACTATCACGGCCACTGTGTGTTATAACTTTACCCCTACATTATTTATTACCTTAATTTCCACTGGCTTATTGTAAATAATTCTAAAATATATCGCGAAGCGGATTAATATAATCGTGTTTGTGAGACTGAAATCTATTTCTGTCATAGTAAATAAGCTTTTGACTTAAATCAGAATCTAGGATATTCGACTACCTTCTATTACATTTTCAAGAATTATGGTGACTTTTTATATATTTACTTTATTTATTATTCACAATAATCATCATCCCAGACCGCACATGTCTCTGCTGTGCTCGAGCCTACTCGAAAATAAGAATGAAATTGAATCCACGCTGGTCTGGTTGATATAGTGTCCTGTCAAGGATGATATAGACTTTTATTTCCAGTTCTCTTAACAGTAATATGTGGCATATAATTTCTCTTAGTTAGGTAAGATAGGCGACTGTGAACTATATTATTACTCCGTCACCACATAGAAAAACTGTATTATTATTAGCAGTCCCTAATAAAGCGCACGAAGAATTAACAGGCTTACAGTTTAACACCTTAACATTACATACGAAACATTAATATACACATACATTAACATAAGAAACTTGGCACGAGACCGAGGAAAAAACTATAAACAAAGTATTATATCAAACCAATGTCCAATGAACTCGCTATAATTGGCGTATATCTGTCGTTTCCTGTCATCATCTCATCACACAAAACAACGAAGCGATAAAACAGTTGACATAAACACTACGCTGGCACCTGAGTTCTGGTTCTAGCAAGAATAGTGGCGACTATCATCACAAATGCCCACAACAGAGGTGCACTATCCCGAAATGCACTGCAACGTTATTTATACACCAAAAAGGAAGCCGCTTGGAATGTGATTGAAATTAAGTAACAACAAATATTGCTTACTTGCACCGGATAGATATATGTATTATAACCTATCAATAGTTGGAATACAACGTTGCTTTATTATGTAAACCATGCCTTGTACTTGCCCGGAATAATCACTGACAGGTTACAGGTGTCTAGAGAGTTTTCCCTCCAGTTTCTCTTCTGTAGACAGTTTTTCTTCCTTTATAATTTTAAGGCTATTTAATGTTATATATGTTGAATTTATATAATTAATTGTACAAAAATTAATAGTATTGTATTTGACTAATTTGAATTTGATTCGTTATGACG
The DNA here is from genome assembly GCA_032191425.1 of Lymantria dispar. Classification (NCBI taxonomy): domain Eukaryota; kingdom Metazoa; phylum Arthropoda; class Insecta; order Lepidoptera; family Erebidae; genus Lymantria; species Lymantria dispar. The sequence goes on from CM063441.1 coordinate 25,788,612, forward strand.
TTTGTATAGTCTACTTTGTTAGTACAATATTTGCCCACCTCATTCATGTTCTGTGCTTGTACTAGTAAAGACGTGCTTTAGCTTCCAAGTGAATACATCGATAATATACGTTATATTGAAACTATAAGTGTTTTTTGTTCATAACCTCCTACAATATACGCGTCTAAAAAAGATGACACATAGTCATCAACCCCTCCCTGTACCCTCCCTGTATAAAATAATATTAGTATATAGGAGAAACCGTATAAGAAATAATTGAATTAATACGTATATGCATATATATGTTGGTTTTAATCCTAATTGAGGAAGTAAAAAGTTTATTCTGCTTGTGTTTTAACGTCAACTCGTATTTCGTAACGTCACTTGACATCTGTGAGTTTTGCTTTCATATAGACTCTCCGTCTTTTTTCGTTAAGCAATATATACATATGATTAAGATGTAATATACGAATATTTATATTATATATATTAATTTATGTGTGGCAATGAAGTAATTTTTCACTCCCTATCATGACCCTAAATATCGTAAAAGACGACTAAGGGATATAATGTACTTATACTACTATCCTCTTAACCCCTATCTTCTTAATCATCTATCTTAACCACCACGCCATCTGTGCAGACTGTCATTATTACACAGTAAGTCCTATTTACGCGATAATAATTGTTTCGAAAGAAATATATGCACTACTATGCAATCGCACCAAACAATCTAATTTAATATAATATGTATTATTTCTGTTCAATGCACATTGAACATGCAACGCAGCAAACTCAAAAGTAGAGCATGTCAACATACAAGTAAAGCATGTCAACATACAAATGTGCAAAATTAGCACTGACATGATTTAAAGACACTGCGTTATACTTTACACGTACGACACACTAACACAAAATGGTATATGTGTGTATTAGCAATAAGTAGTATATAAGGTGTACATTGTGTAAAATAAATCAGATTTGAATTTATTCATCTCTCAGTTACATCCCTCTCACTGCGGCCAAGACACCCTTAGCCGTCAGTTCTGATTAGTCGAGTGAGTCTGCTTGACTGGCAGTGAGAGTTACCAATCCTCCACCCAAAGCTCCATCTCACTGTGGCCAAGACACCCTTAGCCGTCAGTTCTGATTAGTCGAGTGAGTCTGCTTGACTGGCAGTGAGAATAACCAATCCTCCACCCAACATCCATCTCACATCCACCTGTCACCTTAGGTAGCACGGTGCAGGTATCCCATCATATAGGCTAGGAACTTAAGGGCTTTAGGTACTTCAAACTATAACCTTAGGTTCTTCTGTCAAACACGGCGTTAGTCCACTAGCCCAGACTACGCCTGTACATTTGGTCCTTCGAGTAAAAGTAAAGATTTTTCCTCCCTCTAACCCCCCCGTAGGTTTGACATAACAGACATACAAATCAGTTAAGAACGGGCTGGTGTACTCAACAAAGCATCAGTTTCGGAATTGACTGAAGGACTTTTACTTACGTACTCTGTCAGAAAGCCTCTCGTTGCGGTTCGGTCACTGGCCTCCCACAAGCGGGACTCACCAGCTGATTGAGAAGTCGCACCTTCAGGGACGTGTTATAGCGAGAGCGCAGGTACGATAAGTATTGACTTAAAACATTAGTAGTAGGGAAGTTAGGGTAGGGCTATTAGGGAAGAAGACAAAAGAAGCACTATGGACATACAAGAAATAAACACAGCAATCAGGAGCCAGGAGGAAGATTATAACGAGATCAGGAGGATAATTACAAACATTAAAAAGGACTCCGTGAGCCGAAGAACACAAAAATACATTGACGAAAAAAGACAAACACTAACTACTATTTTCCAATGTTATGTAGCAATGTTATGTAGTAACTGTTATTCACCATTACTCTGCTATAGACGACAGCCCCGTATGCTTTTTCTGAGGCGTCGCAGAATCCATACAGCTCAAACTTTGTCCTGTCTATCGTGTGACACCATCGTGGTACTTGTATATTTTCTATGTTTTTTAACTGTTTTTGTATTTCTGTCCATTTATTTCGTATTATGTCATTTACTGGTTGGTCCCATTCCATCCCAGACGTCCACAGTTGTTGTACTAGTAATTTTAGTGTTATGATGATGGGGGCCAACCAGCCCAACGGATCAAATATTTTCGCCACCTCTGACATAATGAACCGTTTGGTGGGTTTTGTGTTTTCTGTTATAGTTATTTGAAAACAGAATTTATCTTCGCCTGGAGACCATATAATTCCCAACGACTTTCTTGTTTCGTCTAAGGGAAGTTTCAGCATCCGACTTTCTTCTTTATCGCATGTTAAATTGTTCAACAATTCCGAACTATTTGAAGACCATTTTCGTAGTTGGAAACCACCTTTGTTTAACATTGCTATTAATTGTTCTTGTAATTCCTTGACGGAGCTTTCCTGGGATTCTCCTGACAAAATATCGTCAACATAGAAATCCTGTAACGTTACTCTACTGGCGATAGGGTAATTGTCTTGTTCGTCTAATGCTAGTTGTTGTAATGTTCTCACGGCCAGATAAGGCGCGCTTGTTGTGCCATACGTGACCGTTGTTAGTTCGTATTCACTAATGGCCTTTTTTGGAGAAAATCTCCATAAAATTCTTTGATATTTATAGTCTTCTTGGTTTATTTTTATGAACCGGTACATTTTCATAATGTCGGCCATGAAAGCAATCTTATGCGTTCTCCAGCGTAATAATATGTTTGATAAGTCTTGTTGAAGTCGTGGTCCTTTATGTAAATTTTCATTAAGGCTTATTTTACTACTTGTTTTACTACTAGCGTCAAATACCACTCGTAGTTTTGTTGTAAGAGAGTCTTCTTTTATTACCGCTTGGTGGGGAATATAATACTCTCCTGTGTAATATTCTGGTTTAGGTACTTTTCTCATATGACCCATATTTAGGTACTCGTACATAAATTCCTTGTATTGTTGGCGTAAATTTTCATTTTTTTCGAACTGACGTTCTAGTTGTAATAGTCGAGCCACGGCTTTTTTCCTTGACTCGCCATATTTTATGTTCGCGTCCTTAAACGGCAGTCGTACCGTATAAGTGCCGTCGAAACTTCGTATTGTAGTATTTGTATAGTAATTTTCACACAACTCATCATCTTTGGTGAGTGCATAGTGTCGTGGAATTTCTTCTAATTCCCAAAATTTTGTTAATTGTTGTATGTCGTCGGTGCGAGTCATCATGCTTAATACTTTGATGCCACCGTTTGTGTCTTGCGGATATAACCCGGATAAAATCCAACCCAATTCTGTTTCTTGAGCGATTATACCGCCTTGTAGTCGTTTAAAACCTTGTAATAGTATTTTACTATATTCTTGGGCACCTAAAATTATGTCTATAGGTCCCTTTTTGTTGTACGTTGGGTCTGCCAATAGAACATTGTCCAACTCTTGTAATTGTTGTAAGTTACTTCTTGGTAACGAGTTTGTAAGCTTCGGTAGTACTATAAGTGTTACAGGTAGTCTGTACTCACTAGAGTACCTTGGTTGTAGGTTTATGTTAATTGTATATTTCGATGTCTTAGGTTCGTTGTCTCCAATGCCTTTTATTTCGGCTCGAACCTTTTGTCTTGGATACGACAGCAGTTGTGCTACTTCTTCCGTGCAAAATGACGCTTCTGAACCTTGGTCACACAATCATATCCATTTAGTCACACTGGAGTGGATTATGCGGGACCAATACAAACAAGAACAATGAAAGGAAGAGGTCACAAGTCCTACAAATCATATATTGCTGTATTTGTATGCTTAGCAACAAAAGCAATTCATCTAGAATTAGTGGGAGATTTGACAACTGAAACATTTATTGCGGCACTGCGGAGGTTCATGGCCAGACGAGGACACGTGTCACATATGTATAGTGACAATGGCACGAACTTCGTAGGCGCAGCAAAATTTTTGGAACAAGAATTATTGCAAATAACACAGTCACCTGGATTCCAAAATACGATGACCAGTATAGGTACTCAGTGGCATTTTAATCCGCCAGCAACCCCCCATTTTGGTGGGATTTGGGAGAGCAGCGTAAAATCAGTAAAGTACCATTTACGTCGAGTAATTGGAGAATCGACATTAACGTACGAAGAAATGATAACATTTTTACATCAAATTGAAGCTTGCCTAAACTCGAGGCCGTTATGTGCACAAAGCGAAGACATCAATGATAATACAATACTAACGCCTAGTCACTTTTTAATTGGTCGGGAAGCAGTTGGAATCCCAGATCCGTTATCAAACATAAATACTGATTTAATAAATAGATGGAAACAAATTCAAAGAATGAAGAAAGATTTCTGGAAAGCCTGGTCATCTGATTATTTACATCAACTTCAACAAAGATACAAGTGGAAAGAAACTCAAAAAAATATCAAAATTGGAACCATAGTACTAATAAAAGATGAAAACATAAGTCCAAGTAAGTGGCCCTTGGCAAAAGTGGAAAGCGTTCACCCAGGAAGCGACGGGGTGATAAGAGTAGTGACACTCAAAAAATCGACAGGTTTATGTCAAAAACGATCAATACATACATTAATTCCTTTACCCGTATATCAGGAAGAATTAATGACTGACACGAATACGTTAAGAAAAAATACCGAAACGCCTGTGAATAGTAACATAGCAAATAACATAAATAAAAAGTTTAAGACACTTAAGTCAGGCGTGTTACTCTATACTACATTATTATTGTGTATCGGACAAGTAACAAGTACATCAATGTTTACTATGAAACATTTAAATCCAGGCCTATATGTAGAACAAATAGGTACTTCAACAATAAACAGAGGGAGTTTTAGAATAGAAACTAATTACGAAAGGAGTGATTTGGAACTGAATTTAAATAATACGATAAAAATAACTAATCAGTTTCAAAAGTTATGCACTGACACGCAACAGTATACAAAAGACACCCATTGTGCAGAATTTTATTATCATTTGAACGAAGAGAAAGCACGATTTGAGAAGATAAAGGATTACCTTACTGGGATAAAGATTTCTAGAAGGAGACGTGGATTATTAGGACAAATGTTAACATACGTGTTCGGAGTAAACGATGAAGTATACAGAAGTATTGACTCATTGAGTAGCAATCAACAAGAACTTATAAACGCCGCCAATCATCAAACAAACATAATGATATCTACAGTATCCGCTGTAAACCAAACCGAGGAGCGGATTAAGAAAAAGTTAGAGAATTTTGAAAAGAAGTTAAATGAAGCTATAGCATTCATGTACGATAACGACGTATGGTATAAGATGGTAGACGCTAACAATGTGAAAATACAAGTAATACAAACGTATCAATTAGCGAGCAATTACATAACAGAGATTATTCACTATTACAACGGGTTACTTGAGATATACCTAAATAACGCATCGATATACACGATTTTGAGTCCTAAATACGCTAATGATATAATACAAACAACCAATCAAAAGTTACCTGGAAACTTAAGAATAATTCAGGATCAATTAATACAGACTAACATGGAAATAAATGCAACACATATAAACGTATTTGCGTACTATCCTATTCATGACATAAGAAAATATACACTAATACACATAACGGCGATTCCTCAAAAGTTGACCGGGAGTTCTTTTGAATGCTTGTCAATCCCAAGAGCATTCATAGGCTTCGACTATAACAATGAACGATACTTTGAATTAAGTAAAGACGAGTTCAAAGATTGTTTACACAAAAAATCGGAGTTTGTTTGCTATCCCGTGGCTGTTAAGAACATGCAATTGAACAAGAATTGCATTGTTGACCAGCTATTCAGCAACAATAATAACACTAAATCACAATGCACATCAAGAAGATACAACATTCAATCTACAATTCTATGGAAACAACTTTACATGCAGAATACGTGGATGTTTATCACTACAAAAACACAATCAGCTTCGATAATATGTGATGGACAAAGACAAGAAATTAACCTAGAGGATATAGGAGTACTACACATTTCAGAAAGCTGTGTAGTAAAGACGTTGAACAACATTCTTGCAGCTAAACGAATAACAACAACAACTGTGCAAGCATCATATTTTAAAAGGAGTAATTTTACTCTAGACACACAAGTAGTCCAATCAGAGATACCAGACATACCGAAGGAGGAAGTATTAGATAGCTCCACCAGTATATTTGACCACTTAGCCGCTTCAGAAGCAAAGCTAAAAACAAGATTAGATAACACAATATGGAGGCGAATAGAGTCTCATTCCTATGTGGTTAGCACCGTGACATCTCTTTCTTTAATAGTATTAGCTTGTCTTTTAATTTATTTCAGACCACTCAAACAATGTCGAGATAGACTTACGAGAAGACAAAACAAGGAGACAACTACAACACAAGCCACAGAGACAAACAAACAGCGGGCAGCTCCACCACAACCACGGCCACGGTATGGGAAACCTCGTCCCCAGACTACAGTCCAAACACCACAAGCGACGGAAGGACACATTGGACCATATGAGGTTATCGAATTATACGACTTGCAGTCGTGTTCCTGAGAGACGCCAGAATGTTCAATGCACATTGAACATGCAACGCAGCAAACTCAAAAGTAGAGCATGTCAACATACAAGTAAAGCATGTCAACATACAAATGTGCAAAATTAGCACTGACATGATTTAAAGACACTGCGTTATACTTTACACGTACGACACACTAACACAAAATGGTATATGTGTGTATTAGCAATAAGTAGTATATAAGGTGTACATTGTGTAAAATAAATCAGATTTGAATTTATTCATCTCTCAGTTACATCCCTCTCACTGCGGCCAAGACACCCTTAGCCGTCAGTTCTGATTAGTCGAGTGAGTCTGCTTGACTGGCAGTGAGAGTTACCAATCCTCCACCCAAAGCTCCATCTCACTGTGGCCAAGACACCCTTAGCCGTCAGTTCTGATTAGTCGAGTGAGTCTGCTTGACTGGCAGTGAGAATAACCAATCCTCCACCCAACATCCATCTCACATCCACCTGTCACCTTAGGTAGCACGGTGCAGGTATCCCATCATATAGGCTAGGAACTTAAGGGCTTTAGGTACTTCAAACTATAACCTTAGGTTCTTCTGTCAAACACGGCGTTAGTCCACTAGCCCAGACTACGCCTGTACAATTTCTGAGGTACATTATGTTTTCATGCGATGACCAAGTCAATCTGTTTACCATATTAATATAAAAGATCTTTAATATTGATGGAGAGACCTGCTGCCCACTCTCCTGGTGAATCTTTTCTTTTTTTTAAGTGACATGTAATAATCCTTGTATTGCGGGAGACTTCACAAATATATAATTAACTGACACAAATTAAATCTAGACTCAGAACAACAATCGTACAAGGTGTTCTCCTGCGTGGGATTCGAACCCGCGACACTAGTACGGTAGGTAGGTATCTTAACCACTACGCCATCTGTGTAGTCCTTATTCCTTCTCTTGCACAGATCTAATGTGCATATTATATCCCTTAGTCGTCTTTTACGACAGCCACGAGCAAGAATGGTGAATTGTATTCTTACTCCGTCACCACACGGAAAATTTATATAATAATTGTATTCTTATCCAAATGGAACGTCATAACTGCAAATGTAACTTTGTAATCCTATATATTTATATGGGATTACAAAATTATGTATGCAGTTAGCGTATTTCGGAAACAGGACGAAAATTACAATGTTTTATATTTTTTCCTTCACTTATACACTAAACAATAATTGTATTTGAAGCTTCTATGTCTGCTGGAATTACCTCAATAATATTGATCATCGGTCAGTCAGTGAGTGACAAAATTACGAAATTTCGACTAGTTATAATTCTTAAACTATTGGTTCAAATAGAATGAAACTGATAACAACTGTTATCAATTGTATTACTGATAACAACTGTTATCAGTTGAGTGTCTGATAACAACTGTCAGTTGAATCACTGATAACAACTGTTATCAGTTGAATCATAGATAACTGATAACAGTTGTTATCAATGACAACTATACCAAGCTGTTCAGACGAGTTGGTATAAGGTTTTCTTTAAAGTTTTCCTTCTCCTGCGCAGATGTTATCTGCATATAATATCCCTTAATCGTATTAAACATACCCACAGGCAATATAGGGGAACCCCCCTGTTATATCCTTCAGTCGTCTTTTATGACATCCACGGGCAAGATAGGGAATGGTGAATTGTATTATTACTCTGGTACCACACGGCAACATGAGATATTAATATCTATACTTCTATCATCATCGTCATTATCTTGTAAACGGGGTATTCTAGTTCAATAACACGAACGTTTCTTTTGAACTTATTTATTCTTCCAAACTATACAATACACTGTTATCAAGTATTTTGCTCTCAGTAACACTTGCTTACAACCTTCTACTAGCTAAGCTCCTAGCACACTGCCCGTTCGAATGATTTCTTGCCGAATGTAGACTTAGTGTGACCAGTGTAAACCGTATGAATTACCGACTTATTTAAATTGTAAAACTCCCTAATTTTATTGTAATTGTTTTGACATAGTTTAATGTAACAAAACCCTACAATCTCAACTCATACATGTCCCACTGTTAAGCTCGGGCCTCCTCCACTATGGTAGCAAAATTGATCTACTATACCGAGCTGGCCAAACTTGCATAGTTATTAAATACATATCATATGGCCTAGTCGTCTTTTACGACAACTGTGAATTGTATTCTTACTCCCTCACCATACGGAATTTTCACGAAATTGCTTCTCTTAAATAGCTGTTGTTCGCCTTTGTGACTAAGTTGACTTTTACAACACACACGGACAAAAAAGGGAATGGTGAATTCTTACTTCGTCATCACACCGAAAAATGGTAAATACTTTTATTTGCCGTGTGATGACGGAGTAAGAATACAATTCACCACTCCCTATTTTGCCCGTGGATATCGTAAAAGACGACTGAAGGATATAATAAACATATAACATCTATGCCAGAGAAGGAAAACTCGATACAAAACCCTATACCAACCTGTCTGACTAGCATAAGCCAGTAGGGTCAATTTCCCTCGTATTGTAGAAGAGGCTCAAGCCCAGCAATGGGACGTATATGAGCCGAGATGAAGGTGATGATGACCTTTTATTTTAGTGTTATGATTCTTCTTCTTTGGCGGTATCACTCTTGACAGAGTGGTCGTGGTCATCATTTCAGGTGTTAGTGGCAAGCTTCACAACACGCCGCCACTCCTCTCTGATGGCCGCTTTCCTCGTGCATTCATGTAGCGATGATGAACCATGTACTGCCGCTTTTATCTGGTCAGTCCATCTCATAGGCGAACTTCCTCGTGGCCTGGTACCCTCAACCCTTCCCTGGATCACAAGTCGCTCAATAGCCACCTCACCTCGGCAGCATACGTGACCAAAAAACGTAAGGATACGGGACTGTACCAAAGATGATAGACGCTGCTTGATGCCGAGTTCTCGAAGTATAGATTCGTTGGAACGGAATTCAGTCCACGATACTCCAAGCATTCTCCTCCAGCACCACATCTCTAGAGCGTCTAACTTCTTTTTCTCCACTTCCCGCAAGGTCCACGTTTCTGCAGCGTACAAAAATATAGGGAATACAAGTGCCCGAACTAGCCGGATTTTTGTGGCTCTATATATGTTACGGTTCCTCCATATTTTCCACAATTAGTCCATTGCAGACCTGGAAATTGCCATACGCCTCTTCACCTCATCGATACATCCACCGTTGTTCGTAATTAAGTTATGATTATACATATCAAAAACTAATCTATGAGATGACGTATCAAAATATAATTATAATAATTTAATATAAATATAAAACTTAAAATATAATTCTCACTTCTGGTCTTCAGAAAGCCGGAAGCCCAACTTTCTGAGGTTATTTGCGTGTGGTCGGTTTTAGTGATGCCTTTAGTATCACCAAACCTCACTGCAGGTATTCACACTCCCTTTAGTTTCTTCACGATAGGCAGCGGTCTTGCAAAGGTCCATGAGCAGCAGCAACACTTACTATCAGGTATACTGTTTGCTCGTTTGCCACCGTTTGCAATTAAAAAAAAATAGTCTCTTGAGACTTGGTAATGACCCTGCTCATTACCAAGAGACTATTTTTAGGAGAGGATAATAATAGCAGCACGCTCTTGGGAAACTTATAATTGCAACTGCAATGGGATACCCACCTGCTAAGCGTGCCAATAAAAAGCAAACAGGGTATTGAAATCTGCCATGAACCCCAAATGCATCATCAGCATCAGCATTTCAGCCTATCGCCGTCCACTGCCGGACGTAGGCTTCCCTCATGTTACGCGACCAAGTGCGGTCCTGTGCCGCCTACATACAACGACGCCCAGTAACTTTCACCAGGTCGTCGGTCCACCTAGTGGAGGGCGTCCTACACTGCGTCGTCCGATACGTGGTCGCCACTCGGGAACCTTTCTTCCCCAGGGGTTGTCGGTTCGTCGAGCGAAGTGCAAATAGAAGAAAATTCTATTTGTTGCCGAATACGCTTATTTAATGTGTGGTATTATAGTCATTCTATAGGTTTAGGATGCAGTCCATAAATTCGTCCAAATGTTCACTCGGGAAGGTCGTATAGTAACAGGTTGTGAGGTCATAAAATATTTAATAGCAGATACTACTTACAACAAAACGAAGTATGTCAGAGAAAATTTAGTACAACACCATAAAAACAAACATTAGAGGCCTTCATATTTTTAGTATAAAATTAAGTACATTTTTTTATTGCAACCGTTGACAAACGAGCGAACAGTACACCTAATGGTAAGTGTTGCTACCGCTCATGCAACCATGGTCCTTTGCAAGGCCGCTGCCTACCGCGAAGAAAGTAATAAGGGCAATAAGGTTCGGTAATACTAAAGGTATCACTAAAACACACCACACGGAAATATCCTCAGAAAGTTGGGCTTTCGGCTCTCTAGAATACATACAGTGTAAACTCTATATAACGACACTCAAGGGACTGTGAATTTTTTGACGTTATAGGGAGTTGTCGTTAATTGGAGTGAAAAAAAAAATAAGGGCCAGTAAACATGTGCAAGTTTATCACACAAAAAACAAAAGAGAATTTTTTACAATGTTTCGTAGGTCAGTTGAGGTACGTGCTAGATAATGAAATAACAAAACAACAAAGCAAAGAACGTACGCAGCTGCAGTTTTTCTAATTTTGGCAATTAAGAAAGTACTGCTCAATGCTAAATAATTATATTATTGTCGCCGTTATTTCGAGTGAACGTGATGTTATATAGAATGTACCATTGTATGGATTATATGACAAACCAACCAAAATCAAGTTATTTCGATGTTTTAAGGAGTTTGTCGTTAAATCGAGTGACGTTATGAAGAGTTTACACTGTGTATACATATAAGCAATGTAACAAAACGAAAGCTTTTCAGAGTTTTTTTTTTATATCTTTATATATAAATTTCTTATGTACGTGTGTATGTCACTGAACTCCTCCTAAACGGCTGGACCGAACTTGACGAAATTTTTTGTATGTGTTCAAGGGTATTCGAGGATGGTTTAGATTGCGGAATTGGACCCGGTAGGTGGCGCGGTTTTTTTTATTTTATTGGAACAGAACAACGCCTGTTGGGTCAGCTATCTTTATATACAAAGTGCTTGCGTATGTCTGTGTGTCACTGAACTCCGCCTAAACGGCTGGATCGATGTTGATGAAATTTTTTGTGCACAATTGGACCCGGTAGGGTGGCGCTTATTTGAATAAAACAACGTCTGTTAGGTCAGCTAGTTAAATATAAAATATGAAATGAACTAAGGTTTTTGACATATAAAAATTACAACTTAAGCATTTCATGTAATTTTGTTTTATAATAATTGAAAAACAACATTTCGTCTCTTATCAAATGAACAAAAACATTATCGTAACGCGCCCAATGTAATTTGGAATAATGTTTTGTGTAATAGGTCTGTTCAACAAAGTAGAGAGAGAGAGCAGTAGGCTTTTTGTCGAATTTCCCACGCCTCGGCCGCTATTACAAACAAAGCAATCTACAAAAACATAAATTGTGAGTGAATTTATAACAGCAAAGTGCTCTCAGCAGGACAGATTTTCTTAAAGAACACTCAGGTACTTGTTCTTTATCGTGTTTTGTTAATTCTTTTCAAAAAACATACTTAACACTTTTTATTTTTTGTGTTTCTGTCCGTTTGAAATACCATTAATCTGCTCTAGCAACACAAAATACCTAAATTCATCATCATCCGAAAGGAGAAGAGAACTAAAATGGTACAGTGATACCGTGCTGGTCACACCAGTTGGTATAGGGTTTTATACCGAGTTTTGTTTTTCCAATATAGATATTGTCTGCAATCCCTTAATAATAGGAGGGGTCGTTCGACGATCGCGGCTCTGTTGCGCCTGAGGGCCGTGGCGACTGAGGCCGTCACCGGTGGGGGAGTGCTGTTGGCGGTGTCCCTAGACATCGCCAACGCATTCAATAGTCTGTCATTCAGCTGCATCAGGGAGGCGCTCCGGTATCACGGAGTGCCAGCTTACCTGAGGCGGCTAGTGGCAGACTATTTGGAGGGGCGCAGCGTCCTCTGTACCAACCGAGCAGGGGACGTTGTGCGAACAGTGCGGTCGTGCGGTGTCCCACAGGGGTCGGTCCTCGGACCCACCCTGTGGAACATCGGCTACGACTGGGCGTTGCGGGGGAGCCTCCCGCCCGGGCTGGGCGTGATTTGTTACGCCGACGACACGCTCGTCACAGCCCGCGGTGGGACGCTAGAAGAGGTAGTAAGCCTGGCGACCTATGGCACCGAAGAGGTCGTTAGGCGGATCGAGGCGCTGGGGTTGAGGGTCGCCCTGGACAAGACGGAGGCTCTCTTGTTCCATGGGCGCCGTATGAGCCCTCCCATCGGCGTCTCGATCACCGTCCACTCGGTTGACATCAGCATCCGGGCCCATATGAGGTACTTGGGCCTGGTGCTCGACGGGCAATGGTGGTTCCGGGAGCATTTCCGCAGGCTCGCTCCACGGCTCGTCGGCGCGGCGTCCGCTCTATCGTGGCTTATGCCGAACGTGGGCGGACCGAGCGCCACGTGCCGACGGCTGTACGCGGGGGTCATCCGGTCGATGGCGGCGCACGGCGTACGGCGCACCGGTGTGGGCGGGGTCCTTGACCGTCCGACTTAGGGCCCTTCTGTGGCGACCACAGAGGGTCATGGCGGTCAGGACCATCCGCGGATACCGCACGGTGGCAACGGAGGCAGCGTGCCTATTGGCCGGGACTTCCCCGTGGGACCTGGAGGCGGAAATGCTCGCCGAGTTGTATCGGCGGGTGTGGGTGGTGCGCGGGGAGGGCGGTGTTGTTTCCTTGAGGGAGCTCACCGCCTGGCGCGTCGACGCCCGCCGAGACGTCATTGCCCGTTGGGCAGTCCGGCTGGAGAGGCCTCGGTTCGGGGTGCGAATCGTGGAGGCCTTCCGGCCGGTGCTGATGCAGTGGTTGGAAAAGCGGCACGGGGTGCTCTCCTTCCGACTAGTGCAGGTGTTGACGGGGCATGGGAGCTTCGCCAAATACCTGCACAAGGTCGTAAGGAGGGAGAGTACACCGTCCTGCCACCACTGCGATTGCGACGAGGACACGGCGCAGCATACGCTCGAGGCCTGCGCCGCTTGGGCCACGCAGCGCCATGAACTCGTCGCAATCATCGGTGCCGACCTGACGCTGCCGGCCATCGCTAGGGCGATGGTCGACAGCGTCGGGAATTGGGACGCGGTCGCAGCCTTCTGCGAGACAGTGATCTCGCAGAAGGAGGCGGGGGATCGTCTGCGCCAGGAGCGCAGCCTCGATGAGGAGATCCCCCGCCGGCGAATAGGGCGGCGCAGGCGCAACTACCTGCGCCTCATGCCGCCCTAGCCGAGGCCGCGGGTGACGTGACCGGGGATTAGTCCGTCACCCGCCGAGAGGCCCACCGCGTGAGGAAAGACCGACGTCCTCCCCGAGGGGGGGACGTCGGTCGATGGGAGGGTACCCCACGTAGGGGGTATTCCGTCGGGCCGACCACTGACGACAAGTAAACCTGCTCCGGTGGTCGGCCCAACGACGAAGTCGAAGTGGTTTTCGGGTGGGTTGCGGGAGTTGCGTGCTTAAGCCCCTCTGTCGCCCCGGACGGAGTGGTGCGGAGGCGCGCCGACCGCAGCCCACCCACAAAAAAAAAGAAAAAAAAAATCCCTTAATAATAATAATAATAATTTATTGCCAAAATAGAATATACAAATCACTTAATACAGTGTTCAATGCACATTGAACATGCAACGCAGCTAATTCAAAAGTAGAGCATGTCAACATACAAGTAAAGCATGTCAACATACAAATTTGCAAAATTAGCACTGACATGATTAAAGACACTGCGTTATACTTTACACTTACGACACACTAACACAAAATGGTATATGTGTGTATTAGCAATAAGTAGTATATAAGGTGTACATTGTGTAAAATAAATCAGATTTGAATTTATTCATCTCTCAGTTACATCCCTCTCACTGTGGCCAAGACACCCTTAGCCGTCAGTTCTGATCAGTCGAGTGAGTCTGCTTGACTGGCAGTGAGAGTTACCAATCCTCCACCCAAACCTCCATCTCACTGTGGCCAAGACACCCTTAGCCGTCAGTTCTGATCAGTCGAGTGAGTCTGCTTGACTGGCAGTGAGAGTTACCAATCCTCCCCCCAAACCTCCATCTCACTGTGGCCAAGACACCCTTAGCCGTCAGTTCTGATCAGTCGAGTGAGTCTGCTTGACTGGCAGTGAGAATTACCAATCCTCCACCCAACATCCATCTTACATCTACCTGTCACCTTAGGTAGCGCGGTGCAGGTATCCCATTAGATAGGCTAAGAACTTAAGGGCTTTAGGTACTTCAAACTATAACCTTAGGTTCTTCTGTCAAACACGGCGTTAGTCCACTAGCCCAGACTACGCCGTACATACAGTAACTTACATTACTATATCTCTTGCTTAAGTGTTAGGTATCCGGTGAGGCTCAAACTAGATGTTAGTCTGTATCTCGAGCCTCCGAGTACGATAGTTTACAGTACATACAAGCGAATAATATTGAAATTAGAGTTTACTAAGATTAAAGGTTTCTGTTTTTGAAAAACTTTGGCAAGTGAAGAATAAAAACATAAATAGTTAATAGTATTGTGAAGGCGTATGTGTCATTGTGAGTGCTTATGTATATATTCATGTGTATGTGTGTGTGTGTTCGTGTGTGTGTGTATGTGAGATTGTATGTTTGTTTAAATTAAGTTCTCAGTAGCATCATATGAAAGATCGTACAACCAAATTTTGATCATTTTATTGCATTGGAAATTATTGCAGTTTTTTAACATTATTAATCTACATACATTGTTATAAACCTTTCTTAACGAATAAGCGGGGCTTCTCTCTGCCATTTGGGAGGAAATATGAGGGAGTGGAATATTATACGTTCGTTTTGCCATTATCTTTGTATAATCTGCTCGTGCTTTTATCTTCTGATGGACAATGTTTACAGCCTTATTTTATGACACCCACGAGCAAGAAAGTGGGTAGTGATTTATATTCTTATTCCTACACCACACGGAAAGCTGCTCAATTACTTAAATTGAATGATAACATACCATGCAAACCGTTGGATTGTTGAAGAACATGATCGCTGCTATCCAAGTACCTGTTGACCTCATTGGTTAATATTGCTAACAACTTAAATATACTCCTATTTCTTAGAAAATTGTGTGGTTTTTGTTAAACAAATCCTAGTAACAAATTAAGTATCTTATAATCCTAACTACCTCTAAAATATTTTGTAACACAATAATAAAGTAATTGGCCTAAAATTGTTTATGTTGATTCCTCTCTTTCGTTGATGGGTCTCACTGAACAGCTTATAAAGTTATTAGGGCATATGAATGTTGATGTACATATATTGAATCAGTGTCAGTGGCAGATTTACCACAAGGCTGATTAAGCTGGGGCCTAGGTCAGCAGATTTTGAGGGGCGGCAAATTTGTTCCAAAACTTTTTTTATCTTACAAAAATAAAAAAAATAAAAAATTCAATCTGTTAATACTTTTTTTATATGTATTTAGGTAGGCGGTTATTTGGGTAATTATTCAACCCCATATGAAGTATTTGGAGCTAGTGTTCGACGGACATCGGTGGTTTAGGAAGCATTTCCGTCGACTTGCTCTTAGCTTGTCGGCGAAGCGTCCGCCCTGTCACGGCTAATGCCAAATGTGGGCGGACTTAGCGCAGAGTGTCGGCGGCTATATACGCGGGGATAATTTGTTCAATGGCGTTATGCGATGCACGCGTGTGAGCGTGGCATCTGACCGTCCAGCTTAGGGCTTTTCTGTGCCTTCACAGAAGTCTATGGCAGTTAGGGCTATTTGCGGTTACCGCATGGGGCCACTGAGGCGGCGTATGCATTGGCTAGAATGCCGCCTGGGATCTGAAGGCGGAGATTCTGGCCGAGCGCTACATGCGGGTGACAGAGGCGCGTGAACAGGGCGTCGACGTGTTGCCCAGTGAGGCGGCCACCTAGCGCGAGGACGCCTTTTGGGATGTCATTGTCCATTGTCATTGTCATTGTTAGATAATACGGCTGTAGAGCCTTTGATCCAGAGTTCGGATCGTGGAAGCTCTCCGGCCGGCGCTGACTGAGTGGATGAAGCGGCGGCATGGAGCCCTCTCCTTTCGACTGCTGCAGGATGAAGTTGTCTCGCGGAAGGAAGCGGCTGAGCGTGAGCGGGACAAATTCAACTACGGAGACACGATCCGCTGCCGGCGGTTTGGGCGGGTGACTGGACCGGGGGGTAGTCTGGTTGCCCGTGGAGAGGCCGTTTGTATGAGAGTGACACCCCGATGACGCTCACAGTGGCACCACTGGGGCGTCGACTGGAAAAACTCACTTGGACACTTTGGACAGGCCATTGATGACAAGGTCGGGCACTGGTGGCCCACCCTCTTGGCGCCCGGCGGGTTATGAGCTCGTTCGCCGCCCCGGACAGATCGGATGGTGAGCAACGCATCATGGTGTGCCGCCTAATCAAAAAGAGTATTGCAATGGAGAGGTCAGAAGGGGTGGCAAAATTTGAATAGCCTACTGGCGGCAAATGTTTTAAGCCGCCACTGGTCAGTGTTATTAACCGGTTTTATAACATACATATACATATATTTCCACTCTCAAGCTAACGAGATTCACACATTTATTATTTAATAATTTTATAATAAAAAAGTAATATCATCTATGCATAAATTACATTTGCTCTTAAGCCTATCGTATAGAATTTTTGTGTTCTTAAATAAAGTACATTTGAGTATGCAATGAAAGAAATCATCTTTAATTATTTTAATAAACAAGTTACTATTCACAGAACTGGACAAAATACGTACTTAAAGATAGCGCTGACTGGATATAAATTAACGGTAAAGTGTATTTGAGTTGTGTCTTCCTTAAGTAAATATCCGCTGTGCCTGTTCCCTGAAGAGTAATTGAAGCGGTGGAATTTAGTATTAAGTTTCAAATAATACGAATGGGGCTTATCGCTGTAAACGTATTTATTATGTTAAATCTTTTACGTTAGTAATGGTATATGTGGTGACTCTGTTTAAATATCTCAGAGCAATGTGAGATTATAAAAAACTGAGGTTAAAGATTGGTGTGATTTCCAGATCGAGCTATCGAATAATATTGAGCTTTTCATCAAACATTTCTTAATAACAACGCAATATAATCTAGTCGTTCTTCTAAAAGAGCCTAATTAAAATTTCATTTTAGAGAATTCTTGCAATAGAATTATGTACAAAAGACTCTTAACTATATTAATAAAAATAAACTACTGTATTAATCTTGGGTCAATAGCTTCACTCTATGAAAACAAAATTCATAATAAGGTCAGCATATTTTTAAAATATCTGTCTTCTAATTTTTCCAAATATCCTATTGATATTGGAATATAGATATAAATATTCGAAAATCTTAAAAATAAAGCCAGTTGCGTCCATTTCTTGAGCTACTATAGAAACTGCGTCAGTTAAGGCCGGAATACGGACAGCTTTTCATACTGCAGCCATAAATGAGTTGGCTCATCTCGGGTAGTATGAATGTCTCGCAAAAAATCGACGTCTGAATAGAAGCAATTTCCTATCACGCTTCGTTTGGTGAACACTATAGACTAAGCCCAAGCTCCACTTTTACGACAGGCACTGACTTGGTTGTGACCCAGTCTTGAGACAGTCCATGAGTTACTACTCACATCGATTGGGCTCTTCTACCACCAAAAATAAAGAAAATTATAAAAACAAAACTAAATAAAGGCACTAAGACTACTAAAGAGACATATACCTGCTCCTTATGGATGTATATATCATTTAATTTTAAAGCCAGTGCAAAAGAAACAGGTCCCTAATGCAATTTTCTACTGAACGGAGTATTTTTGCAAAAACTTTAGGGGTGTTCAAGTTCACGTTACACGGTTAATAATATATTTAATGAAACACGTTTTCCAAGACGGCGGCTGAAACTCCCGCGTACTGCCAACTTGGATTTACATTTGAGGAGCTGTCCCTGAAACTTTTCCGAAAAATAAATAGAAAATTACAAAAACCGTTCTATGGTTTTATGAAGGGTACCAAAGCTGTGTAAACCATTTGTAACAAAAATGCGTGAAATCTAGTTCCAAATTAAATCAATTTAAACATGTAAGCAGTGTAGAAGTAATAAAATATGTTATATGGTTTATGTAATCAATTTCCTTTTCATAATGAACACAAAAAAGAAACCGAAATTGTCACTGTCATGTCTATATAAATAATACCGGAGAAAATCTGCAAACAAGCGTATAAAACCTGTCAAAACATATTGGATATGTCCTTGTAGACTGCGGACTTATCTTTTTACTCTCATCAATATTATATCGCAATGTTTTTATTTTTATTTTACGAATTGGTATCCGAATATTTTAAATACTGTATATCGTTATGAACCAAGCATCATCGCTAAAATCGCTATGATACCTGGGTCGAGTGGATACCTAATTAGGTACCTCCTAACTTAAGTGAAATGCAATAATCCCTAAAAAATATTTTTATTTCATAACATTTGTTTGTTCCATAAAGGCTGAGATGACAAGATTCCATATTTTCGTCAATCTTTTTATCTACCCATAGACATCCTATTGTTGACCTAGCATACTCTAAAACTCAAGGTAAGGCTTATTCTAGTTCTCCGTTCCTAAAAGGGTACACTAAAGGGTTAGATTTCCTGGCCGGAACTTCCCCGTGGGACCTGGAGGCGGAGATGCTCGCCGACATTTATCAGCGGGTGTCGGAGACGCGCGCCTGCGGCGGCATGGTCTCCATCAAAGAGGTCACCACCTGGGGGGTCGACGCCCGCCGAGAAGTCATTGCCCGTTGGGCAGTCCGGCTGGAGAGTCCTCGGTACGGTGTCAGGACCGTCGAGGCCCTCCGGCCGGTGCTGATGGAGTGGTTGGAGCGGACGGACGGGGTGCTTTCCTTCCGACTGGTGCAGGTGCTGACGGGGCACGGTTGCTTCGGGAAGTACCTGCACAAGATTGTCAGGAGGGAGAACACACCGTCCTGCCACCACTGCAGTTGCGACGAGGACACGGCGCAGCACACGCTCGAGGAGTGTGCTGCATGGGAGGGAGATCGCCGTGAACTCGTCGCAATTATCGGTGCCGACCTGGCGCTGCCGACCATCGCCAGGGAGATGCTCGTCAGCGTCAGGAACTGGGACGCGGTCGCCGCCTTCTGTGAGGCCGTAATCTCACGGAAGGAGGCGGCGGATCGTGTGCGAGTAGAGCTCCTATTCGGCGACACGTTCCGCCACCGGCGACTCGGGCGGCGCAGGCGCGAGTATCTGCGCCTAATGCCGCCCTAGCCGAGGCCGCGGGTGATCGGACCGGAGAATTGTCCGTCACCCGCAGAGAGGCTGACCGCGCGACGGCGACCGACGTCCCAGGACGTCGAGAGGTGAGGTTACCCGAAAGGGTATTCCGTTGGGCCGACCACTGACGACAAGTCACATCTGCTCCGGTGGTCGGCCCAACAACGAGGTGACGTGTGTACGGGTGGGTTATGGGCCCGTACGCCGTCCTTTCATCGCCCCGGACGAACTGGACCGCGCGTGCGCTTACCATAGCCCACACATAAAAAAAACGAAAAAAGGGGTAGATTTAGACACATGCAATTTCTCTATCTTTGTCTCTCCCCTACACCCTCTCCCCCCTCTTTCTCTCTCAAGCCCTTCTCATCATTCTCCCGACCTCTAGATCTAGCACCTCTAGGTCTTGAGGTATAACACGTTTTATTATAAAAAAGATGTTATACCAGAGAACTTCTGAAAACCTATAATAAACGCCTATTGCTTACAAAGTTTAGCTGTACTCAAGGTTTTATTAATAAATTATTCAGTTACTGTTGCTTCTGGTTAGTGGTTACATTCAAACAATTTGATTTGTCTACGTGAAAAGGTGTTTCCAGTCTCTCTAATAGCGTAAGATTACACGGTTACAATAAAGGATAGTATTATTACGCTTTAATATACACATTAAGATATCGCTATGGTGTAACAGGGTACATAAATAAAGGTATAATAATTTAAAGTAACTGCTAGAAATTTCTTTTTAGTATCGTAACGACTATCCACAACAATTCACTACTCGTTCTTTCCCATAGATGGCGTAAAAGACTCCAAAGAAAATTCTATGGCAGAATGAGATATTAAGTCACTATACAACCCGATCTAGGTAAGTTTGCTGCTGAAGTCATTGACACCTCATTACCATTTAAGTACTGTATGCAAAAAGGATGGTCTTATTGTAAAAGAAGCAATATGTCCCTTAATGCAATGTGCATAAACCAAAGACGACTTTTATTTCTAATCCCTACCACAAATTCTCACCACTATTACTCCTGTAAGCCAGGATTCATAAATCAAAGACGAATACGATGTATAAGTTTACCTTATATACCACATTATCAATAATATATTTTAATCGCGAGATATGATTCGACTGCAGTTCACCTAATACTCTTATCCGTTTTTTTATAAATAGCCTTCTTTTGGCGGTAGACAATCGCCATGTACTGTCCGATGCATCCGGGGCGACAAGAGGAAGTGGCGAACGAGCACATAGCCCACCGCATACGTACCTATTTCAAGTACCAAGTGAGCGGCTATCTAAGCTTGCCACCAGTGGTAAAAAGCCTAGCTAGCATGTTAAATGCAAAATTTGAGTAATTTAGATTACTGAGTGAGAGTATAATTACATCCAAGGCCCGTAGACGTCTACTATTGGACATAAGCGTCCTTAGAAGAATACCACTCAAAACGCTCCTGCATCACATGCACCAAACGTTTCCCAGCAACTTTTAAAATGTCTTCAGCTCACCTGGTTCTACGCTGCGTTATCCGATTTGTGATTTTTACTCGAGATTTTACCCGTTTATTCTCCAACGGTTTTCAGTTCGGCGACCGATATAGCCTATCCATTGCCACTTCAACATGCTAATACTTCGGTCCATGTTAGTTACACCCGTACTTCTACGGATATTCGTATTTCGGATTTTATTACGTAGAGAAATAACGAACATAAACTTCTACGAAGAGGATATGAAGCTGAACGACTTTGAGCCTTTTTATGATGCCGATATTTAGAGACCATGTTTCTGTGCCATAGATCATCGCTGGTAACACACACCAATTATAAACATTTATTGTCAGTCACGGTGGAATATTACACAATAAGATCCTTTTAAGTTTACCGAGTGCTGTCCAGCCGTGTTGGATTCGTTGACGACGACGTTTACAACAGAAACATTGAGATCATCATCATAATAGTCATTTCAGCTCATATACGTCCCACTGTTGGCGTCGAGCCTCCTCCACAATATGAAGGAAATTAACCTTACTATACCATGCTGGTCAGACAGTTTAGTATAGGGTTTTATTTCGAGTTTTCTTTCTCTTGCATAGATGTTATATGCGTATTCTATCTCTTAGTCGTCATTTACGCCATCTACAGGCAAGGTGGTGATTTGTATTCTTACTCCGTTACCACACAGAAAAATATGATACCAATTAAAACAGCGATTCAATCTGAATATGTTATTTGCTTATACATTCTGATACACGTGTAAGTAATGTAGTTTTGTTTAACATACGAAGGATCTCCATAGAACATCAATCGCTCCTGTCCTAATAACCGTTTAAATAGCAGAAAGATTTATGGAAAAGCCCAACAAAGGGGCCCTCTATCCGCCTGCGCCGATAAATCTACGCACAAAATAATACGATCCCCGAGCGATTTGTTCACTGGCACAAAGACTGTGTTTTGTCCAATAAAATTAAGGAGCATTTCATACCCATGGTCGAGTCATGACAAGATTTTTTTCATTCTTAACGTTACAGTAATTCAAAATTAAATAATATTAAATCGTGTTATGCATGTATCTTTAGTATTATGCTGGTAGATAATCTGGGTATTAATAGGGTTGACGTAGGAGTTTTTAATCGCATTTTAGCTGAACCCAAATCAAAATCAGCACAGCAGGTTTGTAAATTAGTTTCCGTAGCTCTATTTCACTCTTTACCGTAATTTTAAGGTGCAGGAGACGATACACACACTTTAGGGTATGATGAGGCTGACTTGCTCTAAGAGCCAAAAGCTTTCATAATATATTAAGACTAAAAAAAAAAATCTTTAGTATTATGTTGAATCGAGGATATACACCCTATCTCGCCTGTGGTTGTCGTATAAGACGACTAAGGGATATAATACGCAAATAACATCTATGCAAGAAAAGGAAAACTTGAAATAAAATCCTATACCAATCTGTCGGACCAGCGTGGTATAGTAAGGTCAATTTGCCTGCTATTGTGAAGGAGGCTCGAGCCCAGCAGTGGAACCTATATGAGCTGAAATAGATGAATGAATTATATATATATATATATATATATATATATATATATATATATATATATATATATATATATATATATATATATATATATATATATATATATATGTACACGTGTCTTTGTGTAAATATAAAAACATTACAACAATATTTCGGTCCGTTTTACATTTCGAAACCATCCAACCGATGAGCGGTTTCATTGGAAAGGCAATATTTTTAGTATGATTTCATGGATTTTTTTTTTTAATTTATACAGGACAGTATCTGATGTATCAGTCGATTTTCTAGAATATTGGACTTTAATAAACCTTTTTTAATACAATATATTCGTGTTACTGCTGATATTTTTTACCTGTACTAAATATTTTAATTTATTTTCTTACTTTTCACATAATTCTGAGGTGAAATATTAAATAATATTCAAAACTCGCTTATATCTTCGTGCTCAGGACAGGTGGAAAGGAACACATGCGAAATAATTTATTACAAAAGGCAAAACACCCTCGCCTTTTATTCATATTTAAATGGAGAGTCTCATATTGTACGTAAGATTTGCTTGATGCGACCTCTCTTTTCGTAGTAGTATTATATTTCTTATTTGTGAGAACCTTAACTTGTAACTTATATATGTAACACCTTTATACACATTTGTAAAGTTATCACATATTATTTGTACCAAATTTTATATCCTTTACTCAATAAATTGATTAATAAAATTTTATTTAACCTCTCGAACGTTTTGACAGAGTTCTGTGCATCCCATTAAACCGTCTTGTCAGTTGTCACAGATCTGTGCCCGCTTTAAAATTAGAATTTAGTATATAATTTGTTCTATACTTTCAATTTTATAGATATCAATGGATGTGGATGTTATTCGTCTGTGTTTCTAAATGAAAATATGTTGTGAAGTAAGTTTTAATTCTAAAAATCAGTAAATTCATACGGCTTCACTCGGGCGCTGCGACAGACGACGTAATTTTTTTTGACGCCCTTGTGTCATTCGAAAAGTTAAATCCTTACTAATATTATAAATGCGAAAGTAAGTTTGCTTGTTTATTACGCTTTCACGCTTAAACCACTGAACCGATTCCAATAATTCTTTCACCAATGAAAAATTTTAATATTAGGAAGTAACGTTCGCTATATTATATCCTGGTATTCCCACAGAAACGGGAACTACGCCGGTAAGGCGACTGGAACCGAAGCGAAACGGGGTTGCTAGTATATATATATATATATATATACAATTTCATCATCATCTCAGCCTATATATGTCCCACTGTTGGGCTCAGGCCTCCTCCATAATGGGAAGGGAGTTGACGTACTATTCCAAGCTGATCAGACGCGTTGGGTTTTGTTTCAAGATTACCTTCTCTTGATGTTATATGCATATTATATCCCTTAGTCGTCTTTTACGACATCCACGGGCAAGATATGTAATGGTGAATTGTATTCTAACTCCATCACCACAATTTATATTTAAGTTTTTTTTTCTGGGTTATTTGGTCCGTCTGGGGTTGTACCACACTCTCGCAGAAAATCGACGTCTGAGTAGTAGCAATTTGCTGCGTTCGTTCGGTAAGCGAGAGAGCCGACAGACTAACTTTCTGAGGGTGTTTGCGTGTAATGGATTTTGGTGATGCCTTTAGTTTCCCCGAACTTCATTGCACGCATTCACACTCCTTTCACATTTTTTTTTTTTACGGTAGGCAGTCGTACTAAGGTCCATGAACAGCAGCATCACTTACCAACAGGTGTAGTGTTTGCTCGTCTGCTAACGTTTGCAATAAAAAAAATCTATGATAAAAAGAAGGAAAATTTGAAAGTAAACCCTATAGCAAACTATAAGGAGGCTCGCATTCAGTCGTGACACTTATATGAGCTTAGAAGAATAATTGAATTGAAGAAACTGAAATTGTAATATACAGTACAGAAATATAGTTATACTAGCTGACCCAACAGACTTTGTTATGTTCTAACAAAATAAAAGGATCAACAGCAGCGCCACCTACCGGGTCCAATCTAATCTAAACCATTCTCGAATCCCCTTGAACACACACAAAAAATTTCATCAACATCGGTCCAATCGTTTAGGAGGAGTTCATTGAAATACACACGTAAACAAGAAATTTGTATCTAAAGATAATCCGAGAATGTACTGAGAAATTTCCGAGTGAACGAAGCTACATACCCTGTGAACTCTATATAATAAAGAATCCCATTTGTTTAAACTAAATGTTTCGCATTATATTTCATAGTACTTACGCATAGGAAGGGTCCGTCCAATTACAATTTTGGTGTTTCTGCCTCTAAAATAAAATGAATTGGCTTTTTATAGAGACTGATGTCTGTAATACTTTGAATGAAATGCCACATTTTCGCACTGTTTTTATAAATATATTTTGTTACTGCTAATGGATTTGTTAACGTCAAAACTAGCGTTGAAACCTCGTTCTTACATAAAAACCGTTAAGGAAAACCTCCATTTCTACATTTATATGCGGACATTTTAATTATTATAAATACACTAGCTGATCCAACAGACGTTGTTATGTTCAAATAAGCGTTACCTATCGTGTCCAATTGTGAACCTAAACCATTCTCGAATCCCCTTGAAAATCCGTCCAGCCGTTTAGTATGAGTTCAGTGACATACACACGTACACAAGAAATATATATATATATATATATATATATATATATATATATATATATATATATATATAAAGATTATACAAGTGAAATTACACTGTCTTTATGGTTTTTATCGCATTTGTATCTGATTTTTACTTTCGCGACGTTTCGAACATTTTTTAGCATTCATAATCACGGGAGAAATCCCGTCAAAATCAAATGAAATACCTAAAAAGAGCTTTACCATCATTTTATTTCCTCATATTGAGTAGGTACTTATTGTATTATAATGAGGTTCAAGGTAATCAATACTATTTGTTGTAAATAGCTCGTTTCGTATTATATTTACTAATCGGAACGTTAATAATATTTCAATTAATAATGTAAATAATTTACAAATTACTCTCTAGGGCCCTATCGCCAGGGAGATGCTCGCCAGCGTCAGGAACTGGGACGCGGTTGCCGCCTTCTGTGAGGCTGTAATCTCACGGAAGGAGGCAGCGGATCGTGTGCGAGTAGAGCTCCTATTCGGCGACACGTTCCGCCGCCGGCGACTCGGGCGGCGCAGGCGCGAGTATCTGCGCCTAATGCCTCCCTAGCCGAGGCCGCGGGTGTTCGGACCGGGGAATTGTCCGTCACCCGCAGAGAGGCTGACCGCGCAACGGCGACCGACGTCCCAGGACGTCGAGAGGTGAGGTTACACGAAAGGGTATTCCGTCAGGCCGACCACTGCCGACAAGTCACATCTGCTCCGGTGGTCGGCCCAACAACGAGGTGACGTGAGTACGGGTGGGTTATGGACCCGCGCACCGTCCTTTCATCGCCCCGGACGAACTGGACCGCGCGTGCGCTTACCATAACCCACCCATAAAAAAAAAAGGCCTCTACCATGATTTAGTCCGTCACCCGCAGAGAGGCTGACTGCGCGACGGTGACCGACGTCCGAGGGGGAACGTCGAGAGAAGAGGGTACCCCGCGACCGGAGTGTCCCATCCAGCCGACCACTGAAGTCAGGGAACTCTGCACCGGTGATCGGCCCAACGACGAAGGCGACGTGTCATGGGTGGGTCATGGAGCCACGCGCCGCCC
Organism: Lymantria dispar; assembly: GCA_032191425.1. Lineage (NCBI taxonomy): Eukaryota > Metazoa > Arthropoda > Insecta > Lepidoptera > Erebidae > Lymantria > Lymantria dispar. The sequence goes on from CM063441.1 coordinate 25,815,329, forward strand.
CTCCGTCGCCCTGGACGGAGGCGGGTGGCGGGTGGACTGACCATGACGCACCCCTAGAAAAAAAAGGGGCTCTACCATACATAATACTTTAAACATATAACTAATAATACATTTTTTATAACTTATGATATAAAAGATATAGAATTATAAAAGGAAATCTTAACAGAGACATCTTTCAAATAAAATAATGCTATACCAAAATCAAGCAATTAAAGAGCTCTTTACCAACTCATAGATAGACAGATACACATCCTAAACTTATAATAATCCTTTATTTACGTCGGGCATTACAATGCTACCACGTTATACCACACAAAATGCGACTAATTCAATTAATTAATTATAATGCCAACACCACAGAGAACAGGAGAATAAAGTATAATATTAGTAAATAACACTCTTTTACGGATGTTATAGCGTTTGTATTTGATTTTTGATTGTTTTAAACACTTTACAGTGTTCATGGTCACTGGTGAACTAAGATCTCTCACGTCCAACAAGTCATTTTTATTACAGAAATTTATATCTACAGACATTATATAGTTATTAAATATTGACCCACATTTTGATACAAATTTATTATCAGTACAAAAAGAAAATGATTATATATGAAAAAATCGGGCAATCAAAAATCAAATACAAACGCAATTAAATCCGCAAAATGGTTTTACTTACAACGTGTAATGCTCGCATAAAACTCAGAAATTATTATATAACTAGCAACCAGCCCTCGCTTCGCTTCGGTTTCAATCGCCTTACCCGCGTAGTTCCTGTTCTTATTTGAATACCGGGATAAAATATAGCCTATGTTACTCCCTAACATTATAGCTTTCCGTTGGTGAAAGAATTCTTGAAATCGGTTCGGTGGTTTAAGCGTGAAAACGTAACAAACAAACAAACTTACTTTCGCATTTATAATATTAGTAAGGATATTAGTTAATACTAATATCCTGTAATGTAATGAATTTCGTGTAAGATTAATATCTTACACGAAATTCAAATCAATATAAATATCTATTTCTAATGCAGTATATTCTATTCCTGTTCTTCGACAATTCGACCGTTGAATAACAGGAATAGAATATGCTTCAGCATAATTGAAGACCTTAAATATACTTTTGATAGGTGAAATCTCCATTACGGATTAACGGAATTCAAGCTCAGCTCACAAGCTCACAATCACCAGGCAATTACAATGTCTATTATTAGTTAGAAATTGTTTTCCGTCCGTATATTATTAATATAGTAAATAGTAACGGCTTAATATAGTAAATAGTAACGGCTGCGAATACTACCAACCCTCACATTGATCGTGGGTGTCGTAAAAGACGACTAAGAGTTTTACGTCCACCTTTTTCCTTTGGTTAAGCTGTAGAAATGCGTTTACGTGCTGTCCCCGGCCATTGACAGACAGCAGAGTGTGTGGGACTCGTCGATCACCGAACTACCGTAATACCCACTAAAACCACAGCAGCTCCTTTCGCGCTTTTATGGGATGCCGGAGAGATCGTCTGATGACATTCAGTCTCCGACACCTCAACGCATGACCTTCTGGCTATATTCTGTCGTCATTCAAGACGGTAGGAGGAGTTGCGCATATTGGCGCCTCTTTCTCCCTAATCGGCGGAGCGAGTCAATAGACGCAAGCGCCTCGTGATCACGCTCCGCGGCCTCCTACCTTGTCATGACTGCCCACAAATTGAGGCCATCGACAACCAGCACCTATCGTCTTCGAACATCTTGAAGATGATGGTCGGCAACGACTGGTCCATTCCGAATTTCACCAACAGGACGTGGCGCTTGGGCCCCCAGGCGGGGCGTACCTCCAGTGTGCAGCGCGAATCATCGATTGATGCGCCACATTCATGCTATCCTTACAATTATTTATTACTAGCAACCCGCCCTCGCTTTGCTTCGGTTTCTGTCGCCTTATCCCCGTTGTGCCCGTTCCCGTGGGAATACCGGGATAAAATATAGCCTATAGTGCATAAAATATAGCTTGATCTCTGTAACAGATGTCAACGAAACCAATGAAGTAAGTTTGAACGAGCGACATGTTTACAATTTCATTTTGTATCAAATATATTTTCTTTTTTTTCATGCCAGTTTTATTGCAACTGAATTGCAATATACTATAAATATAAAAATATTAATATTCATGCCTAAAATGTACCTCGTAAGTACTGAAATACCTAGTACACATTTTATATATAAATGACGCTTATGCACGTACAAGGTCATACTGGACTGAAAATAAAAAAGAGATGGGACAGTCGATATACGTAAATTGATAACCGATCTTTATTAAATTATTCATAACAGAAATAAACCCAATACAGTACCTATATAAAACTTTCCACGTATTTTTTACAATTAAAACAGACAGTTACATTATAAAATACATACATTGACTTAATTAAACATTAAAAAACTACTCTTCGTCTCAGAGCAAATGATAATATTATGTACGCATTATTGTCAATAAACTAGACATATTTATTTATAAAACAGTCGTAATTGATCGATTGATCTAATGACTGTCCCTATTTTGGCAAAAAAATGATAAATGTTCTAACAGGAACGCTCCAGTGATGACGATAATAGTGACCTAGACCTTGATTGTACTCCTTTTGAATAATTAAAACAGTCAAAAAACAGTTTTTGTTTGAAATAAATTCAAAAAGATTTTCATTGATTGTATTTTAATTAGAATAGAAAATCACAATTATAAAAATAAAGAGTTTTATCGATAAAAAACTACGGACTTTATCGTGAGCGTGACAGCACTAGGTACAACTATCACAGAGATCATCTTATATTTTATGGACTATAGTTAACTACCTGATATTATAGCTTTCCATTGGTGAAAGAATTTTTGAAATCGGTCCAGCCGTTTTTAAGATTACCCGGTACAAACAGACAGACAGACAAAATAATTATAAAGTGTATTTTAGGCATATAGTGCTATTTGCACCGTGTGAGCATGAAAAAAGTCTATTATTTTGACTTTTTTTTTGGGGGCGGGTTGCGGTCAGTGCGCTCCTCGCACCACTCCGTTCGGGGCGACAGAGGGGCGTAAGCACGCACACCCGCAACCCACCCACGTGCACGTCGCCTTCCGGAGAAGGGTTACTTGTCATCAGTGGTCGGCCCTAGGGAATACCCCCTATTTGGGGTACCCTCCCATCGACCGACGTCCCCCCCCTCGGGGAGGACGTCGGCCATTCCTCACGCGGTCGGCCTCTCAGCGGGTGACGGACTAATTCCCCGATCCGGGCACCCGCGGCCTCGACTAGGGCGGCATGAGGCGCAAGTACTCGCGCCTGCGCCGCCCCAGTCGCCGGCGGCGGATCGCCCCATCAAGGCTGCGCTCCTCGCACAGACGATCCGCCGCCTCCTTCCGCGAGATCACTGCCTCGCAGAAGGCTGCGACCGCGTCCTAATTCCCGACGCTGCCAACCATCGCCCTGGCGATAGTCGGCAGCGTCAGGTCGGCACCAATGATTGCGACGAGTTTACGGCGCTGCTCTGCCCAAGCGGCGCAGGCCTCGAGCGTATGCTGCGCCGTGTCCTCGTCGCAATCGCAGTGGTGGCAAGACGGTGTACTCTCCCTCCTAACGACCTTGCGCAGATATTTGGCGAAGCACCTATGCCCCGTCAACACCTGCACTAGTCGGAAGGAGAGCACCCCGTGCCGCCTTTCCAACCACTGCATCACCACCGGCCAGAAAGCCTCCACGATTCGCACCCCGAACCGAGGCTTCTCCAGTCGGACTGCCCAACGGGCAATGACGTCACGGTGGGCGTCGCCGCGCCAGGCGGTGAGCTCCCTCAACGAGACCACACCGCCCTCCGCTCGCACCCCCGTCACCCGCCGATACAAACCGGCAAGCATTTCCGCTTCCAGGTCCCACGGGGGAGTCCCGGCCAATAGACACGCTGCCTCCGTCGCCACCGTGCGGTATCCGAGGATGACCCTGACCGCCATGGCCCTCTATAGTCGCCACAGAAGAGCCCTGAGTCGGACGGTCATGGACCCCTCCCACACCGGTGCGCCGTACAGGGCCATCGACCGAATGACCCCCGCGTACAGCCGTCGGATTATTTTGACATTACAAACAGACACTCCAATTTAATTTATTGGTATAGATTAATACATATTACAATTTATTATGAATTATTAAACTACTAGCAACCCGCCCCAGCTTCGCTTCGATTTCAGTCACCTTACCCGCGTAGTACCCGTTCCCGTGAGAATACCGCCTAAAATATAGCTTATGTTACTGTCTGATATTATAGCTTTCCATTGGTGAAAGAATTTTTAAAATCGGTTCGGTGGTTTAAGCATGAAAGCGTAACAAACAAACAAATAAACAACAAATTTACTTTCGCATTTATTAAATTAGTAAAGATTTTTACAAATAAATAAAATTGAAGTGTCTGTTTGTAACGTCATAATAACGGGTTTTTTTCATGCTGATGCGGTTATTTGCACAATACCTAAGCCTAAAAACCGATTTACAAATTTTTGTCTGTTTGTTTTGGATAATCTTCAAACCGGCTGGACAGATTTTAATAATTTTACTACCAGGTAGCTGCCTATATAAGGAGTGACTTAGGCTATATTTTATCCCGGTATTCCCACGGGAACGGGAACTGCGCGAAAAAGGCGACTGAAACCAAAGCGAAGCGAGGACAGTTTACTAATATATGATAGAAATGTAATAGAAAAATAACAGTGTATATAATCTTTTCTCATAAAAGTTTTAAATAAAAATTAATATTTTGTGCATAATAATTTTCTTAACGGTTTTTACTTCATTCATTAATATATGGATTTATATATTTCACTATTTCATTTATATGTTATTTAATACATATCCAACTAAAGTTACCCTAAACGACAAAAGAGCTGAGTCCACCTTTTTTATCTTCCTCTTTTCGCTTGGCCGAGCATCGTGAGTGAAGAAAATTATTGCCTCGCAGAAAAACCTGTAGAGTTAGAAGGAAGGTCAGGAAACAGCACACAAAGATAAAACTGCCGATTGAGAACATTCCCGAAATAATCACCGACGACATCGGAAACTTTGTGATTTATTTTTTAAAATTCCTATTTTACGGCACCGCGGTTCTTAGCGTAGAAGTCTGTGTCGACCTCTCAAAATATTAATTATCAACGTGATCTTTATAGAAATGTATTTATTTTGTAAAATATATAACTATGTCAACAAAACTATGGCGCGAAATATATGTCAACAAAATTACTCAACGATACAATATAATTTTTAACGTGGTTTATTTTCTTTTAAATAGGTAATTATGTACTTGTTTACTGCTTGCTTTTGTTTTTGCTACTTTTACCCACAACCCTTTTATGTAATATTACCAAATTCCCGTGGTTTCTCCTTGTCTAGTTCCTGTTGCCGTGGCAATATGGGAATAAAATGTAGCCGTTGATAATATTGGTTTGCCATTGGTGAGAGATTTTTGAAATCGGTCAGATTTACAGGGATTGAGACTCGTATTTGCCGTACCCGTGGGAAAACCAGGGTAAAATATATCCTCTGTTACTCACTGCTAATGTTAGCTTGCCATTGGTAAAAAATTTTTAAAACGGGTTTATTGTTTAAGGTAAGAAAACGTAACAAACTTATAATCGCATTTATTATATTAGTTAGGATAATAACATTGAAACACATTTTGAAATTTAAAGTAACCGTACCATATAAACAACATAATTAAGTACACGCCGAGACCTCGCATACGCCGCTGCGCAGTCGCCCTGATGATGAGCATCGGATAAACCCGGGTCGACGTAATCGAACTCAATACGTAAGTGTTTTGCCATTATAGATTTTATAATATGTATCAATCTCACGATAATTTCAACACTAAAACATAATTGAAACATTTCACTAGCGACCCCTAAAAGCAATAATTTCCATCAAAATTGTGGCATGGTTCTACCTAATCATGCCTACATGACCGCGCACTGATCTTCATCTACGTCTCATTAAGGCCCCTTACTAGTGCAGGCTGAATCGTACAATTCTTGGCAGTTTAGTAGAAAGCCCCAAGTCGTAATTCGTAGCAGTGAAAGCTGCTAACAGAGCGACTGGCGGGCATTATTAACGGGCCATTAGCCCTCATTCGATGCTTGTTTGGATCTGCGAGATACTACCGCAGGCTATAGAGAGCTATTGTGTAAGAAACCAAAATTATTGTAAATTCGATTATTACTGATAATAATCGAGACGTTTTAAAGATTATTTTATTTCCAAATAGATATAGTTAAAAGTTGAAGTTGGACTAGAATTATGTAACTGCATATGATGCCAAAAGTCCCGCTTGAAATGTGGATCTTGACATTTTTGTTGTTTTAATAACCAAAAAAGCTGCCAAAAAATATCACCTATTAACTTACTAAATCATCAAATGTTATAGCAAAGACCGATTCCACAAGAAGACTATATTTTATAAAGTATTGCCACACCACAAAACGCAATATAATCTGTATAATAAATGCGTATATAATATATATGCATATACTCGTATATATCTTTGTAAGAGAAGGAAGACCTGAAACAAAACCCTGTACCAAAACGCTTGACCAGCGTGGTCAATTTCCCTCCAATAGCAGGCGAGGCCCGAACCCGACAGTGGGACGTGTATGGATAAATGATATGACTAAATGCAATATAATCAAACACATTCTTATATAAAAAAAATACGAGCCACCAAATATTGTTGATTCTACTAAGAGCCAGCGCACACGGGCGGTTAAATTTTGTATTGTATACATAATGTTAATAGGTTTTCTTTTGAGGAGTATATATTTTGTGGTCAATATAGATCTATCTAGTATATGGGCCAATTTAAAAGGGGCAAATGCATTTTTTTTTATAAATGTTATTTATTTTTTAAAACTTTACAATTATAAGTCAGTAATTAATAAGTATGCTTAAGTCTATATTATATAATAAGTTTGCTTAAGTCTATATTATGGCTGTCTGCCGGCTGGCTGTTATTTATATGGAGCACCCTAACCAATGTCCACAGGACATAAGTGTGCCGTAACGTAATGAAATATAAAAAGGAATATTATAAAAATAATTATTTTTGCAAAAAAAGAAACCGCCTTCAAGAATGTAGACAATGTAGATAAATTTTTAGATTTTTGTTGATTTTTCAAAAATGCCTTGTCCGATTTCGATAAAATTTCATATGACCATTTGGGAAATACCCTTTCCAACAAAAAAAGAATCATCAAAATTGATTCATAAACGACGAAGTTATCCGCTAATAATTAAAGAACCTTACGTTTACTGACATGGAATAATCTTCTTCTCCGGCTAACATACATTCCAATACATTAAGAACATTCCAATATTGTGTCATGTGCACGGATCTCTTTCTTATTGAAAAGAAAGTTGACCTACGTATACCACGTTGACGGGTTAGTATATTGTTTTATTTCGAATTTACTTTCTCTTGCAATAAAGTTATACACTTTGATCCGTTCATCATTAGTCATTTTTACGGCAATTTAAAAACTAATAACTTTAATTATGAAAAAAAAATTAGCAAGAAGTCATTAAGAATTATTGAATATTTTTAGATTGTAGTACGTCGGGTGGCCCACTCAATTGGTAGAGAAGAGTAATAAGACAAATTATATTGCCCCACCCTGGTAAAGCGATCCTGGATAGTTAAAATACTATAGTTTGAACTTCTAGGTAACAGAAATCTTCCACTAAGTACTGGGGATATATGAGAACGCATGCGGTCAATAACCCTTATGCAAAATGTACGACTCCCAGGAGGAACAAAGAACTAATGACATATTTTATTCTCAGTCAGGACATTATTTGACAATATGAAAGATATTTATAACGGCTTGCCCTAATCTGGGAGCGCGGCAGAATCCCCGCCAAGTCGAGCAAAAACGCAACACTGTCGTAACATCCTTTTCTCGAAATAATTCAGACCATTTTCGACCCCCTATAAATTCGTTGTAAATAAAACTAGACACCTAAATTGAACTAAGCAAGCACGGTATATTTCAAATTTCATTCAATTTGAACCAATAGTTTAAGAATTATAACTAGTCAAAGTTTCGTAATTTTGTCACTCACTCACAGACTGATTGGCTAATTATCAAAATTATTGAGCCACTTCTAGCAGACATAGAAGCTTCAAATTTAGAATACAATTAGTGTTTAGTGTATAAATAAAGGAAAAATTAAACAAAAAATGTATTTTGGTCCAGTTTCCTAGATATATAATAATTAATTTTGTGATCTCATATAATTACAAAGTTAATTTTAATTGGTTTGAAACAGAATTTTAAAACTAATATTCTTTTGGAACGACTTTGACTATTTATGCAAACATAAATAAAATATTTTACTAATTATTCACAGAAATTAAAGCGGCTGTTAAAAAATATCATATGAAAGAATTTACTATAACAAATAACGATAAAATGAATATAGAATTCCATAAGCTTGATCACAGCGCTACCTATAGGGTCCTAATGCATTGTTTTTTAACCTATATTATAAAGTTTTATAAAAAAAACCAACTTCAAAACAATGTAGTCGATACGAACGTAATACGCATTCTTAAAGATAATCCAAAAAATGTTGGTCAAATCTTGTTTAATTTATATTATATATATTTATATGGGTATTGACTGGATTCATCATTGGCAAAATAATCGTGTAGTGTTGATACGAAAAACAGCAGTCGCATTGAGAATCGCCTCCTTTTTGTAGTCAATTAAAAACAGTAACTTTTAATTTGATTGAACAAATATTAAAAGAAATAAATCAAAATTAAGCAAACAATAAATAGTAACACCGTTATCACGGATAAAAGGAACCTTTATTCGTGCGAATACAAAATATAGAAGCAAGTACAAATTTTAATTTATTTTATGGAGCCGAATATATGTAAACTGTCAATTTGCGCCTAATCTTAAGATTTACCGATCGATAAGCTAAGCGGGCTGTAACCCGCCTACACGCTATTAAAAGATAATTACTTGTACGAGGTAATTGAAAATACAAATGAAAGGAAATTGACAAAAGGTATTTAGAACATGAATATAAATACGAATAGTACAGCTTAATAAACATATGAACATTTTCTATAAGCTAGGGAAAAATACTTAAGGAACAATTTTCGAAATTTGGGGTTTTTTCGATATTTACACTTTGTAAATACGACTACTTACGGATTTCATCGCGTTTGTATTTGATTTTTTTGATGGCCCGACGTTTCGAACACTTTGCAGCATTCATGGTCACTCCGTCGGGCCGACCACTGACGTCAAGTCACCCTGCTCCGGTGGTCGGCCCAACGACGAAGGCGACGTGTCGCGCGGGTGGGTTACGGGTGTATGTGCTTACGCCCCTCTGTCGGCCCGGACGGAGTGGTGCGAGGAGAGCACCGACCGTAACCCACACCCAAAAAAAAAAAAAAGAAAAGCATTCATGTTCACGGGCGGACTAAGATGTCTCACGTCCAACAATTCATCCTTATTATAAGATTTATAAATATCTACCCACTACAGAAATTAGTTATTAAGTTTCGACCCACATTTTGGTACACATTAATTGCCTGTACAAGAAGAAAATCATTGAAAGAAAACCATTTCTTTAGCCACGACTAAGGTATATCATATACACCAGTATATCATATGCCTTAGTCGTCTTTTACGACAACCAAGTTTAAAACAGGATGTTAAATTGTATGCTTACTCCGTTAGCATACAGAATATGTATCTTTACATAAAGGTAAATAATAAGGGATAAACTTACAGTATTAATTATGAAAAAATAAATACCTAATATTTTTATTTATTTTATTTATTACTAATTTATTGCAAATACAGGCAATTACATAAGTTGTTACATTACTCAAAATTGGCACAAGCAAATTATATTAACTTGTATCATCATTCATCATCTTTTCAGCCTATTGCCGTCCACTGCTGGACGTAGGCCTCCCTCATGTTGCGCCACAATGTGCGGTCCTGTGCCGCCTGCATCCAACGACGCCCAGCAACTTTCACTAGGTCGTCGGTCCACCTAGTGAGGGGGCGTCCTACACTGCGTCATCCGATGCGTGGTCGCCACTCGAGAACCTTTCTACCCCAGCGGTTGTCGCTTCGTCGAGCGATGTGGCCTGCCCATTGCCACTTCAGCGTGCTAATTCTTCGTGCTACGTCGGTTATACCCGTTCTTCTGCGGATTGCCGTATTCCGGATTCTATCTCGCAGAGAAATCCCGAGCATAGCCCGTTCCATAGCACGCTGAGCGACTTTGAGTCTTGATATGAGGCCTACAGTTAGGGACCACGTTTCCGTGGTCTTGAACTTGTATATTTCATCCTTATTTAGAACTAGCAACCCGCCCTCGCTTCGCTTCGGTTATAGGTTATAATCGTTTTACCCGCGTAGTTCCCGTTCCCGTGGGAATACCGGGATAAAATATAGCCTAGTTTACGCCCTGATATTATAGCTTTCCATTGGTAAAAGAATTTTTGAAATCGGTCCAGCCGTTTTGAAGATTACCCGGAACAAACAGACAGAGAGACAGACAAAAATTTTTTAATTGCTATTTTAGGCATAGGTGTCGTGCAAATAACCGTGTGAGCATGAAAAAAGCCTATTATTTTGACATTACAAACAGACACTCCAATTTTATTTATTGGTATAGATTATTCACACTTATTCTTCTAATTAGCTTACAGTACAAACTCGATTAACCGGACTAATTGTTGTCGTTAGGCATTCGGATAATCGAAAATCTAGATAATCGTATGTGAAAACCCTCCATCTATTTGTGAATATGTAGTATGTACATAATTTTATTTGTTTATTAAAAGAGGAATACATATCCCGCGGGGCACGCACGTCAAAGGGGAGTTACAATTACTAACTAAAACAATAACGAAACGCGCGAGACAGCAGTCCCGCGGGACATGCCATTTCAGACACGTTCATGCTTGCATAAAATCATCGACTTGTAGGAACAATATATAGCTCGAGGTTAGTAGTCCGGATAATCGTGAATCCGTATAACTGAGGTCCGGATAATCGAGTTTCTAATGTAATTATTTAAATTTTGGTGATTGTATATAGTATTGTCATAATATATTCACCTCAGCTCATAAATGTCTCACTGTTGAGGACGATTCTCCTGCACTATAGGAGGAAAATTTACTGACGCTGATCAGACATGTTGGTATAGGGTTTTAATTTGAATTTGCCTTCTCTTGCATGGATGTTATGCGCATGTTTTAACCCTTTGTCGGCTTTTACGACACCCAAGGGCAAGAAAGAGTGAGATGAATAGTATTCTTACTCCGCTACTACACAGAATTAAATAAATATTTATTTCCTTAATTAAAAACAAAACTAATATTTTTTTAAGGATATTTATAGCACAGTTACAAAGTCGGCATTCCTTTATCTATCACTAATCGTTTAATAATGCAAAGCAAATATCGGTTCATAAATCAAATCTTTACCTTCAATAATGGCTGTGGCTGTTAATAGTTATTCTACAAATTGTGATGAAACACGATGACATAGGGAAAGCATGGTTATAGTATATTCACTACACTTTATCATTCCTCTCACACTCTACATTACATTACATAAAATATCAAACAAATTATTTGATATAAAACATTATAAGCTACCTAAACTATTGAATATAATATATAAGACCGTCATTTAACACTTTCACGTTCCCGCCAAAACAAAACACATCTCCCTTGCATCATCGCATACTCAGAAAACACCACAGACTATACATTAAAGTCATTTGCGTTACAGTTGTGCAAACTTTATCACTAGAATGTCGTAGTCAACACTAGTTCATAGCACACCAGTGGTTAGCCAGATATATTCTGTAACTTTGCTAACTTTTATGCAAATACAACGTGTTACAGCACATCCCACCTGGGATGCGCTCAACTCCTGGCACGCCCTCTACTTGCTAATTAACGACCAAAGTTTGAACAACAGCTATACCTAAAGCCGTACCTCATTAGAGACTGGACTTGTGCATGAAAAATAAACCGTACCATAAAGTTTGGATTTTTGGGCCCATAAATTAGGGTGGAAAATTTCACTGTTGTCTATGGACCGTCAGATAACATTATATTGAACACAGATACTAAATTATGTGATTTAAAAGTGCAAAGTTTTACAAAATAATAATAAATTAAATGATTGTTTTATGTCGCATAAAATATATATTTGAAAAAAATTTAAAAATGTTTGCATTGCCCATTATTCACTTTTTGTACATTATAAAGACGAAAGAACTGTGACTTGTAGATTTATTCTCCAGCGTAAAACCTGTCTTATAAATAAATATGAACTCTTCAAAATCTTAATATTATTCGTACAACGATTGTGCATATAATATTAAGTTAACTGTGTATTACACAGTGTAAATTAAACTGTTATACGAATTTTGTCGCTTTTATATTTGATTTTTGATTGCCCGCCGTTTCGAACACTATACAGCGTTCATAGTCACGGGAGGACTGGTCCGCCACTGCAATCAAAAATCAAATACAAACGCGAAAATCCTTAAATTAGTATTATATGCACACATATATACCGAAATGTGCATGTGTTCTTAATATCATGGCGGGTCAGTAAGCTTGCTGTGTTGTGGCGATTATAAATAATACTAACAATTACGTACATAATTGATCTAAAACATTTAGTCGTCTTTTACGACATACACGATCACTGTAACTACCAACAAGGGAGCAATGTATCAAAAATATATGTAAGGGTTGACGGCATTCGTAGCTAATTCGAGATTCATGAGTCCGGGTATAATTTGTGTCCGTTAATTAGATGTTTGTGAAGTTCCCCGAGACAAAAGGATTCATTTTATATGCGATTTTAGAAAAAATAGAAATGATTTCATATATATTTTATTTTTCATTCATTGATAAAATAAAGAAGATAAAGTTTATTAGGGGTAGGACCACTCTGTTGACAGTGCGCAGACAGACCGCAGTTGTCTGACTACAGCCGCGGGCAGTTCCGTCCGGGGTAGTACCACACTCTCGCAGAAAATCGACGTCTAAGTAGTAGCAATTTGTTACTGCGCTTCGTTCAGTGAACGAGAGAGCCGAAAGCCCAACTTGCCGAGGGTGCTTGCTTGTGGTAATGCTTTTAATTTCACCGAACCATTGCACGCATTCACACTCCCTTCATTTTCTTCACAATAGCCAGTAGCCTAGCAACGGTCCATGAGCGTCAGGAGCACTTATCATTAGGTGTACTGTTTGCTCGTTTACCACTGATAGCAATGAAAAAATGTTCAAATAGTGGATCTCCAAAGAAAAAGAGAACTTAAATCTGTACGTGGCAGATATTTATAAAAAGAATCGAGGTAAATACTAACACAGAGGCAAGAACTATAGCTTGTTATTAAAATATATATTAAATAAATATATATATATATTAAACTTTGGGCTATAAATTATGAATGGTAGTCGCCTCCGTTGAAAATCACAGTTTTGTCAAACTAACCCTAATATCGTTATCATCTGGCTCTGATTGCAATTACTTGAGGTGCAGACAGTATATACTCTTCATCAAACATATGGCAAAAATTGTCTTACGCTCTTAGTCGTCTTTGATGATATCTATGAGTAATGTTCTTTACATTCTCGTGAACCAACTCTAATATAACTAAAAATAAGCTTTAAATTTTATAGATCTTCACATATAGATTGATCAAATTCCAAATGAGCACCTCAAACCAGTTCGCATCTTTATAACTAATCTTATCATCATCTCAGTTCATATATGGCCAACTACTGAATTCGAGCCTCCTGCAGGAGGGAAATTCTCCTACTATACCACGCTTATCAGACGGATATAGAGTTTAATGTCTAATTTTCTTCTCTTGTATAGATGTTATATGCATATTACATCTCATCATCTTTTACGACATTCACTGACAAGATACGGGGTTTTTAATTATATTATTATTACGTCACCACACCGAAAACCACTAATTTATACCTAATTATTTAACACCAATAATTCACAAAACCCGACTTCAACAGTTTTCCCATTGCTAGCATTTTTTTTTTTGGGTGGGTCGCGGTCGGCGCGCCTCCGCACCATTCCGTCCGGGGCGACAGAGGGGCTAAAGCACGCAACTCCCGCGACCCACCCAAAAACCACGTCGCCTTCGTCGTTGGGCCGACCACTGGAGCAGCGTTAACTTGTCGTCAGTGGTCGGCCCGACGGAATACCCCTAATTGGGGTACCCTCCCATCGACCGACGTCCCCCCCTCGGGGAGGACGCGCGGCCTCGGCTAGGCGGCATGAGGCGCAGATAGTTGCGCCTACGCCGCCCCAGTCGCCGGCGGCGGATCTCCTCATCGAGGCTGCGCTCCTCGCGCAGGCGATCCACCGCCTCCTTCCGCGAGATCACTGTCTCGGAGAAGGCTGCGACCGCGTCCCAATTCCCGACGCTGTCGACCATCGCCCTAGCGATAGCCGGCAGCGTCAGGTCCGTACCGATGATTGCAACGAGTTCACAGCGCTGCACTGCCCAAGCCCCGCAGGCCTCGAGCGTATGGCGCGCCGTGTCCTCGTCGCAATCGCAGTGGTGGCAGGACGGTGTACTCTCCCTCCTAACGACCTTGTGCAGGTATTTGGCGAAGCACCCATGCCCCGTCAAAACCTGCACCAGTCGGAAGAAGAGCACTACGTGCCGCCTTTCCAACCACTGCATCAGCACCAGCCGGAAGGCCTCCACGGTTCGTACCCCGAACCGAGGCCTCTCCAGCCGGACTGCCCAACGGGCAATGACGTCTCGGCGGACGTCGACGCGCCAGGCGGTGAGATCCCTTAACGAGACCACACCGCCCCCCGCTCGCACCCCCGTCACCCGCCGATATAGTCCGGCGAGCATCTCCGCCTCCAAGTCCCACGGGGGAGTCCCGGCCAATAGGCACGCTGCCTCCGTCGCCACCGTGCGGTATCCGCGGATGGCCCTGACCGCCATGACCCTCTATGGTCGCCACAGAAGGGCCCTAAGTCGGACGGTCATGGACCCCGCCCACACCGGTGCGCCGTACAGGGCCATCGACCGGATGACCCCCGCGTACAGCCGTCGGCACGCAGCGCTCGCTCCGCCCACGTTCGGCATAAGCCACGATAGGGCGGACGCCGCGTCGACGAGCCGTGGAGCGAGCCTGCGGAAATGCTCCCGGAACCACCATCGCCCGTCGAGCACCAGGCCCAAGTACCTCATATGGGCCCGGATGCTGATGTCGACCGAGTGGACAGTGATCGAGACGCCGATGGGAGGGCTCATATGGCGCCCATGGAACAAGACGGCCTCCGTCTTGTCCAGGGCGACCCCTCAACCCCAGCGCTTCGATCCGCCTGACGACCTCCTCGGTACCAGAGGTCGCCAGGCTTACCGCCTCTTCTAGCGTCCCACCGCGGGCTGTGACGAGCGTGTCGTCGGCGTAACGAATCACGCCCAGCCTGGGCGGGAGGCTCCCCCTCAACGCCCAGTCGTAGCCGATGTTCCACAGGGTGGGTCCGAGGACCGACCCCTGTGGGACACCGCACGTCATGGGCATTCGCACAACGTCCCCTGCTCGGTCGGTGCAGAGGACGCTGCGCCCCTCCAAATAGTCTGCCACTAGCCGCCTCAGGTAAACTGGCACCCTGTGATACCGGAGCGCCTCCCTGATGCAGCTGAATGGCAGACTATTGAATGCGTTGGCGATGTCTAGGGACACCACCAACAGCACTCCCCCGCCGGTGACGGCCTCAGTCGCCACGGCCCTCAGGCGCAACAGAGCCGCGATCGTCGAACGACCCCTCTTAAACCCAAACTGGGCGTCCGACAGATCGGGCCCCGTACCGACGAGGTGCCGCTCGATGCGGGCAGCTACCACCCTCTCCAGTAGCTTGCCCGTGTCATCGAGCAGCACGATAGGCCTGTAGGCCGAAGGCGACTCCGGAGACCGTCCCGGCTTCGGCAGGAGCACCAGCCTTCCCTCCTTCCAGCACCCAGGGAACCGTCCGGACGCTAAACACGCGTCGAACAGCCCCCTGAGGCGGGGTCCCAGGTGTCCGAGGACCAGGGCCAGCACACGGTTAGGAACACCGTCGGGCCCGGGGGCGGTAGACTTTGCGCGTATGCGCGTCACCGCCACCCCCATATCGGGTTCCGTGATGGGCGGAACACTGTCAGTCTATTCAGCACCGTGCGATAGAGATGTCCCCAGGGGTCACGGTCGAGACCGTCCAGCATCTTCTGCCGACTGACGTCCTTGGCGGAGCGGACGGCCAGCCTGAAGGCCGACCGCGCATTGCGGTAGCCCTCGTAAAGCACGGCCTCCCGCTCCGCGTCGCGATGGCGCCGCCGGCTGCGGGTGTAGGCCCTCCGGGCGCGGATACACGCGGCCCGGAGATCCGCCAGCTCCCGGGACCACCAGTGGACCCCCCTCCTTGGTTTCCATTGATAGCATAGTGAAAACTAGACCAAATTTATACGGGACCACACGGAAAGCACCAGCTTTCAAATAAAAAAGAATCATCAAAATCGGTTCCCCCAGTCAAAAGTTATGAGGTAAAAACAAAAAAGAAACAATATAATCGAAAACCTCCTCCTTTTTTGAGGTCGATTAAAAATATATTCATGTAACAGTTGTAATATTTCATATATAAATTACATATTTCAAAAAGATATATTTATTCAAAACGTTAATCATAGAGGGTTAATGAGAAATTTATATACTACATGACATTTGCGCAAACAAGCTAATATTAGAGACAATCTCAATCACACAGTGAGGTAGCCTCTAATGGCAACAACCCAATTTACTAGTGTACAAGTTTATTTGGGTATCTGTCCTCTGGGCATTATAATAAATGGAAGGACAAATTCACGACCTTTCCACTGTATTGAAATTTTCAGAGTCATTCAAACGAAAACTTTAATTAGAAGCCAAATATAATTTTATGGGACACAATTAGCATAAACCACCGGGTTTTAATAAGTACTATCCCGTTTTATTTATTTTGGATACTACGCCTTTGGGACTAGACGTGGTTAGTCTACAGAAACTTTGGATGCACAAATTATTTAATAGTTTTAAGAGATGGCTTCTGTACGCGTGTGTCTAAGAATGTAATATACCTTCATCATCACTTTTTAGGCGAGAGGAATAAGTAATGACTTCAACAGAATAAGATGGTAGTGGTATTTCCTACAATATGGTCTAGTTTCTTTGCCAAAACCACGCGGTCCCACGGAAGGGATATCGTGGAAACACACAACTTGCCGTATTACCTATACACCGCCATTTGGATGGATCAACAGAACCGAGTCTTCGTCAATTAAGTCACAATGCTAATAAATTTCTAGCTACAATCATATAAGGGCCGGTTTGTCTAGAATAGTTCTCACATTTGGTGAATAAAAATCAGAATGGCAAAAAGCAAAGTCTTTCCGCTTCCTTCATGTTTTTATTTCATTCCATCTAACGTTTTCACTATTACAATATATGTGTATATAGCTTTGCCCCTGGTATTACTGAAGACTGAGTGGCAGTTACCATTTACCAACAGATAGGTTAATTGATCGTCTCACACCAGAAGCAATGGAAAATAAGAAGGAATATATAAATGTTATAAATGTTATTCCTATATAAATGTTATATCCCCTATATAAATGTTATTACATATAGAACAATAATAATATACGTGAAGGCTTTGATTTAACATGGATAATCAAAATGTTACAATACGTAAACATAAAAACAAACAAAATGAATCACTCAATTGGTCATTCATGTCGTCAACATCTGACTACTCCACAAAAAGTTTGCCAGATATCACTACAAGGCATGTGTACAACGAAGACATTGAAAACTACAAACAGGAAATACTATGGTTTAAGCAACAACTACAAATAGCACACACAGAAATAGAAAATCTTCTTACAGAAAATAATACTCTCAAACAACAAACCTACGAACAAGAAAAGAAAATAACTCAATAAAAAGGCAATAAGACATCGCTTAATACCATTTGTTTTCGTTAAAAACTGTAATAAAGTACGACCGGTAACACTAATACACCAAAATATAGCAGGCGTACTAAAAAAACAAGAAATAATTGAGACTACGTTTACGGACTTAGCAAAAATTGTAGGCACTATCGACATAGTATGTCTAACCGAAACATTCTTAAAAAGCGGTACTGAATCAAATCTTAGAATAGGTAATTATAAATTGGCATCATATTTTTCACGACCAAACCAACGCAGAGGCGGCTCTTGTATCCTACTGAGACATAACCTAGACTACAGAGAAGTTACTGACTTGCCAACCCCGATGGCTATTCACTACGAATGTTGCGCAGTCGAAATCACAAACTTAGATCTTATCGTAGTATGTATATATAGGACACCCAACTCATGCACAGATGTATTTTTAGAAAAGTTAGAGCTACTTACAGATAAACTTTGTAAAAATTCAAATAAAAGCTTTATCCTTTACGGTGATTGGAACATTGACTCCCTGACACTTAACAAACCATGTAAAGAATTACTGTCTATCCTAAAAAATAATAACCTTAAAAGTCATATACAACTGCCTACACGGAAAAAATCGTGCATTGATTTGATAGTGAGCAATATTCAACATGCTAGAGCTGATCTTCATTATTTGGCACTTTCTGATCACGAAACTGCACAATCATTGACAGTTGACATGAAAACCACTCCTAACGTTAAAAATACAGTTAATTATTCATTTAAAAAAATAAGAGACCTTGATGAAGACAACATGAAGAAATTCATTGAGTGCATCTCAAGCCTGTCATTTTCAGAAATATACAAACACGGCTCAACAAATGAAGCATTCGATAGCTTCTATGATACTGTTATCCTATTTTACAATTTATGCTTTCCAATGAAAAAAATCAAAATCACTTACAAAAATATTAAAAATCGTTGCTTAACAAAAAGTATCAAAAAATGTTGCCTTAAGAAAAGAATGCTATACTTACAATACCACCTCTACAAACACGATAAAAATATAAATAAAGTAAAATATTACAACTATTCAAAAATTTTAAAACAATGTATAAATAAAGTACAACAAATATTTATTACATTAAACAGCTTTAATTACATTAAACAGGCAAAAAACGCTAGTAAAGCCGCGTGGCAAATCATCAAAAGTAACAAAAATGACATGACGAATAAAATCGAAATAAATTGCATAGAACATAATAATAAAATACACAAGAATCCTATTAAAATTTGTGAACTTTTTAACCAATTCTATACTTCGACGTGCATACCAGGATACCAGCCTAGTTATCAACAAACACCTATTACTTCTATTCCCCAAAATTCTAAAACTATATATCTCTCACCAATAGACATATTTGACTCTCAAAGCAATAATCTCACTCAGAAATACTTATTCCACTGGCTACGATGATTTTAGTACTAAAGTACTAAAAAGATGTGCAGCTCAATTAGCACAACCATTAACGCACATAATAAACTTATCCTTTTCTGAAGGAAAGTTCCCTGATCGTTTAAAAAAATCTATTGTAAAGCCCCTATTTAAAAAAGGTGTTAGGACACTTTTGAGCAATTATCGGCCAATTACATTGATACCAATACTTTCGAAAGTCTTTGAGCGTATTATGTATAATAAAATAGAAAACTTCTTAACATCAGCTAACATTTTTCGAAAAGAACAGTTCGGATTCAAAAAAGGTAGTTCCACAACATTAGCATGTTTCTCATTGATGAAACATATAACTGAAACTCTTAATAATAAAACAATGGTAGCATGTCTTTTCTTAGATATGACCAGGGCATTCGATTTCGTATGTCACAAAACCTTATTATCGAAGCTATTTAACTATGGTATACGTGGTAAAGCTCATGAATGGATAGATAGTTATCTTGACAATCGTCTGCAATGTGTCGAAATTACCAAAATTCATAAATCTAACCATATACCTTACAGATCTACATACAAAAATAATAGTTGTGGTACGCCCCAAGGCAGTTTGTTGGCCCCTTTGTTGTTCTTGTTGTATATTAATGACCTGCCAGGCGCCATAAACAAAGACACAATACTCTTCGCTGACGATACAACAGTAATAGTTGAAGGTTCTAGTAAAACCCAACTTGAAAATGATGCTACACTAGCTCTTAAAAACACTGTAAAATGGTTAGAACATAATAACTTAAAAGTAAATTTGACGAAAACAAACATAATACACTTTCAAACATATAAAACACATACTACTCCTCTTAACATAGAATTTAACGGAACACAAATAAACTGTGTCAGCGATTGTGCATTTTTGGGTATCACTCTAGATAAATACTGTAACTGGAAACCGCACATAGAAAAAATGCTTAATAAAATAGATCGCTTTGTATATGTCATAAAAAAAATAAGACAAACGGTTAATGTAGCCACTGCCCTAACCGCATACCATGCTTACATCGCATCTGTATTTAGGTACGGTATAATTATTTGGGGAAACTCAGTGGATGCTGATAGAGTACTAAGAGCACAAAAGAAATGTATTCGAGCAATATGTGGCATTAGCTTCTTGGATACCTGTAAGCCACATTTTATTAAACTCAAAATTTTGACCGTCCCATGTCTATATATTTATGAAATGTGTATATTTGTTAAAAAATACCCTAACTTCTTCAAAAAATTTGACAGTACTTCGAGACATAAAGCTAAATTAAAAATGCCAGTGATTAAATTAGAAATATATAATAGAAACTCATATTGCATGTCAATAAAAATATATAATAACCTGCCAAAAAATATGAGATTACTACCGTTGCACAAATTTAAAAAAGAACTACAGAATTTATTAATAAATAAAAACTACTACAATTGTAAGCAATATTTAGAAGATAAAATCGAATACGAATTAACTGAAATAAACTCATTTGCAAAAAAAACGGGCACCTAAGCAATGAACCATTTCAAATGTTAATATTTCTTTGTTTGATAATTATAGGTAGTTTTATCCACACAATTTGCTAAATTAATAAGAAAATAATCGTTTTCATCAGTATTTCATAAAATTTAGATACAATTTATGGGAAATAATGCTAAACCTCGCTAGTAGTGTATATTCGCTAGTAGTGCATATGCTCATGAAGTAAAAATAAAAAAGTTTTTTTGTTTGTTTTTCTTTAATAAAGTAAAAGCAGATAAATGTTTAGTATCGAGTGTGACCCCCTCTAGCTAAAATCACAGCTTGAATTCGTCTGGGCATGCTAGCGAGTATATCCCGGATACTTGCTTGCGGAATACGTTCCCACTCCGCAGTAATCACATTCTTCAGCTCTCTGATGGTCTGCGGAGCCGGGTGTACTGATCTCACACGCCGTTTCAGAACGTCCCAGACATGCTCTATGGGATTGAGGTCGGGACTTCGAGCTGGCCAATCCAAACGACGAATGCCGACCTCTTGCACATACGCATTAACATCGCGGGATCGGTGGGCGCGAGCATTGTCGTCCATAAAAATCGAGTCTTCACCTAGAGCGGCCAATGCGGGTTGTGCATGAGAAATTAGAACTTCCGTTATGTATCGATGCCCAGTCAGTGAGCCGTTTTCAATGAAGACTAACTCTGTACGATCCATTGAATTTATTCCTGCCCAAAACATAACAGAGCCCCCACCATAAGGTGTGATTTCTTCGAAACATGCCTCTGCAAAGCGTTCTCCTTGTCTTCTTAGCACTCGCCGACGTCGATCTTCACCGAACAGAGATATCCTGGCTTCATCAGAGAACAAAACCCTATTCCAATCGTCTTGAGTCCATGATTCACAATTTCTAGCGAACCTAAGCCTGTGAACTCTGTGCTCACGGAGTAATTTGGGGCCGCGGGCCGGGCGGTGACTGCGTATATTGGCAGCGAGAAGCCTCCTCCTGACCGTCCATAGACTAATATGCACATTTCTTACTTCTTGGAGGTTGTTCTTAAGATCCACATACGAAGATTTGCGATTTCTCAATGCGCGACTCACAAGAAAACGATCATCCCGTGGTTGGGTACATGGTTTTCTTCCAGAACCAGGCCTTCTCTCGACGGAACCAGTCTCCTGATATCGCTGCCAGGTCCTTTGGACTGTCGAGCGACTAACATTTAGCCTCCTAGCCACGAAACATTGGCTGCAACCCTCTTCAAGCAGCGCGATAATTTTGGTAGCTTTTACCACTTTATCTACCATTTTTGATACAGCCAAACAGCGTTAAATAAAGCTTTGACAGTCAAGGATATGAAATTAATCGATAAAAATTGAATAAAAGTTATGAAAGTCGATGTTAACTTCTGGAACTTCGCGCCAAAAATGTAGGATAAAAAGGGGTTTTCTGTAAAAATGAACATCAAATGAAAAATTGAATTTAGAACGTACTTTTTTAAATACCACAGCATTTTTAAAATCGGCCAGTAACGTGTACAAACGATTGAAACCTTTTTGGTATTGTATCTTTTTAAATATGAATGAAAATCAAAACCGCCCGTTTTTTTTGCAAATGAGTTTATTATATAACCATTTGCACGCCCCACGGGGCAGAATATGATGTACTCTATCGACTTGTAAACACCTGTAATAACCATATTTTAGCAAATTAAATGAATTGAATTGAATTGAATTGAAATTCTTTAAATAAAAATCTCTTAGGATCTTCTTGGCCAGTATGGTTTAGCGGGCTAATTAACCTAATAATTTAGAAGATGCGTCTAACCCAATAATAAGTATATATAAATTGCAAAATATTAAAAAATATGCCACTCCTTTCTTCACTATGGGCGTCTAAGAGTATTTATAAATCTTTAGTTAGCTTATTTATAGGGAATAATTTTTTATGTTTACGCGAGTATTAATTTTAAATAAAACTGTTTTTACGACATTTAAGGGACATAATGATCATAAACGCTAAAAAGTGTTCGAACGTCGCCGTCGGCAAATTGAGAATCAAATACAAACACGATAAAATCCGTAAAAGTAGTTTTATTTAAAACTAGCAACCCGCCCTCGCTTCGCTTCGGTTTCAGTCGCTTTACCCGCGGCGTAGTTCCCGTTCCTGTGGGAATACCGTAATAAAATACAGTAATAAAATATAGCCTATGTTACTCCCTGATATTATAGCTTTCCATTGGTGAAAGAATTTTTGAAATCGGTTCGGTGGTTCAAGCGTGAAAGCGTTACAAACAAACAAACAAACAAACAAACATCCTTACTTTCGCATTTATAATATTAGTATGGATTATTTATAATAACAAAAGCAACAGGTTAACCAAGAACTAAATAAAGGACTAAGAAAATTCTAGATTTAAAATAAAATACATCGACTTAATAGTTCTTTTTGCAAGCATCTATCTAGGTCTTGAGAACTAAAGTTGGTGCATTCTTCTCGATTTAGTTTTTCGTACCAAAAAGATTTTCACGCTTTATTTCAAAACTTTTCAGAAAGTACTAGTAAGTTTCGTTGTTATTCCGTTTGTTGTGAAACTGAAACGTCTATAATTCTGCTTGTTTAAATGTTTTTGTAACAATGTGCAAATAACTACTACGTACTGCTTTCCGTGTAATGATGGAGTAAAGATATAGTTCACCCCACCAATTCTTGCCCGTGGTGTCGTAATAGGCGACTATGGAATATAATATGCAGATAACATTGACGCAAGAGAAGGAAAACTTGAAATGAAACTCTATGCTAACACGTTTGACCAGCCTGATATAGTAGGTCAATTTTTTTCCCATAATGGAGGAAGCCTGACTCAGCAATGGGAGGTATATGAACTAAGCTGATGATGATTATTATTATTGCATTTACGAAAAATTATACTTATCCTAATTGTAAATGTATGATCTGTGTAATGGCGGGTCAGAATACGTTATATCATCATTCTTTACTCTCTAGTAGGAGTCATACTCATTACTTAAGTCAACTATTAATTTCACCGATATCAAGGAATCGGTACCAGTGGCCAGTCCAAAGACGATGGAGAGAGAATACGATGGATGCACGTTGCCTTTTCTTCACCCCGGATCGAACGGGCAGAGTGTATCCATACCATGACCTACACCAAAAAAAAAGTCAATTATTAATCAGTTGTGCAATCTGAACAAATAATTGTGCCATAATCATCTTATTGTATTTACATGGACGGTATTTGCAGATTCCCTTAGCCGTCTTTGTTGCGGTACAACACTCGCCACAATAGTGCGGTCTGCGCGGAGGAGGGGACGCGTGGGAGCAGCCGCGAGCAGCGAGCGGAGCGACAACGCACTTGCGATAGGGCTTCGCCGTGAACGGACCGACCCGTCTTAGTTTTTATTATCCTTCCCTTATTGTGCGAATATGTAGCCAAAAGGGGAATTAAACTTGTTTAATACCCCTTCACACGTCTTGCTGACTACAGCGCGTGTGAAGGGGGTCGTTTTCACACGTCTTGCTGACTACAGCGCGTGTGAAAGGGGGTAGACGTCACACGTCTTGCTGACTACGCGCGTGTGATGGGGGGTTGATTTACAATGGTCCTTTAGGATTCTTGCCGATTTTGGGTACATATTTTGGTCGCAGAAGAAGATATAACATCCGAAGCTCTTCAGTGTGGACTTCAGCAGTGCAAGTTCTTACCCAGGAAAAGGATTTGGCATAGCATCTGCACGCGCTTCGGCTAAAAACACTTAGGGGTCACCGCTATACAGACTTTGAACCTTGCAAGTCATCTTTATTAATAACAAGGGCATACAAAGGACGAAGCAGAATATGAAAACGAATGGATATTGGAACGAACTCACAAATGTATATTATTTGTGAGTTCGTTCCAATTTATTCCTTTATTTACCTTTCCTATTTTTCGTTTTACTTAATCTCATAAATTTAAAATTGCCTTTATTTAGTAAGATTTGCATATTCATCATTGAATCATATAAACATATATTGCTTAACCGCTTCATTTAAATAAATACAATCTTCTTATGTGTTATAGTAATATATTATTAGAAGACCATCAATCGTCTTAATGCAGGTAGCGGGGGTAACCAACACAACCTATAAAAGCGCGCTCGTTTCTAAAGACAGGCACACTCGCCCGATCCCTTAAGAAAGACATAGTTTCCACTATGCCTCCTCTAAAGAGACCCAACCTCCCCCCCGCCTTTGAGGACGAGGAGAAATCCGAATGCCTGGCCGACAGCCTAGAGCAACAATGTACGCCAAGTACCACATACCCCGATGCCGAACAGCACGCCCACGTCGATAGGGAAGTGGTGTGGCGAGCCTCTCTCCCACAACCACCGCTAGATACAGAATTAGGTAGGGACGACGCCCCAAGTCAGCCTATCCCAGCAGTCACCATAGATGAAGTAGTTTCGATCGTCAAGGGACTACGCCCTAGGAAAGCCCCCGGTTCGGACGGCATAACCAATAGAGTTATTAAACTTTTTCCCACGTCCCTACTGGTCCTTCTGACCTGCATTTTCAACGCAGCGCTCAATAACAAAATCTTTCCCGCTCAGTGGAAAGAAGCCGTGGTAATAGGAATCCACAAACCCGGCAAGAACCGATCCGAACCCAGTAGTTACAGGCCGATAAGTCTTCTTAACGGTCTTAGCAAAATGTACGAGCGCGTAATCCACCAAAGACTAAGAATCTTCGCCGAGGAAAACCACCTCATACCACACGAGCAGTTTGGCTTTAGACCCAAACACTCGTGTGTCCATCAAGTCCATCGTATCGTGGAAAGCATCAACGTAAAACTGCAACGCAACCTTTTTACGGGGATACTCTTCTTCGATGTAGCCAAAGTCTTCGACAAGGTATGGCATAATGGCCTTATCTTCAAGTTATTCCAACTAGGAATTCCCCACTACCTCGTAATTATCATACGAAACTTTCTAACAAATCGTAGCTTCCGCTACAGAGTAGAAGGGACACTCTCTTCCCCGCACCCGATCAGAGCCGGCGTACCGCAAGGTTCAGTCCTCTCACCCCTTCTATTCTCGCTATATACTAGCGACATCCCCAAGTCTAAGCTCGTGCAGTCAGCCCTCTACGCTGACGACACAGCTATATTCGTATCCGGGCTTAACCCGGACGCCGTCACTCGTAATCTCCAAACTGCAGCTACTGCCCTTGGCAAATGGTTCCGGAAATGGAGAATAGACATTAACCCAGAAAAGAGTCAGGCGGTCATGTTTCACAGGAGACGTGCCGACCTGCACCCCCCCGATAGCTTCACTCCAGTCCGCATTTTTGACAAGCCCATCCCCTGGGCGTCAAATGCCAAGTACCTAGGCGTCACCCTTGACAATCGTCTCAGCTTCGCTCGACACATAACCACTGTGCGCTCGCGTGCAGCGTTCGTTATGGGTCGTTTACACAACTTACTCAACCCAAAGAGTAAGCTGTCGCTCAAATGCAAAATCCGTCTTTACACTGCCTGCATACGCCCCATCATGTTATATGCCAGTGTAGTATTCGCTCACGTTAGGCCACACAGGATCCATAGGCTACAAACACTTCAGAATAGGTTCATGCGTAAGGCTACGGGCGCACCGTGGTTCATACGCAATGCCGATCTCCACATCGACTTGCACTTGCCGACCATCAGGCAATATATGAAACAGTGTGCCCGTAGATATTTTGATTCTGCCACAACACACCCCAACCCCTTAGTGGTCGCTGCGACCAACTATATCCCGTCCCGCATCTCGAAGGTCACTCGACCGAGACTTTCTCTCGACGAGCCCGACGACGAGATCACGATAGCTCAGAATACAGCATACACGGCCCGCGAAGCCGCAACAAAGAAAAGACCACGGTTCCGTCCTCGCCGTCGAGGTGCGAAACCGTGCCGCGCAAAAATAAATAAATCTAAAGTGGGACCTCCCACATTGCCCTCAGCAACGCCCCGAGCTGAGGTTCGTACCCCACAGGGGGTGCCCTTGGGCCCCGTTGCTTAAATTTTTTGGGTTGAGAGCCCTCAGCGCTCACCACTAGTCCGCGTAAGGGTGTAACAGCCATCTGAGGCTAACACTCCTTGTCAGAACAAAAAACAAAAAAAAAAGACAGGCACATTTGCCAGTGGACGGTTGAACGGTGAGGTTGTTGGTGCCCGGTGCTACTTGCAGTAAGTCGTTATATTTTTAGTCTTTGTTCGTGTTGCTATATTTTGTTGGTATTTTGTGATCTACGATTGTTTGTTATTTTTTATTGAATTACTTTTTCTAAATTACTTTATTAAATTAATTTAAGCATTTTGCACTGTAATTGTTCTTTTTTTATCTATTTCATTTCTGATGCTAAAATCAGAAGTGGGATAGGCTTATGCTCACAGTTAGCTTTACTAAAATAAACAAGCAACCGTTAGTTTATGAACAAACATGCCACGATCATCTCGCTCTCGAGATAGGTCAGTAGAAACTCGGCCGCGTTCAGAGATCACGCTTAGTGGTCATAGCAGGTCGCACCGACACCATAGATCTCGTTCACCAGGGCAAATAAATAGAACGCGTTCACGTTGCGATAGGATTCGTTCACGTTATGATAGGACTCGTTCACGTCACGATCGGCGGAAATACCGTCGTAGTATAACGCGAACACCTTCTAGGAGTAATAGCTCAAGTTGCGATTCTCACGATGACTATAGTAGAAACTCCCAGCGGCGCCATAATAAATCTCCGAATTACACGCGCAGTAACTCTGTAAAAAATGCGTTAAGCTCTATCATGTCACGACTGACCGCCATCGAAAACAGCACTGCTAGTGACTCGCGTACTACGCCATCAATTGATAATACCCCTCAATGCGGACAAAACGGTTTCTCTACAAACCAAGCACTAGCTGAAGTAATAGACACCTTGACAAGAAACAAACAGACTAATTATTATGTTTCGAATTTCGACCCGGTTGTAAATAATTTCGAAGTGGTGTAAGGAGGTAGAGCGGGCTAGGTTAGTAAATCGCTGGGAGGATACGGAATGTTTTTCACGTATTGCTCATTGTTTAAAAGGAGATGCTAAAACGTGGCTCAATGAATGATCTTCTAATGATCGTTCTTGGTCTAATTTTGTAAAAGATTTTAAATCATTGTGTCCCCAGAGGATTAATTATGCCCAAACCTTTCATGAAGTAATTATTAACGTCTGATAAATTCCAATCTTATGCAAGAGTATGCACGACGTTCTTTACTACGTTTAGGAGTAGTTAAAGGCTTAAGTGAAGAACTAATAGTTCAAATAGTAGTCTACGGCATTAGTGACGTACAAGTGCGCGCGGCAGCCACGAATGCCGAATTAACCACAGAAAACTTAATGTCAAACCCAATCGTAAAAACGATCCGCGTGGTTCAGGCAATCAAGCTTCAGTCGGTAATACATACAAGAAACGACCTCATAGTGTTCGTTCAGAGGCTAAATGTTTCTATTGTCACCAGACTGGACATTACAAGGATAAGTGTCCCAAAAAGCATGCTCCCGACAGTAGTCTGAAGGATAGCTGCACTTTTTGCAAAAAGATAGGACGTAAAGAAACCCACTACTTCGCTAAAGCTCGTTCAGACAGTTGAAATAACAGTCAACGCAAAGTTAACTTGTGCACAGAACTATCAGAGTCTAGGGGTAGTAATGATGTCAGTACTGCGGTTATACAAGGTGTAGCTGTGGACGTTTTGATAGATAGCGGAGCGTTAAACGTTTCTTTGATATCTTCAGCAATTTTCTCTTGTTCACGAAAGCCCACTAATCGTGTTTTAAAAGGAATTAGTGCTAATGAGTTCGTGGCTCACGAGTTCGTTACTCTAACAGTGGAGTTTAGGGACATTGCTCTTATTGTAGATTTTGTTGTCGTCCCAGCATCCTATATGAGTACTCCAATTATTATTGGAACGGATGTCCTCAACAGAGAGGGCGTGACATTTGTTCGTACAAAACGTGGACAGAATATAATCCATACTCCATACATGGTCTCCAGGGTTAACGCAGTAAACCATGACGCATCTAGTAAAATTAATACGCCTCTTCAAGGTGGTGAGCTTGCTACTTTAGTGACAGTATTAGATGAATTTTCCTCGTATCTAATATCTGGTAGTGCCGTCACTACCGTAAGTACGGGCAAGATGCGTATTAACTTGACAAGTGATATTCCAATAGCATATCATCCGTACCGATTGTCTTATCAAGAGACAAAGAGAAACTCAAGGTTCGTGAAATTATTCGGGATCTTCTAGAGAAAAAGATTATTAGAGAGTCTAGCTCAGAGTACGTGAGTCCGATCATTTTGGTCAAGAAGGATGGCACAGACAGGATGTGTGTGGACTTTCGTGCACTGAATCGCATCACTGTTAAGGATAGATATCCTCTTCCTTTAATTGACGATCAGATTGATCGACTCGGGGGCTCAAAATTCTTCACGAGTCTCGATATGGCGTCAGGTTTTTACCAGATACCTCTGGATGAATGCTCAATTCATAAGACCGGCTTCGTTACACCAGAGGCCCATTATGAGTTTTTGAAAATGCCATTCGGCTTATGCAATTCGCCTGCTGTGTATCAGCGTATCATCAATAATACATTGCGAAAGTTCATCGATTCGGGTACGGTCCTGGTATACATGGATGATGTGCTGATACTCAGTATGACTGTTGGTGATGGCATTTCTCTTCTGCATGATGTCCTTAAAACATTGACGGAGGCTGGATTCTCCATTAATTTGAGAAAATGTTCTTTTTTGAGTAGTAAGGTCGAATATCTAGGTAGAGTTATTTGCCATGGTCAGGTTAGACCAAGCCCTCACAAGATAGAAACTCACCGGTCCCTAAGAACGTCAAACAAGTACGTCAATTTTTAGGCTTAGCAGGGTATTTTCGCCGCTATATAAAAGAATACGCGACGAAAACTGCGAGTATCTCTCGACTTACTAAAAAGAATGTGAAGTTCGAATGGGGACCTGATCAAGACGAGGTTAGACAATACCTAATTAACCAGTTAACCGGCGAGCCTATACTTGCAATTTTCAACCCGAACCTTTGTACCGAACTGCATACAGATGCCAGTAGTGCAGGATACGGTGCTGTACTCATGCAGACCCACGAGGATGGTGGTAGCCGAGTGGTAGCTTACTTTAGTAAGGTTACTCAAGGTGCCGAGGGGAGATATCACTCATATGAGCTAGAGACGTTAGCGGTCGTCCGAGCGTTGCAACATTTTCGACCCTATTTAATTGGGGTTACGTTTAAAATCATAACAGATTGCAATGCTCTAAAGGCTACCGAACGTAAAAAGGATTTACTACCCCGAGTTGCTCGCTGGTGGATTTATTTACAAGACTTAAATTTCACAATTGAATATAGAAAAGGCACCATGATGGGTCATGCAGACTATTTGAGCAGGAATCCACCAGCGGCGCAAGTCTATCATGTGGATAGACCATTAAATTGGGCACAGGTAGCTCAATAGGCTGACGCCGAAACCGAAGCCCTTGTACAAAAACTTAGAGACGGTCTTTTGGACGCGCGCCGGTATGTCTACCGGAACGAAGTACTGTACTATCGTTATACACCTGTGGGGGAGGAGCCAAGGTTACTATGTTACATCCCTAAGGGGCATCGCCTCAGCTTGTTGCGTGTTTTTCATGATGAACACGAGCATATAGGAGCTGACAAAACATTAGACCTAACTTTAAAGCATTTTTGGTTTACCGGTCTGAAACAATTTGTTCGCAAATATACCTCTCACTGCTTAATTTGTGTGTCTAAAAAGCGCGTTCCGAGAGCTCCCAGTCAGCCCATTACATCATGGCAAAAATCTGATGTACCTTTTGGTACTATTCACGTTGATGCATTAGGGCCATTACCCGAGTCTAATGGATATAAGTTTGTACTCGTGCTAGTCGATTCTTTTACCAAATTTTGTTTGCTATATCCATTGTATAGACAAGATGGAAGTGAATTACAACGCGTCATTAATAATGCAATATCTTTATTTGGTACTCCCCAATTGTTGGTCTGTGATCGTGGGCGAATGTTTGAAGCTTCCACTTTTACCAGTTGGATGGCCGAGATGTATTGCGCCATTCATTACATAACACCCGAAATGCACTGCTCTAACGGACAGGCTGAACGCTATGTACGTACTGTTCTCAATATAATTCGTGACGCAAACTCTTGAAGGTATGCCACCTTCAAGAGGAGATTAATATTTGCTGGATTAAAGCTCATGTTGGGTTGGAGGGAAATGAGCGTGCAGACACCCTGGCTAAGGAGGCAGCTGTACACCTGAAAATTCGGCCACACTATGACAAGTGTCGGGTCTCGTTCATCAAGAGCCAAATCCGTAAGGAGTCGCTTGATGAATGGAACCGGCAATATAGAGCAGATGAAGTCGCTGCAGTTACCAAGCTGTTTTTCCCCGACGCAATAGACGCCTACCCAGTAATACGAACAATCGAAATAGAACAGGAACTGACGCAGGTTTTGACGGGACATGGCGGACTCTCGCACTATCTCCATCGTTTTAAACGCAAGAACAGTCGTGCATGTGCATGTGAGCCTGACAAAGACGAAACAGTAGCACACATACTTTTCGAATGCCCAATACACGGTAAACTAAGACCAAATACGGAACAGCAAATGGATAACACATTAAATACATGCACCTTACCAGTAATACTAAAACATAAACCAGATAGACAAATATTCATAACCTACGCTAAAAGAGTAATAAAACTTGTGAATAACAGAAATAAAAGTTAAAAATTGTTATTAAATAAGATATATATAGAATAAAAAATGTAATGATGAAATTAAATGTATTATGGCCAAAAGGCCACTGAAAAACTTATTACCCTGAAAATAGTAGAGTAGAGATGAAAAAGGTCTCTGGTTATGCTAGAGGATTTCGCGGGCCAGGTCATAGCATCTGGACAAAAAAAAAAAAAATATATTATTCTTGTGGAAAGTAATAATAAAAATTGTACTTGGGCTGATAGTTTAAGTAAAATTCAGTTAGTTTTGAATATAACCAAGCAAAAAACCACTCAATGTTCAGCCTTGTATTTGTTAATTGGCACTAATGCGACTACCCCAGTAATTCATGCATTGGTTCGAGACATCTCGCTTCAGAACTCTAGCTCGAACCGTGAAGCTATGAGAGAAATGAGAAATCTATAGGAGCCGCGCCAAGGAGTTGACAACTCAAGCTGCGGCTCAGTACATGGTCCTCTGCAAGGGAGAATGGTGTCCTGAGAGTTGTGCCGCGTTTTTTGAAAGTAAGTTACAGTTATGCTCTTTTAAATGTTTATGTTACAGTCGCCAAAATACATGAGTGATGTATATTTGCGCGTGAGCGGACAAGTGCAGCGAGACCTCATACGGAAGCGTCTTGCTGACTGGAGCATGCAGTTGGTGTGACCGAGGTGTTGAGAGCACACATCGAACTCACATGGATTTGCATGGCAGGCTCCGTCCTGGAAGATGCGTCCTATGGATGCATGGCAGGCTCTGTCCTGGTAGATGTGTCCTTTGGATGCATGGCAGGCTCTGTCCTGGTAGATGTGTCCTTTGGATGCATGGCAGGCTCTGTCCTGGTAGATGTGTCCTTTGGATGCATGGCAGGCTCTGTCCTGGTAGATGTGTCCTTTGGATGCATGGCAGGCTCTGTCCTGGTAGATGTGTCCTTTGGATGCATGGCAGGCTCTGTCCTGGTAGATGTGTCCTTTGGATGCATGGCAGGCTCTGTCCTGGTAGATGTGTCCTTTGGATGCATGGCAGGCTCTGTCCTGAAAGATGTGTCCTTTGGATGCATGGCAGGCTTCGTCCTGGAAGACGTGTCCTTTGGACACGTGTAGGGCTCTCTCCTAGGGTTACGCGCGAAAACTTGTACAAGTTTAGGAGCATGGGAATGACTGAGGTGTGCTACCAGTTGAAGTATAACTATATGTGATAGCAAAGTGTCTACCCTGAGCTGTTAATAAGTGTTCATGAAAGAGGGCCTTGTATGCATGATGAATGAAAGAATAGGCATCTTTAACACTCGACTTGTTAAATAACTATTTCTCTTCTTTAAACAGATTGTAATACGGATGGTCGTGACGACGTTGAGGAAACCACTGATACCCTGAACACAGCCGGTCAGAAGAAACTCTCAGTGCAGCCGAGGACGGCGCACAATCAGGAGAGGCCGTATTAGAAGACCATCAATCGTCTTAATGCAGGTAGCGGGGGTAACCAACACAACCTATAAAAGCGCGCTCGTTTCTAAAGACAGGCACGTTTCCATCCGACGTCCTCGTCACGTCCTCGACGAAGAGGACGACATTATCACACTCGCTCAACAAAGAGCCCACACGGCCCGCGAGGCCTTAACAAATAAATATCCGCGGTTCCGCCCTCGCCGTCGAGGTGCGAAACCGCGCCGCGCAAAAGTCACTACTAAAAACGTGGGCACGCCCACTTTACCTCCAGCGACGCCCCAAGTCGAGGTCCGTTCCCCACAGGGGGAGCCCTTGGGCGATGTCGCTTAGCATACTTTTCTCCGGGTTGAGAGCCCTCAGCGCTCACCCATAGTCCGCGTCAAGCTGTCAAGGCCATCTGCGGCCAACAGCTGTACACCCACAAAAAAAAAAAAAAAAAAAAATAGACAGGCACATTTGCCAGTGGACGGTTGAACGGTGAGGTTGTTGGTGCCCGGTGCTACTTGCAGTAAGTCGTTATATTTTTAGCCTTTGTTCGTGTTGCTATATTTTGTTGGTATTTTGTGATCTACGATTGTTTGTTATTTTTTATTGAATTACTTTTTCTAAATTACTTTATTAATTAAGCATTTTGCACTGTAATTGTTCTTTTTTTATCTATTTCATTTCTGATGCTAAAAATATATATTTCGATTTGTTAGTGCATTTTCAAATTAGTACCGTGCGCATTTGTATTTGTTTGCTCGCTTTCAATTTACCGTTAGAATTTAAAATAGCTAATCGGCCGCACGCAGGTGTTCGCTATTCTTTTGTTCTTGCAACATTGTATTCTTATCGTTGCATTTTATATTTTTATATTATTGTAAGTAGTTTTTTTTCTTTAACTTAACTATCCTATCGCTTTATCTATCGCTATGGCCGAAACAAGTATAGATAAGCTAATTAAAAAACGCGGCGGAATTAAGTCTAACTATTTTTAGTAATTACATAAACTTGCTGAAAAGTTCTAAAGAACTTGGCCCTTTACAACTATTAGATTTAGACAGCAGATTTAATAAATTCAATGCCTTATATATCCATTTCGATCAATTACAGTGTAACATTGAGATGGCATCGGAGAATTTAGACGATGAATGTAAAGAGCGCGAACTGTTTGAAAATCTGTACCATAAGCTGGTGGCTGAAACCCGTAACCTGCTTGGTCAGCGACCCTCCCAGCAGCGTGAGCTTCTCGATGGCTCCCTGACGAGCTTCGAGGATGTTCAGGCAGGTGGTCCTAAATATAATTGCGTTAGATTGCCGAAAATTTAACTACCCACTTTCAAAGGTCACTATCAAAACTGGCTTGAATACCGGGACACTTTTATTTCTCTAATACACTCGAGAACTGATAGGGTTAATATTAATAAGTTGCATTATCTTCGCGCATCACTAAAAGGCAGTGCTTTGCTAATTATTGATAGCTTAGATGTGAAAGGCGATAATTATACGAACGCGTGGAGGTTGTTATGCAATAGGTATGACAACAAAAGGTTGCTTGTGAATAATCACGTTCAGGCATTATTTAAGGGTGTAGATTGTTGGCCTGAGATCTCGATTTCGAGCGACCGCAGCGCCAAAGTTTAATGTAACATCCGACGGGGCGGATGAATGACCTAGAGAGCGCGATTTTCAAAATGTTTTGCAACAAACGTTCCACGTTGAGAAATTGTTATTGAACTTGAATATTTACAGCATAACAATAACGTTGAATTTTTGGAAACTAGCTGTTGATTCTTTTTAATAGATTAATAAGAGTAGTTGAGACACAATTTTTATGTTTTTCTATCATTACATTACATAGTATAAAAACAAAGTCGCTATCCGCCGTCTGTCTGTCCCTATGTATGCTTAGATCTTTAAAACTACGCAACGGATTTTGATGCAGTTTCTTTTAATAAATAGAATGATTCTTAAGGAAGGTTTATATGTATAATACATGCATAATATAGTAAAGAAACGCTGATTAATTTAGAGGTTTCTTATGTGATGTCGTAAATAAGCACGTTTTTTGCGCTTATATTGCAAACGTTGGCTGAACCCTACGAGATAGACCAAAATAATGTACTACAGTATTATCCATCTTAAAAAGTTCAACAAAAAAGTTCACGATGGCATATGTCTATCTCTTAGGGATAACCCACCATAACCATTTTTTATCCTCTACTAAAAAATGATTATTTACTAAGTGATTTTATACAATACAGCATTAATCCTTATCCAATTAAGTACCTTAAATAAATTGTGCATTTATTATAGATCAATATGCTTTTTATAGTATGTAATTTAAGTGAATATTGCCGAAGATAGCGAAGATAGCGAGGGCGGGTTACTAGTTTATAATATAATATACAATCAAGAGCAGGTCCGGACTGACATTTTTGTATTCTACTTACCTAAAATTCCAACTATGTATTTATTTGTAATTTCACTACCAAAATTTATTCTAATTCGTAAAATATTCATTCAATAAAATAATTGCAAATTCAGTAGGAAGTGTGTTTATCTCTACGCAAGGATATGTGCCTATTGCGTAAACTCAAATACTTACTTTTTGTTTACGATCACCTCGTCGATATCTAAAAAAAATCCTAGGGTTTTAAAAAAAATGTTAATAAATGAAACACAAGTAGAAAAATGATTTATTTACTACACAATAACAAATATGAGTCGCCATTACTCGTATTATCTCAAAAGCGTGCTAGGGTTGTACAAAAATTAGTAAATAATTCATTTATTTACTAATTTTAACAGAAGTTTGTAAATTATTAATATACTAATTAAAAGTATGTAATTAAACAATAACGAAATATGAGTTCAAAATTCTAATGTTTTTTCATTCGATTACGGATCAAGTTCTGATTTCTGCTAATTTGATGATAAAATCAATGGCTATCACAAAACCTATCAGAATGAAAACGTTACCAGCTGCCCGATTCACGTAATAAAAACCGTAGCGCAGTGACGTCACTTCGTTTTTTGCAAATTTAGGCCTTTTAACCGACTTAAAAAAAGGAGAATTCTCAATTCGCTGTATTTTTGAACCAATTTTTATGATTCTTTACACCAGGTAACTCAGAAATTGTATAGTAATTGAGCTATTGGAAGATTTATGACAATCCAAGACTAGATAAGTAAGTGCGTTTAAAACAGAAAACCAAAAGGCGATTTCTAAGTTCCTAAGTTAAAACGACTTTTGGACTGGCGTGTTTACGTGAATCGACTGGCTGGGTAGTTAAGTTACCTGTATCTTTCAAAATCATTAGGCGTTCTTCTCTTTCATAACACGTAAAGCTCTTTCTTTCCTCTCTTTCATAGCCTCTATGATACTGGGCGCGTCACGAATGGGCATGCTTCGTGACTGCCGAGGATCAACTAATTCTGGTAGTAGGCAATCGTAATAAAACCTAACTAATTTCATCTCCATTTTCTCCTCCCAAAATTTGTCGTCCTTTTCTATAATATAAACTTTCATAGGTACAGTAGCACCAAACCAGATGCCAAGCATGCAAACGTTTCTTTTAGTAATATGTACCTGTCCCTGAATTTGGAAATACCAGTTATGATTTTTATTTATGGCATAACCCTTGGAAGCCTTGTCCTTAACCCAAAAGGTATGTTTGGCCATTGCTTCATCAAAAGTCATGCCAGCTAAAGAATGTGGGCACTTAATTTCAATTAAACCGTTTGCATAAATGCCATCTGGTGTAGTACCAAGAAATTCATATTGATCGTCGACGAACAAACCGCAACCTTGTAAACTAATATTCTCTTGAATTTCTGTTTAATTGCGGTTTCTTCGTTTTCGATACCGTACCGTACAGCAGGCAAACTGGAGATATTACTACCATAAACGATTTTACGAACAAGAACAGCACAACTTGTGCTCTCTCGTTTTTTACAAACTTCCTCGAACGATGATGAGGTTAGTAATTTTCTCCTTGTACTCATCCACTCAGAACTACTTCTTTGCAAATGGGTCGACCTTTCAAGCTCCTCTCTTTCAGCACAAGACAACTTTAAATCGGCTAAAAAAGATGACTTGGCTTTCTCATATAATTCTGGACTCAGATCAGGTTTTTCGCAGTTTGGTCCATAGTGAGCGTTTTTCGATACAGCGCTGTGGCTCTTTTTCAATCTTAATTTAGGTTTAGCAATTAAACGGATTCTACGATTACAATTTTCCACTTTCGCGATCAAAGGATTAGGACTAGATTTAAATATTACTTCATGAGTTTTACTATGAATCGATCCTGTATTAAAAGACACAACAGCAGCTGCGCATCGGCCCGCATAAGAACCACGGGAAGAATAATTTACACGCTTACCCCCTACTAATTTGGCAATCACTGCGTTAAAACTTTCAACTATATTACTTGTACAATTATGAATTAAACTTCTAGAATGATATGACAGTCTTTTACTTAAAATGTGTACCGCGTCCATTAATCCGCATCCAACAATTGCTGGAAGCAACCCAACAGGTTCTATTCGACGAGTATCAGGTCTACAGAAATACTCCTTGCAATATTGGTGATTACCAAATACGTGTTGTGGACCATTTAGGATATCTTCACTAAGATTTTTTATTTTTTCTTCGAGTGACTGATTTTGATCGCCCCAATATTTAATAGCGCATTTTACACCCGTTCTTAAACGCAAATACCTTTCTTTTAGGAATTTCCTCAATTCGCAAGGATACTTAGTGTCTTTCGACAGTTTCTCCAAGCTATTGCAGTAGTTTCGTAAAAGATGATTTTTCCATCAATTTTCTCTACTGTTAAATTACCGTACGGTCGCGAATCTAATATTTTTTTATAAGTACTGGAATCGCCGTCTGCTACAAATTTATTATAAATTACACCGTGATCAACAATGGATCGTTTAAACCCCTCAACTATTATGGTCGATTCCATACCGGTAGATGATCCCGAATAATTCTTGAAACAACGGTGTTCCGAGGGCTGACTGTCGTTCTTTGCGGCTCGTGCACAAACTACGCAGTATTTATTTTTAACTCCAAAAAACAATACTTTATTAGTTTTAATGCCAATTATCGCAGCTGCGCCGGACAAGGCGGAAAAATTCTTACCATAAGATCTCTTGCTCCAACAACCGTCAACAGCAACAGATATTAATGGTGTACCATTTTTATCAACACTACCTATAGAAACTGCGTACTCCGCTTCTTCCTTGACAGCTTCTGCCATGGAATGTGCTGCTGTCTTTTCCCACCAATCGCAAACCGTATTATTAATTTCATTGTATAATGAAGGTGACATGATTGGTAGGGCTACTGCGGCAGTTAATGTTTTTAACTGATAGTAGCTCCCACCAGATGATATGATACCAGATACAATTTGATGATTCACTTCCATTCTATCTTCTTTCTTTTCAATCAAACACACAGTAAATTTCATACTACACATACTACATTTCATGATGAGTTTTGAGTCCAGACCAACTTTTACTTCACCTATTATACTGAGGTAACATAACTTACAATCCATTGGACCGTGGTCCCCTATGGCCTGAAGAGCT
This sequence comes from Lymantria dispar, assembly GCA_032191425.1. Classification (NCBI taxonomy): domain Eukaryota; kingdom Metazoa; phylum Arthropoda; class Insecta; order Lepidoptera; family Erebidae; genus Lymantria; species Lymantria dispar. The sequence goes on from CM063441.1 coordinate 25,854,205, forward strand.
TTAAAAAAAAAAAGAAACGTCTACAACTCTACGCCCAACTTCCATTTCATCCACCTTTCCCTCTTGGTCGTTTTCAATAACTAGTTCCTGTAAAGAAAGATAATGGCTTGATTTTTTTATAAAAAATAATTAAAAATTTAAATGCAAAAGAATTAATACAATATTAGGTTCCTGATGAATAGAAATTATAATTTCTTTACGCATTAGGTATTGTTTTTTATGACGTCACCTATTTGAACGTAAATTTTCTTTTGAGAAAGTAATTGTGAAGTATTTCGGTACTAAGGTGTTTGTCTCTCGATGAAAATAATAAATATTGCAAGAAAAAATCTATAGGTAGGTATTGAGATTTTGTCTTCGCCCATCACTAACTAAGTAGTTTGTTTATTTATGTAACAAGTCTACAAGAGTTACGTATAACAACTTACCTCTATACATACATATAGATACATACATATATGCGCGTAGCATTGTTGCTCAGAGTCTCGGCCCCAAGGTTTTCTTTCATTTTCAATACTGGAAATATTATTCATCAATATTATCCACTTTTTATTTATTTTGCACAACCCTAAGCCAGACGCTAGGCGCCTCGCGTCTGTTTGGCGGTATAGGTATGTCGACAAAGTTGCGCTGTCGCCTACCTACTTCCACAATTTGATATTTAGACAATACTAGCCGACCCGGCGAACTCCGTATCGCCTTTTTTTTTTTTAAATCCTATTATTTTGATATTACATACAGATACTTCAATTTTATTTATCAGTATAGATATAGATAATACAAACCAATATTTACATGTTATTGTAGGTATATGTCTGAATCGGGCGATCTAAATCATATGACATATTGTATTAGCTTTGTAATGTACCCTGTTCAAATGCGATAATAAATAAGTAGGGAGGAACTTACATTTTATTCCGAGATCTTTTTGGCTTTCATATTTTTATAATGCGTACAAAATTTTCTTTTCCCTGGCATGACACACAAATTCAATCAGTCCTGCGAAAAAAATAGCCTATGTTACTCAGTGATAATGTAGCTTTCGAATGATAAAAGAATTATTAAAATCGGTCCAGTACTTTTTGAGTTTATTCGTTACATACAAAAATCCAAATCTTTCCTCTTTATAATACCTATTAGTGTAGATATTGTATTTTTTACGATTTATATCTAGTTCCATCATGGTTTTCTTTCAGACATTCATTATATCGATACTTTCTACTAACTGAAAATAAATTAATTATAAAAATGTTATACTTACAGTTTTTTACAAAAAACACAAATTCACAATACGTAATTCTGCTGTCTGCAGCCGACAAGCGTGGTGTCGCGTCCACTTACAGAAAGGAACTGCCGTAGTGACCACCGAGATTGCACGAATGAAACGAACGCATTATCCCATACATTTGTGTATGAAAAATTTACCTTAAAATATATCTAAATTTTAGGGCTTTAAAAGAGGAAGTCTTTGTTTGTAAAGGTATAAAAAGAAGTATACAGCTATACTTATTGGTTTCTTCAGTGTTCAAAAAGTGTTTCTTTTTATCAATTTGTTGATTTATGGGGTTAAATCTGAAAAGTACGAAGTCATGTTTTTGCATTTTTACTCAATTTTGTGCGTTTGTTGGCGTTTATTATATAACAACTATTAGGTTTAAGAGTTTAATATAAGCATGAACATACTTATTGGTCTTTGATTGTAATATATACAAATTATCATTGATATCAATCATATGTAAATAGGTTAAATATGAAAAATCGTAACACTCTTTTCGGTGATTTTCACGATCTACACCCTTAATGTTGATAAAATACAAAAGGAGTCTTCTAGTGCTATTCGTCACCTCATAGACATCACAAATAAAAATCTACGTGCTCTGTCTACATTAGATCAGCCTACCCACCATTGGGATACCTTAATCATACATATGATGGCTGATAAGCTTGATGGCACTACTCGCAGGGAATGGGAAACACATAGGAATACCTTTAGCGATCCTCCTTCACTTGATATATTTATAACATTCCTCAGCAACAGAGCAGACTTATTAGAAACACTTCAAGAAAGTAAAGTCATAATTTCACATAAATACGAAAATAAACGTTATTCTAATTTCCTTACAGACATAAATCAAAATACAAACAATTCTAGTAATAAAAAAAAATAATAATATCTACAAAAAGTCATTAAGTTGTCCTATATGCACGAAAAATCATTTTTTATATAATTGTGAATCTTTTCGATCTCTTTCTGTTGATGATCGGTTAAAAAAAGCTAAAGAGACTAAAGTCTGTCTTAATGTTTTCTCACTTCTTGCAAATATTGTAGGAAAATGCATAATACACTTTTACATTCACATACTCCTGAACCTTCTGAACCTACTGTTCCCATAAACAATTTCGCTAACTCAACTCATCAGCTTACTACTCCTCCACACGCCTTGCTGTCTACAGCGCGCATGAAGGTGGTCGACAACAAGGGCAACACGCATATTGCGAGTGTGTTGTTGGATAATGGCAGCACCGCCAACTTTATCACCTCATCTTTATGCGATAAGCTCGGCTTGTCACGACGGAATGACCGTGCCACGGTGACGCGAATTAATAATAATACCACAGTAAGTCCTCAAATGTGTACTCTCACTTTAAAGTCACTATACAATGACTACAAGGAAAAGATAAATTGTCATATCTTGCCTCAATTAACTAAAACATTGCCGTCTTCATTCATAAACATCAATGATTTCCCTATTCCTTCGGGATTATGTTTAGCCGACTCTTCCTTTAACGAGCCGTCGACCATAGATATATTGGTTGGGGCTCACATATTCTGGTCGGTCTTAGGCAAAAATTCAATAGATTTAGGTAAAAATTTGCCTAAATTATATGAAACAAAACTAGGTTGGCTAGTATCTGGGTATGTTACCCGTCCTAACCAGTGCAATTATTCACCCATTTGTAATTTTTTAAATCAGGAATCGAACCCAGACTGTCACGTTTCTGGGATTTAGATACCATAGCCGCTCAGTATTCTTTATCACCAGAAGAACGTGCTTGTGAGCAGCATTTCTTAGCGAATACTTCTCGTAATAATGATGGTCGCTTTATGGTGTCTATGCCACTGAACTGGGATTTAGATACCATAGCCGCTCAGTATTCTTTATCACCAGAAGAACGTGCTTGTGAGCAGCATTTCTTAGCGAATACTTCTCGTAATAATGATGGTCGCTTTATGGTGTCTATGCCACTGAAAAAAGATCCTTCTGTATTAGGTGAGTCTTATCATAAGGCAAAATATCGTTTTTATCATTAGAACGTAAGTTTCTTAGAGACCCTCTCTTTAAAGATATGTACATTAACTTTATGAAAGAATATGAGAATTTGGGTCATATGACTGAAAATAAGGATTTTTTACCTAATACTCTTCAATCAGACAATTACTTTTTACCTCATCACGGTGTTCTCCGTGAATCGAGCCTTACAACTAAGCTTCGTACAGTCTTCGACGCTTCTGCGGTCACTTCTACTGGTTTATCACTCAATGATATCCAGATGATCGGTCCAACTGTACAAGAAGATCTCTATTCAATTTTATTGAGTTTCCGTCAACATAAATATGTTGTCACAGGAGATGTAGAAAAAATGTATAGAGCAATTGAACTCGATCCTTCTCAACGCTCTCTTCAACAAATAATTTTTCGTTATAATTCAAATGAACCTTTAAAAACTTACACACTTAACACTGTAACTTATGGCACAGCGTCTGCACCATACTTAGCCACAAAGTGTTTAGTCAGTTTAGCAAATAGTGCATCTAATATTGATGTGAAAAGGTCCATACAAAGAGATTTTTATGTGGATGATTATTTGGGTGGTTCTTCAACGCTCTCTGAAACAATTGCATTATGTAGACGTGTAATATTCACTTTAAAATCTGCAAAATTAAATTCAAGAAAATTAAGATCCAATAGCCAATTAATTTTAAAAGAATTATCTTCACCTCATGATACAATGAACAATATTTTAAATTTTTCAGATACTTCTAATAACATGGCTTCTAAAACCTTGGGACTTAACTGGGTATGTGACTCAGACATTCTTTCATATTCTATTGATACTCAAATTCCTAAAATGGTTACTAAACGCCATATACTTTCTGTGGTTAGTCAAATTTTCGACCCACTAGGTCTTGTGGGCCCTTGTGTTGAAGCCAAAAGGATAATGCAGAGGTTGTGGATTGATCAATACACATGGGATGATGAAGTTTCAATTGAAATTAAAAACCTTTGGTTAGAGTTTGTAAATGTCTTGCCTTCTCTGAATGAATTAAAAATCCCTCGTTGGATTCTTGGTGATGATTGCGACAATTTTGAAATCCATTTTTTTTTTTCAGACGCCTCACAGCGAGCATACGGTGCTTGTTTGTACATACGTTCTGTACATAAATCAGGGCGAGTATCCGTACATCTCTTAACCTCTAAAAATAAAATAGCGCCGTTAAAACCAATGACAATGCCTCGTCTTGAGCTTTGTGGAGCTTTACTAGGTGCAAGGCTATATAGTAAGGTACGCAGATCATTAACTTTAAATATTAATAGGTGTAGATTTTGGTGCGATTCGACAATCGTCCTAGGGTGGTTGAATTTATCACCACTTCATTTAAAAAATTTCATTCGAAATCGTGTTCATGAGATTCAAGAGAGCACAGCAGGTCACCCTTGGGGTTATGTTGCTTCGAAAGATAACCCGGCGGATCTCGTTTCTCGCGGGGTGAAGGCTGACTCCATCAGTAGTAATACTCTGTGGTGGTCAGGCCCTTCATTTTTATTAGAAAATGAAGATAAATGGCCAAAAATGCCAAATGTCACCGGCAAGGACGACCTACCTGAATTAATTTCATGTTCACTTACACTTAAGAATGTACAATGTGACTTAATAACTAATTTAATTAATAAAATATCAAAACTCACTCTTTTACAAAGGTCAATAACATATTTACAAAGATTTATTCATAAAATTGTAGAAATAAAATAAAATTGAAAGGACATTTGTCAACATTGGAACTTAAAAATGCCATGAATTTGATTATACATAAAGTTCAACTAGAGATGTTCCCTGAGGAATATGACATTTTATCTTCTGGAAAAACATTGCCAGCCAAAAATCGACTAACATCTCTGTCTTCATTTCTAGATTTAAATAAAATTATTCGTGTAGGTGGAAGACTGAGTAATTCACCGTATAGTTATGATATCAAATATCCAATCTTAATATGTAGCAAACATCACTTTAGTAAGATTTTATTCGATCATTTTCATTTGAAGTACTTACACGCCGGCCCACAACTTCTTTTAGCAAATATCAAACAAACTTACTGGCCTTTAGGTGGTAAAAATCTATCTAAAACCGTTGTTAAAAATGTGTAACATGTTGCAGATATAAAGCCGAAACTATTCAGCCTATCATGGGGCAATTACCTGCCTCTCGAACTGATTTAGTTTCCTTTCTTACACTGTTCTGTGGACTATGCGGGGCCAGTGATGATAGCAGACCGTAAAGGAAGGGGTTGCAAGCTCATTAAATCTTATTTGGCTATCTTTATTTGCAATTCAGTAAAGGCCTGTCATATCGAGATCGTCACGGCGCTATCGACAGAAGCATATATAGCTGCATTGAATCGGTTTGTGTCACGCCGCGGTAAGCCCTCGAGTATCACATCTGATAATGGCACTAACTTTGTGGGCGCCTTTAATGAATTATCTAGATTTCTCTCCCAAGCTGATCTCGAAGGTCGTATTGCTCAACAAGGCATTGAATTTAAGTTCGTGCTTGCATATTCTCCACATTTCAATGGATTAGAGGAGGCTGCGGTTCGGTCAACCAAACACCATTTGCGTAGATTGCTACAACTCACTAACTTTACGTATGAGGAGTTAACTACGTGCCTTTCACAAATAGAGGCGGTTTTGAATTCCCGTCCTCTCACTCCACTCTCCTCAGATCCTCTGGATTTCTCCGCTCTTACTCCTGCTCATTTTTTAATTGGACAGACCACTAATGTCTGTTCCACAGCCAGCAATATCAGCTAAGCTAACATCAATGTGCTTGAACGCTACAAGAGAATACAGTTTATTAAGCAGCACTTCTGGCAGCGTTTTAGCTTGGAATATGTATCATTGTTACAGACGAAGACCAAATGGAAATTTACAAAATCTGACTTAAAACGTGGATCTCTCGTTCTTATAAAAGATAAAACTCTTCCTCCTCTTCTCTGGTCATTAGGTAGAGTGACAGAGCTCTATCCAGGCAGTGATGGCATCACCAGGGTAGCGGACATTAAAACAAAGGGAGGCATCATTCGTAGGGCATATACTAATATATGTCCCCTTCCAGTATTTGAAGATTGCAGCCTTCACCCGGGGAGCATGTTGCGGTAAAACACTCGCCACAATAGCGCGGGCCGTGCGGTCTGCGTGGAGGAGGGGACGCGTGGGAGCAGCCGCGAGCAGCGAGCGGAGCGACAACGCACTTGCGATAGGGCTTCGCCGTGAACGGACCGACCCATCTTAGTTTTATTATATTTTATTTGTTTGTGCGATTCTGTTGCCTAAAGGCGAAATAAATACTAGTACCTACTTAAATACAGTCCACTCATTTAAAGTCCTACAAGACTCTTTACAACACTCATGAGCAAGAAAACTTTGTTAACTGTATTCTTACTTCGTCAAGTAGAGTAAATTGTATCTTAGTTATAAGTATATATTGTAGTGCATAAATTTATTACATAAAGTAAGGCTTTATAAATATAAAAAAGTGAGCCATCGCTCAGGACGCCGGGTAGATGTGAAACATCGAAATTATTTTGTACAAGAATACATGTATGCATAAAGTAACAGATTACGACAGGAACTAATATGGCATAATGTGTAAATAGAATATTACGATTTTTCTAGAAAATGATGATTTTTATTCAATAAACATCTATTTTCATTAAATACAAGAATTAAAAATTCAAAAATATTTCAAATTGTGACAATTCAATTATTTTAATCAGTGGTTTCTGTAATAATATAATAGTTGTATTCGATGCCTCTGACTACATTACCGTGATAATTGGTCGGAACTACACTTACTATCATATAGCGTGGCGAGGTCTCGCCACGGCATGCATCGCTCTACGCCACGTCAAAGATCAGGTCTTGCCTCGCCTATAGATGTTTCACATCAAAAAGTTTCCAATTTCAATAAATCATATAAATTGAACTGCGTAGAATAATCTAAATTTAAAACATGTATAGATTTATTATAAAGGAGCCAGAAATGAATATTCCTTTTAATCCGGATTACGGCTCTATTACAAACGAAAGAAAACAAGGGATCAGAATTAAAGAAAAGATTAGTAATTCCTCGTCCGGAGACGCCAAAGTGAAGTGGCACAAACAATAAATCTTTGGCCGTTTTCTTCCGGCTGGCCACTGCAAAAACGGCCACGGGTAATTAATTACCTCACTTGCTCGAGGTTAGCTTTGGATTCCAATCCCTGCTTTCGACTTTTTTGGACTTATACTAAACTGATGAGTAATTGATTTTGTGGTTAGATAAAGTGTCCATCATTTTTAAATTCACGTGTCCTCATAAAATCAATGGTATCTTTTTTTTTATTTTATAATAATTGTTTTGTGTTCCAAGTAGTCGCCGCACTGAAATAAAATCTAAAATAATAGCTCATTTATAAGTTGTTGGTATAAAAATTTTTATTCATTAAATTAAATGTAATAGATTTCAGAAAATGCAAACTGCACGCCGCTCAACGCTCATTTTATTTCTATAAAAAAAAATGTATAAGAGGAAAAAAAGACAACAGAAAAAAAAGAGTTGCTGGGTATCCGCGTCAGTCAGTTCTTTTCATCATCATCATTCAGCCTATCGCTATCCACTGCTGGATATAGGCATCCTTCATGTTTCGCCACAAAGTACGGTCCTGTGCCATCTCCATCCAACGACGCCCACCAACTTTCACCAGGTTGTCGGTCCACCTAGTTGGGAGGTAGGATGACAATCGTCCTAGTCACAGTAAAGCACTACCTCAATGCTTCGTATCATGAGGCGTGCAGAAGTAATTTTACAACTTTCTTACTCCTCCATTTATTTTTCATAAAAAAAAACTTAATAAAAATTCTTATAAAATGTAAATCACTTTTAAAAATACTTTATATTTCATTAAAGAAATAGTAAATATACTCAAAACAAATTATAAAAGCTAAGGATCAACAATAGTATGAAATAAAAATGACGATCCGCGCACCCCTTTATTAATTTTCATCAAACCGTTAAGTAAAAGCGAGCTTCCATAAATTACTCCGCAAGCATCTGATAGCTAGACAGACAAAAAAATATGAAAACTTCGAGGTTGAAGATCGCAGTAATGATCTGTACTTCTGTAGTAAGGATCGCTTTGAAATTGTTTTCGTGTCTGAGATGCTGAGTGCCAGCAACTTAGCACCGTAGAAATAATTCTTATCCATTTTCGTATCGGTTGTTTTATTGTTTTATTCGCCCTCCATAATCTTGATGTCCTAAGGCTTAATGCTGAGCTGAACATATACGACTTATAAATGAATTTAGTATTATTCATTCTCTCTTTAAGATAAGTTGACATAAGGTTTTATTTTGAGATTTTCCTCACTGTTTCTTGGGCTTATTTACAATTGACTAGAGATCTTCTCCGTAATTCGAGATTAAATGGCTACTATCCCACGCTAGGCAGGTTGGCAGGGTTGTTATAGTTTTATTTTAAGATCTCTTGTAATTATTTTATCGACTTAAATGCGTCAATAGTCTTTTACAACACATTCGTAAGAGTACCATTTTGTATTTTTACACTGTTACCGCACGGATAATAAAGTATTATGCCAATAATACAGTTTTAGGTACTCTCAGGAATCTACAAAATTGTTAGACAGCCATTTAAACTGATCATCTATGAGGGCAGACTACGACCACTGATGACAAGTCACCCTGCTCCGGTGGTCGGTCCAACGACGAAGGCGACGTGTCGCGGGTGGGTTACGGGTGTGCGTGCTTACACCCCTCTGTCGCCCCGGACGGAGTGGTGGAAGGAGTGCGCAGACCGTAACCCACCCCCAAAACAGAAAAAGGGCAGACTATAAACTGATTTGGGAAAATATAGGTTGCACTATAGCTTTCAACGAGTACTTCGGGTTGTAACGGACGTTTCTATTCATCATTTCAACTTATAGAAGTCCCACTACTGGGTTTGAATCTCCTCCACAATAGGAACGAAGTTAATCTAACGTTGGTCAGAGGGGTTGGTATAGTGTTGCCCAAATGCAAGACCAAGACGAGACCTGGACTAGTCTTGGTCTTGCTCTTGCAACATCACACCTGGTCTCGTCTTGGTCTTGGTATTGCGCACCCGAGTCTTGGTCTTGGTCTTGGTATTGCAGCAAGAGTCTCGCAGAGTCTTGCAAGTCTTGCAGTTGGAATAACGTAACAGTCATTTATCATGGCAAGGCAAAATCCAACTAAATTAATCAAATATCATCCTATCCTATCTATCCATCTGCTAGCCTATAGTCCACTATTGAATATAACCCTTACAATTGAGGAAGATTACTCTCCTATTTTACTGGTTTTACATTAGACAACGTTACTACTCCTATGCCAAAGGAAGGAATTTCGACCCTGTTTTCTTAAGACGTCACCACACGGGGCAGTTGATACAATAAATTTTATGTCATTTTAAATATTTTTTTATAATAAATGGTAATGTTAATATTCCCCTTCAAGTTAACAATATCCGGCCATACCTAATAGTTGCGCTATAAAAAGGAATGTGTTAATGACGATTTTGATACCTATAATTCTACCTACCTAACCTAACCTACCTCTAGATATATTTAATACTAGCTGTCCCAACAGCTTCGCTTGCTTGATTTACCTATCCATATAATGCTATTATTGCGTTTAAATAACCATATCGCCCCCTGGCATTAAAAACAATATCACCATTTATAATATCCTAATATACCTACTTTAATCATAATTTTTGTTATCTAAGTAGGTAGTTGCCGTAACAACGGCTACTACGGAGAACCCTTAACAGCTTTAAAATGTTGTCCGATTTGTTACCCTTTATAGACATTGCTCCGGACCAATTTACCAGTATGTATGTCGAAGTGGTATGTATTAGAGCCTAAAACTTTTCTAGATAAACATACTATCCGACAAAATAACATTCTTTTGGAATATTTTCTGAGATTAGGGCGTTCAAATAAACAATTTCTCCCGATTTATGATAAGTATAGATAATAATAGTTTTTAATAATATACCTATGAAGAGGGTCACCAAATGTATGATATTCGTCGTCATCGTCTCAGTTCATAAAAGTGCCACTACCGGGTTTAATCTTGCTCCCAGTAGGTGGAAAATTTACCTACTATACCACGCTGGTCAGACATGTTAGTGTAGAATTTTATTTCTAGTAGTTTTACTTCTCTTTCACGTTATTATATTGTGATCTTTACGTGCGCATACCAATCTACGCATGATAATTCTTTTATAAAATAACACCCAGACTCGCAGTCTGTGCGTTATTTATGTAGATTAATTGTAGGCATATTTCTATGTCCAACAGTGGACGTCGTTGGGCTAATGAATAAACGGATATATAAATATAATGGGCAAGAGCACTCTCGTGTGAAACTTATCAAGACTAACCAACAGGGTGACGATTATGGTATTTTTGTCCTTAAGCCTTTCCAAAGAGTAATTCTGAAAAGCGAACACCAATATTGGGAATCGATTGGCCAATAGATGGATATCTCAAGACTGATTTAACTTGCCGTGTAGTGACGGAGAAAGAATACAATTCATCACCCCCTATTTTACCCGCGAGTGCGAACCCACGACTAAGGGCTATAATATATAACATCGGTGCAAGAGAAGGAAAACTTGACATGAAACCCTGTAACAACACGGCCTATCACCGTGGCGATCCCCTCCGGCCATGGCCGATTTCCCTCCTATTATGTAGAAGACACGAGCTCAACCGTATATAAGCTGAAATGGTGATTTGAATTAAATGCAAGACCGCGAGACTCTTGCAGACTCTCTTGGTCTTGCTCAAGTCTTGCAGGGCCAGTCTTGGTCTTGGTCTTGCAAAAATTAAGCGGCTTGGTCTTGGTCTCGGTCTCGCATTTCTCGCAAGACCAAGACCAAGACCGCAAGACCAAGACCAAGACCGCAAGACCAAGACTTTTTTGGGCAACACTAGGTTGGTATAAGATTTTATTTTGAGTTTTTCTTCTCGTTCTTAGATGTTATATGCATTATGTCTCTAATTATTTTACGATATCTACGGGTAAGATAGGTGGTGGTTTTGAATTGTATTCTTACTCCGTCACCACACGCTTTTATTAATTACAATAAACTTGAAAAATATTCAAAGAAAATATAGTAAGTTCAACGGTTTATCAATCAAATGATATTGTACTGTTATCAAATAGTTATTTATCAGTAACCATAGAATAAAATTCAAACAAATTGAATAAAATTTTCAATTCAGTCAGCATTCAAAATATCTCAAAAGCGACTTCACTTTTAGACGAATTAAATTCCATACTATGCTGCAATATACAATATTATGCGCGAGGTCTCACTATATTAAATCTCATGTAAAATGTATTTATATTAGACATAGTCCGACCTATATCATAGTGTATGTTACGTGTTTAAAATCTCAACAGTTTTCTATTAATATTTAAATCACACCTAACCGTTTAAATCAGTGAATCATTTTCAAAATAAATATTAATCTAATTTTGAATATTAGTCAAAAAAGATATTTTTTTATATTATACGTTATAATAATAATAGCAACCCGCCCTCGCTTCGCTTTGGTTTCAGTCGCCTTACCCGCGTAGTTCCCATTCCTGTGGGAATACCGGGATAAAATATAGCCTATGTTACTCCCTGGTATTATAGCTTTCCATTGGTGAAAGAATTTTTGAAATCGGTTCAGTGGTTCAAATGTGAAAGCGCAATAGACAAACAAGCATACTTTCGCATTTATAATATTAGTAAAAATATTACCAACCCTTATATTTTTTGTCGTGTCGCCTTCGTCGTCGGCCTGACCACCGGAGCAGGGTGACTTATCGTCAGTTGTAGGCCCGTCAGAATACCCCTTGAGGAGTACCCTTTCCTCGACTGACGTCTTTCCTTGCGCGGTCAGTCTCTCGGCGGGTGACGGACTAACTCCCCGGTCCAGTCACCTGCGGCCTCCGTTAAGGCGGCATCAGGTGCAGGTAAACGCGCCTGCACCGCCCCAGTCGCCGGCGACGGTTCGCGTCGTCGAAGAGACGCTTCTCGCGCACGCGCTCCGCCGCCTCCTTCCGCGAGACTACTGCCTCGCAGAAGAATTTTAAACCTGGGCCAACTTCATCTGATGCCGTCTGGTCAACAATTATATTTCCATACTCAATGCCGGCCATAAAACTATTACCAATAACTTTTACTATATGTACTATGAAAGATGGTACACATTGAATCGACTCCAAGTAATTGGGAGGAGGAGGCTGATAATGATGATGACAATATGATTATATAACATAGGTTTTTTCACAGATGGCATAGTGCTTAAGGTACCGACCTACCGTGCAAGTGTCATGGGTTCGAATCCCACACAAGCCAACACTTTGCCGACCACTGACGACCAGTCACCCTGCTCCGGTGGTCGGCCCAACGACGAAGGCGACGTGTCACAGGTGGGTGTGCTTACGCCCCTCTGTCGCCCCGGATGGAGTGGAGCAAGGAGTGCGCCGACCGTAACCCACCCCCCAAAAAAAAGCCAACATTTGTGCGATCCACAAATTGTTGTTGTGAATCTGGATGTAATTTGTGTTCGTTAAATTACATGATTGTAAAGTTCACCATAATACAAGATTATTTCCTCGAATTTATAATTTGAGGACAACCATTTTGTACTTTAGGTAATTCTATACGCATAATTCTTCATAAATATATTTTATTTTTTTTATCAAGAATTCTTATTAATATCACACCATGACATCGTTAACAGTTGGTGACTCTTCAGTGTATGTCACTACACTTATGTGATACTAAAGTTTGCTGACATGTCATATTCTTAAACTATCACCATACTGAATAAAAAACCTGTTATATCAAGCTTATTATCAGTCAAATAATTACAAAGATACCTGCTACCATCATTAACTAATGTTTCACATATACGATTGATATTCAACACAACGAACAACACGTAAAACAAACAAGGATCTGAACATCAAGCAAACATGACCAAACAAACACTTAATCGAACAAACGATTCATGACGCTAGGGTGGCTTTGCCTGCGGCTGATTGTCGGCTAATTCTTCGCGCTCCGCTGAAGGCTGTACCACGCAATAAATTTGTAGCATTCAGACGATCCAACCAACTGAAAGAGCTCAGATAAAAATAAGATGACTCGCTTTCTGACACATTTTTTACTTAGAAAACAATGTTCGCAAAATCATAGGTATTAAGTTGTGACATTGATGGGTATTGTCTTCTGTTGAATATTTCATTACTGCTCTCACAAGTATGTCAAAGGGTGGTTAACTCAACGTGAAATCGTAAGATTACGTATTTTACATGTATGCTTTCTCATATTTCATATGAAAAACATTTATGTGAATTTATTAGTTATAAATATTTGTTATTAACATATTTTTTTGTAGTTATACCTGAAGCGTATAAAAAAATATGAATATAGAGTATATTCCCCGTATGGTGATGGAGTAGGCATATAATTCACCATATCTTGCCCGAGGATGTCATAAAATACTACTAAGGCATTAATATACCGATAGATATGCAAGGGAAGTAAAACTCGAAATAAAACCCTATACGCACCCTTCTGATCAGCATGATATAGTAGGTCAATTTCTCTCTCATTGCGAGGTTCGAGGAGTCTCAAGCCCAACGGTGGGACGTACATGAGCCGAAATGATGATGAGATGATGATGTAATTCACTCAATTAGATTGTACAGATGGCGTAGTAGTAAAATACCAACTTGCTGTGCTAAAACCGGGGATCAGTTCGATTCCCACATACTATTATAATACTTTTTGTAATCCACAAATCATTGTTCTGAAGCTGGGTGGTATGTGTCCGTAAAATGCATGTTTATAAAGTTCTCTACAATACATATAGATATACAATACAATAAATACAGACTTATCTGTAGTATAAGTTGCTTTTTTTTTTCAAAAATTTAAATACGTGTATTTTATATCGAATCAACTAATTATAAATCTAGAAACAAAGCTACATAACTAATATTACTTGCTTGATACTAATGTATTTCTCAATTTACTTGAAATGAATTTATTTTACTAAAATATAACATAACTTTGAAGGTCCTACAAGGTTATATTCCTCTTTTTAAGAAAAAAGAGGAATATAAAAGCTTTTAAACGTTTAAGAAATGTTAACCATACCAGAGTTAACATTTCTGAAATTATTAATGTGTTTAGATAACTATTGTTATAGATAGAGTAGTTATCCAAACATTAACATATAGGTTTTCTGATGCAGAGATATAAATCTTATATTACTTACAAAATAATTTTTCTGCACAGATAAAGTCGAAATTAAAATTGGAAGAACAACGAAACTGCTGAATTTACCCTGTACAGATCTCTCTTAATTAAACAGAGATATAAAAGAAATGTTTCGAACTTTCAAGATATTTTTGAAGTAACAATTTCTATAGCCAAGTTTGGAGGAGTAAATGCAAGTCGTCATTGACACGTTCACATGACGTGTTAGCGCTAATAATATGCCTGCAGTTAGGTCAATGTCACTATATCTGTGCTAAAAAAAATAAATGTGAAAGTTTTAATTTACAAAGTTTTATTTAATATTAAAATATATTACGGTATATTTTTTTGTATTTTGGCCGAACTTATTTAGATATATATTAATAAAAAATAAAAATGATGAAATAATGAAAACAATATCAAAAATTACAAAAACAGAATTATAATAACACCGAGGTTCGATCTCACGCTGTTTGAATGCGACTGGACAACTTCCCAACTGAACTATTGTCACTCTTGACAACGACGGCGAAATTCGAATGCCTATTTAGAGAATATCAATAACATTAGGTATATGTCATTGTATTGATTAGCTAAAAACACCGACAAAACAACATTTTCTATTAATAAAACCTAGCTAAATCGACTTTTTGGCACCGAAACCTCTAGTATGCCAAATTTCATCAAAATCGTTGGAGCCGTTTCCGAGATCCTCTATATACATATATATAATATAGAATTTGTTTGAAAAAATAAAAAATAACAATTGTTTATTGACAACTGTCAATAAACAAGTGAAACCTTAAAACTTAAGGTTTCACTTCTGTCGGCAGTCCTCATGACTATTTTGTGGTGTCTTTAACATTTAATATGTTGCACAAAAATATAAATCAACATTAAAACATATGAGTAATTTATGAAATAATTAAGTAAATGTTTTATGTATCCCTATTCAAATGACAGAAATTTGCGACATTGTAAAATATGATTGAAACGAATAAAATCGAATCGGCTTATTTATTGCTTACCTAGTTCCAAATCCATCGTTCTGCTAACAATTTTTTTCTTCGTATTCCAACATATTGTATGGTATGGACCCTAACATCATACAAATTTAAGACTCCAATTGAATTACTTTACAAATGGAGTTAATTACTCTAAATATGAAATTAAAGTTATTTTTGTTCATCATCATCATTCATCATTTCGGCTCATGTACGTTCCACTGTTTGGTTTGAACTTCCACCACAATAATAGAGAAATTGACCTTACTATACCATGCTGGCTTGCTTAGCTTGGCATATGCTTCTTTTTCGAGTTTTCCTTCTCTTACATGGATATTATATACGTATTATATCCCTTAGTCGTCTTTTACGACATCCACGGGTAAGATAGAGATGTGTATTGTATTCTAACTCCGTCACCACACGGCTGTCTCAATATCTGTATATTGCCTAATTATTTACCTTTAAACTTTAATTTAGTATTTCTTGTAATATTCAGTACATTATTTTCTTAAATAGCAAATAAAACTAGTTGTATCTTTACCACATACAGTTAGATAACAAAAATTGCCAAAACCACACACAAGAGCTCATACCAATTTTATTTTCGCGCCTGCAGTTCACAGATACGATGAAAGTTTCATCGGGGGCTTTCACTAGACTTGTCGGCGAAACGTAAATAGTGGCCAAATTGCATCGTCTTTATTTTTTGAAAACAATACAACACATGTGTTTTTTTTTTCATGTAGGGCTTATGTAAATTTAGTGGTTTCGTAAATATTTGGGCAATTCTATTTATTCTTGTTGTACTTTGTGCTCATTAATTATATTTATTTAGGAATTGTTAGTTGTTGTGTAGGTACTTTATATTTGTATAGTCCTCCGCGGGAGAGTTATATATATCATCATCATCATTTCAGCCTACAGCCGTCCACTGCTGGACGTAGGCCTCCCTCATGTTGCGCCACAATGTGCGGTTCTGTGCCGCCTGCATCCAACGACGCCCAGCAACTTTCACTAGGTCATCGGTCAAAATGAGCCCGTAGAGTACCGGAGCCGCCGTGACTGGGGGCCATTTTTTTGTTGTACGCCATTTTTTTTGAAAGGGGATATTGCCGTAATCGCCACGCTTGGCAGGCGGGTTGGCGATCGCAGTATTGGTGTTTTACGTTTCCCAGGAGAGAGCTGCTGCCCTGCTCTCCTGGTGAACCCTCAGCCGATTTTTACGACTCCCACGGGCAAGTAAGGGGTAGCGACACATGTATTATCAACCCGTCGCCACACGGTTATATATATATAACACATGTTATATATAACCTTAAAATCTGATCATCATCATCATGATCCTGCTCTTATCCCAATTACTTGGGGTCGACGCAATATGTCATCTGTTTTGACATATTGCAAAAAGTTTCGGCAATGACTTTTATGACCGGCCGCCTGTCTGACGTCAACCCTCCTTGGGAATGTAATCGTTAACCTAAATGGTACTAGATGGAGTTGGTCCGGGTCAATCTAGGGCTCTTAGTAGTCTTTTACGACACCCACGAGCAAAGCAAGGGTTGGTAGTATTCGAAGCCGCCACCACACAGCTAACCTTAACCGGGGACCGGGGACTTTAGTGCGTCACCCGCAGAGAGGCTGACCGCGCGACGGCGACCGACGTCCTGAGGGTACACGAAAGGGTATTCCGGGCCGACCACTGAGAACAAGGAACTCTGCACTGGTGGACGGCCCAACAACGAAGGCGACGTGGGTATGGGTAGGTTATGGGCCCGCGCGCCGTCCTTTCGTTGCCCCGGACGCAATAGACGCCGTGTGTGCCCACCCATAAAAAGACATCATAATCTGCCATGAACGCCGTAAATTTTTTGAAACTTCTGGCAATTAATTATCAAATACAAACGCGATAAATTCCATAAAATATGTAGTTTTATTCGCTAATGTAAGTTATACTCTGTGCCTGTACTTTACTATTTCCTGTACTTTGCATATTAAAAATACAATTTTAACCGTTTTACTGTTATGATTTTTGGTTTTTAATTAAAAATATTAAAATTTACATTATGTTGATTTTTGAAAAGCTCCTACTTCTCCGAAGAATATACTAGAGATTGATTATAAGCGCCAAGACTCAAGACTGGTCATTCTATGAACTCTACGCGTGTGTGTAGTGCATTAGTGTGCGTCGATATCAGAACGTAGCAGAATACCTAAAATGCACGCAGCGCGTTTACCGATAACCCTCTTAATATGGTCTAATACGACACTTGCATGATATAAAAGGATGATGTTAAACCTGTTAGTTTCTCACGGAGGATAAGTTCATAAAGATCTGTGATCTGTTAAACATAATATCGCAAGTAGATATAAGAAGTTTTTATGACAAGCCTATGCCCAACGCTTTGTTAGGTTATTTTAGAAGATTGTTTAAAAGTTGTTTCTCTATGATATTTCTAACCCTCGGCAACAAGGTAGGAATGATACTTTACGTCCATTTCTGTAAACCTGATAATGTGATTGTAAAATTTTATGATGATGTGTGTCATGAAAGCATAACAACCAAACAAACTCACATCCACATTTATATTAGTAGTTAGGATAATCATAAACTAGAGTAGTGAAACTCGCTCGGGATTTATGGGAAATTTATTTCATATTAAAACTTTACGGAATAATTTGACGGCTTCAGTATTCCCCTCCGATTACAATTCAGGCATCTTCAAAGTAATACTTAATATACATAATTTTAGGAATTAATTAAGATGCACTATTCAGTATTAATTCTATGTGGTGACGGAGTAAGAATATAATTCACCACCTTCTTGGGTTCGTAAAAGGCGACTAAGATATGTGATATATAGAAAACACACTTGTAAGAGAATGAAAACTAGACTTAAAACTCTATGCCAACACGTCTGACCAGTGCGGTAGAGTGTTTCAAATTCCCTCCCAATGTGGAAGAAGTCCGAGTCCAATAATGGGCCTTGTATGGGCTGAGATGATGAGATGATTCAGTATTATATTACCGTTCGCCATTGACTAGGATTAGAAGGGTAGTTAAGAAACATTTTAGCTCATATATCTCCCTATCCTGGACGCGAGCGTCTTCTACAATAGGAAAGAAATTAATCTATTATGCGACGCTGGTCAGACGGATTGGTATAGGGTTTCATTTCGAGATTACCTTCTCTTGCATAAATGTTATCTGTATATCATATCCCTTATTCGTCTTTTACGACATCCATGTTCAAGAAAGAGGATAGTGAATTGTATTTTTATTCTGTCACTATAAAGAACAATAAAAGAAATATCTCGTTTTAATTTAATTTTGTGTTTCTAGGGTTCCGTACCCAAAGGGTAAAAACGGAAGCCTATTACTAAGGCTTCACTGTCTGTCTATCACCAGGCTGTAACTCAAGAACCGCGATAGTTGGACAGTTGGTACCAAATATGGGTCAAAATTTAATAACTAATTCTGTAGCGGGTAGATATAAATCTTCTTGATAACGATAACTTGTTGAGTGAGACATCTTAGTCCATGATCGCTGGGAGGGTACCCCAAGTGGGAGGGTACCCCAAGTAGGGGGTATTCCGTCGGGCTGACCACTGATGACAAGTAACCCTGCTCCGGTGGTCGGTCCAACGACGAAGGCGACGTGGTGTTCGGGTGGGTTGCGGGTGTTGCATGCTTAAGCCCCTCTGTCGCCCCGGACAGAGTGGTGTGGAAGCGCGCCGATCGCAGCCCACCCCAAAAAAAAAAAGTCCATGATCGCTGTAGTGTTTGAAACGGCGGGCAATCAAAAATCAAATACAAACGCGATAAAATCAGAAAAATACTTTTATTTACAATATTTATAAATCATTGGTAATTTAAGGTCTAGCTGTATTCGTAGCCGCCAACAAAAAACAACAAATTTCATTACGTCAAGTTATATAATTGAATAATAAACATTAAACTAGTTAAGACATTTAGTAAATAAAAACCAATTGGCTACTTGTAATACACCAATTACAATTCAAACTGAGGCCTCAATACTTTTTTTTGGGTTGGCAGTACGCCTTAATGTCATCTTATCGGCTGTGTAACATTGATATCGGGCGTCAACATTACCCGTACACTGGCACCATTAGGCACTTGTAATGGTACTCAGATTTTATCTAACTGGAGATATACCGTAATTACGATGCTAATGTGTTTTGGGCTAACTACAATAGATTTCGATTGAGGACAAGATGTGTAATTAAACTGTATTTCAAGTCTTGTGTTTAAAATGAGATTACATAGAATATATTGTATTTAATTATTGCAATTTTCCGTGTGGTGACGGATTAAGAATACAATTCACCAACCCCTTTCTTGCCCGTGGATGTAACTAAAGACAACAAAGGGATATAATATGCAGATGACATCGATTCAAGGAAAGGTAAACTCGAAATAAAACCCTATACCAGCACAATTGACTAGCGTGGTATGACTAGGTAGGTAAATTTACCTCCCATTGTGGAGAACGCTCGAACTCGAACAGTTGGTCATATATGAGTTGATGATGATGGTGATGAATTACTGCAATGAAGTCATATTTGCTGTGCAATGACTGGTTAAGAATATGTATCACCGCTCCTTGCTTTCCAGTTCAGGAATCGCCAGGAGTCTGTCGTCGGCGAAAGCTCATATCACTACCTACAACCCACTTCATCCACATGCCACACCAAATGTAGCATTTATGAAATCGTCCCCTCATAAAGAGAGGCTTATGTCAAACAGTAGAGTTCTATATGCGTGGTAATGAAGTCATAAGCAGATCTGTCCTTAAAATTGTATCACAAAAAGCACATATTTTTATAGATAGCTATAAAAATAGCTATTTTTCCCTGTGATGACGGAGTAAGAATACCATTGACCACAAACTATCTTGTCCGTGGGTGTCATAAAAGACGACTAAAGGATATAATACACATACATACGTGTTTCCGTGTGGTGACAGATTAAGACTAAAATTCACTACTCCTTATCTTGCCCGTGGATGTCGTAAAAAACGACTAAGGGATATAATATGCATATAACATCTGTGCAAGAGAAGGATAACTCAAAACACAATCCTATACCAACCTGTCTGCACCATGTCCAGCATGATACAGTAAGGTCAATTTTCCTCTCATTGGGGAGGAAGTACGAACCCAGCATTGGGACGTATATGAGCCGAAATAAACATACGTCTATGCTAGAGAAGGTAAACTCGGCATAAAACCCCAACCCGTCTGATAATATAGTAAGTAATTTTCCCTCGAGGGCTTTCTGGACGAGGCTTGCTCCCAGCAATCAAACGACATGAGACGTATATGAAATGAAATGACTAGCTATCTATTAAACACATTTTTAAGATTACAGATTTACTTCGCCTATAATAGTCGCCTAAATATAATAGTCTAGTCTGAATTTATATTTAAAATATCGGGATTCCCTTCCCATAGTCATATTGTGATCATTTAAAATGAGGCTCATGGCGGACCGCCATTAATTCTTTGATGTGGGTCTTAGTAAGGAATCGAAACGGCCACGCGAATACTTTGTATCCTCTTTAAAAGTTCTCTTTGCAATCGACTTTTGCGCGGTTACCATACTAACGTAGTTTCATTGATACCTGTAAGTATTAAGTTAAATTTAAATGCAAGATATTAGAATTATTTTCTATCTTTAGCGGTTAATTGGACTATTCGACTGATTCTTCACAAAATCTTGTGTCAAATTCTTTATATTCGTAGCCGCGTAACGACAACGACCCCACAAGCAATCTGAGAACTGGCAGTATTCGTAGCTACCACTACACAGCACTATTTAGATATAACTAAGATAAAAATATTAAATAAATATTCGATAATAGTCGTCGTCCTAGCTTATACACGTCCCACTACTGGGCTCGAGGCTCCCTAATAATAGGGAAATTAACCAACTATACCATGCTGACGCAGTCCTCCACAATAATAGTGGAGTTAACCTATTATACACTGCAGACATGTTGGTATAGGGTTTTATTTCGAGTTTTCCTTCTGTTGCACTGATTTTCAAAATTTTCCTACCGCATAAATGTAATATATTGTACGTTTAGTCACGTGTTTTTTTTTTGTTTAGTGGTCTGTAGTAACAGCTACGAAATTACCAACCCTTATATTTCTCATAAGTGTCACAAGAGACGACTAAGAACTTTACAGGGAGAAGCTAACTTCATCTAACGCCGTCTGGTCAACCTTTATATTCCCAAGAAGAGTTGATGATTTTACGATACCCACGGGCAAGATTGTCTTACTGAATTGTACCCGGTCACTCTTTTTTCTTTTTTTGGGGTGGGCTATGGTCCGCCGCCGCCCGGTTCCATCCGGGGCAATAGAAGGGCGGCGCACGGCCCCAGAACCCACCATAACTCCTCGCCTTCGTCGTTGGGCCGACCACCGGTACCGAGATCCTTGTCCTCCGTGGTCGACCCGAACTCCATCACTCTACGGAACCATCATAACTAGTTGAAATAATAAGTTTTGTAATCTCTAAAATGTTTGGTAAACTCTATTCAATCCGTCAGGATAGCTACCGAAGTCAAGGAATGAGTAGCAGTGTTCAGTGCACTAGCTATGATGAGGATGTACATTATTAGAATATGAAGCCGCACACCAGCCTTTCGTCGTTCCGAACGGAATAGGCTGCGTGTGTCCAGCCAATAACCGGCCCCAAAAAAAAGCACAATTGAAAACAAATTTGGGATTAATTAGTAATACTTTTATAATTACACCATTTCATTATCACAACTGTGTAGAGGTATGGAGGTGGAGAATATTTATGTTAAAGAATCTACTTAAATCTTTGCCCGCACAAAAGTAAAGTTTCGAGGACGCCGAAAGAAGTCTTTAAAGCGTGCGAAGGACTTTATTCATTGTGGCACACCAAACAAGGATAAAATCACGGCGAAAGAAAATCTATTTCAATGATGTTATAGCTGTCAAACCGTGGTTTCATACGGTTGTAATATCATTTAATTAAAAAAGATGGCAGTTATTTTTATAAATCGCAAAAGTAATGATGTCAGCGATAACAAGAGAGTCAAGCCCAATATATCTTAAAGGTCGCGTATGTAAGAGGAGAATTATCTTATAAATTATTGTTTTTTAATTATCTTTTTTTTTGGAATTGTGATTTTTATTTTCATTTAGTAACAATATATATTTGTAACATTATTCTTTACTACCTGAGTGATAAAAGTATATTAGTAGTAACAAATCACCAGAAATTTATTTCATAAATAATGTTGAAGTGAACTTTCTGTGTCTACGTTATACTTTTTGGATTTGTAGAGTTTTATAACATAAATGAATATCTTTTGAAACAACACTCTTTTACCTCCTTTTTCTCCTCGTAAGCTGAAAGTTTCTTTTTAGTGGTTATTTTAAAGTATTTTGTGATTGAAAAATAGATTAGATACCTCGTTATCTGTATTTTATTATATTTCGTTAATTAGTAAATTTAGATCTCAGTGAATATAATAATTCACAAAAATGGACTGACCAAATGAAATAGGACATTGTATCATAAAAAAAAAATTAAAGAATTAAGAGAAACTAAAAATGTTTATATCAATACTCTTTAACGTTCACAAATAAGCTACATAATCCTCTGATCGTTATACGTTCTCCCAAAAATACATAAAATTTATCAATAACCACCCGTAAATCACAAACTTGATTGAAATCATCTAAGATACTTTCATTCTATTACGCTATAAATCAGATTACAACATCACGGGTTAAACGGCCGGCAAATAGCTATTGAATAATATCACGTCAACTAAAATAACAGTACTAAAATGGTAGTAGTATCCTTGATGTCAATTCCTTGGGTAATATCGAATCTAACGGTCAATAAAATTGAAAGATATGATCGCCGAATTTATCAGTGACCCATCGAATATAACCCGCAGAATTTCACGGGCGAATGCTGCCCCAAGCGGAATAACGTTTGTTTAGAATTGATGCAGTAAACAAGCGTAGTTTGTCGTAAAAATAAATATTAAATCGACGATTCACGATATGGATAGTTTCAATTATCGAGTGGCATAAGGACTCCTGCAACTTAGGAAGCCTGGCTTTAAAACTTTGATCGGGTAAATAAAAAGTGTGGTTGAAATTTCTGGAGAAGTTACTTAGCTTTCCGTGATTTTCAATGCTCGACAAAAGCCTCCATGTTTAGAAATGTGCCCGAATAATGATAATAACGACATTATTATCAGGTGGTTACCTTCTATAAGGTGGGATTGGATATTGAATGTCGAAATATGGATCTATTTATACCATTATTTAGCTCTTATTAAAATCAATTTGTTATTGACAAGTCGTTGACATATTAACATGACTTACAAAGTCGGCTTCTTAGAGTTCTTAGTATACTTAGAAAATAGTGCACCCTTACAAATAGTCTACTAATAACTACGTCATGTAGAACAGCATCAGGCAAATCAAATAACAGAGCATCTCACTATATAATTATAAATTGAATGCGATGAGAATTTGCAAAGACACAGTCAATAGCACTTTGGCGACAACTAATTCTGCGATCGTCGATCTCGGGTGCAACAAAACCACAATCATTGGTTACCCTTTTGCAGATAAATGTACGCAACAAGTAAAAAAATATGAATCGTAATATATATATATCGTTTTAGCAATTCATTTTTAAATTCTCTGTAACAAAAGTGCTGTTTTACCAAAGAAACAATTATTGAAATAACTGAAACCACAATCCATTGTTCTAATTGCCGAATGTAAATAAAGAGAAATGTTTAGGTAGTTCTTGGGACCGTTTATACTCAAGTTCTTTGTTTGCTTTTAGACTATTGTTGGTCAAAAAGCATTTATTATTGGAAGTATACCTTGCCAATAAAATCACATAGCGTTTTTTTTGTATTAATAAGATCTGACATTTTTTTTTTTTATTTGGGACTAATCCCACCACACATTCCCACCACTGTAACTCCTGTAAGCCAGGATCCACAATGGTCTCCGTATAAGACACTGAGGTTTGACCCTCAGGAAGTCCCGGGAATCGCTTTTAATTGTCTTGGGACCCGCAACAAATTTAATTAGAAAAGAAAACAGGAGGAGTTGGAAAGATTCCACTTCCCTCCTATGGAAAGCGGGAGACATGAAGCAAAGTTGGCTGATAAGCCAGTAAATAAGAGTTTGTATAATCTACGTGAAACGCAGCGGTACAGCACCACAGATTGGACAAAGCTTAATGGACCTATTTGTGAGCTTTAGGTTTGATTACAGTAATAGGTATGGCAAAAGCGCCTAAACGCGCGGAAATTTTCTCGAGTTGCTACAAGATCCGAATAGTATACTACCCCAGACGTAACATGCATATTATCTAACATGACGTTCCGCTCGTTGCACCAGAGAATGCACTCCCAAAGGATGTGATGAGCTGTTTGTTCAAAATAGGAGTTTGAGGTCGAACATTGACAAAATGGTGAATCTACTAGTGTAGAATAGAATAATTTACTTCTAAAATTCCCATGGCCTGTGAGGAATTGGGCTACATAGTGGTCAATTTCTAGCCAAGTTCTCTCCAAACGTTCACGAACAGATGGAAAGAATAGATATAGATGACGACCTTTTGTTGACGAATTCCATCTTGCCTGCCATTCGGTCAGGAGCTTATCGTTAACGACGGATTGCGGTGCAAAAAGTCTAGTAATTTTATTACGATCGCGTGGTAAAAGAAAATTGTTAGTCATGTTTTTCCTAGTGGAATAATACATGGACGCACGTTTTTGTATCTCTAAGTCGACCGGAAGTACACCTGCAAGTACTGGTAAGGCTTCGGTGCTAACTGTTCGGTATGCCTTACACAGAAATATTAGCGCTAATCGTTGACTCTGTAGTAACTTACGCCGAGCCGCGCCTATGGTAGTACGATCAGCCCAGGTTGGTGCACCATAACAGATACAGCCCAGATATGTGGCTGTATATATAATTTTAAGTGTGTTAAAACGAAGGCCCCAGGTGGAAGTTGAAATTCTGGTAAGCGCATAGAAATTTCGTTTGGCTTTTTCACCTACAGTTTTAATATGTTCAATGAACGAAAAATTTTTCTCTAGGACCAGGCCGAGGTAACATACTGACTCCTTCTTTTTAACTACAGTGTTGTTAAATTTTATACGGGGGCTCGACTGTAAATTACCTTTCAGTAAAAGATGATACGTTTTGTGGGGGACGAAAGTAAGTCGATTTTGTATGCCCCATTTTTGTATTGAGTTGAGACATATATCCGCCAATTTCTCCAGTCCGTCTCTAGTGTTTGACTGTATAAGTAGGAGACCGTCGTCAGCATAGCCAATCAATGAGCAATTTTGCGGTAGAGGTAGCTCAAGAAGGTCATCAAACCCTAGATTCCACAAGATCTGACATATAAAAATTTTGAGATGCTATATGTATGCCGACGGATCCAACTCGGTTGGGCAGCGTTTGGGAAACTTAAGAGGATCTTCTCGTCCCACGTACCTCAGTGTTTGAAAACACAGGTCTATGATCAGTGTGTGTTACCAGTAATGACTTACGGCACGGAAATGTGGTCCCTAAATGTAGGCCTCATAACGAAACTCAAAGTCGCTCAGCGTGCTATGGAACGGGCTATGCTCGGGATTTATCTGCGAGATAAAATCCGAAATACGGAAATTCGCAGAAGAACGGGTGTAACCGACATAGCACGAAGAATTAGCACGCTGAAGTGGTAATGGGCAGGCCACATCGCTTGATGAACCGATAACCGCTGGGGAACAAAGGTTCTGAAGTGGCGACCACATATCGGACGACGCAGTATAGGACACCCCTGGGTTGACCGACGACCTGGTGAAAGTGGCTGGGCGTCGTTGGATGTAAGCGGCGCAAGACCGCACTCTGTGGCGTAGCATGAGAGAAGCCTACGTCCAGCAGTGGACGGTGAAAGGTTAAAACGATGATAATGATGATGATGATATGTATGTTATTGAACTAGCACGGTGTAGAACAAATTAGATTTTCGTTTTCTTCAACAGCAATCAAACTTGGGAAACCAATTAATAAATTGCACGAAGAACGTTCTTGAGTGTGTATGAAATCCACGACATTGCCATGTGAGGGATCTTTGCCACTTAGATCACTATGCCACTGTAAGTACATCTTTTTATGATCACCATCATCATCGCAGCCCACATACATCCCACTGTTGGGCTCGGGCCTCCAGCACAACGAGAGGGAATTTGACCTACCATGCTGGTCAGACATGTTGGTATAGGGTTTCATTTCGAGTTTTCCTTCTCTTTCACAGATGTTACGTATGTACATATTATATCCCTTAGTCGTGTCTTACGACATCCACAGGCAAGACAAGGAGTTGGAGTATTTTTACTCCGTCATTTTATGATCATAATACTAAAAATCTAAATTTATAAATGAGTCAAATTATTTTAAATATTATTCATAGAGATTAACAATCTTATATTAACGTGTGTTTCAATCTTATATGAAATTTCAGATCATTTTCAAATTAAATAGCTTGGAAACATATTAAATCTATACTAATATTATAAAGCTGAAGAGTTTGTTTGTTTGTTTGCTTGTTTGAACGCGCTAATCTCAGGAACCACTGGTCCGATTTGAAAAATTCTTTCAGCATTGGATAGCCCATTTATCGAGGAAGGCTATAGGCTATATTATATTTTCAATAAAATTAGGGATCCGTACTAAAAGTCCAATAATGTAACCCAAGGTGTAAAAAAAATGACCCGAAAAAATCCTTACATCGCGTCTGCTGCAAAAACTATTGATTACAGAACAAAACAATGTACTACAACTTTGTAGAACATATAATTGCCTACAAAAAATATCTGGACACTATATGTCTAACTATTGTAGTTATCTCACAATAAGTGTTTTTCTTTATTTTTTTAAATAATTAGAATGCCTTCGCTTTCAAAACTCATTATTTTGTATCTTCGTATTAATCCTTATCAAAATAAATTACTTCATATTCAAGATGGATTCAATACCTTTCTAGAACTTTTTGAATTATTAAATTCGGACATTTCATTCAAAAGATATTAAAAATGTAAGTATTAGTGATGTAGCCATATAATTATTAATTACCTACTAGCTGACCCGGCGAACTTCGTACCGCCTTTTCTTCGTAATTAATTATTTTGTTTTAGTATTTATCAGTTTAGTTTTAGTATTGTCCGTGCGGTGACAGAGTAAGAATACAATTCACCACCCGTGTGTGTCGTAAAAGACGACTAAGTGATATAGTATGCATGTAATATCTATGCAAGAGAAGGAAAACTCGGAACAAAACCCTATACCAATACGTCTGACCAGCGTAGTATAGTAGGTCGATTTCCCTCCCATACTGGAGGAGGCCCGAGCCCAACAGTGGGACGTGTATGGGTTGAGACTATGGTGATGATTTATCAGCCTCCTACAAATGGCGTAAAGTTGCAGATTAAGGTAATATAACACTTACCGTAAATTCAATCCAGTTAAATTATCAATAATACCATTATATCGACATGTTTGTGGCTGAGGCCGACGACCGTCTCACCTTCGGCACCAGCCTCTCCTCCTTCCAACATCCAGGGAACTGGCCAAACGCTATTCAAGCGTTGTATAGACCCGTGAGATGTGGTACCAGGTGCTCAAGGACCAGTACCAGCACCCATTAGGGTTGACCGTTTGGCCGCAGAGTGATAGATTTAACACGTATATGCGCCACTGGCGTCCCATCTCAACTCATACACGTCCCACTGTTGGGCTCGGGCCTCCTCAACTATGGGAGGAAAATTGACCTACTATACCACACTGGTCAGACGGGTTGGTATAGGGTTTTGTGCCGAGTTTTCCTTCTCTTGCATAGATATTATATGCATACTATATCACTTAGTCGTCTTTTACGACACATACGGGTGGTGAATTGTATTCTTACTTCGTTACCGCACGGATAATACCACGCTGGTCAGACGTGTCAATATAGAGTTTTGTTTCAAGTTTTTTTTCTCTTGCATAGATATTATATGCATATTATATCCCTTAGTTGTCTTTTACGACACTTACTTTTTGTTGTATTGTAGTTTAGCTATTTAATATACCGCCTTTTCTTATCGATTCCAAAACCTTTTTTAATCTAGATCTACATGTAATTATGCCAAAAATTCCGAACCGTCGGGACGAACATCAAATGTTTAACAGGTAAGAACAGTTTGTATGGGAAAATAAAATTGTTGTTTTTAGTATTTTACTCGCAATTTTACCATGTTTTCTCACCGTATAAACCTTCCCCGGACTTCCACAAATAATTCAAGACCAAAATTGGTCAAATCGGTCCGGCCGTTCTCGAGTTTTAGCGAGACTAACGAACAGCAATTGATTTTGATATATATAGACTAGCTGAACCGGCGAACTTCGTACCGCCTTTTTTCCTAATTATTTTATTTTAGTATTTATCAGTTTGGTTTTAGTATTATTCTTGCGGTGACGACGTAGGAATACAATTCACCAGCCGTGTGTATCGTAAAAGATGACTAAGGGATATAATATGCATATAATATCTATGCAAGATAAGGAAAACTCAGAACAAAACCCTTTATCAACACGTCTCGGGACTCGGCCTCAAACGTATCAATATAATGGAATTATTGATAATCCAACTGAATTGAATTTACGGAAAGAGTCATATTTCCTTAGTTCACAACTTTACACTATTTGTGGAATAAATCATCATCATCATCTCAACCCATACACGTCCAACTGTTGGGCTCGCACCTACTACACTATGGGAGAGAAATCGACCTACTATACCACGCTGGTCAGACGTGTTAATATTGGGTTTTTTTTTCGACTTTTTCTTCTCTTGCATAGATATTATATGCATATTATATCCCTTGGTCGTCTTTTACGACGCCCCCGTTTGTTGAATTGTAGTTTAGCTATTTAATATATCGCCTTTTCTTATCGATTCCAAAACCTTTTTTAATCTAGATCTACATGTAATTATGCCAAAAATGCCGAATCGTCGGGACGAACATCAAATGTTTAACAGGTAAGAACAGTTTGTATGGGAAAATTAAATTGTTGTTTTTAGTATTTTACTCGCAATTTTACCATGTTTTCTCACCATATAAACCTTCCCCGGACTTCCAAATAATTCAAGACCAAAATTGGTCAAATCGGTCCAGCCGTTCTCGAGTTTTAGCGAGACTAACGAACAGCAATTCATTTTTATAGATAGAATGCGCGCGCATGTATGATGTGGTGGGCGGTCATGAGGGACGAGGGGGCGGTAGCGTCTACGAAATGCCTAGAAAAAGACCTCAACTTCCTCGACAGGCTGCCACTGCAAAACGACTGCGACTTATGCGCACAAATGAGAGAAGTTTTAAAACAAATAAATAAATCCTGAAAGTCACTATGCCCTCCAAAGTCACTATTCCACGCGGACGAAGTCGCGGGCACTGCTAGTTGTAAAATAATATAGATATATGACTATATTTTAGGTATATATTATTTTACACTTTAATATCTACGTATATATACAAAACATATTTTTCTAAGATTCCTTTTGTGCACACGTGATATTGAACCTTTTTTAACTAAACGTTATTAGAAGAGACGTCAATATCATCGTGTAAGTGTAGTTAAGTAAGTATCTAGAAGCCAGACATTACTCGCCACAACGAGCCCAGTCAGACGTGAAATTCGGCACTTCAAATTTACGATGCTTCCATGCCACCTCTTCGATACTATGATCTTTATTTCGTGGGCTGTAAAATGAAAAATCAAGGAAAAAAATAACTATAGTAGCAATATTACGTACGCATAAGGAAAAAGTAAAATATATTTGGATTTTTAGTATGTCGTAATTAGTGGTACGACGTTTATGAGGTAATACATAACAACAGCCTACATATGTGTAATAATAGGTGTTAAAGATAACTAACGTACCCGGCAGACTTCGTCTTGCCCAGAATAGCTTTATGTACAGCTTTAGCACTCTTTTTTAAAACTGTGTGGTGATGGGTTAAGAATATAATTCACCATCCTCTATGTTGCCCGTGAGAATCATAAAAGACGGCTGATACAATGTTCATAAAAAATCTATGCAAGTAAAGGAAAATCTATATATAAATAAATGAGTTGATGTGTGTGAGTCCCACAAAAACTTGAGAACTTCTGAAACGATTACTCTAATTTTGGATTTTAAATATTTGTAGAAGTTCAAGGCAGGTCCTCTCCCTTCGCCCTTGGGCAGGTAATTACCCAAGCAACCATATAAGATCTGCACCCTCCAATGTACCCGATGACGACGACGCCGTGCTGCTGACCAGTGGGATGACTAGTGCTGACAGAGTAGTGACTCCGTCAGCACTAGAAGGCTTCAACGGCCGAACACTGAACCGAGGCCTTTCCAGCCGGACTGCCCAACGGGTAATGACGTCCCGGCGAACAAGATGAAAGTCATGTCTAATACTCATATCATTCCTATGCCGGTTCTAGTTGGAAATGCCACTCTTGAAGTTGTCGATCATTATGTTTAGGACAAATAGTCCGCCTAGGTAGATCCAATTTCGAGAAAATGGTCGTCGACGAATCCAACTCGACTACTTAGGGCCTTCTCATTTAATATTCCACAGTGTCTGGAAACAAAGGTTACTAACCAATATTACCAGACTTATAGCATTCAAACTTGGTCTCTAAATATTGGCCTCATAAAAAGGCTCCAAGTCACTCAACGCGCTATGGAATTGGCTCGGTATTTCTCTCCCTGATAAAGTCCGGAATATGGACATCCATAGAAGAACCGTGTAAACGATATCCGAAGGATTAACACGTTGAAGTAGCAATGGGTAGGGCGCATCGTTTATTGGAAGTAGAAGTGTCGTTGGGGAAGTAAGGTTTTCGAGTGGCTACCATGAATCGGACGACGCAGCATAGTATGACCACATTAGATGGACTAAAAACGTTTTAAAAGTTTCAGGGAACCGTTGAATGCAAGTGCCATAAAACCATTCTGAGTGGCATTCTCATGAAATATATATCCAAAAGTGGATGTCTATGGGCTGTATACGAATGGATGACCGTCGCAGGCTACTAATAGGGAAATTACGTTTTCTTTCCAGTTTTTTCAGGTAAAAGAATGCTTTATGTTAGATTAGATACTTTTAATTCTTGTACTTACGTGTAGTATGCCTTCGTAGACTTCAAGTTCTAGAGAAAATTAAGCAAAACCTTACTCATTACATATACAACTTAAGTATTAGATACAGGTATATTTATATTATAATTTTTTAAAAACAACTTTACTAAATGTCTGCTATTTTAGTAGTAATAAAGCTAAACTTCTAAAATTATCCTTCTAATATTATGTACTCTCCAAAAATCTTTAAATTAGGTTTGCTTCAGTGAATGCGTTGAAGCGGATTAATTAAACTATAGCTTTTGTCCATCCCAGCGTGCGTCGTCTGCGCGCCGAGATAAAACCTATTTGTAATTCGCAAGATGAGCCTTATTATTACGAACGCCATCTTATTAACTCTCCTCTCAGAGAGTATTGTATGTCCTATCGACTACCCCCCTGAAGGCGCCACCTTAATTATTTTGGGTTTTTCTAAAGTAATCTTCTTCAACGATTAACATATATTTTTAGGATAAAATATATTTTTATGATAAACATTTCTTAAATGAAAATACACATTTATGTATTTTTGGTAGCTACCAAAACTATTTACTTGTTCTCACATTTTTATATCCGCGCGTTTACATAATATATTGCTTCGAGTATATATCATACTTCAGATACTTGGGCTCTAGCCTCCTCTCAAATAGGAGGAGCCTACTATACCATGCTGGTCAGACATGAGGGTTTTATTTCGAGATTTCTCTTGCACAGATGTTATATGCATATTATATCCCTTAGTTATCTTTCACGACATTCACGGGCAAGATAGGTATTGGTGAATTGTATTTTTACTCCGTCACCACACGGAGACTACCTACGCTGTTATCTGCGCTTAGTCGCTTAAATTCTTTTGTGACACCCTTGTGAAAGAGGGTGATGGTGACACATAGTATTCATAAACCCCCATCATCATCCTGCTGTTAAGCCAATCACTTAGAAGCAATACAATATATACTCATCCGCCTGTTATATGAACACTCAGCACCGAACTAGCTTCCGCCTAGTTGACCTCGAATACGCACGTGCCGCAAAATCGACAGAGCGATGGTTACAGATATGAAGACCGTAGTCGGCAGAACGTGCCTCATGAGGGACACCAGAAAAGCCTTGAGGATTGTAATAACTTGCAACTCCACCTACCAACTCTCACTCTCAATCTAGTATCGATCGATTTTCAACCTACCTTAGCGTTAGGTTAGCTTTAGATTACTCTCGATCTAGCATCGATTATTGACATACTGTAGCTTGTAATTAGTGAAATCATCATCATCATCATCGCAGCCCACATACGTCCCACTGTTGGGCTCGGGCCTGCTCCACGATGGGAGGGAATTTGACCTACTATACCATGCTGGTCAGACATGTTGGTATAGGGTTTCATTTCGAATTTTCCTTCTCTAGTACAGATGTTATGTGCATATTATATCCCTTAGTCGTCTTGTACGACATCCACGGGCAAGATAGGGAGTGGTGAATTGTATTCTTACTCCGTCACCACACGGAAAAATTAGTTAAATAAGTTTATTAAATAAGAGACTGCATTTATTTGCACTCCCCGGCCACAGTCGCCATCATACATATTGAAAAAATTATTGTTAATAGTTTTTTGATAAGCCGCCTGCCTGATGTCAACTGTACTTGGGAATGTAATTGTTAACTAAACAGCATCAGGAGGCCCTTTCCCAATAGTTTGTAGTCAACTCAATATGTACTCTCCGTTCATAGAGCAGAAGTTTTGACAATAGCTTTATAACCGGCCGTTGTTGACCAGACGGCATCAAATAGAGTTGGCTTACATCGATGTTAACTGTTCTGGCGGAGTTGTGTTGCATGTGAAAACGGTGCCATGACTTCGCCGTAGCCAAGAAACAGGAACAGCGTGTGATTTTTAGCTGGTAGTGTCACTGATAATAAATCGACGCTGAGCCCAGCATAATCTATTTAACAGAGGTGGACGTGCGTAATGATTGCATTTGCCCACTCGAGAAAAAAAAGGTCGATGTTAACTGTCCTTTTAGTCGTCTTTTACAACACCTGCGAGCAATGTAATGGTTGGTGGTATTCGTAGCCACCTCCATACGGCATATACATTAGTTAATATGTAACAAATGAGAAATATATTTAAAGACATGTTAATATAAATACTAAACGTAACTGATTTTATGCTTTTGTAAATAAGAAATTACATTACAGCTACAAAGGTAAACCTTAAAGGTCTTATAAAGTTGTGTTATATGTGTGGAAATATTTTGGTTAATAACATTTTTACGTTATGTTATTAAGTCGCGATTTGAAAAAAAAACGGAAAAATCTTTATTGGTATTTTCGTTCGCGTAGTCCGTGTAGTTAACAAATGCCATAAAATTTTCATAGGTGACTCCCATGAAGCATAAATTGTGGGTGTGTTAATACACTTGGGACAACGACATACTCGAGCTCACAAGAGAGGCGGTAGGAAAGATTTGTTACAACTTTAGTGTGATAAAATGTTTGAACAAAAGGTTTTTGGTGCGTTCTAATTTCAGAAAGAGCTTCGTTCTTGTTGAAACATCTATTCGGAACTAGAAACCAAATTACTTGGGATAAGTAGGTAGTAATTTGGAACATTCTTTGTGAAATATTGTGTTCGTTTCTACTATACTTATCTAATGTTATAAATTATTATACTGAAGCGATTGTTTTAGTTAACTGGCTCTATATTTTTAAATAAAAATATTCTTTATTCACTTTCCATTTGTCTTTCGTCATTAATTGCTGGACGTAGGCCCTTAAAAAAAGGATGTTGCCGTAACCGTCACACTTGACCTATGTGACGGGGATCGCAGTGAGGTGTTATACGTTATCCAGGAGAGAGAGAGACTGGTGTGGTGAGATCATTAGCTGATTATCTCGACTCGTGGACAAATAAAATTTCTTCTAATTCGTAAGAATGCCGCATATTATCAACCAATACTATTGCCACGATTGTAGTACTTAAGGTTGTCGCATCCACTAATGTGAGAATATATTTATTTGTGGCAAAAGTTGTATTTTAAATTTTATCAGGGTACTGGTGGTATTTTACTTTCTTTTAGTTTGCAGAGTAAAAAGTAGAGTGTCTTTTTATCTTGGATATTATCTATTTGATAAAATTTACTGCAATATTGTTATTATAATGTGACAAACCTAGCGAAGTACTCTTAGAAATGTACTTAGTTGTTTAATATAATATGAAAAATATGATAGAAAATACATAATTCAATTTAACAGCTCTATAAAGTCTCAACATCAAAAATCTGTCATAGGCGCTATCATAAATGACAAGAGAATTTTTCAGAACATTTTCCCATAAAATAATAAAGGAGGGAGTGGGCTGCTCAGTTGGCAAAGCTTACGATATGACACCCATAATTCTAACATAGAATGGTCGGGTTGTATTGCAATATAATTTATTAAAACGTGCTCATAAATGCTTGCCATATAAATATCAGATTCTCTTATGGCCGTTACTGTGTGGTAGCGGCTACGAATACTACCTACTAACCCTTACATTGCTCGAGGGTGTCGTAAAATACGACTAAAATGACAGTTAATCGATATTAACTGTCATTTTAGTCGTATTTTCGACGATATCAGATAGAGGTGCCTAGGTCGATACCTAGGCAACTCTATCTGATATCGTCTTGTCAACAACGATCGGTTATAAAACTATTACCAAAACTTCTGCACTATGAAAGAAGAGCAAATATTTTGGCCTCAAATAATTGGAATAACAGCAGAATGTTGATAATTTTCTTGCCCAGGTGGTAACGAATTAAGATAATAATATGTTCACCTCTTTTTTCCGTTCGTAAAAACCAGTTCAGGAAGCACTAGAATATTGGAATTGTAATAACAAATGCCATAGCCACCTGCCAAACGAGATGATTATGGCACTATCCCCTTTCGTGGGGAAACCTACGTTTAACAGTGGCCGTCGGATAGGTTGCTGATGACGGTTCTCTTACATTGATTATAAGAGAAAATCTAATAATCAAAATATAATAAAAAAATACAGAGAGTGAAGTGATGGAAGTACCGAGTTAAATGCCAAGTGTCGTGGATTCCATACTCACGCTGCCTTGCGCGCCACAAATAAAATTGTTCGCAGTCTGGGTGATTTTGTACGCCAATTGCATGTTTGTGAAGTCCACTGTGACCCAAGGATTTTATCTCTAGCGCGGGGTCTTGTCCATAAGGAAAACAAATATGATAACTGATTTGTGAATGAACACTGCCCATTTTGAATTTCATTTTTTTAGTGTTCTCTTATTCAATATTTTATAATTTCGTAGATAGGTACATATCAAGCAATATGCAACAAAAAACCCCACGCCGATTTTAGAGCATATTAATAAAAGTTTGTATATAAGAGGTATCAAGTAGCGTTATCATCTTTTCATCCTAATTTCAGATCATATACGTCTCAAGACTAATCCACAATAATACCCTATTATTGTTTAATTAACCTTAATTAACTTATTATACCATACTGCTCGCACGGGTTAGTATAAGGGTTTGGTTTCGAGTTCTCCAAACAAAGCCCCTAGCAAGAGAGGATGGTGAATTGTAATCTTACTCCGTCACTACTCGGTAATATATACATATTCTTTGGCCAGATTTCTCCAGATTCATGGGACCTGGATGGCGAAGACGCTCGTCGGTTCTACTGATGGTTGTTGGCCCCGTAGACAGGCTAGCCTACTTGGGAGCTTACGCCCGTTAAACGTCATCACCCGTTCGCCAGGAAGGAGGTGACTCTGTGCTGTCACCATTGTGATTATAGCGAGGACACAGTGCCCCGTATCCATACGCTCGTGGTCTGCGTAGCTTGGTTACAGGAGCGCACTTATTTTGCTGCAATTATCAGTAAGAACCTGTCTCTGTCAGTCGTTATTAGACCAGTGGTCAACAGCATCAAGAACTAGGTCTCAAACACCGCCTTCTGCGAGGCAGCTGCCCAGCGAATGAAAGCGGCGGAGGAGGGCAGGATAGAAAACTTTCACGCTGACCTGTTCCACCGCTGGCAAGTAGGGCGACGCATGCACGAGTACCTGTGCCTGATACCACTCTAGCTAAGGCTGCAGGAGATCAGACTGGAGCTTAGCTCGTAACCTGCAATGAAGCTAACAGTGTAAGGATCAACAAAGTAGTACTCAAAAGGCTACCTGCCCACCTTCTAGGCAGCGCACTGAAGTTGAGCAAACGGTCTTGGTTGCCTGCTCAATTGTCAATGACTGTAACATACCAGCTTCCCTGCGCCCCTAACGTTTTAGGCATAGACTGGGCTGTAAGAAAAACTGCTAAAGTTCGATTGTATAGTTACTAGTTGACTAAACAAGCAAGTTATTTTGATTGACTTTAAAATAATATATTTTTATTTTGAAACCCATTGATTAGCCATTCACAGGTAATAAGCTGAATAACCGTATCCTAATCGTGTGCATTCAAGTTTAAACTATCGCTGATAATTACAGCAAATTGCATCTAGGCACGTGGCAACGTGTCAAGCCAAGTTCAAGCTAAGAGCGCGTCACTTCAGACCATATACTAGATAATCTAGTATTAAAATCTTTATAAATGCAGCTTAAATAGTTATTTAGATGTTAACGTCCAAATGTCGTTATTTTTATGACTTACTGGCTGATATAGATCAAAAACCTAACCCACTCCCAGATGACATAGAAAGTTCAAATTTTGCATGCAGCTAAGTGTTGTGTACCTACAAAGATAAAGATCCAAAAGCTAACGTAATTTAAAAAATCGATTTATCTGGACTAATCCTCAGGGGGTATTCCGTCGAGCCGACCACTGACGACAAGTCACCCTGCTCCGGTGGTCGGCCCAACGACGAAGGTGATATGGGTACGGGTGGGTTATAGGCCCGCGCGCCATCCTTTCGTCGACCCGGACGGAATGGACCGCGTGTGCGCTTACCATAGCCCACCCAAAAAAAAAAATCAAAATAAAAAAAAATCCTTACTTCCTTACTAATATTATAAATGCGAAAGTAAGTTTGTTTGTTTGTGTGTTGTTAAGCGTGAATAATGCTTAAACCACCGAAGCGATTTTAAAAATTCTTTCACCAATGGAAAGCTATAATATCAGGGAGTAACATAGGCTATATTTTATCCCGATATTCCCCCAGGAATGGAAACTATGTGGGTAAGGCGATAGAACCCGAAGCGAAGCGAGGGCAAGTTGCTAGTAAGCGATATACAGGGTGTATCAGGTTATGGGACAACTGTTCGAGTATGTTGTAGTTTAACGGTCATAGATCATAATTAGAATGTACATTACACAAAAAACAATATAACATAAAAGTTATAGTGATTTCAAAAAAATGTGTCTAAGAGTCTATGCCTTAAATGTTACGTATTATGTAGGCATGTACAGACAGAATATATGTAGGCATGTAAAGCTTCGACAGTATAATTTCATTCATTAATACCTAGAATTGCGCAAACGCTTCAATGACATGTAAGTACAACGGCAAGCGGTCCACGCTCATAGGCCGATCAGCTGTTTTAAAGCGAAGTTTGTTTTGCTTATGTGAACGTAATCATTGATTTCTTTAATTTCTAATGAATATTTAACAAAGTATGAATGTGTTGCGTATTAAGTATCATTGACTTTATACATTTCAATCAGATTTATACGAAAAAACGATGATAAAATTGAAAACTTTACATGTCTCTAATTTCTAAACGAATCAATATTTTTCGTTGAAATTTTTTAATGGGTTCCTAACACCATTGCCTAGCTCCCTTTTGACCCAGTTGCCCCATAACCTGATACATCCTATATAATAATCATATTACATATTTCCGTGTGGTGGCGGAGTAAGAATACAATTCACCATTCCCTATCTTGCTCGTGGATGTCGTAAAAGACAACTATGGGATATAATACGCACATAACATTTGTGCAAGAGAAGGAAAGCTCGAAATGAAACCCTATGCCAACATGTCTGACCAGCATGGTAGGTCAAATTCCTTCCGATTGTGGAAGAGGCCCGAGCCCAACAATGGGACATATGTGGGCTGCGATTATGAAGATGATGATGGTGAAGCATATTACATTACTAACTTTTATTAATGAAATATTATTTTCATTATTTGTAGTGTAGGATAAAAATTAGATAGATTAGCAAATTTCGCCCCCTATTTTATACGATATGGAAAGGTGAGGTTTGACTCAGGAAACGAAACCGAAATCTCACTATTAGCAGCCGTATATTTATACAATGCGAACAGCGCATCCCGCCACAATTAAATGGCGAGCTTTACTGTAATAAAGTAACTCTGAAATCGTACTTATCCATATGCACGTGAATGCCTAATTACATACGTACCAAGACATTGTGCCATAATTTTGCTTCTGAAAGATGAATATTGTTCTTATCGTTTGTTGTAAAAATCACATTAAACAGACAAATAGCGTTACAGCACGTAATTTAGATAGGAGAATGGATATAAATGTAAATAAATATGGGGGCTTGTAATAAATAACGGCTCACAGTACCTATACCCTTGTTGTTAATGCGTACCATTTGACCACGCCTGCCATTATATTTTCTATTCTTTTAAACAAAATTATCCTTTATAATGATATTAGAAAACAAACATGGTTATGTACTTACCTGTATTTTGCGTTTTTATCATAAACAATCCATACTAATATTATAAATGCGAAAGTAAGGATGTTTGTTTGTTTGTTTGTTACGCTTTCACGCTTAAACCACCCAACCGATTTCAAAAATTCTTTCACTAATGGAAAGCTATAATATCAGGGAGTAACATAGGCTATATTTTATCCCGGTATTCCCACGGAAACAGGAACTACGCCGGTTTAAGCGACTGAAACCGAAGCGAAGCGAGGATGGGTTGCTAATATTCTTATAAAATTCGTTTAAATAACCTACGAGTGTTACTATCAGTCGATACCTACAGACCCCGCAATCGAATACAAATCTCTTACAGGCAAATTGATCATAACTTTGATCGTTACTTCAGGAATGGTAGGACCACACTGTTGACAGTTATCTGTCTACGGCCGTGGACCGGTCCGTCCGGGGCAGTACCATGCTCTCGCAGTCGAAATCGACGTCTGAGTAGTAGCAATTTGTTACTGTGCTTCGTTCGGTGAGCGAGAGAGCCGGAAGCCCAACTTTCTGAGGGTGATTGCGTGTGGAGGGTTTTGGTGGTGCCCTTGGTATCACCGAGCCTCAATGCACGCATTCACACTCCCTTCGCTTTCTTCGCGGTAGGCAACGGCCTTGTAAAGGTCCATGAGCGGCAGCAACACTTACCATCAGGTGTACTGTTTGCTCGTTTGCCACCGTTTGCAATAAAAAAAAAAATAACGAGCTATTGCTGTACTATTTACTATCAGTTTTTAGGGTTCCGTACTCAAAAGGGTAAAAACGGGACCCAATTATTAAGTTTTCGCTGTCCTTCCGTCTGTCCATCCGTCTGCCTGTCACCAGGCATGTCATTGTATCTCAAGAACTATGATAACTAGACTGTTGAAATTTTTACAATTTATGTATTTCTGTTGCCGCTAAAACAACAAATACCAAAAATAAAATAAATATTTAAGGGGGGCTGCCATACAACAAACGCGATTTTTATAGATAATGGTACGGAACCCTTCATGCGTGACTCCGACTCGCACTTAGCCGGTTTTATTTACGAGTTTTCTCTTTTGCAGTCATGTAAGGTAAAAGTCCCTATTATGAGACACATTTTCAGGTTAATCATCTATTACTGCTGCTATAAATTTATTTTAGTGAAAAATACCAATTAAATTGTATTATATAATATTTTTATGATTTTTAAATAAATATTGCTAGTTTTCAATAAATTATTAAACCGAGAACAAATAAAAATAGCCTTCTATAAGTGGAGCCTTTATGACCGTATTTATGAGACACTGGAAACATGTATGTCCCTAATGTCTCATTATGAAAGTCCCTATTTTTGAGACACTCAATTAATAAGATTTATTTTAATTATATTAATTTTTTTATTAATTTTAAATCATTATAAGTTAAAAACAGGTAGTAAATTTGAATTTAAAACAACAAATTTTAGATATTCAATAAATTAAATGACTATAAATATAAATTATCAAGGTATTAAACTTATTTTTCTTATTTGGTCCTCGACCGAGTGAAAAAAAAACTAAATCACCGATGATTGCTGTGCCAACAGGTGTATAGCAACAGGGTCTATGAAACAGCAAATCATTCGTTTTATATGGGGCTACTCTAGGCGGCATCGTGACTCATCGAATCACCACCTTGATTCGTTATCATACTCGTAGTATGGACAAACATATCGCTTATTTAAATTAAGCCCAGCCCGTAAAGGGACCAGCCTCAGCTAATACAATCACCCGCAAGTACGGAACGGGGAGCAGTACAACGTAGGGGTTAGCACAAAGTCTTCTGCGCGCTTCACTGCGCCACTTCAATTAGTCTGGAGTCAGCCGCCTAAGGTATAGAAGCACCCTCTGATAATAGCGCCTCTCTGATATACCAGGTTGGCATTAAATCATCAAGAGCAAGTAGCCGTAGTAGTGAGCCTGTAGAACCCTGAACACACTACACAGTTATCCGTGATTGCCTCTGGCACACATGATTTTTACGCGAACGAAGTCGCGGGCAAAAACTAGTAAAAAATAAAAAAACTTAAATTAAAATAGATATGTTTTAATATAAATTCTTTAACTAGGTACTTATACAATGGCTATTTTAAAAGTAACTTTCGAGAGTCTTCAGCAAAACAATTTGACTGTTTCTGTTATAGGTATCTAACGAACGCGTCGCGTAATTTTTAGTTGTAAAAATATTGTATTGCAAACTAATGGCAAAATTCGTTTTCTTAATTTTTATCGATAAAAATACTAATAAGATAAATAGTTAGTAGGGACGTCAACATTATCCGGGGGGGGGGGGCAGCTGCACCCCCCTGCCCTACCCTGGGTACGCCCATGAATAGTGGCGGTAGAATTTGTTACGGTATAAATAAGCGGGTTGAAATAGTGGCGGTAGAAATCGTGGCGGTCGAAATGGTAAATGGTGGCGGTAGAAATAGGGGCAGTAGAAATAGTGGCGGTGGAATTTGTAGCGGTATAAATAACGGGTTGAAATAGTGACGGTAGAAATAGAAGAGATAGAAACAGCAGCGGTGGAAATAGGGCGGCAGAAATGGTGGCGGTAGAAATAGCAGCAGTAGAAATAGCAGCGGTAGAAATAGTGGCGGCATAAATAGGAGCGGTAGAAATAGCAACGGTGTAAATCGGGGCGGCAGAAATGGTGGCGGTAGAAATAGCGGCAGTAGAAATAGCAGAGGTAGAAATAGTGGCGGAATAAATAGGAGCGGTAGAAATAGCAGCGGTGGAAATCGGGGCGGCAGATATGGTGGCGGTAGAAATGGCGGCAGTAGAAATAGCAGCGGTAGAAATAGTGGTGGTAGAAAAATTAGTAGTAGAAATAGCAGCGTTAGAAAAGGTGTGGTAGAAATAGCAGCGGTAGAAATGGTGGCGGTAGAGATAGCAGCGGTACAAATAGGGTGGTAGAAATAGTGGCGATAGAAATCGGAGCGGTAGAAATAGCAGAGGTAGAAAATGCTGCGGTAGAAATAGCAGCAGTAGATATAGCAGCGGTAGAAATAGTAGCGGTAGTAATAGTGGCGGTAGTAATAGTGGCGGTAGTAATAGTGGCGGTAGAAATAGGTGCGATAGAAATAGTAGAAACATCAGCGGGAGGAATAGGGTGGTAGCAATAGGGTGGTAGCAATAGGGTGGTAGCAATTGGATGGTAGCAATTGGGTGGTAGAAATAGGGTGGTAGCAATAGGGTGGTAGCAATAGGGTGGTAGCAATAGGGTGGTAGCAATTGGATGGTAGCAATTGGGTGGTAGAAATAGGGTGGTAGCAATAGGGTGGTAGCAATAGGGTGGTAGCAATAGGGTGGTAGAAATAGGGTGGTAGCAATTGGATGGTAGCAATTGGGTGGTAGAAATAGGATGGTAGAAATAGTATGGTAGCAATAGTGTGGTAGCAATGGGCTGGTAGTAATGGGGTGGTAGCAATGGGCTGGTAGAAATAGGATGGTAGAAATAGGATGGTAGCAATAGGGTGGTAGGTAGAAATAGGATGGTAGAAATTGCGTTTAGAAATAGTTTAGAAATAGCAGCGGTAGAAATAGGGTGGTAGAAATGGGCTGGTAGCAATAGGGTGGTAGCAATGAGGTGGTAGCAATAGGATGGTAGCAATAGGGTGGTAGGTAGAAATAGGATGGTAGAAATAGCGTTTAGAAATAGTTT
Organism: Lymantria dispar; assembly: GCA_032191425.1. Classification (NCBI taxonomy): domain Eukaryota; kingdom Metazoa; phylum Arthropoda; class Insecta; order Lepidoptera; family Erebidae; genus Lymantria; species Lymantria dispar. The sequence goes on from CM063441.1 coordinate 25,897,440, forward strand.
AGAAATAGAAGCGGTAGAAATAGGGTGGTAGAAATGGGCTGGTAGCAATAGGGTGGTAGCAATGAGGTGGTAGCAATTGGATGGTAGCAATTGGGCGGTAGCAATTGGGTGGTAGAAATAGGATGGTAGAAATAGTATGGTAGCAATAGGGTGGTAGCAATGGGCTGGTAGTAATGGGGTGGTAGAAATAGGGTGGTAGCAATAGGGTTGTAGCAATAGGGTGGTAGCAATAGGGTGGTAGCAATAGGATGGTAGCAATAGGGTGGTAGTAATGGCGTGGTAGAAATAGGATGGTAGCAATAGGATGGTAGAAATCGGATAGTAGAAATAGGGTGGTAGAAATAGGGTGGTAGAAATAGGGTGGTAGAATAAGGAAGGTAGAAATAGGGTGGTAGAAATAGGATGGTAGAAATCGGATGGTAGAAATAGGGTGGTAGAAATAGGGTGTTAGAAATAGGGTGGTAGAAATAGGCTGGTAGCAATAGGGTGGTAGCAATAGGGTTGTAGCATTAGGGTGGTAGCATTAGGGTGGTAGCAATAAGGTGGTAGAAATAGGATGGTAGAAATAGTATGGTAGCAATAGGGTGGTCGCAATGGGCTGGTAGTAATGGGGTGGTAGAAATAGGATGGTAGCAATAGGGTGGTAGGTAGAAATAGGATGGTAGAAATAGCGTTTAGAAATAGTTTAGAAATAGCAGCGGTAGAAATAGGGTGGTAGAAATGGGCTGGTAGCAATAGGGTGGCAGCAATGAGGTGGTAGCAATAGGGTGGTAGCAATAGGGTGATAGCAATAGGGTGGTAGCAATAGGGTGGTAGAAATAGGGTGGTAGCAATTGGATGGTAGCAATTGGGCGGTAGCAATTGGGTGGTAGCAATTGGGTGGTAGTAATAGGATGGTAGAAATAGTATGATAGCAATAGGGTGGTAGCAATGGGCTGGTAGTAATGGGGTGGTAGAAATAGGATGGTAGCAATAGGGTGGTAGGTAGAAATAGGATGGTAGAAATAGCGTTTAGAAATAGTTTTGAAATAGCAGCGGTAGAAATAGGGTGGTAGAAATGGGGTGGTAGCAATAGGGTGGTAGCAATAGGGTGGTAGCAATAGGGTGGTAGCAATAGGGTGGTAGCAATTGGGTGGTAGAAATAGGGTGGTAGAAATAGGGTGATAGAAATAGGGTGATAGAAATAGGATGGTAGAAATAGGATGGTAGAAATAGGATGGTAGAAATAGGATGGTAGAAATAGGATGGTAGAAATAGGATGGCAGAAATAGAATGGTAGAAAAAGTATGGTAGAAAGAGGATGGTAGAAATAGGATGGTAGAAATAGGATGGTAGAAATAGGATGGTAGAAATAGGATGGTAGAAATAGGATGGTAGAAATAGGATGGTAGAAATAGGATGGTAGAAATCGGATGGTAGAAATAGGGTGGTAGAAATAGGGTGGTAGAAATAGGGTAGTAGAAATAGGATGGTAGAAATAGGATGGTAGAAATCAGATGGTAGAAATAGGGTGGTAGAAATAGGGTAGTAGAAATAGGATGGTAGAAATAGGATGGTAGAAATCGGATGGAGAAATAGGGTGGTAGAAATATGGTGGTAGAAATAGGGTGGTAGAAATAGGGTGGTAGAAATAGGTTGGTAGAAATAGGGTGGTAGAAATAGGGTGGTAGAATTAGGGTGGTAGCAATAAGGTGGTAGCAATAGGGTGGTAGCAATAGGGTGGTAGCAATAGGGTGGTAGCAATTGGGTGGTAGCGATTGGGTGGTAGCAATTGGGTGGTAGAAATAGGGTGGTAGCAATAGGGTGGTAGCAATAGGTTGGTAGCAATAGGGTGATAGCTATTGCTACCAATACAATACAAGTCACTATGAAACCCTATTGGGTTTATGAAACCCTATTGGGTTTCATAGTGACTTGTATTCTTTTTGACATTTTACGGCAGACACGTCACACGGGAATGCGGTCGAACCGGATAAAAAGTACCTTATCTATCTAAGTACCTATCCGTCTCCTGGTTCTAAGCTACCTCCTCGCCAATTTTCAGTCAAATCGGTACAGTCGTCCTTGAGTTATAAATAGTGTAACTAACACTTTCTTTTATATATTAGATCTTTACCTATGAAATTGTCGATATGTATGAAAAAAATTAAACGATTTTTTTCATGTATTTTTTATTTGTATTAATCGAAATAATCACCCATGCAATCAATGCATCTTTGCCAACGCAGCGGCAGTTTATTGATGCCCTTCTTAAAGAAATCAGCTGGACGGGAGGCAACAAATTCTTCAAAGGCATTTTGTACTGCCTCTCGGGTATTGAATTTCTTTCCCGCCAAAAAGTTATCCAAATTCTGGAAAAAGAAGTAGTCTGTAGTCGGTCTGGTGAGTATGGCGGATGACGGAGAGCTTGCAGTTCTTGCAACTTGGAGACCGTCCGCTGTGTAGTATGAGGTCGCGCATTGTCGTGCAGGAGCAGCGGAGACGAGCGATTGACCAATGCTGGTTGGAGATGTGCCAGCTTCTCCATCATTGTGTTCAGTTCTTCACAGTACACATCTGCAGTAATGCTCACCCCGTTTGGTAAGAAGCTGTGATGAATCACACCGGCGCTAGACCATCAAACAGTGACCATCACTTTTCTAGGGGTAAGTTTTCGTTTATGGCATTGTTTAGGTGCTGCACCAGGATTCAACCACCTTGCTGAGCGCTTGCGGTTTGATAACGGTTTGATAAAGAATCCATTTTTCATCGCAAATAACAATGCGTTTCAAAATTCCTTCATTTGTCCACTTTCTCCTTTAAGGTGACTAGGTAAGTAGTGAGTAGCGCTTCAGCAGTGGGTACAAGGAGGGATGATAGTGCGCCAATTATGACCAACTTCGTTTCTAGACGATATTCAGTAGTGAGGCACCTTCCAGGCGGATCACTGTATTAAAACAACCAAGTGGCTTACAATGAATCACAATTGTGGGAGGGCTTCATGTATTGCCACCCTTAAGTCCCACGGGAGTGTTCTGGCTAAAGCGCACGCTAGCTCGGTCGACATGGCGCGGTATCCGTGTGTAGCTCTGAACACCATGGCGAGTGCCAGAAGAAAATTTTAAGACAAGTGTACCAAGTGGTCAGAACTCGCTCACACAGGTGTACCGTACAGGGCCATTGATCTAACCAGTCTCCCGTACCCACGACAACATTTAACACCGCGTTAACGAGGCGGTTAGTGATTTTATAAAAATGTTCCTGAATTACCTTTGCCCGTCGATAACTAAACCAAAATATTTCATTTGGTCCTCGACCGAGTGAAAAAAAAAAACTAAATCACCGATGATTGCTGTGCCAACAGGTGTATAGCAACAGGGTCTATGAAACAGCAAATCATTCGTTTTATATGGGGCTACTCTAGGCGGCATCGTGACTCATCGAATCACCACCTTGATTCGTTATCATACTCGTAGTATGGACAAACATATCGCTTATTTAAATTAAGCCCAGCCCGTAAAGGGACCAGCCTCAGCTAATGTACTATACAATCACCCACAAGTACGGAACGGGGAGCAGTACAACGTAGGGGTTAGCACAAAGTTTTCTGCGTGCTTCACGTACGGGCCACTGCGCCACTTCAATTAGTCTGGAGTCAGCCGCCTAAGCTAGCAGTAGTAGGAAGCACCCCCTGATAATAGCGCCTCTCTGATATACCAGGTTGGCATTAAATCATCAAGAGCAAGTAGCCGTAGTAGTAAGCCTGTAGAACCCTGAACACACTACACAGTTATCCGTGATTGCCTCTGGCACACATGATTTCTACGCGGACGAAGTCGCGGGCAAAAACTAGTAAAAAATAAAAAAACTTAAATTAAAATAGATATGTTTTAATATAAATTCTTTAACTAGGTACTTATACAATGGCTATTTGAAAAGTAACTTTCGAGGGTCTTCAGCAAAACGATTTGACTGTTTCTGTTATAGGTATCTAACGAACGCGTCGCGTAATTTTTAATAAAAAATATTGTATTGCAAACTAATGGCAAAATTCGTTTTAATTTTTATCGATAAAAGTAGGTACTAATACAAACATAGTTAGTAGGGACGTCAACATTATCCAGGGGGGGCAGCTGCCGCCCCCAATACCCTGGGTACGCCCATGGCTATACACACAAAAAAATCTCCACATTGTCAGAAGTCGAATTGAGAACCGCCTCCTTTTTTTAAGTCGGTTAATTAAATTAAACCAAATGAATAGTTTTGAATATAAACTTAAGTTTATTTAAAAATTCTGTAGAACTATGTTTGCGAATTTTATCACGTTTGTGTTTACCTAATATTTGATTTCCTGAGGTTTCCTGATGTTAACCTGATACTATTCAAAAAATTTTGAGGGACCGAAACAAATGGAAATTTGAAGGTGCAATGTCAGGGCTATATATCGGAGGCATTAACACCCAGCCAAACTCTCTTAATTTTTGCTGCGTGACCAAAGATGTGTGATCTAACGTTATCGTAATGAAAGACCACACGCACCAACCATTTCAGTTGATTAATTCCGGCCGCTTTCTCTCAATTTCTTCCTTTAAGGGACACTGCTGAAAATCAGCGTTGTGGTGTTACAGTGACATCACAACAATTGCTGAGCAGTTATCCTTTTTTCAATTCCAATCTCACCAAACTTATATTTGGTACTCTTAAACAAAATCAAGAAAGAATTCTTCGCGTTTGCCGTTGTTATTTTCACCACATGTGCCGTATTTTCTTACTTTAATTTAATAAAGTTACCGAACTCGACCACCACAAAGACGCTATCTTGAAATCGTGAAACATTCCCGATTTTAAACTCAAATGTATACGTCAATATCACGTCGGGTGTAGCAAATCGACTAGAGTCGAATTCATTTAGTTTAAAAAAAATCCATCGAATTCTATTCCAATTGTGCGCTTTCAAGAGCACCAAATTGCTTAAATTCGAACTGCGATTGGATTTAGAATAGAAATCGAGATTCAAGAGTAACACAGAACACTTGTAGAAATATGTCGAAATATGAAACCAAAGCTAAAAAAATCAAGGACTCGTATAGAAATAGGTAAAATTGTGGACTTAAAATCTAAACAAAACATGGTAGGAAATTCTGTGTAGCATTTGCTACACATAGAATGATCATTTGATCATTTATGCCGTTTGCAAAAATGGGCCATTTTTATACGGCTGGGGAAAACGGGTCTAGTGGAAAAAAGGTCAGACAACTTGTACTATCCTGGGCTAATATCATAGGATGTAAATATAAACCGGCACTAAATAATCAAAATTATCAGAATATACGATATATTCTGATAATGTTGATTATTTAGTGTCAATTATGTCTCAATTATGATTTTATGGGTCTATAAATTTTAATCGGTAAGTCTTGTAAAAAAGGCTCACTGTGATAAGCAAAACAAGTCAACAGTCGTCCCTCTCAAAGATGTCATCCCGTTATCTTAATTGCAGCCCATCACCGCAATCTTCAACAACTCGACCTAATTTCATACATTGTTTAAAATATGCCTAACTTTAATTCACAATTTAAATTAAAATGTACAAATGAATGCTGCCAAATAAACTTTGTACCTCTTACGTATATCCTGTTATTTATTATCACGTTCCTAAGATTTGTCGAGAAGATAATACCTACAACATCCAAGGACGCTTCTTTTCATTCTCTCATCTCTCTCGGCTTATAAATATCCCACTTCTTTTTTTTGGGGGATGGGTTACGGTCGGTGCACTCCTCGCTCCGATGGTCCGAGCGATGGTCGGCACCGGCGTTCACGGCGCTCCCTTGCCCACACCTCGTGTGTGGGCTGCGCCGTGTCCTCGTCGCAATCGCAGTGGTGGCAGGACGATGTGCTCTCCCTCCTTACGACCGTGCGCAGGTACTTGGCGAAGCATCCATGCCCCGTCTAAACCTGCACCAGTCGGAAGGAAAGCACCCCGTGCCACTGCTCTAGCCAACATCAACACCGGCCGGACCAGCACCGGCTGGGCTTCCACAATAGGAGGGAAATTGACCTTACTATACCATGTCAGTCGAACAGATTGGTAGAGGCTTTTCTTTAGAGTTTTCCCTCTCTTGCATTGAAGTTATATGCGTATTATATCTCTCGGTCGTCTTTTACGACATCCATGAGCAAGATAGGGAGTGGTGAATTGTATTCTGATTCCGTCACCACGCGGCATATAATAGTGAACCACATAGAATGTTTTCGTTTTAGGGTTTATAACGCTAATGAAACACAGTATAAAAATCCAATAAGGATCATAATTTATTAAAAAATGATATATTACACTTTACAATTGACCGAACTAGTGTTAATGTGACGGGTGGTATCATTGTGTAAAATTTCGAGTATCACAGTTCCCTTTTGTATGTAACAACGCTACGCAACGTTTTCAGTAAAGACATCTAAAATAAAATATACTTTTTCACTTTTAAATAACCCACACATATCCGCAATAATGCGTTATCTATTAGATAATAACGTTATATACGTGTTAGTAAAACATTTTTAAATTTGAATTAATAAACACTTTTATAAACGTCTTTATTAAATTCATCAGGTCTAGAGTTAGTAGTGATACATTATAATAATTTTACTATTTAATAAAATATCTTCATTGTAGTCCACCCGGCCACATCAACTGTCCCAGTAACCGATGCATAAATTGCACCCTACACATACATTCCATTGGTAATAACTATAACAAATCTAATATGTACAACATTATTTACAATATTAAAACATACAATTTCACTGTCACTTTGAATAAGACACATTTGTGATAATAAAAACAAAATCAATATTGTTTCATATACCCATATAATTTATTTGTAACATACAAAATTGCAAAATGACAGGGAAACTGTTAGTTATTGCCAGCATACATATACTCGTTCCTTGGTCAAACAAGTCAACTTTATAACACAATTCAGTAACATATAACAATAAGAAATGCTTTGAAAAGTATAATGTTGATAGAATAATTAATATCGAACAAAATTAGTGTAATGCCATAAAGGATCAGAAGTTGTAAATCTTGAAACAGTTCTATTCTATTAGTTCCAAAATTTATCATGTTTCTAAGGAAAAAAAAAATCTGTTTAAGAAGTTTAATTTAAGACATTTCTTTGCAAACACTAAGCTTAAGTGACATACCGTTGAGAATGAGATCAGAAACATCGCATCTCGTGTACAACTACGGACAACATGACTACTATTTATCAGGCGGACTCGCAAATACAAAAAACATGGAATATTAATACGACAATCAGAATATCCACATAAACTGGCTTGGTTTCAAATAAATTATATACAGAAATTATTATATTGACAGCACACTTCCATCAATACAGCAGTCCTTTACGTTTCATGATACTATCACTTTTTAAAAGCACATGTGGCCTAGTTTCACTAAATAGTTTGTGAACCGGCACTGAACACTAGCTGTGGTTATTAGCGTTACTGTACAGTGAATTGTTTCTCTTGATACTAATTGAGGCACTACTACCGTTCTTTTCTAATCCAGCTAAAAAGTCATCCAACAATTTAGCTAGAGCCTTCCTCTTGAATCGTAATGACTCGTTAATTACTTCCCGCACCACTTCCTTTTTCACTTCCACACTACCTTGTAATCGTTTTAATGATTCGAATAATTTTGTGAAATCTAGAAAAGAAATACAAAAATTAATAATAATAGTAAGTTAAATTAACATAAGTTTTAAATGGTTTGATTAACATCATAATCGAAATACCATCGTCGTTTTTTTTATTTAATTATAGTTATATCTGTCCGTGTGGTAACGAAGTAAGAATACAATTCACCATCCTCATTGTTGCGCGTGATTATCGTAAAATACGGCTAAGGAATATGCATATGACATTTAAGCAAGATAAGGAAAACCCGAAATAAAACCCTATACCAACCCATCTGATCAACGTGGTATAGTAGGCCAATTTCCCTCCTATTATGGAGGAGGCTCGAGCTCAACAGTGGGACATCTGTGAGCTGAGATGATAGTTAAATAAATACGAATATATTTGGAGATTTATGTTAATGTTCTTTGGCTAGGTGATGTACAGTATATATACATAACTAATCTATACCAATAAATAAAATTGGAGTGTCCGTTTGTAATGTCAAAATAATATATGCTTTTTTCACGCTCACACGGTTATTTGCACGACACCTATGCCTAAAATACAGATTAAAAAATTGTTGTCTGTCTGTCTGTCTGTTTGTTCCGGGTAATCTTCAAAACGGCTGGACCGATTTCAAAAATTATTTCACCAATGGAAAGTTATAATATCAGGGCGTATAAACTAGGCTATATTTTATCCCGGTATTCCCACGGGAACGGGAACTACTCGGGTAAAACAACTAAAACCGAAGCGAAGCGAGGGCGGGTTGCTAGTAATATATAAATAATAAATGAATAATAATATCATGGATATATTATATTTATAATTAGATTATACTTTAGTTAGTTTTTATTTCTCAACATTTAATTTTGATACAAATACCTACGCCATGTCTGTTTTCCTATGCATTATTTGTAATTTTTTATTGTCTTTATTGTTCAGTCACTCTAAACATCTTTAGAATATTTGGTAGGACCACACAGTCGACAGTCATTTGTCTAAATCCGCGGGCCGGTCCGTCCAGGGTAGTACCACACTTTCGCCGAAAATCGACGTCCGAGTAGTAGCAATCTGTTACTGCACTTTGTTCGGTGAGTAAGAGAGCCGGCCGCCCAATTTTCCGAGCGTGTTTACGTGTAATGGGTTATGGTGATGACTTTAGTATTATCGAACCTAATTGCATTCATTCACGCTCTCTTTAATTTCTTCACGATAGGGAGAGGTTTAGCAAAGGTCAATGAGCGGCAGTAACACTTACTATCAGGTGCGCAGGATGCTCGTTTGCCACGAACAGCAATAAAAAAAATACAAGTGATGACCCTGTACATTCTTAGACGGTGACGACCATTTGGTCAAATTACTTATTTGAACACAGTATATTATATACTGGCAACCCGCCCTCGCTTCGCTTCGGTTACAGGTTATAGTCGTTTTAGCCGCGTAGTTCCCGTTCCCGTGGGAATACCGGGATAAAATATAGCCTAGTTTACTAAGAATTTTTGAAATCGGTCCAGCCGTTTTGAAGATTACCCGGAACAAACAGACAGACAAAAATTGTTTAATTGCTATTTTAGGCATAGGTGTCGTGCAAATAACCGTGTGAGCATGAAAAAAGCCTATTATTTTGACATTACAAACAGACACTCCAATTTTATTTATTGGTATAGATTTAAAATTATTAAAAATCTTTACACATACCAGTATTACAAGAGATATCCCCCAAATCAAGACTCAATCAGAACAACGCATGACATTTTCATCAACTACACTCTAATTTTAGGCGACATTCGAGCCAATTTAAATATCAATGATAAATAACATAATAATTGATGTTATCAGTCAAATGGATTCCCTACATCTATTATACACCAGCCTATCGACTTCCACTATTACAAATAGGTCGCTGTAATTGAGTATAGTGGCACAATCGCCACGCATGTCAGGTTGGTTGATTGACCATCGCAATAGGTGTTATAAATTAAGGATGTTATGGATATGAAGTTTCGATTCTGGATACGGTTACGGATATTAGTATAACATTACATCGATTATGGTTATGGAATTATTTCAGATTATCCGACAGTTTCGGAAAGTTTCGGTTACGGATATTGATTTTTTAGGAAATTATAAAAGGATTTAGCTAATATTGTTGTTGTTGTGTTGTTGAGCATTGTATTATTTCCTTTAAAAGAGGCTTCTGTTTAGGCTGTTAGGTTGGCTAGTACATTGAAAACTTGTCATAACCTGTCTCGACCCCGTACAAAAATATCCAAAATTTTTATATCTGTTTCGGTTATATTTTCATTCCGGATATCCGATAATTTAGATTACGGTTACGGCACTCCATAACATCCCTATTATAAATTGCCTTTGTTATTACTATAATTTAAATGACTTGGTAAAAACGAGAGTATTTAAAAACTGTATGAACTAATAAGTGTCGATTATCAAAGTGACGTCATAATTATATATGCAAGTGTTACCTCTGCCGGGTCGTCGAACCGCGCGGAATACTTCTTGCCGCACTTCAAGGTTATGTTTTTTGATGTCCGCAATCTCTTTACGCGTCAATTGCGGTGGTAATGTCAGCTGGAGTTGTTGTTTATCGTTCTGTTAACAAATATATAATCATTTGTAGCTCACAAATTTCATGATTTAACAAGAAAACGCACCTGACTTTATTGAAAGATTTAGTTTCGTATATTTACATATTTAGTTTCGTCCTGTAGCATTTTCATTTTTTTTTTTATCATATCATCAAGATCAGCATCATATTGTAACTTTAAAGGCATCTCAACATTTTAAAGTATACATACGTATATACGACGGAGTAAGAATATAATTCACCACTCCCTCTCTTGTCCGTGGCTGTCGAAAGAGACGACTAAGGGATAGGATATATAGGATACTATGCACATAATATCTATGCAAGAGAAGTAAAATTCCAAACAAAACCCTATACCAATACGTCTGACCAGCTTGGTATAGTAAGTCAATTTCCCTCTCATAATAGGGAAGGCTCGAGCCCAATAGTGGCACGTATATGGATTGAGATAATTATAAACATGATTCTTTGCATTTTAAATGAATACTTAAGAAGTACAACTAATATAATCAACTGCAGTACATCTTTATCTAGATTCACAACCACGTAAAGTTTGACCATGCTAGCTATAATAGCTTCTGCGGTATGGATATGTAATATTAAGTGATAATCCTCCAAAGGGTACAGTGTACATCATTGAGAACTTCGATATCCGCTATTGGACATAGCCCTGGATAGGTTATAATAACATTAGAAGTGGGTTGCCGAGCGCAATTCGTATTATAAATTATTACATACACACATAGATTCACCCCTCTTTCCCATAGGAGTAGGCAGAGACCACCCCCTGCTTGCTACGATCTTCACTAACCACTTTCGCCTCCTCCACATTCATTAATCTCCTCCTGCATGTTCTTCGGTTTAGGGTACTCTTAACCTGGCCTTTATTAAGAACGTCTCAGATTTGATCGTGGAATATCCGCCTTGGTCTTCCCCTTCCAACACTTCCATTCACATTTGCCCTATAAATTCCTCTTGTCAATCTCCTTTCATTCATTCTCTCTACCTGATCAAACCAACTTAACATACCTTTTTCAATCCTTGTTACTACATCTACTTTCATACCACAACATTCCCTAATAACTCAATTTCACATTAATTTAATAATTAATTAATTAATAATAATTAGTGCTCTCATTTCCACAGCATTAATTCTACTTTCGTGCTTCTTCTGCTATATCCAGCTCTCACTTCCATACATTAGGATTGGTACAAGCACGCCCCTACTCACAGCCAGGCGAGCCTTCCTAGACAGACTCTGGCTGCCCATAAATGTACGCAAAGCGCTATTCACCATATTTCCCTTACAAACTCTTCTTTCAATCAATCAATTATAAATTATTGTTATCTATAATATATGGGAGAGTGCTGCTGTCCATTATTCTGCTAATCTCTCGGCTGGCTCCCGACCCCTAATAACATCAACCTAAAAAGTCGGGCATAGATAGGGCTTTAGGCCACGCACGCTCAGTCTGTGGCTGTATGTGTCTGTCAAAGTTCATTCCCCTTAGAATTAGTCAAAGGCCGAAACACTCTGGGTTTCGTTTGAGACAAGAACCTCTTGCCAGATCTTAGGTTTGAGCAAAGCTAAGCGTTGAAACTTCTACATTTTACTATAACATACCTTGCACACTCTCAACGAACACACTTGTTTACCCCTTCAGATACAAACTCACAAGACGAAAAAAGCCTGGCTTAGTGGCTTACCTTCCGTTTTCTCTTTCTGCCACGCGCGTTGGAAATGTTCTCAGCAGCGACGCCCTGTAGAATGGCGTTGATTTGGAGTTCCTGAGAGTCGTGTGCCGGTGAAATAAAATCGATCGGCGGCGATGGTGACCGCGCCATCTTGCTACCCATTGTTGTGTATGCATCTGATAACATTTATAAATAATAATATAATCGTACGATCAGAATTCAACTAATACTTATATTTTATTTACATTCAAATTATTATAAATTATTTATTCAAATTATTTATTATGCATAAAACCTGCTAGGCCATTTACATATTGTCAATCTTCATCTATCTAACAACCTATAGCATCCAGTGTTGGACATAGGCCTCCCTACGAGAATGTCACTTGGAACAGTCGTGTGCCACTTGCATCCAATGGTTCCCTGCTACTTTCAAGATGTCGTCAGTACACCTAGTTGGGGGGTCGTCTTACGTTACGTCGTCCGATTCGTGATCGCCACTCGAGAACCTTTCTACCCCAACAGTTGTCTGTTCGACGAGCGATGTAGCCTGGCCACTGACATTTCAACGTGCTAATTCTGCGGGATATGTCGGTAACACTCTTTCTTCTACGGATTGCCGTGTTCCGTATTTTGTTACGTAAAAAAATATCGAGCATAGCCCTCTCCATGGCACTTTGAGCGATTGTTAGCCTTTATATGAGGCCGTACATTTAGAGAGCATGTTTCAGTACCATAGTCCATCTAAACACTATTAAATTAATCCAATGAACTACCATCGGATCGGTATGCAATCGCTACTGACAAGATCCGGCATGAAACTCAGTAAAAAAAATAAAAATAATAGACAAAATTTGCTAACTTGTTTATGTATTATTGTTTACAATATGCCTGCGCACCTACCAGCTTCAGTGTGATGCCCTTCGCACGTATCTAAATACGTAATATTTTTCTAATAAATTCATTTTATTTACATCTTGCAAGGAATTATTACAAATTCCGTGGTTAATTAACAAAAGTTGTAAGTCATCGTGAAAGGAGTCGATTATTTTTTGTCATAAGTGTGTAAGTTGTGGAAGTATTTATGTTGATGAGTCATATATGATGTCTTTATGTAAATTAAAACGTAAGTTATAATAGTAAAGATCAATAAAAGTAAAGTGTGTTTGTAAGGTCAAGATAACTTATTACTAAATGCATATCTGCATGCATACATGCTGTCCTATATACGGTACCGATGGAACTTTTCTGTTTATTTCAGATACGAGGGGTGATCCAAAAGTAATGATAATCAATAATAAACACAATGAATAAAATAAAAAAATATATTTATTTCTCAACATAGTCTCCTAGCAAGTCTATACATTTAGTCCATCTCTTTTCTAAACCTAAAATTCCCTTACAAAAAAAATCTTTATCTTGACTCTCAAAAAAGTCCTCAACCGCGGCCATCACGTCGCTATCATCATCAAATTTCTTGCCTCGGAGGTGTTCCTTGAGTCGTGGAAAGAGATAGAAGTCACTGGGGGCTAGATCTGGTGAATAGGGGGGGTGTTCCACCAACTCAAAGCCCGCTTCCTGAATGCCAGCCATGGCAATTGCAGCTTTGTGAACAGGTGCGTTGTCTTGATGGAACAACACTCCAGCCCGCAGTTTGCCTCGCCTTTTCTCCTTAATAGCCTCCCGCAATCTTCTTATTTGTTCTGCATAGTAGGAGCCTGTAATAGTGGCCCCCTTTTCCAAGTAGTCCACCATGATTATTCCTTCAGCGTCCCAAAAAACAGACGCCATAACCTTCCCTGCTGAGCTTGACACTTTGAATTTCTTCGGCGTCGGTTCATCGGATCGTTTCCATGTCATCGATTGTTGTTTTGTTTCAGGATCAAAATGGTGGATCCAGGTCTCGTCCATGGTCACAAAACGTGACAAAAAATTGTCCTCGTCTGCCTGGAACTTTTCGAGATTTGCTCTTGACATGTCGACTCGTTTCTTCTTTTGCTCGTCGTTTAACATTTTCGGTACCCAACGCGCGGAGACCTTTCTCATATGCAATTCGTTCGCAAGGATTCTTTGAATGCTGCCATATGAGATCCCTGTGACCTCAGCTACATGCCTGATAGTCACTCTTCGATCTTCCAATACAACTTCTTCAACTTTTTTCACATTTTCTTCAGTGAGGGACGTCGATGGGCGTCCTTCGCGGTGTTCGTCTTCCGTCGATGTTCTTCCCAGCTTAAACTCCTTAGCCCAGCGTGCAACTGTGGAATATGGAGGAGAAGAGTCCCCTAATGTTTCCACCAAGTCGCTGTGTATGTCTTTGGTAGACATTTTTTTCAAGCAGAGGTATTTAATGACAGCTCTGATTTCGTGTTTTTCCATTTTGATGTTCACTCCTTGACAGTCCGTATTCAAATGAATGTAGCTCCCGGGAATTGTGGCCTATTTATATGATTTTTTTTTCCTGAACTAGTGGGTAACTGAGCAAGTGACTGAAATTTTTTTGTATTTTTGTGTGCACTAGAAATAACTGATTATCATTACTTTTGGATCACCCCTCGTAATTGTTAAAACACCGTAACCTATTTTGGAGACAGTAGACAAAATGAATACTCTTAGAGATAAGAATTTTTCACCGTTTTGCAGATTTTTTTTATGTATGGTAATTATTTGTAATATTATTCAATGAAATAGTTACTTTAACATTACAAACTTCATTTTTATTTATTTGTATAGCATTAACATTAGATTCTCAATAGATGAAGATCTCTCAATCAATCGTTTATATAATTGCAGAAATAATAAGAATCTGACCTCCATTTAAGAATGGTTTGACAACAGGCGGTAAGTTGGCGGGACCGACAGCGGGCGGAGAAGACGGCGGTGACGACGGACCAGGACCACTCACCGATCCGCCCGTATCCATATTTGGAGGCTCCTGGAAATTCAACAAAATATAGACATGAAATTTGTTTTACTTAAAAGAACTGGAAATCCTAATGATATTTCATTTTTGGCTGATGGACAGGCCATAGCCTGTATCCTAATAGGCCATCCGGAGTGACCGTCTTTTGAGCGTACCATTGGCACTGTGCGTCTTCTAGTCCCTTCTAATGACCTTGTTGCACTTGTATCCCGACAATAAATATTTAAATTAATTGCATAATTACTATCCTTTCAGAGTTAACAAACGTAAGTCGACAACTAAAAGTCATAACAAACGCTCACCTCTGGAGGTCTGCCTGATGGCAGATCAGTAGGTGCCGGTGAGAGCGGCGAGGCAGGCCGTCGAGTGGTCACAGGCGATTGCGGGGCCACGGGCAATGCGACTACGGGTGGTGGTGTCGGCGCCGCAACTGGTGTTATAGTCGGCATTGGTGAAGCAGGCGGCGAATCCGGTGGCTCCGATGGTCTGCGAGCGACAATGTGATGCGGAAGTGGCCCAGCTTTACGTTTTGGTGGTCCAGAGCGTGTACCCTCCGCGCCACGTCTTCCTCCCGCACCGGTCCCTCCACTTCGCACAGCACCCACGGGATCCAAGTCCGCCTCGTCTACCATCATGCGCTGTGAAAGTAACATTTATTACATATTATTACATTTTATAAGCATAAGCAATTAAAAAAATAGTCACTCTATTCAATACCAACAACCTGCCCTCAGTTCGCTTCGGTTTCAGTCGCCTTACCCGCGTAGTTCCCATGGGAATACTAGGATGAAGTATAGCCCATGTTACTTCCTGATATTATAGCTTTCCATCGGTGAAAATTTTTTGAAATCCGTTGGGTGGTTTAAGCGTGAAAGCGTAACAAACTTACTTTCGTATATCAATAAGCCTTAATGTTGCCATTTAAATGTTAAAATTTAAGTGAAATCGGTGTGTCGGATTTAACGTAAATGTTCACGAATAAAGCGCTAATACACAAAACCAGTTTAGTATTTGATTATAGCGAGTCAAGGCTTAATTTTCGCAAAATTGAGCAATCTCGAATAGAATCCAATTTTTCGAATTAGATTACCTAAAATTAAAATTGCAAAACATTATTCAAACTGTGAGAGTGTAGGTTACACTAAAAGCCTTGGTCAGTCTAGTAATCTATATGTTCTCCAAAAATCAGATATCTATCTTGATTTTTTCTACCATTCAAAACTGAGATGGAATTTATCATAAAACAGCCAAACTCACCTTATCAATTTTGAATGGGTTGCCGAACATATGCTGTCGGACGGGCTGAGATTCGATCTCGCGAAGCTGGGGTGTCATACGTTTGAGATACTCTTGATAATTTCCCATCTGAGCTACCGGCATTGAGTGTACGCTATCTTCATCTACCAGCCTCGTGTGGGCTAAAGATGGCTGCAAGAAATTCGCTCGCATACGCACCACCTGCAATATTGTATATAATAATTTATTTACAGTAAATATTGATTTGCTCTAATACTTCACTCCACAATAAGAGATATCGACCAACTATACCACGCTAGTCAGGCGGTTTGGTATAGGGTTTCGTATTTCTAGATTTTCCTCTCTTGCACATTTGTTATACGTGTATAAGGTATTTATCCTTATTAGTCTGTTGAAACACCCACGGGCAAGATAGGCGACGGTGAATCGTGTTCAGATTTCGTCACTACATGGAAAAAAAATTGTTCCTATACTCGTATACAAACAATTTTACTATGTTTATGGATTTTACTCACTTCTTTACGAGAATATGGATGTGACCATGGACACTAATACAATTCAAACCACGGTAAAGTTAAAAAACGAAAAATAGGAAAAATGTGAAGAAGGCAATTATTTGACGTAGAAAATATCCAAAAAAAAAACCTCATGATATTAAATTTTACAGGACTTAATATAAAGTTTTGGACTAATATTTTAGGTGAAATATATACATTAAACGCCGTCTCTAAAGCGACTACAAGCAAAAACCCATGGCCGCATACACGTCCGCACCAAATGGTTGGGTATCCACAGAACCTGATAACTCGTTCATCCTATGAACACACACGCCTCCTTAAGGTGAAATAATGAGATAATCGCCACGCTTGGCAGACAATTTGGCAATCGTAATTTGTGTTATGTTTCAAAAGGGAGTGCTGCCTATTTTTCTGGTGATCCCTTAATCGAGCTTAACGACTTTCACGGGAAAGTAAGGGGGACAAATTATATTCCAAGCCCGATACGATAAATTGATAACTCACTTGATCTAAAAGGTCTCTCCGTTGTACATCGAAAGGGTTTCGGTATGTGTGCGCTTGCGTCTTATGCCTGCCACGGGATAGTCCTACAACGAAACCACCAAATTCGTTCAATTGGTCTCGTAGTGCAGAAAACTTATCTTGGAGACAGGGATGCGTTGTCAGATCTTTTCGCAAAGGTGATCGGGGCATCACTCTTACACTTTCTGCTACCTGAAAATGTAATGTAAACTATTTGTAGTTACTTTTCATGTTAGCAAGTAAGGCTGCAGCTGAAAATCAATGCTGCACTTGTGTACCTATTACACGTTGAGCTGTTGTCTACACTTCTTAGATATGATATAATGATTTACTAATGTTTTATTGAAAGGTATTGATTACACATACATATTATAATTATTTTAAGTTAATTATTATAATTATATTTGGTTTTCCTCCGTCATTGAAGCTCTCTTATTTTTGCATGAATTTGAATGTATATGTAAATTTTAGTGTTCAGTAAGCTAAAAATACGTAGGAAATATACCTGAACTTATTGATTATCACATTAATCGTCTTGGTATGAAATCATACCTATTATTAATAAGTAATTTCATTGCACAATTCTCACACCATGATTATTCTCAATGCGATTTGCAGTTATACTAGAAGACCAAATTGCTTTTTTTATCATTTTTATTTAGTAATCAACACTAAACTACCGCCATTGTTTAATATAGAGATAAAATAAAAACTTACCTTCTGATTGTTGTTACTGGAAGACTTATTTATGACGTCCGTGCACAACTTTTCAAACTCTACCTTTGCTTGATTCTTCAGTCTTTTCAAATAATTCAATACAGAGAAACTGAGCGAGTTGTCTTGGGAGTCAGGTATCAAACTCTGCAGTAGTTGCGGCGATGCTCCCATTTTTGTCAACGCTCTGCGAAGAGGCTGGAACACGACAATATGCAAATTAATAAAAAAAAAAACTAAAATTTAAAATTTAAACAAAATTGCAGGAAAATTACGAGCATAATACTGATACTATTGAACTAATATAACTACAGTACAAATAAATCCTCGCCAGTAGGGAGACTACAAATCCATACTAATATTATAAATGCGAAAGTAAGGATGTTTGTTTGTTTGTAACGCTTTCACGCTTAAACCACCGAACCGATTTCAAAAATTCTTTCACCAATGGAAAGCTATAATATCAGGGAGTAACATAGGCTATATTTTATCCCGGTATTCCCACAGGAACGGGAACTACGCCGCGGGTAAAGCGACTGAAACCGAAGCGAAGCGAGGGCGGGTTGCTAGTATACAATAAATGGAATCAAATTGCAAATCGCGTCAGAGCAAGCATGTCTGGATCCTTAGCAGATTTTTGCAACTCCAGTAGGAGAGAAAAACTTGGAGTAAGGCAATTATCGCAGTAAACTTTCAGTACAAAAGGAGTTTATTGAAAAATATCGTGGTAATGATAGTAGACTTTCGCCCTCTATTATGTGGGACTAAAGATTGTGTGGCGAAATGAGAATGTCTATACACCACTGTCTACCCATCGCGAATGCAAATGAACATTATAAAATAAATAGATGAGGAAAAATACTGTCATTATTTTAGTGGAATAACCATCCGAAAGATGATGAAATCGAAGATTTGAGAGTGGATTCGGCTCTTAAATTCTATCAAGCGGTAAAAAGAGTAGCAAGTATAATGCACACCCAAAGAATTATTATTTATTGAGAATTATGCTTGCTATTGCAAGCGTTCATGACCGCGGGCGGACGCTGAAAAGTGTTCGAAACGTCAGGCAATCAGAAATCAAATACTCGCGTAAGAATCATTCCATAGCAGTATTGTTATCCCTCAGTCATCTTTTACAACCATGATTACCCATGGGAATAGACCACGCTTAGTATTACTAATCAATCTGCACATAAAAATAACAAGTTTATAATACTTACCGCAACATAATACGATGGCATCCTATCCAAATAATGCTGGAAAGCCAGTTTCCATTCAGGTGTTGGTTTGCACCGATGCACTTTGAACAAATCATCGAGTAGGGGCAGCAACATAGGATAGTTGTATGGCAATACAAACAGATTAACACACGTCAAATTTGTGGATGCCTTTAGATATCCAAATGGATGATTGAATTCGGAGCTCTTGCATCCACTGTTAGCGACAAATACCTGAAAAAAATAAATATTTTTATGGAATTATTTAACATTTACCGTGTGGTGCGGGGCCACGAATACTATCATACATTGCTCGTGGGTGTCGTCAAAGGCGATTAAAAGTTTGCGATCGGTCATCAATTATGTTCCCAAAGAGGGTTGATGTCAAGGAGGCGGCCGGTTATAAAACTATTACAACCTTTGCAATTTACGAGAAAAGAAAAGTACTTACTGCGTCGACCCCGTAAATTAAGATAAAAGCAGAGTGATAATGAATTTGAAATTTTGTATTCACTTGAAGGGAGATAGGAATCGCCGATGTATAAATACACCAGAATACCCAATGGACATGGGTGCCTCGAGTCTTGTATTGAAATCTTGTCTTCTCTCGTATAGTAATAATGTTTTTATTCAGTTATAAAATTTATACAATATAATAAAAATATATATATGGTATGTTATACCATCATTAAAGTATCATTGTATAAGGTTTAAATAAAACCTTGAACGTATTTTAACATTGTTGATGCAATATAAAACAGTTTTACGCATAACAATATAATAATAAATCATTATATATATATATACATGTTAACTTGGGGTCATTAAAAATTAAAAACTTGTTGAATTTGCCTTATAATAACGGCGTGTACCAGCCAGGCGTTAGATAGAATAAAGTCCCATAGTCCCCCCCATTTAAGCAGACTCTTCCTACTTACTGAAACTAATTTAGAAAATATCTGAACAGTAATTATTGTTAATCGAATCAGTATTCAGCCTTGTAGAGCCATCCAGGGCCCTACTGACCCATTCCGATCCGTAATTAACTTGTTAGTTAGTTTCTGATGCAATTGTTATTATTTTTTGTGTATGTTTCAAATACAATTTCAATACTAATAGTCTTACAGAGTTATAAACCAAATGTGTTTTTAATTACGATTTATTTATTATTTGGTTCGCGTTTATACGTTTCATGTATCCTGTGACCTGTCAAGGCGAAACAATATTGAGGAAATATAGTCATGGTTGCAAGCCCTTAATGGGATTATTCTTTTATGAAACCACTCATATTTCTATAACCATTTACCCCAATATCATCATAATTGTACACGTGTCTTCCTGCGCATATAAGTGTACTCATTTGTACGTAATAGAACTATAATTTTTTACGTCAAAAGGGAATGCTCCTTGAATGGTCCCTTTATTTTTTGTTAGAACGGGACACTTGCAGAAATAGGTGACAATATGAAATTAAAAACTAAAAAAAAGGAAGGCACGTGAAATCTTGCAGACATACTTGAAACCATGGACTTCAAATCTAAATAAAAAATAAAAGCACGTCTTTTTTTTGTGGGTGGGCTGCCGTCCGCGCCTCCGCACAGTGGTGCGGAGGCGCGCTCCGTCCGGGGCGGCAGAGGGGCTTAAGCACGCAACTTCCGCAACCCACCCGAAAACCACGTCGCCTTCGTCGTTGAGCCGACCACCGGAGCAGGGTTAACTTGTCATCAGTGGTCGGCCCGACGAAATACCCCCTACTTGGGGTACCCTCCCATCAACCGACGTCCCCCTCTCGGGGAGGACGTCGGACTTTCCTCACGCGGTCGGCCTCTCGGCGGGTGACGGACTAATCCCCGGTCACGTCACCCGCGGCCTCGGCTAGGGCGGCATGAGGCGCAGGTAGTTGCGCCTACGCCGCCCCAGTCGCCGGCGGCGGATCTCCTCATCGAGGCTGCTCTCCTCGCGCATGCGATCCGCCGCCTCCTTCCGCGAGATCACTGTCTCGCAGAAGGCTGCGACCACGTCCCAAAACGTCTTATATCAGTATAACAAATGATCATTTATTTTCTTTACAGAAACGGAACATTTTTGTAGTACCGTGGGACTGTCCCGTTCAAAACGGGACATATTGGTAACGTTATCTATATGTCAGGCAATCATAATGCACTATTAGAGTCAGGTGGTGTTAAATAAATAAAAAGTAGTGGCATACTAAATGTATGTGTTTACATACATTATATATATTTATGCACATATAATAAATACGGGCCTAGTGAGATTTATAAAATAGATAACTCACGTTGCATATGAGACACGTCGACTGTCGATTAGATATTCAACATTATTACTTAAATGACGTGATAATCTATCAATCCTTATACTTGTTACCTTGCTTTACTGACATACTCGTAACTTAATAATGTTATTACATCATCATCTCGACTCATATATGCCCCACTACTGGGCTCCAGCCTCCTCCATAATAGGAGGGAAATTTACCTACTATACCAAGCTAGTTAGACAGGTTGGTATACAGTTTTGTTTTGAGTTTTGTTTCTCTTGCTTAGATGCTATATACTTATTATATCCCTTAATCGTCTTTTACGACATCCATGGGCAAGATATAGTTCTGAATTATATTTTTATTCCATCACCACACGGAGACCCTATTAAATACTCGTAATTTAATTATCCTATTAAATATCGAGATATTATTATCTTGCGAACCATAAAAAGGGTACAATATATCCATAATCATTATCATATCAGCCCATAGACGTCCCACTGTTGGGCTCGGGCCTCTACTAGGAACAGTTAAGCTATTATACCAAGCTGGCTATACGTGCTAGTACAGGGTTTTATTTAAGAGTTTGCCTTCTCTTCAAAGACATATTAATTTACCATTAAAACCATCAAAAATTAATACGAAACTGCTGGTTACTGAACTAAATAATAATATTAACTCACCTGCCAACATATAGTAGGCTGTTTTCTTGCCAATATGAACTGTGTGAGTGGACTGGGCTCCAACTCATATTTGTCGAAAGGCAGATTATCTATAACCATTGGTTCTTGACTTGAACAAGTGAACTTCACCACGGGATGAGCTGAACGAGGTGGCTGGAAAGTTTACAGAAAATTCGTTTATTATTTTATTTACTGTATTCAGCATCATCTGAACCCGCACAAGTTCCACTATTTCTGTTTTTCCGTTTTGTTTCTGCTCGGGCCTCCTCCACAATGAAAAGGAATTGATCTACTATACCGTGCTGGTCAGAAGTATTGGCAAAGTGTTTTGTGTCGAGTAAAACAGACTTCAAAAAAGAAGGTTTCTCAATTCGCCCGTATGCTTTTTTATGTTTGTACACGGATAACTTCGTCGTTTATGAGGCGATTTTGATGATTCTTTTTTTGTTGGAAAGGGTATACTTCCCAAATGGTTTCATGAAAATTTTATCGAAATTGGGCAAGTGGTTTATGAAAAATCAATAAAAATCTAAAAATTGATCTACATTGTCGGTTTGTTTTTTTTTTGCCAAAAGAATTATCCTCCTTTTGCATAGATATTATATGCATATTATCTGCATATTATTTGCATATCATATCCCTTAGTTGTGTTTTACGACACCTACGCGCAATAGAAAAGGTAACTTGTATCCTTACTCCGCCACCACATGGAGATTCACTGTGTTAATTGGTATTAATGCAAATTGCTCATTTTTCTCTCTAAAAAAGATTAATGCTTGAAAATATTCCCCATAAACTTCGCAGTTTTACCTCATAAAACACTAGCTTCACCCCGTTCAGGGATAAGTTTTGCATAAAATTTAATTGACCAAAAGTGCAAAAGGTTATACGGATATTTTAATTGAATATGTGTGTAATTAAATCTGTGTGAAATTGAAAAAATATCTACACAAATATGTACATACGACAAAACAATTATTTATGCGTTCCAAAAATTAAAATAACCCAAGTCTAGTTGGTGCTTAATTTATGTCGGTCTCGATAAGTTACGTTAAAATAAAGAGATTCATATTTGTAGTCCGCGTCGACGCAAGGATTTAGTGCGTAAAATTGGTCTAGCCATATCAAAGATTAGCTAAACCAAATAGAAAAGGTACAGCATATATCAGCTCTTATGCAACACAATATATACAAGACAGTTGTGCATTCTTAGATGAATGCGTTTTAAGTGCGTTAGGTGCTAAATCGTTAACAAGCATTTCCAAACATTGACACTCATACAAGTACCTACCCACAAAAACTTCAGGTCTTTATTATACGTTCAAATTATTATAGTTATTATTGGAAAACCCACAAACCGATAACGAAATATTTTGAACGTTAGGCACCATATTGTCGTATCAGTCAGCTCAGTTGATATTAAATCTATACCAGGGATGGCGAACCAATGGCACGCGTGTCATCGATGGCACGCTACACAATTTTTTGGGCACGTTAATGTTTACAAAATGTATTCTGCACTAAGAAAAAAGTGTCAAGTTTTATAATACTATGATTACTATATTTTATTAATACTTTGATTCTATTTTTGTAGTAGGTAAATAAAGAGTTTTGAGTTGATTGTATTAACTATTATCATTTTGCCAATGATAACAAAGTCCAAATTATTTTATGGCACGTCTAAGACCTCATGAAAAAAAATGTTTAGGCACGTGGATATATAAAGGTTCCCCTGATCTATACCAATAAATAAAATTGGAGTGTCTGTTTGTAATGTCAAAATACTAGGGTTTTTTCATGCTCACACGGTTATTTGCACGACACCTATGCCTAAAATACCGATTAAAAAATTTTTGTCTATCTGTCCGTCTGTTTGTTCAAAAGAAAAGGACGGGGGGGAGGGCAAAAGAAAGGGATGGGTTGGAGGGCAAGAGAAAGGGAGGGGGAGGAGGGCAAGAGAAAGGGAGGGGGAGGAGGGCAAGAGAGAGGGAGGGAGCTATAGTGGAAGAGGGAAGGAACAGAGAAGGAAGAGTGAGGGGCGGGAGGGGTAAAGAGAAGGGGAAGAGGAGGAGGAAAGAGAAGAGGGTGTAGGAGAGGGAAGAGAGAGAGAGAGTGAGTGGTAGGCACCTAAAATACGCAGCACACAGAATGAAAGGGATTAAAACAAAAAAATCACCGTTTGCTACATTTATCATTGATACTTCGCTCCTATTGCTCATAGCGTGATGTTTTATAATCTAGTCTTCACGATTCATCTCAGCCCATATACGTCCCACTGTTGGGCTCGGGCCTCCTCCATAATGGAAGGGTAATTGACCTACTATACCACGCTGGTCAGACGTGTTGGTATAGGGTTTTATTTCGAGTTTTCCTTCTCTCGCATAGATGTTATGTGCGTTTAATATCCCTTAGTCGTCTCGTACGATCACCCACGGGTAAGATGGGGGGTGGTGAATTGTATTCTTACTCCGTCACCACACGGATCTTCACGATTAGGAAGCTATTTTTGACATTAGCGCATTCAACCAAACAAACTCTTCATCTTTATTATATTTGTATGGAAGTAAGTATAAAAGATATTCAAAGTGAATATCGTTTATCTTTTATAACTACCGCATTAAGGTACAAATCTTTTTCTCACAAAGGATTTACATAACAGACAATGACAAAAATAGATTTCTCTTTTAGCTTGCACTATCGATATATCCCCTTTCACATTTTATATAAATATTTATATACATAATTCAACTGTCCGTGTGTATGTGACTGAACACTTCCTAAACGGCACGACAGAATTTAATGATTTTTTGTGTTCCAGTGGATTCTATTTAAATTGCTAAGATTCGGTAAGTGGTTCTGCGATAGATTTTTAGAATTCTTTTTATTTTTTAGATTTGAACAGATCAGCGCAGCGTCTTATGAGTCCCCTAGTAGTATATTATTATTTTTAAAAGAACCCTCCTTTTATAGCCAAATTACTGAATAATATCTGTAGAGACGGTTTGGTGATCTATATAACGACTTCAAGTATTACGTCAATCACGGATTCGATTCTCCACTGGCCAATTCCCCCTTTGCTAGGCTCGAACCATCTTCACAATGGAAGTGAAATTGACCTATATATACCAAGCTGGACAGACGGGTTGGTATAATGATTTTATTTTGAGATTTTCTTTTCTTCCATAATATTACCTACATATTATAACTCATAGTTGGCTTTTACAACACCCACGATCAAAAAATCAAAAAGGAGTTGTGAACTGTATTCTTACTCCGTTAACATCGAAAAAAATATGTTGAATATATACACATACCAATGTTTGTGCTGTGGGATCCGAGCGGAAAGACTCTGGTATCGGCCAGAACCCAACAGCGAAACCCTTCTGCGCCACCGTCCTGGGCACGTAGATGAGTCGCCGGCATGAATGCCAGGCCTGCGGGGCACTAGGTCCTTGATTTTGATTTTGATACTGGCCACTGTTCCATCGCTGAGAAAAATAAGATAACATATTCAGTTAAAATTTCTAGTACAATAAATAGAGAATAGAATAAAAATGATTTCATGCCGGCTCATATATGTAGATTTTTAAAGTTTAATTAGTTATTGTATTCCTACTGACATTTCTGATAGTTTATAATCCCCTGTGATCGAATATGGCAATAATAAAGTATTGAGGTAGTTAATAAAATGAAGTCTAATGCTGTTTTATTTCAGTGATGCATACAAATTCAAGTCAAAGGTTATATTGTTTCCAACTCAATATTTATAATTATTCTTTAATGTATTTTTTTCTTCTAGCCCACATTAGCACTGTTGAGCACAAACATTCTCCACAATAGGAGACCAAATGGTCAACTATAGAATGTGCTGGTCGAACGTGTTTTTAAGGCTTTTTTTTGTATTTCCTTTCATTCCAATCGCAAAAGGTAATCAAGGTAAAAAGTTGTGTTGGTGACCACGATACCACATAAAATCTTCGGTCTCGCCACTCGCACATGGATGCATTATGAAGTCAACATAACTAATAGGAATACAGTCATCCATGGCCGTGGCGTACAAAACTTTTAGTTATAATAAACCTTGTCATAAACTAGTTACGCACGCAATATGTAACAACTTGAATTTGTCACATAGATACGTAATTATGAATTTGCTAATTATTAAATTGATTATAAATTGTTACAAAATTATCCAAATTATATAAAAATATTACTCGATTGAATATTCGGATCTCAGACAGGAATATGTGTAAACGGTGTACCAAATTTAATCGTTCGCCTAATAAGAAGTATAAATGAAAACATATCTAAGTAGACCTACTTAAATAACTTCTTCAAATCGTTTAATTCTTGAAAAAGACTATAATATATGTGTGCATATAAAAATCCTATTAGGTACTAAGGAGGTAAGTTGCCGATCACAGTATTTTCAGTGTCTCAGAAAAGCGGTACTTTAACCGGTTTTGATGACTCCTACGAGAGAATAGAAAGAGGGCGACACATTAAAAATACAATGTGTCGCCCCCGTCATATCATGGGCTGTTAGTTGCATATTGACTCTCATGTGGGCACTCCCACCAACTATGTACGCCATGTTTGTATTACTTTTTTACCTAGTACAAAAATAGTTGATTTTGACTTAAGATTGAAGCATTAAATTTAAACACTTGAAAACCACTAGTATAATATGTAGCAAAAATTAAAACAACCCGGATATTAGACAAGATAAAAGGTGATTATTCAAATTCATAGTCCACAAAAATATTCTGCACCACAAAGAAACAAGAAAATGTAAACAGTGCATCGCAAGAATATGAAATGAACCTGGAACTGAATTATCAATATCATCTCAGCCTATATGCTTGAGCCTTCTCCACAATAGAAGGGAAATTGACTTATTATACCACGCTGGTCAAACGGATTTATCTAGTAAGTTTACTTCCCGACGTCCCGGGACAGGGACATCGAGAGGTGAAGGTACCCGAAAGTGTATTCCGTCCGGGCCGACCACTGACGACAAGTCACCTAGCTCCGGTGGTCGGCCCAACGACGAAGGCGACGTGGGTACGGGTGGGTTATGGTCCCGCGCGCCGTCGTTTCGTCGCCCCGGACGGAATGGATCGCGTGTGCGCTTACCATAGAACATCCATTAAAAAAAAAATGTTAAGTTGACTTTTCTTGCATAGATGCTATCTGCATATTATATTTCTTACTTTACTTTTACGACACGTGGGTGTCGTTTGAAAAGTATTCTTACTCATTCCACACAGAATGAATAAAGTGTAGTGACGAAGCAATAAATTTATTCAAAAGGTCATCACTTAAATAACTAGGCCATATTAGTAACACAGTATATATGTATGATAATATATGAAAACAAACTCACTCCATTCCTATCAGCATCGCCTTCAACTTCCTTATCAGCTTCGTGGTTATTGTCGTCCTGTTCGCCATCTTTGTTGTTAGCGCCGTCGATAGGAGGCGGGTCCGGACCAGTCTTTTCAAAGTTGATCACCACGCCGCTTTGCACCTTCTGAACTAAACTGTCAATGCATTGCATCAACATACGATGCGAGGTAATGCAATAGGAACGACCTGTAATAAATTAGAAAATGTTTTTTGGCGATGAAATGTTAAGAACAATTTTTAGCGGGTGACGGGATCGGGGGTTTAGTCAATCACCCGCAGAGAGGCCGACTGCGGGACGGCGACCAATGTCCCGGGAAAGGGACGTCGAAAGGAGAAGGTACCCCTCAAGGTATTCCATCGGGCCGACCACTGAGGACAAGGAATTCGGTACCAATCGCCCCAACGACGAAGGCGACGTGCTACGGTGGGTTATGGAGCCGCACGCAGCCCTCCGGTCGGTTCTTATACAATTCACCTAAATCTACCTACCATTTAATTAATACAATATGTCACCACCCCTCTTTTTTAACAAACTTGGTAAGAGATGAATAAGGGATGTAAGCAGACAAATTCGCTTCATAGGTGTTAAAATAAAATTCTCTATAAAAACTCGTTCAACCAGCGTGGTTAACAGATTCATTTGCCCAATTGGAAAAGATATATAACCATCAAGGAGATATATGTGGAATATATTGCATTCTGTCAATTTGACAACGAAAGTTATTATAGTCCATAAAATATAGCTTGATCTCTGTGACAGATGTCAACGAAACCAGCGAAGTAAGTTTGAACGAGCGACATGTTTACAATTTCATTTTATATCAAATATATTTTCATTCTGAACAGATGGCGTAGTGGTTAAGATAGCGACCTACAGCGCCAGTGTCGGGGGGTTCGAATCCCACGCGGGACAACACTTTGTGCGATCCACAAATTGTTGTTCTGAGTCTGGATGTAATTTGTTCGTTTTTGTCCGTTAATTATATGTTTGTAAAGTCCCCCGCAATACAAGGATTATTTCCTTAGTGCAGGGTGTTGTCTTAAATAAGTAAATAAAAAAAAAAATCTTTTCGTGCCAGTTTTACTGCAACTGAATTGCAATATATTATAAATATTAATATTCATGCCTAAAATGTACATCGTAAGTACTGAAATACCTAGTAAACATTTTATACATAAATGACGCTTACACACGTACAAGGTCATACTGGACTGAAAATAAAAAAGAGATGGGACAGTCGATATACGTAAATCGAAAACCGACCTTTATTAAATTATTCATATAAGAAATAAACCCAATACAGTACCTATATAAAACTTTCAACATATTTTTTACAATTAAAACAGTTACATTATAAAATACATAAATTGAATTAAAAAACTACTTTTCGTCTCAGAGTAGATATATGTATATATTATATACGCTTTATTGTCAATAAACTAGACATATTTATTTATAAAACAGTCGTAAGTGATTGATTGATCTAACGACTGTCCCTATTTGGCAAAAAATGATAAATGTTCTAGCAGGAATGCTCCAGTGATGACGATAGTAGTGACCTAGACCTTGATTGTACTCCTTTTGAATAATTAAAACAGTCAAAAAACACGTTTTGTTTGAAATAAATTCAAAAAGATTTTCATTGATTGTATTTTAATTATAATAGAAAATCACAATTATAAAAATAAAGAGTTTTATCGATAAAAAACTACGTACTTTATCGTAAGCGTGACAGCACTAGGGACAACTGTCACAGAGATCATCCTATATTTTATGGACTATAAGAAACATCTAAAATTTTCAAATGATTATAAAGAGTTTTTCAAACAAATAACATACCTATTAAAATTAGCAGTATTATTATCTACCTTGACACAACGTGCACATCACGTAAACCAGTCACACAGGTTTTTAAAGGGCTTAATCTCCCTGAATTTAAAATTGTTGTACATTAATGTTTCAAAGAAGAACATTTAATATATTTTTACGTAAACAGTTTAGAAAAATGGGCCTCACAATTTTTTTTGGAGACTTTAAAAAGGACTTGTTTATTTTTCATGAATATTGTATTATAACTTTAAGGACGTTTCCATTTTAATTTCATAAGCATTCAACATTGATTTACGAATGTATACCAGAGAATTCCTCAAAATGTATAGTGATTGGGTATTGATAGGAGATGACGCCAAAACAAACTAGGTATTTGAACTTTGAAAATTTCTCACGAAAATCTCATTCAAGAAAAGTTACACATTTCTAATTTTTTTATTATATTCCAACTGCAGCCCGCATGATCGTCCGAAATAACAGTAAGGTTTTCCCCGAATCACACCCTGTGATCACTGCGCCTCTGAAATGGACGTTTTTTTCAGTTTTGCGTTATTCCGTTTCAGCGGTCTTTATCCTTACCGTCACAACGATATCCGACGAACATTGGTTCACCGACTCGATACTAGAGGCCTATTGCAGATGACATACTTTCAAAAATTTTAAAAGGTTATGTAGGTACTTACTTAAATTAAAAATTAGTTTTAAATGTACAAGTCTCCACACGTAAGTCTACAAAAATTACTGCAGTAAATATAAGAACAGATTATAGAATAATATAGGTTAGGACAATGAATGCTTACCACCTGTAACTTCACACATAGCATCGATAGGGGATGAGTCAGAGGGCACTAGACCTGTGTCTCTCTCCACGGCAGGCGTTCCAGCTAGCCTCAGCACCAAGGAAAATAGTCTTTGGTCCCATCGAAACGGCTCACGGGTCAACTCTGATCCAGGTATTGGACAATTCATTGGTAGATTAAACTGTAAAAGAAATAAAATTAACCTATTGTGTAAACACAGCAAACGGCGCAAGTCAAAAATTAATAATTAATAAACCTTTGCATAATTTAAAGTCAGTAATTGCAATACAAGGGTTCGCTACATAAGAGCATTGAATGTATTTTAAATTCATTTGACACAGTATTCAAATTAAACATTAAAACATATAGTTTGGTGAAATTTGAATATGGCATGCGCGACCTCCAATTCTCTCAAGTGGCAAAATGCAAAACGAAGCTCAGTTTAACATTTAAATGAGTAATTTTTAAATATTATTTTTGTGCGACAGATTATTGCCTATATTTCTTTGTTATAGCTGTATTTCTTAGTTTAATCTTATAACTGATTTTAGTTTAGATATATCTAAAACAAATACCCCTTAAAAAGTACGTTCAGGGTCTGGAATAAACTTATGAAATATTCTTTAAACGAGGTTTAACGAGCACTTTCTTCGTGGGTAAGCAGCGGCCTAGCTGTGCCTCTGGTATTGAAAAGGTCGCGTTCATTCGTAGACCATTCAGTATTTATAAAAACAAGACTGATTTTAGTGTTGGCCAAATGCGAAACTAAGACGTATCTTGGTCTTTTAATTGGGGAACTCTAGCTAGCATAGTTTCGTATCGAGTTTTTGCTCGCTTCTACTGATGTTGAGTACGTGTGGACACACCTTAGTAGTATTTTACAACACCCACAAACAAGGACGGTGAATTGTATTCTTACTCCGTAACTACATGAGCAAATTTAAGATAAAAATATTTAAGTAGGTATTTGACTATTTAGGCTATTTGACCTGATAGGGGTTTCTTTTTTTTTTTTGGGTGGGCTATGTATGGTAAGCGCACGCGCGGTCCTGTCCGTCCGGGGCGATGAAAGGACGGCGCGCGGGCCCATAACCCACCCGTACCCACGTCACCTCGTTGTTTGTTGGGCCGACCACCGGAGCAGATGTGACTTGTCATCAGTGGTCGGCCCGACGGAATACCCTTTCGGGTAACCTCACGTCTCGACGTACTGGGACATCGGTCGCCATCGCGCGGTCAGCCTCTCTGCGGGTGACGGACAATTCCCCGGTCCGATCACCCGCGGCCTCGGCTAGGGCGGCATTAAGCGCAGATACTCGCGCCTGCGCCGCCCCAGTCGCCTGCGCCGCCCCAGTCGCCGGCGGCGGAACGTGTCGCCGAATAGGAGCTCTACTCGCACCCGATCCGCCGCCTCCTTCCGTGAGATTACGGCATCACAGAAGGCGGCGACCGCGTCCCAGTTCCTGACGCTGTCGAGCATCTCCCTGGCGATGGTCGGCAGCGCCAGGTCGGCACCGATAATCGCGACGAGTTCACGGCGCTCCCTTTCCCACGCAGCACACTCCTCGAGCGTGTGCTGCGCCGTGTCCTCGTCGCAACCGCAGTGGTGGCAGGACGGTGTGCTCTCCCTCCTGACAATCTTGTGCAGGTACTTCCCAAAACACCCGTGCCCCGTCAGCACCTGCACAAGTCGGAAGGAAAGCACCCCGTGCGTCCGCTCCAACCACTTCATCAGCACCGGCCGGAAGGCCTCGACGGTCCTGACACCATACCGAGGCCTCTCCAGCCGGACTGCCCAACGGGCAATGACTCCTCGGCAGGCGTCGACCCGCCAGGCGGTGATCTCCTGCAAGGAGACCATACCGCCGCGGGCGCGCGTCTCCGACACCCGCCGATAAATGTCGGCGAGCATCTCCGCCTCCAGGTCCCACGGGGGAGTTCCGGCCAGGAGGCACGCTGCCTCCGTCGCCACGGTGCGGTAACCCCGTATGGCCCTGATCGCCATGACCCTCTGTGGTCGCCACAGGAGGGCCCTAAGACGGACGGTCAGGGACCCCGCCCACACCGGTGCGCCATACAGGGCCATCGACCGGATCACCCCCATGTACAGCTGTCGGCACGTAGCACTGGGTCCACCCACATTCGGCATCAGCCGCGAAAGGGCGGACGCCGCGCCGACAAGCCGGGGAACAAGTCGATGGAGATGCTCCCGGAACCAAAAATGCCCGTCGAGCACCAGGCCCAAGTACTTCATGTGGGCCTGGATGCTGATGGTGACCGACTTCACGGTGATCGAAGCGCCGGCGGGAGGCCCGGCGGTACGGAGGCCATGGAACAAAAGGGCCTCCGTCTTTTCCAGGGCTACCCTCAACCCCAGCGCTTCGATCCGTCTGACAATCTCCTCGGTGCCGAGAGTTGACAAGCGTGCCGCCTCCTCTAGCGTCCCACCCCGGGCTGTGACGAGTGTATCGTCGGCGTAGCAAATTACGCCCAGCCCGGGTGGGAGACTTCCTCTCAACGCCCAGTCGTAGCCGATGTTCCACAGGGTCGGACCCAGAACCGACCCCTGTGGGACACCGCACGTCATGGGCGTTCGCACAACGTCCCCTACTCGGTCAACGTAGAGGACGCTGCGCCCCTCCAAGTAGTCTGCCACCAGCCGCCTGAGGTACACGGGCACCCCGTGATACCTCAGCCCCTCGCTGATGCAGCTGAATGGCAGACTGTTGAAGTCGTTGTCCATGGACACCGCCAACAGGGTACGGTTACATCTAGTATGAAGGTAAATGAAATACCTGTACTCGGATTTTTTTATTTGCAATTTATACTCCGGCTAGTTAAATGTATAATGAAAATACTGCGTTAAACGAACAGCCAAAGTTTTGTATGGCTATATAAAAGATTCAAATCGGGATAAAAATAGGGTATTGCCACGATATTTGGCGAATACTGAAACGATTTCATCAACTTTGAATGCTTCAGTATTGTGCGTAGAGCTTAAAGAGCTCGGCAGATTAACAAAAAAGACGTTTCTCGCATGCTATAGATTTTATTTTAAATTTGGATACAGGAGTACAGGTAATACCGGGATCTACCTATATGAATGTTATATTATTTCATTAGGAAAAAACCGCATTATTATTCTGAAGTGATATAAACTGTCCTTTTTACCAGAAAAATCTTATTTGCATACAAGCCTCCTTGAAATATTTTCGAACTTACAACTAATTAGATATTTAAAGTAAGAATTCTCTAAGACGCAAAAGGATGTCAATGAGGTATCATAAACGTTACTTTGTTAAAACTATATAACTAAGAAGTGTGTCGATAAGCCTGGCTAATATGTTTTGTATATATTTACGATCCCGCTGGGGACGAAATAACAACACAATATGACACTATAGCTTCAATTCCCGCGAGATTTATAACGCAAGACCGAAGTAGATAATATTATTGCAAGAAAACACTATTGCCATTGACTGTGTGCAACATAGGTTGTCAAGGAAAAGAATACTACGAGCTAAGCTGATTTCTCATTATTCTTAATGCTGTATAAACCCCACGACACATCCGCGGTGTAATTTCTAATTAAAAACTTACATATACGTGACTTTGTGGAACAGCGTGTAAACTTGTAGATTATACACGCTAATTTTAAGTTAATGAGTATCGAATATAAAATTTCATTATCTGTCTTTATAATATTGATGTAACAATTCTCTGCGTATTTAAATTGTAATCCCAACAAATGCTAAATGTAAAAGAACCCAGTAAGAGAAAACGACTTTCGAGATATTCCAGTGGGTTCCTTTTTTGTGGGCGGGCGTAGGTGACAGGGCTGATGAAAAGCTAGCGCGCGGATCCATAACCAGTGGGCATTTTCTCCCCTTAGCCATTGGGCCGACCACGAGTTCCTTGACGTCCGTGGCCAGCCCGGCATTGAATACGGTTCCTTAACAGTAGTTTAATGTCAATAATATAATAGCAATATACCATCGTCACCATAGGTCTCAACAAGAATTTTATGTGCTTTGGCTGCAGATTTCTTTTGAATAAAGTAGTGCAATAAAATTCCCCGCAAATACACTTTAGTGGCATAAAAGTAGACATTTTCAGAAATAATAAAAAATTATTTTGTTTACACTTAAGTGAAGTATCATACACTGAAAATAAAGGTTAGATACAGTACTTCCTTACAAATGCGTCATAATTCGAAATTTCAGGCACGGAATACTGCTATTGCCATATTTGATAAAACAGCGAGAACTTATTCAAGGTCCTAATACTTTAATAATATACAATTTTTCAAACTTATACTTGTTGTGGTGCGTTAGGGAAAAATTAGCCGAGTGAATTTTTACGATATGCGCGCACATCGACACTCTGAAGTTAGTTGCAGAAAAGCTTGGCTGAGAACTGATAACTATATTCAAATAACATTGAATATACAACAAATGTTTTATATAGGTTTTTTATTTGGTGGTTACCGTTATATTTATCAATAATTTATAGATATGTTTTGTGTGAAGAAAAAGTTTTAGATATTTGAGGTTAATCATTGGTATGGATCAATTATTTACATTACACATTTAAGTTTTATTTAATAATAAATAAATTATTTTAATTATTATTAAAATCTATCTATTAATTCTGTGCGCATATATAAAATAATTTTATGAAATAATAGATGGCCGAGACTGAACGGAACACTCGCAACTCGATACGTTGGGTAGCGCAGCCGCTAGTTCCCGGGGTACTATTGTACCGCCCTATACGAAATCGAGGGCGGACGAACTAGGGGCAACCCGCTATCCATCAAAGGTCTACCACATAGGTGGGGCAGGTGCATTAATGAATCTAGTGGTTACATTTTATTCGTGTTTCGTCTAATGAGGAATCAAATATGGGTTGAAGATTCTATGGCACTAAGTAGCTGCTCCTGATACAATGGTTAATTATTTATACAATTACTTCTATTCACGATTCACCATAATATGCTAAATGAGTTTCATAAATCAATTTAAGTCTGTAGATACATTAGTATTCAACTGCTTTCTGAACATGCTTTTTTGTATGCATATTTCAATGTTTAGCATTTACGTGTAGTACCTATGCTACATTAAATAAACTACATTAGTATTACTAATTTTTTTTCAGCCCATTTTGTCTTTTTTTTTTATTTTTCCATATCTCGCAATGATTTTATCCAGCAACACTTGGTATTCATATTCAATCCCAACAGAAAGTGAAGCATGTCCCTTCGTTTGTTTACGCAAATATTTTTTTTTTGGGACTAATCCCACCACACATTCCCACCATTGTAACTCCTATAAGCCAGGATCCACAATGGTCTCCATAAATGACACCGAGGTTTGACCCTCAGGCAGTCCCGGGATATGATTTTAATTGTCTTGGGACCCGCAACAAATTTAATTAGAAAAGATTAAAGAGGAGGAGTTGGAAAGAGAGATTCCACTTCCCTCCTAGGCAAAGCGGGAGACAGGAAAACAAAATGACTAGTCAGCCAATAAGTAAAAAGGTGTACAGCTACGATAGCGCAGCAGTACGGCACCACGGATACGGAAGAGCTTAACGGGGCCTATATGTGAGCGTTAAGATTGATTGTTACAGTAAGTATGGCAGAAACGCATGAACGCACGGAAATTTTCTCGAGTTGCTACAAGGTCCGTATAGTATACTACCCCACAGGTGACTTGCAAACTGTTTAACATAAGGTTACGCTCGTTTCGCCAGAGATCGCACTCCCAGAGAATGTGATGTGCTGATTGTTCATACTCGTGGTCAGATGTGGAACATTGACATAATGGTGATGGTACGAGTTTAAAAGAAAATAATTTACTTTTAAAGTTGCCATGGCCAGTTAAAAATTGGGCCACGAAGTGATCAACCTCCAGCCACACCTTCTCCAGGCGCTCCCGGATGCATGGAAAAAATAGATAAAGATGACGACCTTTCGATGATGAATCTCATCTTTCTTGCCATTCGGTTAAAAGTTCCTCATAGACAATGGATTGTGGTGCAAACAATCTAGCAATTTTATTTCGGTCGCGCGGTAGAAGGAAATCTGTATTCATAGTTTCCTTTGTGGTGTAATACATTGACGCTCGTCTCTGAATCTCCAAATCAACCGGAAGTACACCCGCGAGTACTGGTAAGGCCTCGGTACTAACCGTTCTATAGGCTTTACATAAGAATATTAGGGCCAATCGTTGGCTCTGTAGTAATTTAAGCAAATATATGATTAATTTTTTTCTCATCAATATTTTCATACTTCGAGATCTAAAGGACGTTACCCACGTAGTTCCCGTTCTCGTGGGAATACCGGGACGAAATATAGGCTAAGTTACTCCTTATAAGTTACATGGTAGTAAAATATTAGCAAAATCCGTCCAGCCCTTAGAATAATAACGTATAGAAGGTAAGTTCGCGCACAAAAGTGAAGCATTTCAATTGGAGCCTAATGGAGCTTACGCCGGAACCGTTCCGTAATGTACAAGTCATTGTACTGCACGTACGTACGCAACTCTTAAAAAATAAATAGGTAATTATGACGGTTTGTGCATTCAAATGGTGTCATAACACATTTGAAAACTTAAAAAGGTTTTTAACATTACTTTTAAAAGTATTTCGACGATTTATGTTGTTAAAAACAAAATTTGATTTCATAATTTGTATAGTGGTGTGTACGTGTGTAATCGTCTGCGCGCCATTAGTATTTTTATATTCATGTTTCGAACTTTCGAAGTATTGACACTATCCTTCTATACGTTATTATTCTAAGGTCCAGCCGTTTTGAAGATTACCCAAAACAATAAATTTTTTTAAACCGGTTTTTAGGCATAGGTAAGTATCGTGCAAATAACCGTATCAGCATGAATAAAGTCCATTATTTTGACATTACAAACAGACACTTTAATTTTATTTATTTGTATAGATGTATAGAGTTGAATACGATCGCTAATCTGTCCACAACTTGGACAATATATTGTCTCATGTGTTTGTGTTTGTTTTGAGAGTGTCGTAGGAGACAACTAACGAAATTAAAGAGAAACCATATGCTAAAGAAGGAAATTTCGAAATAAATCTTTACCAACTAGCCTAAGCAATGTGGTATTTTAATTTTTCCCATTGTGGAGGAAGCCGATGCCCATTAGTTAATATATTGTGAAACGAAGTTAGACGTAAATAATAAATGAATAATGTGGGATAAATAAAATGACTCGTAATTAGAGCTTAATATTTAGAATTCCTCAAGCGCCACACTTGGCAAGCGGGTTGGCGATGGAATTTGGTGTTGCAATTTTTAAACATTAATTCGATTATTATTATGGTTTATTAAGTAATATCCATCGGGACGAGCAATTAACCGTTTGTAAGAAAATAAAACTAATTTTCCC
Source organism: Lymantria dispar (assembly GCA_032191425.1). Lineage (NCBI taxonomy): Eukaryota > Metazoa > Arthropoda > Insecta > Lepidoptera > Erebidae > Lymantria > Lymantria dispar. The sequence continues at coordinate 25,934,981 of CM063441.1, forward strand.
CGATTTTATTGCGTCTTCACTTTGTTTTCACTATCCCGAACTTGCGAATAATTTAGAGTAGTATTGGTTGCTTGGTTGCAACGCAAAGAAATTCGTGAAAATAGCTTTATTTCATAAATTGAAAACATGATCGCGTTTGGAGGCAATACTACAACGCAATCAGGCAGTCGAGTTCATTGATCGATAAGTGATAATGTTGTTAAGCAAGCTCGGCGCGGTCAGTCTACGGAGGAAGCATCGTTTATTGGTTTAAAATAAGCGCCTGCGTACTTTAAAAGGTATCTAATAAAAAAGATCATAACTTCAATAATTTCAATTTTATCAACACCAACAGTGATTTGATCAATAGCATGGGCCGATTGAATCCATTTTTTATGTAGTAATTATGAACTGTCCCAACAAATATACGAACGCTGCTCGCAACGAACGACGGACGAAAGCCTGTGGGCTTACCCTTGAAATCAATTCTAATTTCGAATCCGATTCAATTCCAATCTCACCAAACTTATAGTTGGTAGGTACTCTTAAACAAAGTCGAGAATGAATTCTTTGCATTTGCCGTTATTTTCACCAAATGTGTCGTATTTTATTACTTTAAATTAATAGCGTTACCGAACTCGATCACCACAAAGACGCTTCCTTGAAATTGTGCAACATTAACGATTTTAAACTACGTCAAAATCGTCAGGAGTAGCAAATATTTGACTTAATCGACGAGAGTCGAATTCATTTAGTTTAAAAATCCACCGAATTTGATTCCAATCGTGCGCTAGTGTCGCTTTCAAGAGTACAAAATTGCTCAAATTCGAGCTGCGAGAGATTCAAGAGTGTCTGTGCAAGACTCAATTGGTGTTGTATACCACAGCTTACCATTTCGACAGTATAGGTATTAGTGACACATAAATAAGGTACAAATAATTTTGGATTAGAAATAATTTTGGATTAGATAAATGGAGTGTAAATTTAATACATATTTACTTAGGCTTTTATCCGAACATTTCATTCTTACTTCCTTACTAATATTATAAATGCGAAAGTATGTTTGTTTGATACTCTTTCACGCTTAAACCACCGAACCGATTTAAAAAATTCTTTCACCAATTGAAAGCTATAATATCAGGGAGTAACATAGGCTATATTTATCCCCGTATTCCTACGGAAACTGGCAATACGCGGGTAAAGCGATTGAGACCGAAGCGAAGCGAGGGCGGGTTGCTAGTATCTTAATATAATTTTTCTGAACATGTGCTATCACTTAACTCCTCGTACACAACTGGATCGATTTGAATAAAATTTCATTGCGATTCTAGATGATTTGAAATAATTAAACCCGGAAAATGGCACTGATATTACCAAATTTGGTCTGTAGTACAATTGATAACATTATGAAATATCTAATTGACTGCATAGACGTCGAGTGGTTAAGATATCGGCATACCACGCCAGTGTCGTGGGTTCGAATTCCACGTAAAAAAAACTTTGTGCGATCTACAAATTGCTGTTCTGATTTTGGATATAAATTGTGTTCGTTGATTGTATGTTTGTAAAGTCCTCCGCAATACAAGGATTATTTCCTTTCCTTGTGTTGTCTACTATTTAATGTGGCATTACTTTGCCGGGCAGGACGAAATCTGCCCGGTACGCACTAAAATTATGTCGTCTCAGATCTACGCCCACTGCTGGACTCAAGCCGCCAGGTTTTATTTCGAGTTTTCCTTCCCTTACACAGATGTTATATCCATATTATCCCTTAGTCGTCTTTTAAGACCTTCACGGACAAGAAAGGAAGTGGAGAGTATACTAACATCATGATATCATTTAAATTTTACGAAGGAAAGTGCATTTTTTGCAGCATTTAGTTTGAGTTAATTTTAGATCTTGTTTCTATAATGCAAACAACAGATATTTGAATACTTCAGAACGTATATAGGATTAACGTGTCATTTCTCGCTCTTGTTTAAATAATTCGTATGGAAACGTTGGCTAATCGATTAATGCGTAAAATATCATACAGCTGTGTCTATCCCAAATAAAGAAATAGGTTTCTGGTGTTTACGCGAGTATTACACTTCATAAATAAAACGTTTTTACGGATTTTATCGCGTTTACGTTTGATTTTTGATTGCCCGACGTTTCGAACACTTATTCAGTCAATCAATAAGTCATCCTTAGTCCGCCCGGTGACCATGAACTCTGTAAGTGTTCGAAAGGTCGGGTAATCAAAATCAAATACAAACGTGATAAAATCCGTAAAAACAGTTTTAGTTATAAAGACATAGGTATTGGTCGAACCACATTCCAACCATCCATTAACCCATCGCGGCCTGTTATGGTACATAGGTCTCCTTGTACACAGAAAAATATGGGGGTAATGAGCCATTGTATTTTTAACCCGTCAACATACGGGTAGTTTTAGTTAAAAAAAAAAAACACTTTTAGCATGTAGAGCTGATCAGATACCATGGAGGTCACCTCATTCACCAGCACAGGCAATCAGGTATATATATCTTGACCACTCGTGTCTCGTCCGAGATGGAACAGTCCGGTTTTCAGGTTGTCTGTCCCGTTGTACCGAATCGTATATAAATGTCCCGTTCATGAAAACAGAATAAATGATCAATTGTTCATTTGTTGTACTACAGGGACCTTATCTTGTTTTTTTTAGGTTTTAAGTCAATAGTTTTACCTATTATACCTACAAGACTAACGTTGTTTTTTGTATTTTTAGCCTTTTCATAATTTTTATAATTTTGCAGTTCTGACAAAAAAAATACCGTGATAATTACTCAAATGTCCCGTTTGACGTAAAAAAGTATGAAAGATATGGTCACATTCATCATCATTTCGGCTCATACACGACCCACAGCTGAGCTCCAGCCTCCTTCACAATATGAGGGAAGTCGACATTACTATACCATGCCGGTCAGACAGATTGGTGTAGGGTTTTGTTTCGAGCTTTCCTTCTCTTGCATAGATATCATATGCGTAATATATGCTTTAATCGTGTTTTACGACACCCACGGGTAAGAGAGAGGGTGGTGAATTGTATTCTTACTCCGTCACCACACGGAAACATTAGATATACATATATATCAAAATTTATCTCCGCCCATATAAGTCCCATACGAGCTCGAATCGCCTCCACCGCCTTCCCATAGGAAGGAAATTGACCTAATATAACACACTTAGGAACCCTCTTAGTCATCTTTTACAGCAGCCGTGTGCAAGAGCCCTAGTGGAAATTTTTGAGACTTTTCTCTGAAAACTGAAAAATTCTTTAGAACTCAAGATAAGTCTTTCTTATAGCTTTCCCTTAAAGACCCAAAAATTGCCACCAAGGAGGAATATTCACTATTTATTTACTTGTAATATAATTAATTGCCTTCGTTACGTCACAAATAAAAGGACCATTAGTCAGTTTTATTCACAACTGTCAATAAATTTAGTCGTAGTTTTACCAATTATAATCATGAATCGTTTATACATCATTGAATGCTTTTTCCCTGTAGTGACGAAATAAGAATTAAACTCATCACTGCCTATCTGGCCCGTAAGAGACGACTAAGTGATATAATATGTACATGGCATGTTTGCAAGAGTAGGGCAACTTAAAACCCTATAGCAACCCAGATCGCTCATCAGATGATCAGCGTGGTGTAGCTGATCAATTTCTATATGATGTATAATTTTATATGAGCCAAGATAATAATTGTGGTTATGCTTTAGAATATTACTACGATAAAAATACTTACGGAGTAAGAATGCAATTTACAAGAAGGAAAACTTGAAATAAAACTATACAAACACGTCTCACCGGCATAGTATAGTGGGTTTCAGTCTTGTTGTAGAGGACGCTAGAGTCCAGCAGTGGGACGTTTAAGGCCTGATATGACGACGATATGATGAAAAAATAGCCGGTTTTAACTGCATAATGCTGAAGTTAAATTCTTATTACGTTTTTCTTCAGAACCTTTATTCACATCCTACTGTACAATTTACTTCTAACGTATTAAAAAAATTATATGCCACTACCGAAAACTTTCCCTCTGGGTATCGTAAACCCCATAACACCAAATACCATTTCAGATCGCCCACCACTCCTTTCCAAAATCGTAATTATGGCATTACTCCCACATAAGCAGGCTTACTATGTCTAAATGTGGAAGTTGATAGATTGATGGATAGATGATGACCATTGACGCAATCGAGCACGAGTGATAATGAAAGGGATATTGCGCGTCTTAGCCAAAGGGGTTAGTAGTTTTGTTTCGAGTTCTCTCCCATGCTATAGTAATTATAATGTCTGCTTAAAGGTTTTCATTATCATCATCACAGCTCACATACGTTCCCCTGTTGGGCTCAAGCCTCCTACAAAACGGGAGGGCAATTGACGTGCTATACCACGCTGTTCAGACGGATTGATATAGTTTCATTTGGATTTCTCTTCTCTCCCTCCTCTTGCCTCGATGTTATCTGCAAATAATTCCTTTAGTCGTCTTTTACGACACCCACGGGCAAGAAAAATGATAGTAATTTTTTTTTATTGCAAACGGTGGCAAACAGTACACCTGATGGTAAGTGTTGCTGCCGCTCATGGACCTTTACAAGGCCGCTGCCTACAACGAAGAAAGTGAAGGGAGTGTGAATGCGTGCATTGAGGCTCGATGATACCAAGGGCTCCACCAAAACCCTCCATACGCAAACACCCTCAGAAAGTTGGGCTTCCGGCTCTCTCGCTCACCGAACGAAGCGCAGTAACAAATTGCTACTACTCAGACGTCGATTTTCTGCGAGTGTGTGGTACTACCCCGGACGGACCGGCCGGCGGCTGTAGACAGATAACTGTCGACAATGTGGTCCTACCACTCTTGAAATTGTATTATTACTCCGTCACCACACGTAAAACATCATCTCGGCTTATATACCTCCCACTGTGGAGCTCGAGGAGTCTCTACAATAAGAGGAAAACTGAACTTACTATACTATGCTGGACATGCTGGTCAGACAGGTTGGTACAGGGTTTCGTTTCGAGTGTCCCTTCTCTTGCATCGATGTTATTTACAAACATGTTTTAGTAGTCTTTTACGATACTCACGGGCCAGAAAAGTGATAGTAAATTGTAATTCTTCCTCCGTCACCACATGGAAAACCTCTTAGTCACACAGAATATAAAAACTTTTTTTGTGGGTGCGTTACGGTCGGCGCTCTCCTCGCACCACTCCGTCCGGGACGACAGAGGGGCGTAAGCCGTGACACGTCGCCTTCGTCGTTGGACCGACCACCGGAGCAGGGTGACTTGTCATCAGCGGTCGGCCCGACGGAATACCCATTGAGGAGTACCCTCCCATCGACCGACGTCCCCCCGGGAGGACGTCGGTCTTTCCTCGCGCGGTCGGCCCCTCGGCGGGTGACGGACTAACTCACCGATCCACCGCGGCCTCGACTAATATAAAACCTCCTGGAAAGATTCTTAGTCCGTCATCACTCTGGTGACTGTATTTATTGCAATATTATTATAGAATCACGTAAATAGATAATGTGCCATTTAATAAAAATCATAGTGATTTATAGAGAGAAAACATAGTCTAAGTGGTAAATATAGATATGCATCCATTTAATTCAGCTCTAAAGAACAAATGATTCATATGGCGAGTAGGAATACAATAGTTGCCACCCCCCTTCCTTTCCCGTGGGTATAGGAAAAATCGATTTAAAAGAGAAGGAAATCTTGATATAAAAGAATTACAGCCCTGTCTGGCACATATTCCATCCGACGTCCTCGTCACGTCCTCGACGAAGAGGACGACAATATCACACTCGCTCAACAAAGAGCCTACACGGCCCGCGAGGCCTTAACAAATAAATATCCGCGGTTCCGCCCTCGCCGTCGAGGTGCGAAACCGCGCCGCGCAAAAGTCACGACTAAAAACGTGGGCACGCCCACTTTGCCGCCAGCGACGCCCCAAGCCGAGGTCCGTTGCCCACAGGGGGAGCCCTTGGGCGATGTCGCTTAGCATACTTTTCTCCGGGTTGAGAGCCCTCAGCGCTCACCCATAGTCCGCGTCAAGCTGTCAAGGCCATCTGCGGCCAACAGCTGTACACACACAAAAAAAAAATCTGGCACATATGGTATAGTAAATTAGGGAATATATCCATACTAAATAGAAGAAAAACAATGGCTGGCTCATTAGTTCAATAACATGATGCCAATTTTGAGGTCAAGAATTTTCTTGAGTAATAGGGCAATGTTTAGTATATGAAAGAATATGAAAGACATTATATAGCCAAAGATAAATAGAAATTTACTCCTTCAGGAAAAAACGTGTATGAATATACATATAAGTTATAGATTAAAAGGTATCTATTTTAAATGTATCACACAAGATGATAGATAATAAATTTCCATTCACCATACATTTACTCTACATATATCTACTCTTCGTGTGATAAGTAAGAATACAATTCACCACCCTCTCTTTTGCCTGCCCGTACAAGATGATAAGTATATAATATGCAAATAACACTGATGCAAAACAAACAAAACCCTATAACAACATATTTAACAATCTTAGTACAGCAGGTCAAATTTCCTGCCATATTGGAAGTAGCCTGAGCCCAACAGTGTGACATATATGGGCAGAGATGATGTTACATTAAAACTCAAGACTCAAATTACCAACACAAGCGCATCAAACGCATTGTAAAAAGTATTATAAGCATTTAGGAGCTGCAATCAAATACATTCAAAGAAATATAATGTGGGAGTTCCAGTCACTCAATATGAGGTCAGTCGAGTTGAAAAATAGATTATTTATATAGCTATAGCGTCTGCTGCTATTGAATAAACATGTTTCAAGTAAAATTGTCACTACTATAATTTAAAACTATTTTTACATATTGATGTATATATGTATCATAACAATGTAAATATTAGGATATATTATTCGTCAACATCATTTCAGCTCATACACATCTCATTGTTGAGCTCGAGCCTCCTCCAGAATAGGAGGTGACCACGATGGAAATTGACCTACTGTTCCACGATGGACAGACATGTAGGTAGAGGATTTCATTTCAAGTTTAACTTCTCTTACATAGATGTTACATGCATATTTAATTCCTTAGTAGTCTTTTACCACACCCACAGGCAAGAGAAGGGGTGATGAATTGTTTTCTTACTCTGACGGAGTTGATGAAAATTAGGATAGATTTGTCTGAAAAATTCATAGACAATTGAAATTGTATATGAAATTCAAGAGTTCATTCAATACTTAAATAGTCCATTTTAACAAAGTATTACTATTTTGAACATGGTCACTGAATTATCTGTGGTGATTAATTAAGAATACAATTCAATATCTTGCCCATGGGCGTCATAAAAGATGACTAAGGGATGTGATATATGTATAACATCTATAAAAGAGAAGGAAAACTTGAAAATAATATCCTATACCAATTTGAGACCTTCCAGTGTAGTATAGTAGATCAATTGCCCTTCTATTGTAGAGAAGGCTCGAGCCCGCAGTGGGATGTGATAAATTACTAAATTCAGATTTTCATGTTATTTAATTTCATAAATTTGTCAGTTAGTTTTAGGAATTGTCTGGCGAGTGCTACTGCTCTCTTTTCTGGTGAATACTCAGCCACATTTTACACCTCCCACAGGAAAATAAGTGATGCATTATATTCTTAAATATATATCATAAATATTTCCTCTCAATTAAAATAATGTTTGGAGAAATCATCAAGCTGTTTATTTATTATTTGATTCTGCTCATTTAAAATCCAAAATAATTAAGGATAACAAATGTTCAAATAACACAGTGCTTTAACAAAAATGATTAAAAATAAATAATAAGTATAAAAATTATTCAACAGCTGCCTCATGATAATGAAAATTGACTGCAATTAATAAAAAATATATGTTACTAACCTCCTCCTGAATGCCTGCATTACTTGAAAGCTTCCCTCCATCCGTAATAACAACAATCACAGAAGGTTCAAGATAAAATGGACATCTTCCTTGACCATAGGTGTCAATACCAGTCTGCATGCGGTTTATGTTCAAAACATCAAAGGCGTGCTTTAGAGCAGCACCCATTGTGGTCAAACCCAAACATTGCAAATTCTTCAATTCATTTATGAAAGTAGCTAGATTTTCTTTCCAACCAGCCTGAAATGTCATAATTATTACAATATTGGATCAAATTTAAAATGTTATTTAAATATTCATCTTGTTCCATCACTAAATAAACAACTAAAAAGTGTATTTATCAACACAACATGAATGCATATCATAATAACAATATATTCTTATAAGAAATAGGATTGGGAGTTGAGAAATCAGTTTAAATTTTCCCCCGAATCGCCATTTCGATATAAGCAAGCTCGGCCAATCAGAGTGTGCGACGAAAGCGCAGTAGCGAGCGCGGGGAGCGCTATCGCGCAGGCAGCAACGGCGGCGGTTCGTCCTGTTTACGTCGTGCTGTCTATTTCAGTAAATTTCGCACTTTCAAAGTATGTAAATGTTCTGGTTTGCAGATAACATGTGCATGATATGGAGACATTGTCTGACAACATATTGATACGCTAATTTATCCACATATTACAAGGAAACCTCTAACGTGTTCACTCAGTTATACTAACCTTGATGTTCGCGGGTGGTTCTTCGAAAGTTAGAAGCATATACCTGTCGCCTCGGCTTTCGGGGGAACGTTGACGAACCTAAGAAATAAAATGAATCAGTCCAACACACTAACACGCGATAAACAAATCGATCACAAAAACGAGGCGGTTGACGAGTCGATGACACTGCACGTACCTTTACGAACGTTTCCACAGCGCCCTTGGCTACATCGAGCAACGTTGGGCGTCCGCCCAAATAAGCTCTTTGATTCATAGAAGCTGAAGTATCTATTAGGAAAACTATGATAGTCATCGTGAAAATTGCCTAAATGTCCTTCGAAATACATTAAAATATGCGCACGCTATTATGAACTAAGAACAAAAATGGCCGCTACATCGTATAATGATTCGCTGAGATGCGACCGTCCGACAGCCGCTTCGACGAGCAGCTGAACAAGCTACGCCACGAAGACTCCAAAAGTACCACGTGACCTAATCATTCGTTCGGCTGTTCTCGGAATTCAATAGGAGGAGCATTCGGCAAAGTTCGTACCCTGGAAATAGATGTTGCCATTTAATAATTCTTATTTCCACAATAAAGTTGATTGTTTTTATAAATAACTTTGCCTGCAGCTTCACTTGTGCATTTGTTATTTTTAAGTATATCATTTCATTGCCACTGCGTAGCGTGCTTGAACTATAATAAATTAAGAATCAAAACTAAATTTTATGCAAGTACCTGTACGACAGAGAGCATGTTTCCCATAACAGAACTGAATCAGAGAGAACATATATGTTTTAGTAAAGTGAATAAATGCTTTATTAGAATTTTGTACGTGAGATTCATTCGAATAATTATATATTTTTCTTTTCTGTTACTGTATTTAGACCAATATCAATAATTTTAACAAAAACAAGATTGCGATAAATGAAATGAAAACTTGTTTTTAACGTATGTTGTATCGGCTAAATTATTATTAGATTAACGTAGTATAATAATACTAAATATTCATTTGTTTCTACCTAATAAGGTAGAAACAAATATTTTGTGTTTTTACTTGAATTAAAATCACAAATCAGCAATAGGTACTCAGCATGAGATACCAATTATAAAATATTTCTTCTTCGCAGCACATATACTCCTACGTCCTTTCGTTGACCACAGGCTTCCTCCAGATAAGAGGAATTATACACGATTGGTGTATGTTTTTATTTCGAGTTTTCTTTCTTTTACAGTGCTGTTATCTGTTTATATCAATTAAGCGATCATCCATTAAATGAGTGAGGCATTTAGGGGAGGCAGAGAGATGTTAACCCAAACCTTACCCAATATCACATAGGGCAGAAGGTAGTATCGATAAATATCAAGTATTTTTTTCCCCAAAGAAAAATGTAAAATTACGTGAATATTTAGATAGGACGCGGAGTGAACATTATTCCTGAACAAATAAAGACCTGTTATTATGAAGATTCGATGCATTAATTATTGCCACTTAAAAATCTTTAGCTTATTATAAACATTGTATTAATATAAATTTTTATTTTCTCCATATTTTAAAAATATTACAGTGTAATCTCACTAATCCGGCACTATTAAAAACCAGAGGGTGCCGGATTACTGGAATGTTCGGATTACTGGATTATATAGAAAAACCAAATAAAAAATAAAGCATTTCATACAGAGAATACATATAATATATTAAATTTACATATTATTATGTATGCACATGATACGTTATATACAATGCACATAATACATGCATATACATATATGCACGTGATAAGTTTTGAGGTTAGACCGGAGCGCATACGCGAAGAGGGACGAGGGAGGCACGGGCAGAGGGTGCCGGATTATTGGACGTGTCGGTCTATTGAAGTGCCGGATTAGTGAGATTATACTGTATTTATTTTTATTATTACGCAACCAAGCACAGATTAACATATTTATATAAAAATATGCATTTTATCCGTGTTGTGACGGACTAAGAATACAAATCACCACTCCTTGTGTCGCTTCTTGCCCGTGGATGTCGTGAAAGCCAAGTAAGGGATATAATACGCATGCAACATCTATGCAAGAGAAGGAAAACTTGAAATAAAACCCTTCAGGTTGGTACCTGTCTGACTAACCTGGTTATATTAACGTCGAATTCCCTCCTCTTGTGGAGGAGGCTCGAGCCCAAAAGTGTACGTATATAAACTGAAATGATGAAATGATGATGCATTTTTAATTCTCACGTATAATTAGGGGAGTGGGGGAGGGTCAAACAAACATTTGGGATTAAATAACTTAATGATTAATTCAAAAACACAACCTCAGCTCTCATGATTGATTGCTTACATGTCATAGAGGCGAATAATTGATTACTTTTGTAATTTCATACTTCATGTAGAAAGATGAAAAATATGACCATGCAAATAGGTTTTTTTTTCATATAGTAGTGGTGACTTTCATTTACGATTGCATGTAATATTAACTAGTCGATCGATAATATAAAACTGATAAAGATCTGATTAACTGCACAGATAGCGCTCTAAGTTTCTAGCGCACTACCAACCTACTTACTATAATCTATTCACGATACTTTGAGCTCAATTCCCATGTAAAACAATTCCTGCGTTTTTTTTTTCATACATTGTGGCTCTGTTCGTTCGCAAATCGTATGTTAATTATATGTTAGTTAAGTGTCTTGTAATATCAAAATTCATTCCTGAAGCCATTTTTTTTAAATTATGTATTAATTTTATTAACATTTTATATTAGATTTTCTGTGAAATCCCTTTGTGTAGTAATGAAATACTGATGGTATATTTTAATGGACTACTTTACTTTGGGCAGATTTGTTTATAGAGCAACACTAAACACTTTTAAATAGAATAATGAGTATATAAACGATTGATATGAAATCGTTTATGTTGTATAACACAAATTATTTACTTTTATAATAAATTATGTGAATATTAATTATTAACGCGTGTACAATAATACAAAATAATTCATATATTTATATAATAGACAGTGATATTTCAACACGTAGATGATATTAGCGGGAAATTTAAAAAACGAATAAGGTAATTATTGTCAAGCAGTCGGTCGAGTAGATGTTAATTGGAAGTAAATCTATACTAATATTATAAAGAGGTAAAATTTGTAAGTTTGTATGCAGGGGGTAATCTCTGGAACTCATAATCTAATTCTAATTTTATTTTAACTGGCAGAAAGCTACATTATTCCTGAGTGCTATAGGCTATAAATTGTTTCTATAACATGTATATTAACCGAGCTATCACAACTTTTGTCTGGCAAGTCGGAAAAAAATACCTCGTAAAACAGAATTATTTGCGTGCGCTGCCTAAACAGTTGCTTAAAATTAAAAAGAATGTATGGCTACCTGGTTCATCTTAATTATTTCTACAAAAAAGTCAGCGATACCATATCTCTATCTTTTATATTTTATCTTTTATACTTCTATTATTGCATTAAAAAATTTTTTTTTCGGCATTGTTACGTTTGGTTGATTATTTGAGCAACAAAATATTAATTCTTATGACAATAAATTATTTCAGTATCACAGGAACATCATACAGATAAGATTTGCCATTTACAGTATATCAATTGGTCATACAGTTTCGGAGATAATATAAAATTACTAAAACGCAAAATGACCCTAGCATAACTTTCATTGTGCAGACGTTTTACCTATTTGCCCATAGATGGCGTTCTGCAATGACGTCATTTTTCTGAATCGCGGTGTTAAGACTTTCCGTGGATTGATGACCCTCTCGAATTATTATGCCCACGTTGTCGTTAGTTGGAGTTCTAAAAATTACATGTCAGTTGGTTATTGGTTTCGGTTGTTTCGTTCGCATGGTTGTTGTTGTTGATAGATACCTCATAATCGAAAATATCGTAATTTCGTTGTACGTTTGTTTTGTATGTTCGTAGTTTCGTACTTCGTTCTATCGTAATAATCGACACGAGTTATTCGATATTACGATTGTTTTGTTTTGTAAAGGCGGACGGTGTTCGAGTCGCTCTCCCTTTGTTCATAATTGTTTTCAAGTCTGTGCGTGGTTTGTTGAGAGCATGCCTAAAAGGAAATCTCAACTGTCTCGGCAGACATCACAGACAAGAGCCGATCGAGTACGCCGTACGGAAGAATCTGCCCCTGAAAATGAGCAACGCCTCTCGAGAAATAGAGAATATATTTCGCAAGCACGCGCTAGAGAATCTAGCTCCGAGCGCTCACAGCGCCTCGCAAGCCAAAATGTGAGGACGACGCGGGCCCGTGCTCGAGAAACTAGCGCTGAACGTGCGCACCGTCTATCTGAGTTAAGGCAGCATGTCTGTGAGACAAGGGATAGGGAGACTAGCACTGAGCGCTCGCAGCGCCTAGCAACAGAAAGACAGCGAGCAGCTACAGTCAGAGCGCGTAATCGGAATATAGCCCAAGGAAATAGATCAGCCTTCAATTACGATGCCAATATAGATTATGCTCAGCAAAACACTGTGAAAATAGGCGAAATGAATAAAACATGTCCTAAGTGTTTTGCAAATAAATGGAGCGATGAACCAAATGGTATGTGTTGTGCTGCAGGAAAAGTGGTTCTTCCTGATATCCAGGCACCACCACAACCAATAAAAGATCTATTACTGGGCAATCATCTATTATCTGCGCATTTTTTAAAAAACATACGAAAGTATAATACACTCTTCCAAATGACGTCATTCGGTGCTAAAGAAATTCGCGAAGGAAACTTTATGCCTACATTTAAAGTAGAAGGGCAAGTTTATCACTTAATTGGTAGTCTACTCCCTTCGCCAGGGCAAAGCCCGCAGTTTCTACAAATTTATTTCATTTCTGATGCCGACCAACTTTCGTTGCGGTCTAATATTGCTCCTAACCTAAATATCGATTTAATCAATGATTTACAGACGTCGTTAAATAGTCATAACATTTATATTCGCAGTTTCAAATACAATTTAGAACATAACTCTTCATCTGAAAACTTAAAATTAATCATTCACGCTGACCGCACTCCACAAAATCAACATCGTGGAAGATACAATTCACCTACAGCAAACGAAGTTGCAGTATTATTGGTGGACGAAGATAAGGGACCTAGAGATATAGTCCTTCATTGCAAAGATGGTCAACTGAAAAGAGTTTCTGAATTACACAGAGCTTACGATCCCTTACAATACCCTTTGATGTTTGTTAACGGTGAAGATGGTTATTATTTGACTATCCCTCTACAAAATTCAGCGCGAAATAAAACAGTTTCGTGTATGCAATTTTATATGTATAGATTGATGACCAGGGCCAACAGTTTTAATCCCCTTCATTATTATCGGGATTTGTTTAGTCAATACTGTGTTGACATGATGGCTAAAATGATAACAGAGAGACTAAGTTACATAAGTCGCAATCAACAACAACTGAGAGCTGATGACTATATCCATTTAAGAGACGCTATAAATCAGGATGCTAATGTCAACGCTGCAAATATTGGCCAACATGTCATCTTGCCTTCATCTTTCACCGGCTCTCCGCGTTACATGCATGAAAAAACCCAAGATGCAATGACGTATGTACGCAACTATGGAAGACCCGATTTATTTGTGACGTTCACTTGCAATCCGGAGTGGCCAGAAATTAAGAAAGAGCTATTTGCTGGCCAACGTTCTTTCGACCGTCATGACATTATTGCTAGGGTTTTTCATTTAAAGATGAAGAAAATGATCAAGTCGTTCACTAAAGACGAGGTATTCGGCAAAGTCAAATGCCATATGCTTAGTGTTGAATGGCAAAAACGCGGACTACCACACTGTCATATGCTGTTTTGGTTTGCACAAAAAATACAACCAGATGAAATAGACAGTATAATAGTTGCTGAACTACCAAACAAAGATGATGACCCAATATTATTCGATATTATCACCAAAAACATGATCCATGGACCTTGTGGGGAGCACAATTTATCATCACCGTGTATGAAGAACGGTATATGTTCAAAGAAATATCCTCGGCGATTCGTCACCGATACTCAGACAGGCGAGGATGGTTATCCTGTATATCGTCGTCGTAATGCTGAAAATGGTGGTCAAGTCGCAGTTGTAAACATCAGAGGGAGGCCGATTACAATAGATAACAGATGGATTGTACCATACTCTCCAATGTTGTGCAGGTCATTTAACGCCCACATTAACGTCGAATACTGCCATTCAGTTCAGGCTATAAAATATATATGTAAATATATAAATAAAGGTTCCGATCAAGCCACGTTCAGCGTTAGAAATCCGCATGATGAGGTGGAAAATTATTTAAATGGGCGATATATAAGTACATCGGAAGCCGTCTGGCGAATACTCGAATTTCCGATCCACGACCGACATCCCACGGTCGTGCATTTGGCCGTGCACTTAGAAAACGGGCAAAGGGTGTTTTTCACACCAGGAACTGCGCGACAAGTTGCCCAAAATCCGCGCAAAACCACTCTATTAGCGTTTTTTGAACTCTGCAATACCGACGAATTTGCAAAAACGCTGTTGTACCACGAAGTTCCACACTATTATACGTGGGCTAATAACAAATTTTCAAGACGAAGGCGCGGTCAAGACGTCGATGGGCATCCAGAAATAAAAAGAGATGAAGCTTTGGGAAGAGTGTACGGTGTACATCCGTCACAATCAGAATGCTTTTATCTAAGAATTTTATTGCACCACGTACGCGGTCCCACATCATTCAAAGATTTGAAAACTATAAATGGAGTGGTCAAGGAGACGTATCAAGCGGCTTGCCGGGACAGAGGTTTGCTGGAAAATGATGATCACTGGGAGAAGACATTAAGAGAAGCTTCGATGTCGGAATGTTCATTGAAACTTAGGGAGTTATTTGTGGTGATACTGCTATTTTGTCAGCCATCTGAACCGTTAAAACTATGGGATATCTTCAAGGACAATTTTTGTGAAGATATCAGACATAGAAATCGACAACAAAATCAGGACTTTACCATGCCTTTTAATGATGTTATGTACAATGAAGGTTTAATACAAATTGAAAACAAACTTTTAGCATTGAATGATAAAACATTGAGTGACTTTGGATTACCGTCTCCAGTTCGCCCTGTAAATGATGCAATAGATACAATGTTGGTACATCCGCACAACATCAGTGAATTAGCTACTTTTGTAAATGAAAATTTGCCTAAATTAGTCACAGACCAAAAACAGGCTTTTGATGAAATTATTGATAGCGTAACGAATAATAAAGGAAAAATTTTTTTTTTAGACGCCCCAGGAGGCACAGGGAAAACATTCCTCGCTAATTTAATATTAGCACATGTTAGGCAATCCGGAAAAATAGCTTTGGCAGTGGCTTCTTCTGGGATTGCGGCTACTTTATTGAGTGACGGTAAAACTGCTCACTCTACCTTCAAACTCCCATTGACAGTTTCATTGGAGCAACAGTCGGTATGTTCGATACGCAAAAATGGGCCCATTGGTCAATTGTTACAGAATACGTCGTTGATAATGTGGGACGAATGTACCATGAGTCATAGAGCTCATGTTGAAGCAGTGGATCGAACACTTAAGGACTTGAGAAACTCAGTCGCTGTCATGGGTGGTGTCACTTTTGTGTTTGCAGGTGACTTTCGTCAGACACTTCCCGTCGTCACAAGAGGTACACGTGCGGATATCATAAAGGCATGTCTAAAATCATCGCCCCTATGGAGTATAGTCCAAACTTTGAATTTACGTACGAACATGAGAGTCCACGTTATTGGAAATATGGATAACGATTTTCCACAACAGCTGCTCAAAATTGGAGAAGGGTCTTTTTCTTCTCGAACCTTGGACTCTAACTCTGCGGAAATCGTTATAAATGAGACTCTGGGTCGTATAGTTCACAGTCTACAGCATCTTATAGATGCAGTATATCCTGACCTCGAATATTTACTAGATAGAGACATTCATTGGCATTGTTCAAGGGCTATCGTCTCACCAAGGAACGATACAGTCAATGAAATCAATAATCTAATTTTACAAAAAGTTCCCGGCCATGGTAAAATCTACAAGTCAATTGATACAGTGTGTAATATCGAGGATGCAGTCCACTATCCGCAGGAATTTTTAAATTCCCTTAAACCATCTGGTCTGCCACCTCACGAACTGCTGTTGAAATCCGGGACACCTATCATGCTTTTAAGAAATTTAAGCCCACCTAACCTGTGCAATGGCACAAGGCTACTAATAAAAGATTTAAAAGACAACCTAATTGTGGCGACCATTCTCATCGGCCCAGGAGCTGGCCAGTTGGCGCACATCCCAAGAATTCCAATGATTCCGACGGACCTACCCATACCGTTTAAACGACTCCAGTTTCCAATAAAAACATCATTTGCCCTGACTATTAATAAGTCCCAGGGACAAACATTCTCTTTGGTTGGCATTGACCTACGAAAAGAATGTTTTTCCCATGGGCAATTATATGTTGGTCTATCAAGAGTGGGATCATCCGAAAGGCAGATTATTCTGTTACCGGAAAATAAAACAACCTCAAACATTGTATATAGAGAAGCTTTAAATTAAATAGATACCTAACTTAAACAAATAAATAAAATAAGTAAAAGGCAACTAAGGGTTAAGTTACCTTGAGCAGAAAATAGAACTTCGGTAATCTTTTAAGTTACTGATCTGATTCCAAAAAATATTTTACTAATAAAATTAAATACAGTAATATCAATCGAGTGTAATCTTATGTTAAAACAAGAAATTTTCCGCGGACGAAGTCGCGGGCAGAAGCTATTAATTTATATTTAAGCATGTATAAAAAAATGTGTTCAAAATATAGTCTCTCGGCAATATATTATTTATTGCAACTAAAATGACTGTTAGTTAAACTACACACAGTATTTACTTACCAATTTATCCCTATTACGGTTTTATTGATAACTCACGCACACAAGCATGATTATATACACGCTTCTTTTCAGTGCCTACATGTAACTTTGTGTTTGTAAATCTTTCTAGGTCATAGTATCACTAAAATCTTTGTCAATTTCACAGATTCTATTCATTATAAAAACAGTTTCTTTTATTTAATCAGTAAATACATATGTGCTGTCTGGTAACGGCGTTTGAATACAATTTAACAACCCTTCCTTTTTTTTACCGTTAGTGTCGTACAAAACAACTATTGTGTAAACCCCTAACATCACTGTCAAAGAACCTAAACACACTCTTGGTATTATAGTTACCTACCTAGTAGATTAATTGCTTTTCCATGCAAAGGCACCCTACAGCGAAACGCGTAGTAGGTGGTAGGTATCGATGTGTTAATGTGCTGAGAAGAAAATGAGTTTATGGCTATTGGTAAACAATATTTATACAAAAAATAAGAATAAACAGGTAAAATGAAGTGCATATCTACCGAGCAGTAGTTCAAGAAACGAATTTACTTATAGCAGGGGTGTAGGTACCTACCTACATCATATCAGACTAGGAGGGTAATCGTCCTACTATGCGCTGATCAGGCGGTTTGGCATAGGATTTCATATCGAGTTTTCCTTCTGTTATAAAGATGTTACATATATTAACCCATTCCTCCCCACTGTCCTATTTTTAGACGCTGTATTATTTTTTTATTTTTTCATGTTATTGCTTTTATTTTAATTATTTCTGATAAAGAAATATATTTTATTAGAAAAATAGTGTAAAATTACGAATTTCATCAGAAATAATTAAAATAAAAGCAATAACATGAAAAAATAAAAAAAATAATACAGCGTCTAAAAATAGGACAGTGAGGAGGAATAGGTTAATATTATATTTGTCGTCCTTTACGACACCCATGATGGTGAATTGTATTCTTATTTTGTAACCGCATGAAAAATAAAAATAATACTTTTAAAAAGTTAATTTTACAGACCTCAAGTCAATAATAATAATCAAACCTTTGTCGTGAGAAGCTTTTTGATTTTCAATGGGACGACAAATCGTGTTCTGAATTGAGTTCGCCAATGTTAAAAATAAAGCATTTCCGCCATTACATATGACGCTGATACTTTTGTTTTAAAAGATGGTATATGTATACTGTACTAGCAACCCGCCCCCGCTTCGCTTCGGTTTCAGTCGTCTTTCCTGTGTAGATCCCGTTCCCGTGGGAATACCGGAATAAAATATAGCCTATGTTACTCCCTGATATTATAGCTTTCCATTGGTGAAAGAATTTTTGAAATCGGTCCAGCCGTTTTGAAGATTACCCGAAACAAACAGACAGACAGAGACAGACAAAAAATATAAAATGTATTTTAGGCATATGTATAGTGCAAATAACCGTGTGAGCATGAAAAAAGCCTATTATTTTGACATTACAAACAGACACTCCACTTTTATTTATTGGTATAGATATAGTTAAAAAATAGTACAATCTCTTTTGATAATATACGTCTTTGACGACTTTGTCACAGTATAGTCATATATCCAGTAATGTATCTCGGCCGTAACCTTGAATTAAATGCCTAAACGTAAACATGTGATAGGGCTGCCCGCCTCCAGCATTTTAATTACATTTGCCTACTTTGTGTTTCCATTTAGTTTTGTATATACTTTTCTGATATAAACAAATAAAATACTTTGTGAATTGAATAGGAAGTGTTCAATAAGAATGCGTGTTGATTTTTGATTGGTAGTTTTAATTAAAAAAACATGTTTATATTTAAATAGCTTTTAACCGCGACTTCGTTCGCGTAGAAATAGTATGTGGCAGAGGCAATCACAGATAACTGTGTAGGGCGTTCAGGGTTCTACAGGCTCACTGTTGCTCTTGATGATTTAATGCCAATCTGGTATATCGAGGATGCGCTGTTATCAGGGAGTGCTTCTATACCTAAGGCGGCTCACTCCAGACTAATTGAAGCGGCGCAGTGGCCACTACGTGAAGCACGCAGAAGACTTTGTGCTAACACTTATGTTGTATTGCTCCCATTTGAGTACGAACTTGCGGGTGATTGTATGGTACATTAGCTGAGGCTGGACCTTCTACGGGCTGGGCTTAATTTAAATAAGCGATACGTTTGGCCCCAATCGGTATCAAGGTGGTGATTCGATGAGTCACGATGCCGCCAAGAGTAGCCCTATAACGAAGAATTTGCTGTTTCATAGACCCTGTAGCTATACACCCGTTGGCACAGCGGTCACTGTTGAGTTGGTTCCCACTCGGTCGAGGACCAGATAATATATTGGGTTTAGTACTCGACGGGCGACGGTATTTCAGGAGCATTTTTATCAAATTACTCCCCGGCTCGTTAACGCGGTGTTAAATATTGACGTCTGTACGGGAGATTGGTTCGACCAATGGCCTTGTACGGTCCACCTATGTGAGCGAGTTCTGACCAGTTGTCTTAAAACTTACTTCTGGCACTCGCAGAAAGCCATGGTGTTGAGAGCTACACGCGGATACCGCGCCATGTCGACCGAGTTAGCGTGTGCTTTAGCTAGAACACTCCCGTAGGACTTGGTAAAGGTGCCCTTCATGAAGCCCTTCCATATGAAGCCCTCCCACAATTGTGGTTCTAGCTAGGACACAGCAAACATATTTATGGGATCTGTGTTGCCTAGTTAGAGCAGCGCCGTGAATTCAACGCAAGCATCACTGCCGAAGCTGCCAACCATCACTTAGATCATAGTCGACAGGTCAGGAACAACATAGTGGCAGTTATCTCGCGTAAGAACTCGGCGGAGTGAGTCAGGAAGAAAATCTTCCAAGCTAATTCGTTCCACCGCTGTGGCGTTGGATGGTGGCTAGCCAGAGTGATTGCGCTTTACTATCTTTACGTGATAAAATCATACTTTCGACAGTCGTCCATCTAATGCCACAGTCTATCCAAAATGAGAAAGCCGGCAGTCCAACTTTCTGAAGGTGTTTGCCTGTGGTGGATTTTGGCAATGACTTTAGTATAACTAAATCTCATTGCACGCATTCACACTCTTCATTTTCTTCACGTTAGGCAGCGATCTGCCTTATGGCCATGAGTAGTATCATTTACCATTAGGTGTGCTGTTTGCTCGTTTGCCAACAACAGCAATAAAAAAGCCAACCTAGTCAAAGACACGGATGGCTGAAACGGGGATTGGTCTTCCACCCGTAGACATACTGAACGCGCGAAATTGATACCACGACAACATAGTTTGGTGCCTGGGGTCAAAAAAGGAGTGTTCTGCACGACCTTCTTTTCCTATTCATTCTGTACAAACAGATAAACAGACAAAAAATTCAAATATTAAAGGTGGTATCTAGACATATGGAAGAATAAAGAAATAGAATTCGAAAATCGCAGCGAAATTTTTAATAATCGCAACGACGTCTGCCTGCCTTCGGGTCCACATGTCGACTACGCCCCCCTATCTGAGTATCTGAGTAGGGTATCGCCAATAATAATGATTAGGAACTAATAGCATTAATACTAAATCTCATTGAAATAATGTATATAAATACGAAAAACTTTTATACCTACTCAATTTGCACCCCTCTTTTATTCCCCTGGGGGATTGAATTCACAAAAAGGTATATTGGCAATAATCATTATTACGAACTTGGAATCCAAATATAACGTTTCATTGAAATAACTTTAAAAATCAGAGAACTTTCATACTAACATTGGATCTCCCTTTTATTCCCTTAAGGGATGATTTTCGAAAAAATATTGTACACATGTTTCTTGGTATTTAATGAAGAATCTTCGTATTGAATTACATTTGATTAATTTAAAAAAACGGCAAAGTTTCATACTAATTTTGCACCCCCGTTTAACCCCCTTAGGGAGCTAATTTTCAAAAATTCTTTCTTAGTGCTCCTCTACGTTATAAAGGATATCCCTGTGCAAAATTTCAGGTTTCTAACATTTATAGTTTAGGCCCTGCGTTGATATGTCAGTCAGCTTCTCCTTCTATATATATAGATTTCTTGTGTACGTGTGTATGTCACTGAACTCCTAAAGGGCGTTTGCTGCGTTACAGGTGCCCTATAGAGTATAGCTGTGCGGCGCGCGCTAGGCGTTACGTCATCTTTGAGCTTCGTGTTTTGTGGCGCGTGGCTGCTAACTGGTGTTGAGCGGACCTACTGGCGAGTCACCGTGGCGAGGAGCGTGAGATTTATAACTTAAACATTAGAATTAATGATGTCTTCCACTAAAGATGTAGGTAATGCCTCAATTTTAGAGGAGCTGTATAGAAAACGTAGCTCCGTATTATCTCAAATACAAAAGGTAGAATTTACCGCGATTGAATTAACTAAATTACAATTAAAATATAAAAAATTGAGACATTATCACTACGTTTTGATAACTTTCAGGAAGAAATTGAGGTTTTGAATCACGTGAATTTAAATGAAGAGTTAGAACAGCGAGAGAATATTGAACATGAATTTATTCTGAAAATTGCTACAGCTAAAGGCATAGTTGATAATTTTTTAAAGGCAGAGTATGAATATAGGCGGGAGTCTATTCATGTTCCTCAGTGTTCTCACGATCAAAAGGCGGTGGGTGTATAACTACCCCAAATAAATATTTCTAAATTTGATGGCTCGTATTTCCCTTGGCTTGAGTTCCACGACATATATAAAAATCTAATACACGACAACAATAAAATTTCTACCATTCAAAAGTATCACTGCTTAGTCTCATATTTGGAAGGGGAGGCTGCAAGAATTATTTCAAATTTGGAGGTGTCTTCCGATACGTACGACGAGGCCTGGCAGTTAATTTGTAACCACTATAATAATAAAAGATTATTAACTGATCATCATTTAAACGCATTGTTTAGTATTCAGCCGGCTATGAATGGAACAGAGAAGTCTCTTCGGTTTTTGGTGGACACGGTTAATAAAAATTTACGTGTCTTACGTAGTTTCGATCAACCGACTGCTAAATGGGATAGCCTAATGATATTGATGATGTCGTCTAAATAAGTAGTAAAATTCTAGCGAACTGGGAAGAGTACAATTAATACAATTGACGACTACACCACTTTAAATATTTTTCTACAATTCCTAACCGATCGCATTGGAGTCTTAGACGTACTTAATCGTAATAAATCAAATAAAAATTCATCGTTCACTCCGCGGGTCGCAGAAATAAATAATCCAAATAAAAATCATAATAGAAATAATATTTTTAATACTAATTCTAATATAAATAAAAATAAATAAGAAACAATAAATTATATGTACTAAATCATATACAAATTAAAATGACAATCGAAAACATATTTACGTTTGCATTATTTGCGGTAAAAATCACAGAATATATGACTGTGCTATATTCAAAAATTAAACTATAAATTACCGTTTATGTGACGTTAGCTTTGTAAATTGTGTTCCAATTGCTTGAGACAAGGTCACCCTGAGAGCGAGTGTCATATGGCTCCCTGTCGTATGGCTCCTTGTCGTATTTGCAGCGGTAAACATAACTCGCTATTACTCAATACAGAGCAGCCGTTGGTAAGCCACACCTCTGCTGAAGGTGACAACGAGATAGTGTCAATTGCGGCGAATATTTCTAAACAAAATTGTGTGTCAGGTCAGTCATCAAAAATCAAATACAAACACGATAAAATCCGTACAAATAGTTTTATTAATAACTAGCTTCTGCCCGCGACTTCGTCCGCGGAAAATTTCTTGTTTTAACATAAGATTACACTCGATTGATATTACTGTATTTAATTTTATTAGTAAAATATTTTTTGGAATCAGATCAGTAACTTAAAAGATTACCGAAGTTCTATTTTCTGCTCAAGGTAACTTAACCCTTAGTTGCCTTTTACTTATTTTATTTATTTGTTTAAGTTAGGTATCTATTTAATTTAAAGCTTCTCTATATACAATGTTTGAGGTTGTTTTATTTTCCGGTAACAGAATAATCTGCCTTTCGGATGATCCCACTCTTGATAGACCAACATATAATTGCCCATGGGAAAAACATTCTTTTCGTAGGTCAATGCCAACCAAAGAGAATGTTTGTCCCTGGGACTTATTAATAGTCAGGGCAAATGATTGCGCACGTTCAGCGCTAGTTTCTCGAGCACGGGCCCGCGTCGTCCTCACATTTTGGCTTGCGAGGCGCTGTGAGCGCTCGGAGCTAGATTCTCTAGCGCGTGCTTGCGAAATATATTCTCTATTTCTCGAGAGGCGTTGCTCATTTTCAGGGGCAGATTCTTCCGTACGGCGTACTCGAGCGGCTCTTGTCTGTGATGTCTGCCGAGACAGTTGAGATTTCCTTTTAGGCATGCTCTCAACAAACCACGCACAGACTTGAAAACAATTATGAACAAAGGGAGAGCGACTCGAACACCGTCCGCCTTTACAAAACAAAACAATCGTAATATCGAATAACTCGTGTCGATTATTACGATAGAACGAAGTACGAAACTACGAACATACAAAACAAACGTACAACGAAATTACGATATTTTCGATTATGAGGTATCTATCAACAACAACAACCATGCGAACGAAACAACCGAAACCAATAACCAACTGACATGTAATTTTTAGAACTCCAACTAACGACAACGTGGGCATAATAATTCGAGAGGGTCATCAATCCACGGAAAGTCTTAACACCGCGATTCAGAAAAATGACGTCATTGCAGAACGCCATCTATGGGCAAATAGGTAAAACGTCTGCACAATGAAAGTTATGCTAGGGTCATTTTGCGTTTTAGTAATTTTATATTATCTCCGAAACTGTATGACCAATTGATATACTGTAAATGGCAAATCTTATCTGTATGATGTTCTTGTGATACTGAAATAATTTATTGTCATAAGAATTAATATTTTGTTGCTCAAATAATCAACCAAACGTAACAATGCCGAAAAAAAAATTTTTTAATGCAATAATAGAAGTATAAAAGATAAAATATAAAAGATAGAGATATGGTATCGCTGACTTTTTTGTAGAAATAATTAAGATGAACCAGGTAGCCATACATTCTTTTTAATTTTAAGCAACTGTTTAGGCAGCGCACGCAAATAATTCTGTTTTACGAGGTATTTTTTTCCGACTTGCCAGACAAAAGTTGTGATAGCTCGGTTAATATACATGTTATAGAAACAATTTATAGCCTATAGCACTCAGGAATAATGTAGCTTTCTGCCAGTTAAAATAAAATTAGAATTAGATTATGAGTTCCAGAGATTACCCCCTGCATACAAACTTACAAATTTTACCTCTTTATAATATTAGTATAGATAACAAATCTGTCTATAAATTTAAATTATCTAGTGACAGACAGACGGTCAAATTATTTTTTTCTAGTACTATTCATACACATAGTACAATAAACATATATTATTAATAATAAAATACCACGTCTTTACTTTGAATTATATAAACTAACAAAACAAAATACATTATGAGTTTTAACACAAGCGTACCGTAACATGATTCATGAACCGACTATAACTACCTATTTCACTCGTGTCAATCACTTTAGTCACTTTATTTATTAATCCAGACAACTTTTTTTCGGGAGATAAAAGGAAATTAAAACGACACACATTATGTACCTACCTACTAGTAAGTAAAATTATTTTATAATCTTACCTTTCAGAGTTTCCAGGTAATCTAAGAAAAGTTATCTCTGGATTCGTTATTGACGAATTCATGCAACCAAAAGCAGCACAATATACCCTACTTGTCATATTAAATATGTGTATAATTATCTATTTTAGTGAAAAATTCGCGCAGTTATTGTTAAAAAAACAACACACCGTTCGTTCGTCACTGCAGCACAGTCGCGACTGTCTACATGCCGAGCACATGCCGAGATCGAGGCGCGTAGGTATAGCTCGCGTTTCGTCCGTTTGTATGAAGTTGGATTACTGGTAGATTATATTACCGTGACTTTGTGGTGTAAAGACTCGCTGATTATACTAAGGACTAGCAACCCGCCCTCGCTTCGCTTCGGTTTCAGTCTTTCCTGCGTAGTTCCCGTTCCCGTGGGAATACCGGGATAAAATATAGCCTAGTTTACTCCCTGATATTATAGCTTTCCATTGGGGAAAGAATTTTTGAAATCGGTCCAGCCGTTTTGATGATTACCTGGAACAAACAGACAGACAGACAGGCAAAAAAATTTTAATCTGTATTTTAGGCATAGGCGTCGTGCAAATAACCGTGTGAGCATGAAAAAAGCCTATTATTTTGACATTACAAACAGACACTCCAATTTTATTTATTGGTATAAAAGATGTAAAGTAATATTTGCTTTTGATATTTTTCACCCTAGAAAGAAAATAATGGAAAAATATATAACGGAGACGTCACAAGTTTACACGGACGAAGTCGTGAGTAAAAGTTTAAAGGTAAATATAATTTTTATCTCAGTCCACAATAAGTCCTACTGTTAGGCTCGGGCCTCCCTCATAATGGGAGAAAAAATTACCGAGCGACTCAAATCTGTTAGTTTTATGTGAAGTAAACTTTTCTTGCATAGATGTTTTCTGCCTATCCTTTAGTCACCTTTTACGACACCCACGGGCGAGAGGAAATAATATATTCTTATTTCCTCACTAGCAACCCGCCCTAGCTTCGCTTCGGTTTCAGTCGTCTTACCCGCGTAGTGCCCGTTCCCGTGGGAATACCGGGATAAAATATAGCCTATGTTACTCCCTGTTATTATAGCTTTCCATTGGTGAAAGAATTTTTAAAATCGGTCCAGTAGTTTCGGAGCCTATGCAATAACAACAAACAAACAAATTTTTCCTCTTTATAATATTAGTATACATGTTACTCCCTGTTATTATAGCTTTCCATTGATGAAGGAATTTTTTAAATCGGATCAGTAGTTTCGGAGCCTATTCAATACAAACAAATAAATCTTTCCTCTTTATAATATTAGTATAGATCACACAGAAAGGTACATACTACCTGCCTTAGTAGAGTTACTTAATTACCTATATTCTAGCCTAACATAATAGATGACACGAAAGTGAAATCGTTATATGCAAGCATACATCATCATCATCATCATCATCATCATTTCAGCCTATTGCCGTCCACTGCTGGACGTAGGCCTCCCTCATATTGCGCCACAATGTGCGGTCCTGTGCCGCCTGCATCCAACGACGCCCAGCAACTTTCACTAGGTCGTCGGTCCACCTAGTGGGGGGGCGTCCTACACTGCGTCGTCCGATGCGTGGTCGCCACTCGAGAACCTTTCTTCCCCAGCGGTTGTCGGTTCGTCGAGCGATGTGGCCTGCCCATTGCCACTTCAGCGTGCTAATTCTTCGTGCTATGTCGGTTACACCCGTTCTTCTGCGGATTTCTGTATTCCGGATTCTATCTCGCAGAGAAATCCCGAGCATAGCCCGTTCCATAGCACGCTGAGCGACTTTGAGCCTTGATATGAGGCCTACATTTAGGGACCACGTTTCCGTGCCGTAAGTCATCACTGGTAACACACACTGGTCGTAGACCTGTGTTTTCAGACACTGAGGTATGTTGGACGAGAAGATCCTCTTAAGTTTCCCGAACGCTGCCCAACCGAGTTGGATTCGTCGGCTGATCTCTTTCTCGAAATTGGATCTACCTAACTGGACTGTTTGTCCTAGGTAAACATAGTGATTGACAACTTCGAGAATCGCATTGCCAACTAGGACCGGTACAGGAATGACATGGGTATTTGACATGACTTTCGTCTTGTCCATGTTCATTCGTAGACCCACTAGTTGGGATACCCTGCTGAGATCATTGAGCATAGTGCCAAGGTCCTCCATGGATTCTGCCATAACGACGATATCGTCTGCGAATCGAAGGTGAGTGATGTATTCGCCGTTAATGTTGATGCCGAGTCCAGTCCAGTCTAAGAGCTTGAAGACATCTTCCAGTGCAGTGGTGAACAGTTTCGGAGAGATGACATCTCCCTGTCTCACGCCTTTCTGCAACTGGATCGGTTTCGTACTCTTATCCCGGATACGGACTGACATTGTGGCGTTCCTATACAAACACTTCAGCACTTCGATATAGCGATGGTCGATTTGGCACCGCTGAAGGGACTGCAGCACCGCCCAAGTTTCGACTGAATCAAAGGCTTTCTCATAGTCCACAAACGCTAAGCACAGGGGCCGATTATACTCCTCGGTCTTTTGTATAATCTGCCGAAGCGTGAGGATATGGTCTATGGTGCTATAGCCTTTTCGGAAGCCGGCTTGTTCGGGCGGCTGGAAGTCATCGAGCTTGCGCGTGAGTCGATTGGTAATGACCCTCGAAAACAACTTATAAACATGGCTCAGGAGTGAGATGGGTCTGTAGTTCTTTAAAAGAGCTTTGTCACCCTTCTTGAAGAACAGCACCACCACACTCCTGGTCCACGACTCTGGAACGTCGCCCCCGAGGATAACGGAATTAAATAGCTTCTGAAGGGCTATTAATACCGGCTTGCCGCCCGCCTTCAAAAGCTCTGCCGTAATTCCGTCATCTCCCGGTGCCTTACCGTTACGTAGTTGTTTGAGAGCCATTCTGATCTCGTACAAGCTGATGTCCGGGATTTCTTCGGTATAGTGCCGAGTTAGCTTGGATCTGGGATCTTGGACCAAGCCGACAACAGGATTTCGGGATGATTTGTATAACTGTCCATAGAACCTTTCGACCTCTCCCAAGATCTCACTTTGGGATGAAATGACAGTGCCGTCATCGGTCTTCAGCTTAGTCATTTGGCTTTTCCCAATAGACAGATCTTGTGCGAACACTTTCGAGCCACGATTCCGCTCTATCGCTTCTTTAATACGGAACGTATTAAATCGGCGAATATCGCGACGCACAGACCTGGAGATCTGTCTATTTAGCTGCCTATGTTTGGACCAATCGGCTGCAGACTGCACCGTCATCTCTTTTCTCCGCTCCATGAGCTCGAGAGTCTGGTCAGAAAGTTTTTTAGGTCTATTAACGCGGTGAGCCTTGAAAAATTTCGACCCAACCGCGTGGACAGTTTCCACGAACCTGTTGTTCATATCGTTCGGAGATTCGCACTCGTCCAGACATTGGAAGCGATTATGTAGTTCGAGTTGAAAGTTTTCGAGGTTCTGGTATTGGACAGATGTAGGTCGGAGTGTAGACTTCATCAAGCGTGACCGCTCGACTTTTGTATGGATATTCAATGTGCCTCGTACCATCCGGTGATCGCTCCCAGTTTTAATTCTGCTGATCACTGAGACATCATTGAATATCTGTCGTTTGTCTGACAAGATGAAGTCTATCTCATTTTTTGTTGAACCATCGGGGCTAATCCAGGTCCATTTCCTTTGTGGCTGCTTCCTGAAGAAAGAATTCATCATAAAGAGGCTTTCCTTCTCCAGAAAATCAGCCAGTTTCTGGCCCCTCTGGTTTCTCTGTGCATATCCATGTTTCCCCACTCTCAACTCATCATCACTCCCTTTACCTATTTTCGCGTTAAAGTCTCCCATAACCACCGTGAAGTGGGTTTTGGACGCGTGTATGGCTTTCGAGATGTCCTCGTAAAATGCCTCCACTTCGTCGTCGGAGTATGTCGAGGTCGGTGCGTATACCTGTATAACCTTCAGCGAATACCTCTTGGTAATTCTGAGTATAAGGTACGCTACCCTTGTCGACACACTCTCGATCCTCTCCACGTTGTCTACAAAAGACCTACGAACGATAAACCCTATACCACCTTGGGACGGGTGATCGCCCTCCCGGTAGAAGAGCAAGTTTCCAGACTGGAGGATTATCGTGCCCTCGCCCTCTCTTCGCACTTCTGATAATCCTACAATGTCCCAGCGGATTTTGCTCAATTCCTCTTCCAGCTCGATGACCCTCTCGTCAGTCCTGAGTGTCCGAATGTTGTGTGTTACCAGGGCCAAGGGTCGTTTTTGTTGGTAGCCGGATCGCTGCCGGAGATTCCTCGCACCCCCCGCTCCACCACTACTGGGCCCGCCACCAAAATGAGCCCGTAGGGTACCGGAGCCGCCGTGACTGGGGGCCATTTTTTTGTTGTACGCCATTTTTAAAAAAGGGGATATTGCCGTAATCGCCACGCTTGGCAGGCGGGTTGGCGATCGCAGTATGGATGTTTTACGTTTCCCAGGAGAGAGCTGCTGCCCACTCTCCTGGTGAACCCTCAGCCGATTTTTACGACTCCCACGGGCAAGTAAGGGGTGGCGACACATGTATTCTCAAACCGTCGCCACACGGCCAGCATACATAGGTAATTTTTTTTTTAATGCCGATGGTGGCAAACGAGCAAGCGGCACATCTCATGGTGTGTGATACTGCACATAGAACTTTGCAATGCTAGGGACACAGCTAGGCCGTTGTCTACCGTGAAGAAAATGCTCTTGTTAAACCTCGTTTAAAGAAGGATTTAATTTATAAGATCAGATGTTTGTTATTTCATTTGAATAACTTTTTGATGTGAAACATCTACAGGCGAGGGTAAACCTGACTGTTTTCGTGGCGTAAACAGGCCGCGGCGACGTAACGCCACGTTATATGATGAAATATATTTACTGTACCTATGAACATATGTAGTAGTGTGCAAGTGAGACGGAGCGACGCGATGTTGTGCGTAAGCGACTGTGCGGTGAATTAATTATGATTGTCGTGTAATATTTTAAATAATAATATAAATATTTTACTTATACATTATGCCATAGTAGTTCCTGTCGTAATCTGTTCTTTTATGCATACCTATATACTTGTACAAAAATAGGTTCGATATTTCACATCTGCCAGGCGTCCTAAGCGACGGTTCACTTCTTTTTGTAAAGATAACACCATGCACTAAGAAAATAATCCTTGTATTGGGGGGTTTTTACAAACATATAATTAACGGACACAAATTACATCCAGACTCAGAACAACTATTTGTGGATCGCACAAAGGGTTGTCCTGCGAGGGATTCGAACTCCTGACACTGTCATTGTAGATCGGAATCATAACCACTGAGCCATCTGTATAGTCTTTGTTATATAATTTGAACAATTTATTTCTAACCCCAACGCAAAAAAACGTGTTTTATAACTTTGGACGTAAATGAAATGTTTGTGTTTCGGTCTGTGGCATCATAGCTCTTTAACGGATGGACCGATTTTTGTGAGTTTTTTATACTTGAAAGAGAAGTGCCTTGCGGTGGTTCTTTTTTATGTGTCGTAAACGTCGATAAAGCAGTTTGAAAAGTATCGGCCGTTTTTAATGTGGTGTAAAGCGCTTATTACACTACACGATATTCAGGGCCCTGAATCACTAAGGGTGCTCTACAACAGCTAAATTGTGAGACCTGTTTCACCAGTTTCAGTTTTAGCGAAATAACAGTTTCAGAAAACTGTTCCATACTGTTCCATTTTTATATATATATACATAAATAATAATATTATATTGTATGTAATAATAATATTATATATATAAATAAAATAAATACATCCTTAAATATATTGGACGTGGGTCGTTACGTTATTTTTAAGAAACGTAACGAAACTAGTGACTTGGTCGACGTCACGTGTTTCAAAACTAGTGATTTTTGTAACGACTTATTTGTATACAGCTACTTTGATTGTTTGCATATTGTATGAATAGCTGCACTAACTATATACAGTTACACGCGAAACGAAAATAAATTTGTAGCTATACAGTTAAATCAATAAATTCTCTTCCTTTCATACTTTTTTCAGGCTGAGGACTGACTGCATTATGTGTATTTACGATTGATTAGAGGTTATAATTAAACTATTATTTTAATTAAATTTATATTACTGCAGACGTATTTAAAAGTAAATTGATTGTATATACAATGATTATATTTACAGTTTATTTACACTTTTGATATATTTACAGTTTTTTTCACTGTTATATGCACTTTATAATGTATGATGTTTTTATTAGTAAAACAACAAACTAAAATAATAAATAAATTAAATTCTTTACTTTAAATTCAAATTTCAAAGTAACATTCGCTTCGTTTCCCGCAACGTCAAGCCGTTGAAATTACTTATAAACAAAAATCACTCTATTTTATTTTATTATCAATAAATGCAATTTTACGTATGAAAATTAAAGGTATAAAATGTATTGTTACGCTGTTTGGTCTTTGTTGCATACCACGGCACGTGAGTGTTCGGTATTTGGTCGGCTTACTTCGAATAATTTCGTGCCATTCGATTAGCCATCTCGCTCGCTCGCTCGCTCGGCCGCGATGCGAAAGAAATGTACTTAGCGTACTCAAGGTTGTGCGGTCGGCTCTTTCTCGCTCGCTCGAATATAATACTGTTATCCCATATCTGTGAGTCGTGTTAAGTATAACGTAGTTACAATCATCACCTCTTTTACTTGTCGACTCGTAAATAGTGATTGTTACATGTCGCGTAATGGGTTATTGTAACTAATGACGTGAAATAATGCTCATGTCTAAAATATATACATAAATCAGTCCTAAGCATGTAAAGCAGGAAGGATCGTTTTCATTTTAGGAATAAACACTGAAACCACTTCTAAACATTATTCCTCAAGAATGGTTATTTCCGCTTTTTTTCGTATTACAGCACAACAATATATATATCATCATCATCATCATTTCAGCCCATATACGTCCCACTGTTGGGCTTGGGCCTCCTCCATAATGGAAGGGTAATTGACCTACTATACCACGCTGGTCAGACGTGTTGGTATAGGGTTTTATTTCGAGTTTGCCTTCTCTCGCATAGATGTTATATGCGTTTTATCTCCCTTAGTCGTCTCGTACGATCACCCACGGGTAAGGGGGTGGTGAATTGTATTCTTACTCCGTCACCACACGGAACATATATATTTAAATATATATATATATATATATTTAAATATATATATATATATATATATATATATATATATATATATATATATATATATATATATATATATATATTTAAATATATATATATATATATGGAACAGTTTTTTGAACCTGTTATTTCGCTAAAACAGTTGTTATTCAGCGTTAAAGTTCAGCGCATGACGTTCCATTATCGCAAAAACGCTCACTGAAGGCAGAGGCGCGTGTGCGGCGGTCAGCACCGATAGCTACGCGGCGCCAACGCGCGACGCGTACTGCCGCTGACCTGTCAGCGCGGACCACCGTACCACGGTAATATTATCAACCAGTAATCCAACTTCATACAAACGGACGAAACGCGAGCTATACCTACGCGCCTCGATCCCGGTATGCGCTCGGCATGCAGACAGTCGCGACTGTGCTGCAGTGACGAGCGAACGGTGTGTTGTTTTTTTAACAATAACTGCGCGAATTTTTCACTAAAATTCATAATTATACACATATTTAATATGACAAGTAGAGTATATTGTGCTGTTTTTAGTTGCATGAATTCGTCAATAACGAATCCAGAGATAACTTTATTTTAGATTACCTGCAAACTTAGAAATCTTAGCTGTTATAAAATAATTTTACTTACTATTAGGTAGATACATAATGTGTGTCGTTTTAATCTATAAGTATTTCCTTTATTCTCCCGAAAAAAAGTTGTCTGGACTAATAAATAAAGTGAATAAAGTGATTGACACGAGTGAAATAGGTAGTTATAGTCGGTTCATGAATCATGTTACGGTAGGTACGCTTGTGTTAAAACTCATAATGTGTTTTGTTTTGTTAGTTTATATAATTCAAAGTAAAGACGTGGTATTTTATTATTAATAATAACAGATGTCTATTGTACTGTGTGTATGAATAGTACTAGAAAAAAATAATTTGACCGTCTGTCTGTTACTAGATTTTGTTATTTAAACATAAACATGTTTTTTTTTAATTAAAAACTACCAATCGAAAATCAACACGCATTCTTATTGAACACTTCCTATTCAATTCACAAAGTATTTTATTTGTTTATATAAGAAAAGTTTATACAAAACTAAATGGAAACACAAAGTAGGCAAATGTAATTAAAATGCTGGAGGCGGGCAGCCCTATCAATGTGATAAACATGTGGTTTATATACCGCATGGATGTAGGTATTTAACTCAAGGTTACGGCCGAGATACATTACTGATAGATGACTGTACTGGGACCGCACGCGCTGATACCTACGCGTTATTCTAAAACGCTTCCTAGACGTTCATACATTTTGGCTATCAGCGCTGACGGTCAGCGAACGGTCAGCGTGACTCTAAAACCAGCCTAAGACATTGGTGACATACAATTGGATTGAACGCTTCATATGTGCCAGTATAATGATAAAAATGCCTATTATATGGAAACCGTGACCTGTTGTTGCAATCGCGATGGTGTACAGAGAGCTTAATTCTTCTAACACTACAGACATTTGAGATTCACTAGGCAAAAACTACTTAATTAAACTATCATTAAGTGGTTTTATAGTATGCTTTTATCTTGCGATGTGACTATGATAACCTGGTGCTGCATCCGTGATGTTCTGTAAAGAAACTCTTAGTTAACTCCTGTTATCTTGCCACTTATAACTACACTGCTATCTTTCCAAGTATTCAAAAGCTTATATCGGATTTGGGCGTAAGTTCTTTACAGGTTCTTGTAAAATGATCACATTTACCTGGAACTGCAACCCGGATGGCCTGCAGAAAATTCAGCTTTTCGATTACTTACGAGTAGGTATAGAAGTCAAATCGTGTTTGGAATCCCTGGGTTGGTTTCAAGGAGTAGATAAGGTTATCTATACCTTAAACAAAAAAGAACCAAATGAATTTTTTTGAAAGTTGACGTGATTGAGATGGTTCTTAGTTATAATTTATAAATAGGCTCTATTAGTTGCTGTAGTTATCTTAGACACATAGGACCCATTACTTTACTTTTAAACATATCTGTGGCTTAACAATTAAACGACCCATGTATAATAGTATTGAGCTATTCTGATAATGGAGCTTCGGGTAGAGATGAATTCCTGGATTCCCTGTTAGTACACCCCCCTTTTTTTTTTTTGTGGCTGGGCTGCGGTCGGCGCCCCTCCGCACCACTCCGTCCGGGGCGACAGAGGGGCTTAAGCACGCAACTCCCGCAACCCACCCGGAAACCACGTCGCCTTCGCCGTTGGGCCGACCACCGGAGCAGAGTTAACTTATCATCAGTGGTCGGCCCGACGGAATACCCCCTACTTGGGGTATCCTCCCATCGGCCGACGTCCCCCTCTTGGGGAGGACGTCGGTCTTTCCTCACGCGGTCGGCCTCTGTTAGTACACCCCTAAAGTTTGGGCCTATTCTTATGAACGGGCCCAAATCATATCGGCTCATTTAGTCCCACTGCTGGGCTCGAGCCTGCTCCACAATGGGAGGGAAATGGATCTTACTATACCATGCTGGTCAGATAGGTCGGTGTAGGGTTTTGTTTCAAGTTTTTCTTCTCTTGCATAGATGTTATATGCTTATTATCTCACTCAGTCGTCTTTTACGACATCCAAGAGCAAAATAAGGAGTGGTGAATTGTATTCTTATTTCGTCACCACACTGAAAACCTTGGGCTCTTTACATTCGTCTAAACTAATTACAAATAAAAATTAAATAATCCCTCCATGAGTGGGATTAGAAATCAAAAAGCATAGATATTATGAAGGCAGAGGGCTATCCATAATCTAAGATGAGGAGCTAGACTTTATTAGTCACTTTACTCACATATCGAATAGGTAAATACCAATTAGTGTCAACTCAATCGGGTCAGCTACCACAGCTACCGGTGGATGTTGCACGCTACTGCAATTTTCATAATAATTGTAAAAACGGGCCACAACCACCAGTATTCCAGTGACGTTACGTGATCTATGATGCGCAGAACGTTTAACGGTTAACTGAGGGGGGAGAGGGGAAGGTTGTTCTCAGCAGCGCGACTGTCGAGTGATGTGTCTTATATAGACCGCAGCATAAGTGGCGAGCCGCATACTGCTGTAGTGAGCGTGTGCGGTGATATTCAGCTAAAGGCATGGAAGACCATGTGAACTGTTTATTGTGGGCCATCTGTGGCTATAGCTGGTAGCACATTGGCCCCTAGCCTTAGTGCGGCCGACTGCGTCGGTCGGTTGCGTAATTTTCATCAACCTAAAAACGTCCACTAATGGATATAATTCTTTTCAACCCGGCTCTGGTCCGAACTCAATCTATCTGAGTTTTTGATACGGCTTACTGAAATCGATTGCTTGACTTGATGGCTCGTACAGCGGGTGACACTCGTTTACATCCCACACCTAAATCCTGCCCTTTCTGCGGGTGGCGCACTAATCCCCGATTCTCAGCCTCTGTTCGTGCGGCTTTAGGTGCAGAATGCAGGTGCCTGCATATTCACGGCTCTGCAGGTTGGTTTTTAACCAGGGATTTAACGCCTAAGCATTAAATTTGAGATAGAACTCTCTGTGAAATATGCTTTCAGTTGCTGCTATGAGCCCGGCAGTGGGATGAATATGAGCTGAGATAATGATCTTGGTAAACTTTCAAATTTTGAAAAATAACTTATGGTAGTTATATGACCCCTTAGAAGAGTAATGCCTAAGTACAAACGGCTGGAGGCTTTTAATTTAAACAGGCAACAGAGATTTAAGCGGTTGTATCATAAACAACCGCTTAAATTCATAAGCATTTTAGATTAATTTTATTTTTGAATAGGTACTAGTGATGTAACGAATGTTAGGATTGAGACATTCGCGAATGCGAATGTGAGTGCGAATATTTATCTCCAACATTCGCGAATGCGAATGCGAATGCAAATATGCGAATATAATATATATGAATGTTGACTTTCAAATAAAGCGCGTGCAAAATATCATACGTGTTTAACATTTCGTACCAGGCATGTTTAAGCCAAATATAGCAAGCAACCTTTGCTATATAATCGTTACAAGTTGAACAAATGAAATTAATCAGAATCGTTCGAAAATATTCGTTGTAATTTGAGATTAGTTTATTATTATTATTGTATTTGTCAAATTTACAAACATGAGTAAAGCACATGTTACTGAAGTGTGGAGTTATTTCACAATTTGTGACGCTGAGAGTGTTAAATGCATGGTATGTCAAAAAGTTTAATAAAAATAATGTATTTTTTTCATAATCGTGTTCTTTTTTTATTGGCAAAATTCATTACTCATTCACACAAAAAATCGGTTGTCTGTAAAGTCGGTTTACTGACGATAGTTGAACGTGACAACGTCATAAGAAAATACTGATGGAATGGTTTTATTTTTCAAAAGAAAATTTTAATTTTGTTTGTTTGATAGATATTTTGTATGGCAAGCCTTAAATGGAACTGGAGGCAGAAGTGCTCGCCGAATTGTATCGGCGGGTGTCGGGTATGCGAGGGGAGGGCGGTGTTGTTCCCTTAAAGGAGCTCATCGCCTGGCGCGTCGACGCCCGCCGAGATGTCATCGCCCGTTGGGCAGACCGGCAGGAGAGGCCTCGATACGGTGTCTGGACCGTGGAGGCCTTCCGGCCGGTGCTGATGCAGTGGTTGGAATGGTGGCACGGTGTGCTCTCCTTCCGACTCGTGCAGGTCTTGACGGGGTATGGATGCTTCGGCAAGTACCTGTACAAGGTCGCTAGGAGGGAGAGAACACCGTCCTGTCACCACTGCGATTGCGACGAGGACACGGCGCAGCATACGCTCGAGGTCTGTGCCGCTTGGGCAGAGCAGCGCCGTGAACTCGTCGCAATCATCGGTGCCAACCTGACACTGCCGACCATCGCTAGGGAGATGCTCGGCAGCAGCAGGAACTGGGACGCGGTCACATCCTTCTGCGAGGCAGTTATCTCGCAGAAGAAGGCGGCGGGTCGCGAACGCGAGGAGCACAGCCTCGACGAAGCGACCCGCCGCCAGCGACTGGGGCGGCGCAGGCACGACTAGCTGCGTCCCATGCCGCCCTAGCCGAGGCCGCGGGTGACGTGACTGGGGAGTTAGTCCGTCACCCGCCGAGAGGCCAACCGCGTGAGGAAAGACTGACGTCCTCCCCGAGCGGGGGACGTCAGTCGATGGGAGGGTACCCCGGGTAGGGGGTATTCCGTCGGGCCAACCACTGATGACAAGTAACCCTGCTCCGGTGGTGGTTTTCGCAGTATAACCGAACAAAAAACCGGCTCCCCATTCATTAGTTTATATTAGACTGACAAAAATAAGAGAGAAAGTATTTCTAATTTAGTTTCCGACCTGAGTGTTCCATAATATTGTTTTATTCAAATATTATGAGTAAATAAAAATAATAAATATTATCATATCATTACACAATTACATATATAATTTGCTTTTAGTTTGTCAAATATTTTCGCCAAACATTCGCATCGTTCCTTGCGAATGAGAATGCGATTGCGAATGTCAGAAACATATGCGAATATTCGCGATGCGAATGCGAATATTCGTTACATCACTAATAAGTACATATAAATAAGGTAGGCTTATTGTTAAAAAGAACTTGTATGTATAGTGTACTTACTGTAACCTCGAGATAAATATTGCACATCCATTTTTGGAAAGATATAATCGACTAGATTCGGCTTTGTAGAGCGGGACGAAACAATCCACGTCGCATTCTATCTATGTGACATCGCGCAAAGCACTAACTCCGCGCTAATCTGATTAGGAACTGTTAAATTATGTTTTGTGATGTGAAACATCTATATGCGAGGGTATTCCTAATCGTTGGCGTGGCGTAAACAGGCCGCGGCGACCTAACGCCACGCTATATTACGTAATATACGTACTATACGTAGTCTATACGTAGTCTATACGTGGTAGTGGGTGAGACGTAGCGACGCGATATTTTACGTAAGCGGCTGTGCGATGAATGAAGTATGATTGTTGTGTATTTACATTACGCCATATTAGTACCTGCCGTAATCTATTTTTTTATACATATATACTTGTACAAAATAATTTCGATGTTTCCCATCTGCCAGGTGTCCTGAGCGACAGCTCCCTTTTTCTTATAACATGCACCTATTCTACAAGCTATAATTTTTAAATTGTTGCCATTTTGATAAATACGATTTTTAAATATGATTTAAAAATCATATTTATTTTTAATAAACATGATTTTTAGCATTTTTAAAAAGATGATTGCATGTTTTATATTTTAGTACCGTTTATTAAAATACTGAAAATCATAAGCAATTACTTTTATTAGGTACAGCTTAGTCAGGCACGCTTATGTGAACGAAATGAAATTTACACTTTCGCCTATAATCCCCTAAAGCTATGGTAAAATCAAAATTTTAGGTCAACCAAAACCACAGATATGGTCCACAGAGTAATATAAACTATATAGTTAATATGGTCGTTAATATTGTCTTTTTAACCTTTGATCTAAACAGTAAATGTATTTTGCATCACATAAAAAAAAAAAAAAAAAAGATATAGACGTAATATTATTATATAGATTTTATAAACAATTTCCAAAGTGCAATTTCAATTATTCTTTTCTATTTACCTATGTATTACTAGTAACCCGACCTCGCTTTGGTTTCAATCGCCTTACCCGCGTAGTTACCGTTCCCGTGGGAATGCTGAGATAAAATATAGCCTATGTTACTCTCTGATATTATAGCTTTCCATCGGTGAAAGAATTTTTGAAATCAGTTCGGCGGTTTAAGCGTAAAAGCGTAATAAACAAACAAACTTACTTTCGCATTTATAATATTAGTAAGTATTGTATTTAATACACAAATACTTATTACATTTTAAAATCTTTATATATAAATTTCTTGTGTAAATGTGTATGTCACTAAACTTCTCCTAAACGGCTGGACCGATTTTGATACAATTTTTTGTGTATGTTCAAGGGTATTCGAGAATTGTTTAGATTCACAATTGTACCCGGTAGGTGGTGCTGCTGTTGATTTCAAGAATTCTTTTTATTTTATTTGAACACAACAATGTCTGTTGGATCAGCTAGTATAATAAAAAAAATTGGTTGTCTGTAAAATCGGCTTACAGACGATAATTTTAAGTGATAACGTCACAAGAAAACATTGATGAAACATTGCACACTTTTATGAATTGAATTAGAAAGAAAGAAATTTTATTTTGTAAACCTCACACAATATAGACACCAACAAAAGAAATAAGAACTAAACTAAATAAGAACTAAAAACAAGGAGTCGAATATGTGAGACCAAAATATGTATGGTGCCCGTCTCAGCTTATGGTAAGGTAACATGATACTACACCGCTGATATTCTGATGAGCCCGTACAATCAAGTCACGGAAGCAACAATAGGTAAGTATATGCAAAACAAATATATGTAAAAAAAGTTAAACAGTAATATTTGAAACAGTAACATTAAATTAAGAATAAAATAAATTAATGCTATACTATATCATATTCATTTTTTTCTAGTTTCAAGAGTGGTAGGACCACACTGTCGACAGTTATCTGTCTACAGCCGCGGGCTGGTCCGTCCGGGGCAGTACCACACTCTCGCAGAAAATCGACGTCTGAGTAGTAGCGATTTGTTACTGCGCTTCGTTCGGTGAGCGAGAGAGCCGGAAGCCCAACTTTCTGAGGGTGTTTGCGTGTGGAGGGTTTTGGTGGTGCCCTTGGTATCACCGAGCCTCAATGTACGCATTCACACTCCCTTCACTTTCTTCGCGGTAGGCAACGGTCTTGTAAAGGCCCATGAGCGGCAGCAACACTTACCATCAGGTGTATTGTTTGCTCGTTTGCCACCGTTTGCAATAAAAAAAAAAGAAAAAAATATCATAATTATCACATAGAATAGCTTAAGTAAAAGAAACAAATTATTCAATTATTTAATAAATTATTTAATAACAAATTATTTAATTTATTTAACACAATTTATGTATTATTATCACTGAATTATCATTATTCTGTACAATACAGGGAGTTAATTAAAATTACAATGTTTTTTTCGATAAATTAAGATTTATTTGCACTCGTTAATTAAAATATTTTTTTACTTAAATGATATAGATTCACTAACAAACCGCCCTCGCTTTGCTTCGGTTTCAGTCGCCTTACCCGCATAGTGCCCGTTCCCGTGGGAATACCGGGATAAAACATAGTCTAAGATACTCTTTATATATGTAGATACCTGCTAGTAAAATATTATTAAAATCGGTCCAGCCGTTTTGAAAATTACCGTAAACAAACAGACAGACAAAAAAATTTTAAACTATATTTAGACATAGGTGTCGTGCAAATAACCGTGTGAGCATGAAAAAAGCCCAATAAATTACACACATACATTACAAACAGACATTAATTTCAATTTTATTTATTTGTATAGATTAGAAGTAATAATGTTCAATTTACTTTTTTTTTTTTTTGTGTGACTTAGTTGTTAGCCTCAGATGGCTGTGACAACTTTACCCGGACTGGTGGGTGAGCGCTGAGGGCTCTCAACCCGTGTTCAATTTACAATTTATTTTCAGCTTATATACATCCTTATCCTTACTAATATTATAAACGCGAAAGTAAGGTTGTTGGTTTGTTACGCTTTCACGCTTAAACCACCGAACCGATTACAAAAATTCTTTCATAAGTGCAATGCTGTAATATCAGGGAGTAACATAGGCTATATTTTATTCCAGTATTCCCACGGGAATGGGAACTACACAGGTAAAGCACCTGAAACCAAAATGAAGCGAGGGCGGGTTGCTAGTGTGTGATAAATGTATGTGTCATCAGCCGAATGCTTAGGCCGATCGTGATTATTTATCGCTTGTCTCGCTTGCACGCTCCGCTCAGACGGTACGAGACAATGACTCATGATTTTTCGTGCATGCAGCCCGTTCACCGATTTATAAGACGTTACCACATCAAAAATTAAATACCTAAAAATATAATAAGCGTTCTAACCTACCGGCGACGAATACATAAACCAAGCTGATGAATGGAAGGCTCCAAAGAGAAAAAAAAATGCGCACCGTGTCCAGTAACATTGCTTTCTGCCTTAGATTGTTAATCCATCTACTTAAGGCGAGTATCTATCACCACTGTATCTGGCTTATTGGCCACGATAGTCCTATTAGTGAAGATAGATCGTTCTCAATACAATGTGGCATGGCCATTTTTGAGAACCGGCTCTGGTATATACCTGTAGTACGGGTTCTCAACTTCCACAAGATTGATTGATTGCCATAAGAAATGTTTTCTATTGCCCTATAGAGGCCTTCAAGAAGGTGCGTAGCGCAGGTACATAAACATAGTTTTATCTAACTTTTAAGTACAATGCGACACTATTCATAATTTTTTGTAGGTATCTACCACTTGTACCTAATTGTAATTCAGATTTATCGTAAGTATATATAATAATACTGCCCTGCTGCGATGGACTCCAGATATTTCGGCTACCGCTGGCGGACTTCCTTTGGGATCTCTTCCTGCCCTCTGTCGAGTCTACTTACGTAGACTTACTCGTCGTTGGCCCGCGCTGTGGCGTGCAGCCGGTACACTTCATCCAACGCCTTCGCCACAAGCGGTTAATATGATGCGTCAGACAGTAGCGTCGCCGCAGTCCAGGAGACTATAAGGTAGACCCTAGTAACCCCACCACTGACGACAAGTCACATCTGCTCCGGTGGTCGGCCCAACAACGAGGTGACGTGGGTACGGGTGGGTTATGGGCCCGCGCGCCGTCCTTTCATCGCCCCGGATGGATTGGACCGCGCGTGCGCATACCATAGCCCACCCATAAAAAAAAAAAAAAGACCCTAGTAACTATATGTTGCGGGTAGCGGGGGCAATTGTTGTGGGTAGTTAAACACTCCGACTAGATGCTCGCAGCAAACAGTAGTTGGAGCCCAATTGTTGGACAAAGTGTGGTCCATAATTCCAGTTACTATCGAAGTATACGTTCAGAGATTTCATCTGGGGCCGTACCAACATGGCAATCCCAGACGCAGTCATGTTCTTCGGGAGGACCTCGACATAGGCCAAGGAATAGGAGAGACTCAGTTTTCTTCAATGAGACTCTCAGACTCAGCTTGCTAATCCAGTTTATGACACGAACTGCTCACTTCTGTACCAATCGGGCAGCTCTCTGAAAGTCAGGCCTCTTCATCGCGATGAGGGATCATCTGAGTAGCAAATAACCACCATTTCGAGAAAAATCTTTCCCGTAGGAGCCAGCCGATGTATTCGAGTAACACGTGACTTCCTTCGAAGCACTATGGTGCAGTAGCGCCGCTCTTTGACGGTCCCAGGCCGAATTTCTCGAGGTAATGGACTTCTTCATTTTTAGTTTCAATAATTTTTTATATGATCACACTCCGTCTAATCCGCTTGGGGCGTCGAAAGGGGCGGCGCGCAATATCATAACCTGTCTTACACGTATTTCTCATACGCCATGTGTACGGGCCACTGGCATCCGTCCCTGTCATCAGTGGCCTAGTTTGGACAATTCAACTATAACTATCTTAGAGAATTAAGAGATAGAATTACCTTACTCTAAATACGAGGCCATTGTTGCCAATGTCGAGTGAATTTATTTCTAAATCAAATCATCGCCTTCAACGGATTCAAAGGCGATGATTTGACTT
Source organism: Lymantria dispar (assembly GCA_032191425.1). Lineage (NCBI taxonomy): Eukaryota > Metazoa > Arthropoda > Insecta > Lepidoptera > Erebidae > Lymantria > Lymantria dispar. The sequence goes on from CM063441.1 coordinate 25,978,117, forward strand.
ACTGACGGACAGTACACTTTTAATGGTGTCGATTGGGAATTTTTTTAGAAAACGCAATAGGCTATATTATCCTATTCATCACACCCCAGTATTTCCTGTGCACCACAATTAAACAAGTTGCCACCTATGTTATTTAATGTAATATATTAAAACATTTAAGATTTTCAATATAATATAATACAAGACTACTACATGTCACTTGCTCTTGCCCGCCAAAAAACCCGAATGGTTACTTGCTCTTATAGTTGCAGATAGATAGTTCACTTGAATATAAATACCTAAAGATGAATATGAAATTGGCTTAAAGTCTGTTTAACCAAGCCACTAATTTATTATAAAAAGTTTATTATTCGATATCCTGCCTATAGTTGTCACAAAATAAAAGGCCCGTTTTGACAGATCACGCCCAAGAAGTTTTCTATTTTTTACCGATCGAATTGTTTTGAAGGTAAGCAGCAAAGTAGGCATTTTTCATTGACGGGTACCGCCCACTGGGCTAAGTGCTATAGCATAACGATTTTTTTCATATTGTCCACAGACTATTAATAATCGGTTAAGGAAAAATAAATCGATCAAGATATATTTTTTAGGGTGGACGCGAGTCCGCCTTAAAAAATATATCTATATATATGTATAACACCGGCCAACTTGGCCGGTGTTATTAATTTGAATACTATTATTTAGACTAACTAATTACAGAATTTCACCAGCTGTGTAGTGATTTTTACTGAAAATTCGAGACGTCAATATTGATAATATGAAAATGAAATAATATATATATGGCTGACGATAGCTCAACTGATAATTTTGGCTCATCGTCTTAAGAAAATGATTGACTGAATATTCACTTTTTCTCGATATTTTTGTGATTGAGTGAATGTTATTGTAACAAAAATATTAAATGATAGATAAATTACCATTTGTAGCATTGTATCATTTCAAAGTATCTACAATATCACAGTTTAAGAAACATTTTCAAACCAGAACTTTAATCCAATGGCCTTTAAAATTCTAATCGATTATATACTCATATAAACTTGATTCGATTTATCGTGAGTATCGAGTCAGTACTCGTATGGTTCATCACTAAATACATCGGTAAGACCAAGTGTCAAAACGGGCCTCTTATTTTGTGACAACTATAAGCACAGAGTATTTTAATTGAATATTAATTTGACATAATAGAAACTATACTCTTATTAGTTTTTATAACAACATTACCACAGATAAAGTTATGCTCTGGTGATGAATAACGTCTTTCGATATAAAAAAACTACATACTTTAATATTTTATATGTATAAACTTAGTTAGAATTGTTTTAGTTTGAGTGTACTACCCGCTATCGTATTTCACATGTAATTTTAGAGTCATATTCCGGTGAAGGGAAGTGAAGCGCCGATGCCCTTTGGTTATTTTTTAATACCATATAATCTCCTTTGTATAACGGCCTACGTACGAGTCTAACGGCACGTTGTCAAAGTTGTAGTGAACCGTCAACAGAAGTCATTCATCAAGAAGTTTAATTTCATCTAAGGATGTGTACACTATAGAAAAACGTAACCAAAAACGGTTGACATGCCTTTAACATATCGTATCAGCATTGATATAACTTAACTAGTAACGACTATCAGTATCGAGGTACAAATTACAGACGATAACACGACGCTGTCAACGAATATAATAACAACAATTGGTTAAATGCCCCGATTTTAGTTCCGCTCAGTTGGTAACCGAACGTAACTACTACTAGTGTTTGTTATTGCTATTTAATGCTAGGAATATTCATTGGTCTATTTTCCCATGAAAGGTTAAATCGTGCAGTAATACAAATAAGGTCGCGTTATTACGCGTATTCATCAGCGTACAACACGCTGTGATACCGATATTCGACAGTGGTTATCAATATCAGTATTAACACCAAATATCAGTTAGCAGCTGTTGACAGAAATTGCCGGTAATGCCCATATTTAAGAAGCCATAGTATACTCTAATGACATTAAACAAACAGTACAAACTTTTTTAGAACTGTAAAAGTTTATTGGCTGGGTTGGCGTGTGATTTTATTATGAACAGAATATATTCTCATCTTAAAGAATTCATTAATGTGGTTTCCAGTGTCCATGGATAGTAACGACTTAATTTACAGAATAACAACTATGAAGAAGCTATTTAATATGAAGAAATCTTAAATAACTTGTGAACAAAATTATTTTAAGGCTGTATAATTTTCGGTCCCCTTACCTGCATGAACCGACGAACTGAACCAAAAATATATAGCCTGTGGCTACTATGCAACAATAGTTTATATCCTTGCAATTTCCATTTAAGATATTTGTTATTTGTATCAATGTAAATTGAATTAAAGTTACGAGTTTATTTTATGTTGCTGTACATTACAGTTTTGAGTGAGAGGTTCTGTTTATATTTATTCAAATAGTCATTCATAAGACAAGATAGCATTTAGTAGAGCAGATAGCAGTTGATAGGGAATTTTTCTTCTACTTAGAAAATGGATCAAATATTATCTCAATTGGAGAGCACAGTCTTAAATTCTGAAAATGATCAAACAAATTTTGATGGTTTGTACAAAAATTGGGGAAAATTTAGTAACCAAGAGCAAAGACGTAAAAACATTCTTAATGTTCAAAAAAGGTAATTTATCTTTGAAAAATGTGCTCTTTTATTTATGACACCTTAATATATGAACAATATTTTAAGTAATAATTATATATTACAGAAATAGGAACAATAAAATGGATACTTCTAGGGGTATTATGGACATAGTAAGTTCTGTGGAAAGATATAATGATCGCCCGGTAAGTTTAAATAGTTTAAGAATACTCCACACCTCTTACTTCCTATATATCGTGTTCATTCTTATAAATGCCGCAATAGAAATGTGACTAAAACGTTTTGGTCAAATAGGTTCTGGAGCATTACTGTAGTTATTTTGTAAGGTAAAAAAATACAAAGTTCATTGAACTCAATCTCTACAAGGTCCAATTGTAAATCAAAACTACTGTTAACACTCTACTGTGGGTCATGTCTGCAAGGTGGTAGAAAATAACTAAAATTTAATTAAATACCTTTTATGTGGTCAAGGCCATTTAAATTCACTAATACCGTACACCACTTTAGCAACCATAACACGCTTCTTTATTCGGCTTCGCAAATGGCCGCTACATGGAATACACGAAGACGAAACATCCAAAGCACGAACGAAAAAGGAATCAAGACAACAAGTCAAATAAGGAAGAAAGAAACCGCTTGCAATAGCGGTTTCTTAAAAAATATGGCTTCACCCATAAGGTGTATAAGCCCGTCCATAATTAAGCAACAATCTGTTGTATAAGGAACTAAGATTGGACTCTGATAATGCAGAATTTAAAAAATTATGCCTACGACATTCGAGGCTGGGTCGAAAAGTGAGTCATATTTGCCAAGTCACAAACGTCAACCCTTCTTTTTTTTATCACCTACTACTGCCTTAGGCACAGGGAACATGCACGCATACAGCCTAAAGCATAATGCATACTGTGACGAGACTAAAAGTCCAACGTTACAACACTTAAAACAAAATTGTATTAATATAATTTAGATGTTACTAAATAACTCATTTAATTAATAATAATACTATTTTTCCATAGTATGGAGGGTACAGGCCGAGCATCCACGTTGCAGGATTCACTCCAGTTTCATTATCTTACAAAAATGTTTTAATGTTGTCTGAATGGTTAATTGAAAAACCAGAGGATTTTAATACCAATTGGTATGTGGTTCCATGCCCTAAAGGTATTAGGACTCTTGTAGTTGCTTACCAGGTATTTACATTTAATAATATTTGTTGTAAAATTATTTATTAATTTCCCTTTGGTGATGGAATAAGAATACAATTCACTAATCCCTATCTTGACTGTAGATGTCGTTAAAGATGACTTAGAGAAGGAAAACTTGAAATAAAACTTTAAATCTGTCTAATCAGTGTGGTATCGTGTGGTTAATTTTGCTCCCATTGTGGAGGTGTTTCCAGCCCAAGAGTGGGAGCTATATGAACTGAGATGAAGATTTAGTAATAACAGAACTTACCTACATAATGTGACCTGTTCAGGAGGGGGAAAGAGTCTTAAAGATACTCAGTTTGGTCACAGTTTGTACTATGGGTGCTCTCCCAGGAGGTAAAAGATTAGTTGCATTGCATGGGTTTGTACCCTAATATGTGGAATTGATGATTATGATGTGATTATTAAAATCCTTGTATGTTAAAACATTCTGTGTATTGGCGAAGCAAGATTACAATTACCCCTCTTTTTCTCGTAGGTGTCGTAAAAGACTTTTAAGGGTTATAATATGGGAGGGTACCCCAAATAGGAGGTATTCCGTCGGGCCGACCACTTATGACAAGTAACCCTGCTCCGGTGGTCGGCCCAACGACGAAGGCAACGTGTTGTTCGGGTGGGTTGCGCTTGTGCATGCTTACGCCCCTTTGTTGTCCCGGACGGAGTGGTGCGAGGAGATCGCCGACCGCAACCCACCCCAAAACAAAAAGGGATATAATATGCATATAATATCTATGCAATAGAAAGAAAACTCGAAATAAAACCCTATATCAACCTGTCTGATCAGCGTGTTATAGTAGGTAAATTTCCCGCCCATATTGGAGGAGCCCCATAGGTCAGTGAGACATCTGAACAATTATTATTCTTGACCTGCAAGGCTGCCTTGACAAAATAATAACTTAAATTAATTATAATCATTTTATTTATTACCATAATAATGTTACAAAATTATAGGGGAATCTTCCTTCTGTCAAAAGTATCTTTTGTCAATAAAAGAAATATTTATTTTTTAATTATAGGGCATTACAAAGTTCTATACGAAGCATGGGGATTTTAGAATGTCATCATACACAGCTCTCCCCGGTGGTAATCCTTATAAAGCTACTAATAAGAACCAGTGTGTTGTGCTAGATTGTTTCCATGTGAAGTGTCTCAATAAGATGTTTATTTTGGATGTGTTGGCTTGGAAATCTCAACCCATGGCAGATGGAGAAGTAAGATTTTATTTTTTTTTTTAAAACCTTCTTTTAACCTATAAGTATCTATTATTTCTTCTGTTCGTGTGCATGTGACTAAACTGCTCCTAAATTGTTGGACCGAATTTGATGTTTTATTTTGTGTGTGGTTTTACGGGCGTAATAACGCCCGTCTTCGCGGCTGATGTTCCTAGTTATTACTCTGTAGCCCGAATATATTTTCCACCTGCTTAATTTTTGTTTATATTTTAAAGAGTGTAAAAATCAAGAGATGGATATCTCGGAATAAAAATCCTTTATCAACTTGTCTGATCAGCGATGTAGGAGTAGGTTAATTTACCTACCATTGTAGTGGAAACTTGAGCCCAGTAGTGGAACGTATGTGAGTTGTGGTGATTATGATTATGAAAGGTCAAGTTTGGGCTGAATTAAATGAAGAAATTATCTAGCCTTGTTGGCTTCTTGATGTTGATTTCTTCATCGGTTAATATAAATTCGGTAACAATATCTTCGCTACTAAAGCACACTTACATCAATATAGAAAATCCTGCTATGGTTTCTGTGAGTGACTCTTGACACGTTGAACGCCATGGTGGTCATCACGCGGGTCGGTTCTGGGTCCGACCCTGTGGAACATCAGCTACGACTGGGCGTTGAGAGGAAGCCTCCCACCCGGGCTGGGCGTAATTTGCTACGCCGACGATACACTCGTCACAGCCCGGGGTGGGACGCTAGAGGAGGCGGCACGCCTGGCAACTCTCGGCACCGAGGAGATTGTCAGGCGGATCGAAGCGCTGGGGTTGAGGGTGGCCCTGGAAAAGACGGAGGCCCTTTTGTTCCATGGACTCCGTACCGCCGAGCCTCCCGCTGGCGCTTCGATCACCGTGAATTCGGTCACCATCAGCATCCAGGCCCACATGAAGTACTTGGGCCTGGTGCTCGACGGGCATTTCTGGTTCCGGGAGCATTTCCATCGTCTTGTTCCCCGGCTTGTCGGCGCGGCGTACGCCCTTTCGTGGTTGATGCCGAATGTGGGCGGACCCAGTGCTGCGTGCCGACAGCTGTACGCGGGGGTGATCCGGTCGATGGCCCTGTACGGCGCACCGGTGTGGGCGGGGTCCCTGACCGTCCGTCTGAGGGCCCTCTTGTGGCGGCCACAGGGGGTCATGGCGATCAGGGCCATACGCGGTTACCGCACGGTGGCGACGGAGGCAGCGTGCCTTCTGGCCGGTACTTCCCCGTGGGACCTGGAGGCGGAGATGCTTGCCGGAATTTACCGGCGGGTGTCGGAGACGCGCGCCCGCGGCGGTATGGTCTCGCTGCAGGATATTACCGCCTGGCGGGTCGACGCCCGCCGAGAATTCATTGCCCGTTGAGCAGTCCGGCTGGAGAGTCCTCGGTATGGTGTCAGGACCGTCGAGGCCTTCCAGCCGGTGCTGATGGAGTGGTTGGAGCGGACGCACGGGGTGCTTTCCTTCCGACTGGTGCAGGTGCTGACGGGGCACGGTTGCTTTGCGAAGTACCTCCACAAGATTGTCAGGAGGGAGAGCACACCGTCCTGCCACCACTGCAGTTGCGACGAGGACACGGCGCAGCACACGCTCGAGGAATGTGCTGCGTTCGCCGTGAATTCGTCGCGATTATCGGTGCCGACCGGGCGCTGCCGACCATCGCCAGGGAGATGCTCGTCAGCGTCAGGAACTGGGACGCAGTTGCCGCCTTCTGTGAGGCCGTAATCTTACGGAAGAAGGCGGCGGATCGTGTGCGAGTAGAGCTCCTATTCGGCGACACGTTCTGCCGCCGGCGACTCGGGCGGCGCAGGCGCGAGTATCTGCGCCTAATGCCGAGACCGCGGGTGATCGGACCGGGGAATTGTCCGTCACCCGCAGAGAGGCTAACCGTGCGACGGCCACCGATGTCCCAGGACGTCGAAAGGTGAGGTTACCCGTAAGGGTATTCCGTCGGGCCGACCACTGACGACAAGTCACATCTGCTCCGGTGGTCGGCCTAACAACGAGGTGACGTGGGTATAATAATAATAATAATTTATTTATTTACATCTCACAAGGAATATTGTTACAGATTATTGATTTAGCAGAAGTTGTAAAAGTCCTTGTGAGAGTCTGGAGTCTATGCTAGGTCGAGACCTGTATTACAGAACTCTAGGCTCCCACCCGTCTATAACGTATAATACAGTAGTAGTGATAGCGACAAGATTTATGAATAAATTGTTACAGTTATGAGAAGCAAACAAACAACTATACAATAATGAAAATTATGTGATTAGGTATGTTTATAGTAGACAGTATATGTGTTTGTGTGGATATGTTTGTGTGTGTATTTGTGTGCGAGTGTGTGTGTGTGAGAGAGAGAGAGAGAGAGAGAGTGCGTGCGTGCGTGCCTGCGTGCGTGTGTATTTATCGTAAAATAGCAATAAAGTTTTCAGTTTCTTCATACGAAAAGGTTAACAGAAATTCAGTGGTTTTATGTTTGACCTTTAATAAGGTTTCAGGATAAATATGGAGTAATTTGTTGATTTTATTATATAAGTAAGGTCCTAAAAAAGCATAAAATCTCTGAGCATGAGAAGTGCGAAAGCTACGCGTTTGTTTACATATATTATAAGATTTAAGTTTTCGTAGTAGTAAGGGATCATATAGCAGTTCTTTATGTTGTTTAATAACAGTCGTGAGGATATATAATTGGCGTATGGTTAGTATTTTGCTATCCCTATACAATAAAGTGGTAGGATACAAATAGGATTTAAAAGTGGCAACTTTTAATAAAGCCCTTTGCGCTACTTCTACAGGTTTTAAAATAGTTTTTGGAGATCCTCCCCAAATAACAATGCCATATGTGCATATTGATTGACAAAGTGCAAGGTATGGGTGGGTTATGGGCCCGCGCGCCGTCCTTTCATCGCCCCGGACGGCCTGGACCGCGCGTGCGCTTACCATAGCCCACCCATAAAAAAAAAATGGTGGACATCACGTGGACCACATTCATATAGTGTTGCCCTCGGGATTTAAAGTGTTAAAATATAGTAATTTGTTTTTGCGTACTTATAATTTATTCGAGGAGAACGAGTGGTCAAAAAGGAAATGATACTTTATTTTTGTGTAATTGGCTTAACTAACTTAGTTTACTAATGTCAACTATAGCATATTTACACATAATAAATATACTTATTATGTAGTCTGCACGCATGTGAAATAAAAGGATTTTTTAAAAGATGCACGATTGTTTAATAGGTGCATTGGCTACACTGCTTAACATATATACTAGGGCGATTCTTTTTTACTTTTTTTTTGTTTTTCGGTCTCATCGTGAATTCTTGTTGGAAATATCCAAAAAACAATTCCCTGAAAGTTTGAGCCCTTAATATTAATTTAAGTCCTCGACCAAGGCGTGTGAAGATTTCCCATTGAAAATACACGAAAACTCTGATTTTTTATTTTTAAATTTCTAAAACTCAGCGGCATTTCATGGGATCACTTTGACCGAAGATGGTTTTTTCTCAGAATTGAACGCCCTACAAAAGTGCCTATTGCGGCAAAGTCGTAACTCACACTGGCGAGGCAGTACGAGCCACTGAACCTGATTTTTTCATAACATTCGCGTTTTTTCGCATTTATCTCGTAAATAATAAGAGGTACGGAAAAAATGTAAAGGACAAACTTGTAGGGATTTCAATTTTCTACAAAAAAGTCCTATGGAGCAAATCGCTAAGATCTATATTAAGCGAAATATTAAGCCTTGAATTGATTTTTCCGTGAAATTTTGGCCGATCATTGATTTAAACTTGTTAATATCTTGTTTTCTTTCTCTGTAATATTATTTTTTTTGTTCAATATATTTTTTAAGGCTAAAAAACTAAAGCAAAGTTAATAATCTACAATATTTAACCTTTAATAATAATAAACATTTAATCAAACTCTTTTCTATTCGTTTCTTCTGCGTCAGTAGGTACTTAATAATCTAATGGCCACGCTGTGATGTAACTAACGTCGCAATGATTCCTCCACCAGTTGATCAACGACGTTTGACAAGAAGTACGCGACCAGCGAAAGCTCAATCATTGTCCGCAAATCGAAAGCCTCACTCCTCTTCAAAAATCCTTAATCCTTTTTTTTCAATGGGAAATTTTCACACGCCTTGGTCGAGGACTTAAATTAATATTAAGGGCTCCAAACTTTCAGGGAACTGTTTTTGGGTATTTCCAACAAGAATTCACTATGGGACCGAAAAAACAAAAAAACGTCAAAAAAAAATCACCCTAATATATATAGATACAAAGCCAAAGTGGTTTTGTCTCTATGTACTATACTAGTATTAATTTTAGACTAGTATTACTGACTAGTATTAATTTTAATGTTGCAGACAGAATTCCGGCATTATTGGGTCAAAACTCAAATAGAAGAAACTGCAAAATTAACTACAGTAAATTCAAAAAACAAAATTTTATTTGAAATGTTACCTAAAGTACCCTGTGATACAAAATCATTTAATGAGTAAGTTGATATTTATAGTAAAATTGATATTTGTAGTCTTCGCTGTTTAAAATAAATGTTTTTCCACGAAAGTTTACACCCTAATGTAGGTCAACTAATATGAAATACCCTATTTCGAATTTTTGTAACTGGTAGTTGATTACATCACATTGCTGCTCAGATGATCCAAAATATGCGTAGATCACTTCAGTATTTACGTGCGGTGCTCACGGAAAAAATGGCGTCATTGGACACTTCGGGCACAGTATAGTCATCTATCAGTAATGTATCTCGATCGTAACCTTAAATTAAATGCCTACATCCACGCGGTACGTAAACATGTGATAGGGCTGGGCTGCCTGTCTCCAGCATTTTAATTACATTTGCCTACTTTGTGTTTCCATTTAGTTTTGTATATATGTACTTTTCTTAAATAAACAAATAAAATACTTTGTGAATTGAATAGGAAGTGTTCAATAAGAATGCGTGTTGATTTTTGATTGGTAGTTTTAATTAAAAAAAACATGTTTATGTTTAAATAACAAATCGGTCTTATAAATTTGCGACCGAAAAATATTTACGCCTCGACTGAGACGTACGAAATCCTTTATTATTAAATTTTAAAGTATGAAAAAGCCGCATTCTAATATAAAGCTTAATTAAAAATTGTTTTGGAAAACATGGACAAGGTGGAGAAAAAGGAATATAAAGGAATAAAAAGGAAAGGAAAGAAAGGTAAACGCGGTTATTATTAAAAAAACAACACACCGTCCGTTAGTCACTGCGGCACAGTCGCGACTGTCTGCATGCCGAGCGCATGCCGAGATCGAGGCGCGTAGGTATAGCTCGCGTTTCGTCCGTTTGTATGAAGTTGGATTACTGGTAGATTATATTACCGTGCTTAGGGTCTCGGGATTATTTTTGACTCTTTCAGGGCGGGTGTGTGACGAGGCTCGTCATGGTCTGGCCACGAACACGCTGTTATAAGCGGCGGCTTATCGCATAGCACCGAGCGTTAAGAACAAATGTACTAAAATGTTCCATAATGTCATGAAACGCCGCTCTCGGCGGCAACTTGAGTGGTTTTTACCGAGCGAATAGCGGCAGTGCCGTGCAACGTGGGTTGCGGCAGGAACAAATGTACGCGCGACCCAATAGGATGCCATGAGACAGAGCGATGCGGGCAGCGGTAAACTTAAGCGGCGACTAGTTACAAAATGTTTTACTCAGTTTTGAAGCGGAATTCTGCGTACCTTTAAGAAGTACAGAAGCTCTTAATAAACTTAAACTTTTTTAAATAAACTTTTGCATATCTATCTAAACATCCATAGTAAAGTTAAATATTATCTATAATGAAACGGTTATGTGCAGAAATAAAACAGAGTAGTGCAGATAATTAAAATTCAAAATAGCTTAAAATATAAACTTCTTTCGACACATAGCAGCTCTATCAGAGTCACTAAACGCTGCTTAGATGCACTAGATGTACCTGACATATGCCAGTGCCATCGTCGCTGCTCTTCTCGCAGACCTAGCCGCTGCATGCTGCTTACCCCGAAACTCGTGGCCGGGCCGTTATGGAGGGATGTGATAATGCTATAAACACCGCTCTGGGCAGATGAATACTCGGTAGCAATTAGCTTAGCACGAGAACGGTGCTCCCTATTGTCTGATGTAGTAGAGTATGGATGGTCAACGTTGCTACTTATGACCATACAAAGTGCTGTATTAAACTCGCTTCATCCCCAACCATGAGATAATCTAAGTAGAGATTAATTATTAACAACTGTTTGTTCATAGTTTTAAGTTTACACTTCTGTCGGCAGTCCTCGTGACTGTATTGTGTGAATCATACAATTAACGGAGACAGAACATCTGTGGATCGCACAAATAATTGCTCTGCGTGGGGACTATACCCACCAAAGTCGGAACTTACTACTTAGACCACTCCGCTATCTCTGCACTTTATTTTTAAAATTCTGTATTTACAATTCTATATTTATAATACTGTATTTACTACACTCTATCAATGATTAATAAAGAACATTATTTCCCTTAGATTCATGATGAAAGCGCCGCATTTTGAAAATGGTATACCAATTCTGGATGGTCTTTTATTTTATCACAAAAGAGCTCATTATATTTCTGGTGAAACTCCACTTGTTGGATGGCTGTTTCCCTACATGGTTAATGAAGTTCTGGGTGCAGGTAATTTTTATATCGCTATGTCAATTTAATTTGACTTATATTCTGTATCGTCAATTTTCCTCGCATTGAGAAGTGATTTTTGATGAGATAAACTAACTTATTTATTTGTGTCATGCTTTGTGGCAGCGGCTACGAGTATTACCAACCCTGACATAACTCGTGGACGTCGTACAAGATGACCAAGAGTTTTAAACCTTGACGAACTAGTTCTGACGCGGTCTGGTCAATAATTCCCGAGTAGACTTGATATCAGGCAGGCATCCGGTCATAAAACTATTGCCAAAAATTTTTGCAATACAGTAGTAACTCGATTATTCGGCCCTCGGTTATACGGATTCGCGATTATTCGGACTACCAACCGCAACCTTATTGTACATACACATCGAATATGCTGGCACGAACGTGTCTGAAGTGGAACGTCCCGCCCCACCGGATCGCTTCCTCACGGGTTACATTATTGTTGTAGTCTTTTATAATAAACGCAGAAAATTATGTACATATGCACAAAACTGAACGAGGTTTTTCTTACATTCGATTATTCGGATTTTCGATTATCCGAATGCCTATCGACAACAATTAGTCCGGTTAATCGAGTTTCTACTGTATGTATTATGAAGAGAGTACATATTGAGTTGAACCCAAGTAAATGGGGTAAAAGCGCAAAGGCTGATGATAATGTCTTTTTCCTTTAAAGAAAATATGTGCGTGCGTGTTATCGTATGCGTTTCTTGAAAATATATATTGTCTTCTGCGAGAAACCTTTAAGATATTAATGCGTGGCAGCGCTTGTAATTTTAATTTTACAGTATAACGTTTTTAGATATAAATATGTGTAATACAAATTCCTATTTTTTTAAATAACTTTTTATGAAAACTGTTAACCCGTAGTGGCAAATCATAATTCATCATCATCATACCATGCTGGTCAGACAAATTGGTATAGAGTTTTATTTTGTGTTTTCGTTCCTTTGCATATATACCTATTATATACATATTAAATACTTTAGTTGTCTTTTACGATTCCCACGGGCAATATAGAGGATGGTGAATTGTATTCATACTCCATAACCACACTGAAAAACCATAAATCAAATTAAATAGTTAATCCAAATTAAATAGTTGGATTTTCTCTTGTAATCTGATGACTGCAATAGAGAATAGGAGTTTTTATATATACGAGTGGTCGGCGTGTGGTCGAAATTCGACCATAATTCATATTAATTCATTTTTCTGCTACACAATTTTCTTTAATTTTATTTATGTATAATTGTAAATTGAGCAAGCTGTTTCACTAATAACTAATATATAAGCACAAATCTTTAGTAGACATTGTCATCATAATTATGATTGTTTGACATTCAGTTCGACCAGAGATTTTAACCGTAAACAAAAGTGTAGAAGCGTTGATACGCAACACACTCACACAAACGTGTGTGCGTGTGTGTAGCGATTGCACTGTAGTGTGCGTAATGCCTTTTTTAATGAATTTAATGTATTTCTAATCCATTATTATATGAAATTTCAGTTTTATGCACTTCTCCTCATTATACTTCCACTGTGCCAAATTTCATACTTGTCCATCCACGTAATTTTCGTAAAAAGGGGTACAAAGTTTTTGCTTCACGTATTTATATATATATATATATATATATATAACATAGGTTTTATTTATCCACTAGCAACCCGCCCTCGCTTCGCTTCGGTTTTAGTCGTTTTACCCGCGTAGTTCGTGTTCCCGTGGGAATACCAGGATAAAATATAGCCTAGTTTACGCGCTGATATTATATCTTTCCATTGGTGAAAGAATTTTTGAAATCGGTCCAGCCGTTTTGAAGATTACCCGGAACAAACAGACAGACAGACAAACATTTTTAATCTGTATTTTAGGCATAGGTGTCGTGCAAATAACCGTGTGAGCATGAAAAAACCTATTATTTTGACATTACAAACAGACACTCCAATTTTATTTATTGGTATAGATAAATGTTTTGGTTAAAAACATCTTGTATATGTTACAGAAATTACAGTAAACCAAATATACTTAGATGAAAAACCAAAGGATTACATAGATCAAGCCGATTTCATACAAAAATTTGAACTTAGAATGAGAAAGAAGAGGCCCTTACCTCCACTTAACGATTCAATGGATACGTCTTCCGAATTAGAACAACCTCAACAGGAACAGGTAAACAATCTAGCAACTTGTAGTTATAAGGGAACCCATATTATGTGACCTATTTTTTACAATTTTTGAATCCTCACACCATTGGCGAGCATCTGTGGTATGCAGATAAGACTACGCGTGGTATTTCTGAAGGGACACAAATTCAAAATCATTTATTGCGTATAAATCTGCGAGGGTACATACCTATTGTCAATTTTAACATTTTTACTTAAATTAATCAAATTAAATATTACTGCACCGAAACCTTACTGCTATTAAGAAGCTCCAGCAAGAAACTTTTAAAGGTTAACGACTAGAGCATCACTTCCTCCTTTACTGTAAATAAATAGGTCTCGTATTATGGGTATAGTCCTTAAAGTACTGTATAGACTAGTAATAATAATAATTTAACAGGTCGGGGAAAAGTCTTTTCGCATATAGTCTGTATAAACTTTTAATAAAATCTCTATGGCTGTACTAGTTGTAACTGTCAGATTTTGATACCATTAAACATATACAACAAACAAAGATACACTTAAAAAAATAATAATTTAGTGAAATGTTTTTGCCTTCCCGCTTTCCTATTGTTTTTTTTACTGTCATAATAAGTGAATTTAATGAAGAAATTCGTTACAAATTTGTGATGTTGATGGGACCTAATGCAATGTCAGCAAGAGAAGCACAATAAACTTTTTCGATCTGGGAATTTTGATGTCAAAGATGCACCTTGCTTTGGTAGCCTTGACACTAACGAAATGGTCGTCATTTTTGAAAAAATGGGGTCAGATCGGCATCTGAGTAGTTACGACTTAGCTGAAGATCTGAAAATTGACCCCTAAAAAGTCGAATTTGAAAAAAGTATACCCAGCGGTATACAAAAAAAACTCGATATTTGGGTGCGACACGAGCTCATTTGTGATTTTTATTGAGATGTAAGAACGTGCGAAAAAGTTCGTGGTCAAAGGTCAGTCAGGCTTCACAGACTGGGTAACCCTGGGCTAACCCGCAATAAGGTGATGCTGTGTGTATGGTGGGATTAGAAAGATATTGTTCATTACGAACTTTTACCACCAGGCAGAACTATCGATTCGGATCTCCACTGCCGACAATTGATGAGATTAAAGCAAGAAATTGAGAAAAAGCGGCTGGAAATAATCAACAGAAGGGGTGTGGATTTTTATCACGATAACTCTGTACTACACAGATTTTTAGTTACTCGGCAAACATTAAGAAAGTTTGGCTTTGGTTGATGCATCTGCCATATAGGCCTTTTTTTGGGGTGCGTTTTGGTCAGCACACCCGCCGCTCGACTCCGTCCAGGGCGACAGAGGGGCTGCGCGGCCCCATAACCCACCGTAGCATGTCGTCTTCGTCGTTGTGCCGACCACCGGTACCGAGTTCCTTGTCCTCCGTGGTTGGCCCATCTGCCATATAGACCCGACGTTGCACATTCAAACTTCCACCTGTTTCGGTCTCTTTAGAATTGTTTAGACAAAATTATGGTAACATCCAGAGAGGACTGCCAAAACAACTTGTTGCGGTCAAAAGTCTCAAAATTACTATACTAACGGGATCATGTTACTACCTACAAGATAGGAGAAAGTCATCGAACAAAATGGCACATATGTATTGTAAATAAATGTAAATAAACTTTGAAAAAAAAAATGTCTTGGATGCATATATTAGGTTGGGGAAAAAGTTTTTAAGCTGTCTCTCGTAAAAAAGTTAACAGCAACTCATGGTGTCCAGTGAACAAATTAAATTCGTAGCTATTTAGCAAGCGTGTATACAGTGCTGATATATTTTAAGCTTCTAATATGCTTGTTTTATTATTCATTTCAGAAAGCGTGCACAGATTCCGAGAATACAGAAACAATTGTAATGGAAGAAGTGCAGGAAGTATTACTAGCAACTGAAATGAGCACTAATGATTTACCCTTAACACCAATCCAAGCAGCAGAGGGTTCTTAATTGTGAAGAAGTTGGCATTTGAGATCTGTTACTATATAGTAAACATTTCTAGTAGTTAAGCATATTGACTAAATATTTAAAAGTGATAATTAAATTTCTCTCATATACATATATGTATATGATGAGCCTCGTACTATCTATGAAGAAATTTAATATAATAATCTCTGTTTTATTGATTTTTTAGTTCATGTGTCTATGAAATACGGCGACCGTCTAGGAATCATCTCAACATTTCAGTTGATATACGTCCTACTGCTGGTCTCGCCTTCCTCTATGATATAAGAGTAATTGACATTTTTTTGACTTCAAGTTCTATATGTCAGAATCCACAATGATCTCCTTAACACGTTGCACGCCATGGGGGTCACCATGTGGGCCTCACTTATCTAATATTTGGAGTCAAAATAAAATTGTTAGTTTCTAAAATTTTAATGATAATTTTTTATTGCTTTAGAGGCTTTAAAATGTGGTGAACACGTAGTAAATACCGAAGAAAAGTAATTTGTGATCTTATTTTGCTTAAAGTCGCTTCTGGTTCGCGGTCATATGGTGTACCCCGCGGTTCCAACGGAACAACTGTATGTCGCCTACATGGTGTCCCCCATGGCCCAAATGGAAAAGTGAAAAATCAGGTCGGCGTTTAACGTGTTGGCCCTGAGAAACGCTTTTAATTGCCTTGGTAAGCGCAACATATTTAATTAGAAAAGAAAAATAGGAGAAGTTGAAGAATCCAACTTCCTCCTATGCAAAGCGGGAGACATGAAGAAAAATTTGCGTATAAGTCAATACATAAGAGGATGTACAGTTACGTGAGCTGCAGTAGTACAGCACTACGAATATGATAGAAGAAATTGATTGAAATTGTCCTTGTAGCACGTCGGTCAGAACAGATGGGGTTTTATTTAAATTTTTTACTCTTTTGCATAGATATTATATGTTATTATATCCCCTAGTCATCTTTTACGACACCCACAGGCAAGATAGGGGTGGTAAATTATATTCTTATTTCGTCACCATACGGAAAATGAACTACTTGGCTTATAACGTGTCAACAGCTCTTCCTCTACTTACAATGTCGTTGGAACTTTCTCGTCGTGAAAGAGAAAGAAAACTTTAAATAAAACACTATACTTATCTGCCGAGGTGTAGTAAATCAAATTCACAGTAGGTCATATCCAACTCTCAGCTATCCACATCCACTCTTAAAAGAGTATTTTTTTAATATTAAGAAGAATATATATTGAACGTATTGCTATCGTTTTATATAATACTAGCTGACCCAACAGACGTTGTTCTGTTCAAATAAAATAAAAGGAATTCTCCTTGAAATCGACAGCAGCGCCACCTACCGGGTCAAATTGTGAATCTAAACCATTCTCGAATCCCCTTGAACACACAAAAAATTCATCAACATCAGTCCAGCCGTTTAGGAGTAGTTCACACGTACACAAGAAATATAATAAAGATTATAGTCTACGTATACAAATCTATCAATAGTTATTTTACAGAAACAAATTTTGTAGCCATACGTTACGCCTCGCTTTGGTATTTCTAGCTTTAAGACAAGTAATTCCACTTTATCACTAATTCAGTCAGGCAGTCAGATTACCATTTACTTTAAAATAATTGTGTATATATATATATATATATATATACATTATGTATGTATGTAATGTTCAATTTATACGCTATACTGAAAAACAAAATATTGTTGGTACCAAACGTTATTGGTCAAGATAAAGAATTTTATTTATTTTCATTATAATTGAGAATTACCTATCAAATAATACGTCTTAAAAGATGCAAAACAAAACTAAAAAGTAAAACGCATTTATTTTCATCATCATTTCAGCTTGTATATGCCCTATTGTTGGGCTCGAGCCTTTTCTGTAATAAGAGGGCTATTGATCTACCATACCACGCTGGTCAGATTGGTTGGTATAGGGTTTTATTTCGAGTTTTCCTTCTCTTTCATAGACGTCATATGCATATTATACCCCTTAATCGTCTTTTACGACATCCACGGACAAGAAAGAGAATGAATTGTATTCTCACTTCGTCATTACACGGTAAACGTATTTATTAACTTCATGAGATACATAATTCAACTTTAGATAATAACAAAACATAATTGATATGCTCCATAGAAACGTTTCTTAATTAAATTATAAATGATATCTATAAACCTATATAAATATTTTCAAATGCATTAAAAAAAAAACAATATTATTGGTGATCTTCAGAAAAAAAAAAATAAAACAGTCTTCAGTTCTACCTTAATCAGATATAATCAATATTGGAAATCTTCATTCTTGCCCTTTACTATTCTTAATGTGACTCATAGTTGAGTCACATTTAAGTGCAATCGTCGCCAAACCTTGGAGATGACACAATTTTTTGCATATTTTATCCATTGCTTCCATTGTCGAGAATCAGTAGACTTTCTTATACTTCATACGTATGAATCACAACAAATTACGTATTACCATTTAATACCGAGTTTCGTTCGATATCGAGTACTTGAGTACCAAATCGTTATCGCTGTCTATTCTTCTTTAATTTCTTCATTTCGGTTTAGCTTTTATTTGAGATTGCCATTTGCTGTTACCCTTAAAGTTATCATTGCTTTCCCATTTTATCAGTTGCTGTTAATTGTTTTTAGCTAGAGAGCTGGCGATTGCATTTTTTTGGTGTGCCACTTATAATTGACCTCTTTTTACCCGACTTCAAAAGAGAAGGAGGGTTCTAACTCAGAACTTTGGACTTGGTACACCGATTTTGATGCTTCTTTTTTTATTTCAAGGCTGGTGCTTCTCGTGTGGTCCCATTTTAATTTGGTCGGGTTCTGATAATCATGATCCCCATGAAAAAACGGTGGAAGTAGGTTTTTTTGATCAGAATTATTTATACGTCGATTTGTAGACTGCCATAATTTTGGTGGCGCCTTTGGTAAAGATTTCTCATATAAGAGTTAAATACTGCCATTTCATTTGTTTTTGTTTGCATTCATTGAGCTCTCTTAAAAATAGCTTTGAATGGCATTTCTTTTTGTTTCACATTCGACAGGGCCTGGTTTGAGCCATTTCTTAAATATAAGTAATTCTATTCCTAATTTCGCTGCTTCCACAGATAACCATATGTTTCTGCTTGTCTGAGTTCGGTAATATTTCTTTACATTATAGAGATTTTTTGTGGGCTGTTTTATCTCTTAATATTTTTGCCATTATTCCGAAAATAATTAAAAATCAAATTAAAAATTAAAGCACTTTATTAACTTCAGTCAAAATTAAAAAAAAAAAGGATACCCTAACCATAATGTAATAAAAGCCATACGAGTAGTACCTACACAATAAATAACACCAGGACCAAAAATATGATTTAAATCGCATAATGGCAATTCTGGCTATTGACGTGGCATTATCTGAACGTTAACTCTTTATAAGACCGAAGAAATTGACATATTTAAATAAACAAATTATTTGTACATAAACGGACTAAATATTTATTTAAAAAAATTCCACGCAATATTTTTTCTAAATAACCGCGGTATATATGGATTGCATCGCCTAGCTCGTATCAAAACTCACGAAGCTACACTCAATGGAATCTTATATCGTACGTACTGTATCTTGGATTACTTGTTTATGTTGCTACATAGTCATCATTGTTTTTATATTGGCAGCTGTCCAAGAATGTATGCACCAACATTACGTAGCTTCAGTTCATTTGGTATTCCATACTTAGATTTTTCTTCGTCTTAAATTAGACTGCCTTTTCTTTGATTTAAACGTACCTTTGCCTACGTTGCGCTGAACCAAATATTGTTTATGGATGCGTAGTTACTTGGATTGGTTATATGCAGAATATGTGCATTAGTTATTCTTACGTTAAGAAAAATAAAACATTCTGGTTCATCCACCGCACATCCCTTTACATCACCATCCTATTTGCGTATTGTAAAACTCTCATTGGTTTATTTTGCTACCATATTTCTTTTTTTGCAATTAGTTGTGTTACTAGGATATTAAGCAATCCCATTATACACACAAGCTGCTGACATTTCAGACAAAACAACTTTCAGCGCCATTTTCGATTTGGGTTTGCTTTTCGGTGTAAATCAATATATCCTGTCAAATTAATATATCCTGGTTACGCTTATCTTATTTCGCTCATACTGCGAAGCCTATTTTGCTCGACTAAAGGTACTAGCTTACAGATGAAATATAAAAGTATAGAAAAACGTAATTCTTTTAAATCAACTGACTGCAGAGATGGCGTAGTGGTTAAGATATTGACCTGCCGTGTCAGTATCGCGGGTCGAATCCCGAGCAGGATAATACTCAATGGGATCCACAAATTATTGTTCCGAGTCTGGATGTAATTTTTATCCGTTTATTAATGTTTGTTTCAGGGCACTTTCCTCTACGATATAAGGATTATCTCCTTAGCGCAGCGCCACCTATTAGGTCTAAAATTAACACTAAAATTCTAGCAAAGAGAAATCCGCACTATAATTGGTTAATAATTATCCGCACTATAATTAGTTAATAAAATTTGGCAGTTACGCCAAAAGCCAAAACGGGGAATAAAATTTACGTGCTTTTAGAAGTACAAAAACATTGTGAAGGGTTCGTCGCTCATATATGTACAGTTTTCCGTGTGGTGACGGAGTAAGAATACAATTCACCACCCTTAAATATGCGTATAACATCTGTGTAAGAGAAGAAAATCTTGAAATGGAACCCTATACCAACACGTGTGGCTAGCGTGGTACAGTATGTCAATTTCCCTCCTATTGTGGAGGAGGCCAGAGCCCTACAGTGGAATGTTTATGAGCTAAAATTATGAATGAAAATGATGATGGTATGCATACAGTAAAAGATTTAGCGAACAGTCTTACTTAGAGTGCAATGGGAATTGTAATATCAAATTTTCTAATAGCAGCAGGGACCTCAGGCAGGTATGAGTGTCAGAAGAAACGTGAAGCGCTTTTTTAAGATATGGGGGCGAAGTGAAGGAGAATGTGCTACAGAAGACAAAAGATGCGGTTTGTTGAAGGCAAATTAAAAGCCATTTGAGTTTATTGCGAAATTTGAAAATTTGATCCTATTTGCCTAATCCTGATATAGAAATTGTGAGGTGGGTCAAACTTGTCTAGTTGTTCTGTCTGTTACATTAAGTTAGGTAACTGATATCTAGAGTAATTTTTAAGTTTTTTTTTGTCTGAATTGTCCTGAAAGTGTGTCAAAAATTTCGCAAGTATGAAAACTCCTAAGTTCTTAACATGTTTATTTAGGAATGTATACGCCATTATGGATTTGACCCTGTCTAGAGTTCGGAGGAGTTTCAGTATTCGCGCTTATAACAACAGATATATTTCGCAAATATGCTGAAGTATGAACCGCTTCTACCCAGAATTGCGTAGTTATGTGGTAGGACCACACTGTCAACAGTCACCTGTCTACAGCCGTGAGCCGGTCCATCCGAGGTAATACCACACTCGCGCAGTCCAACTTTCTAAAAGGGTTTTCGTATGGTGGGTAATGCTATTATGATCATCAAACTTCACTGCAGTTATTCACACTGCCTTCACTTTCTTCACGATAGGGAGCAGCCTACCAAATGTCCATGAGTGGCAGTATTACTTACATCAGGTGTGATGTTTGCTCGTTTGCCACTAACAGCAATGTAAAAAAATCTAATCCAGCATCAAAAAATTGTCTCTAATCTAATATGCTGCGGTGTGCAAACATTAGTTCTTTTATGAACTATCCTTTCCCCTATCAGATACTTATCGAAACCTTGACTATAAATCTCATCTCTATTATCTGCCTTTAAATTTTTTATCCTTCTGTCTTTTTTTAGTTTACAACCATAATTATTATATATTTGATGTTGGTAAATACTTCATTTTTTATTTTTATATAATAAAAATATTTAATCATCTACAAATAAAAAATATCCATCCGTATGAGTACCGTCTCTATATGAAAGCTGGTTCAATGGTTGTATACGAGCATCGCTTTTGTTTTGGCGTCTTCTGCCTTTTCTTCAATGGCAGACGTCATACCTTTCCACACCAAGATATTTTGGATTTTGAAAACTATACCTCGTAATTCTTAGGGCTGCGCAATTTAGTCATTCATTTGCCTGCCCTCATCCCACGCTAAGTGGGTTCGGTACAACATGTACTTACCTTCCATAACCTCCTACCAGCCGTCATATCTGCACTCACCCTTTCCATACGCATGTCCTCATTTACACCATCCATCTCGTTTTGTGTCTCCCATGCTTCTTACGTCCATCCACGTTCATATCGATAACCCGCCATGTCACATGCCTTTCATCCCTCCTCATCATATGTCCACACCAAGACAATCTCGCGCTCCTATTCTTCTCTATCACTAGTGCCACTTTCAGGCTTCCCCTAATATACTCATTTCTTATCTTATCTAGCCTTGTATTGTTTCACATAAAAAACCTATATATCTTTATGAGAAAATAAGCTGATCTCGAGAAAATAATAGTTACATAACTAGAACATCCAACATACCTGATGAATACTCAAAAACATCGAACTACTGCCTTCCGAGGTAGCTTTAGGTTTGCTGCAACTCGTTGCTGGAATGTACTTCAATCTCATTATTGCATTTAAAAACTCAAGGATTTTCCAAAAAAGACAAACTAATCCTACTTGAAAATCAAAAATTGATACCTTAATATTCTGTATACAAACCACAAATTTACTGTAGTTATTTCTCGTTCTATTTCATCAAGGACTCCTTCTAGCTAACCACAAGATTTATGTGCTTTCGGTTTCTTCTTTACACTATTAATGTTTATTTTATTTCGTATTCTATTTGTCTTTATTAAATAATTTGCTTCTTTTAAGCTATTCTATGTGATAATTATGATATTTTTTACAAACTAGAATATGATATAGTATAGCATTAATTTATTTTATTCTTAATTTAATGTTACTGTTTCAAATATTACTGTTTAACTTTTTTTACATATATTTGTTTTGCATATATTGTTGCTTCCGCGACTTGATTGTACAGGCCCATCAGAATATCAGCGGTGTAGTATCATGTTTACTGTACCATAAGCTGAGACGGGCACCATATTTTGGCCTTACATATTCGACTCCTTGTTTTTAGTTAGTAGTTCTTATTTCTTTCGTTGGTGTCTATATTGTGTGAGGTTTACAAAATAAAATTTCTTTCTTTCTTTCTTTCCTTGTGACCCCACATATCTATCTTAGCATACGCATCTCTGTGGCATGCAATCTTCTCCCATCCGTCTTTTTCAATACTTGGGCCTGGTGCTCGACGGGCAATGGTGGTTCCGGGAGCATTTCCGCAGGCTTGCTCCACGACTCGTCGG
Organism: Lymantria dispar; assembly: GCA_032191425.1. Taxonomy (NCBI): domain Eukaryota; kingdom Metazoa; phylum Arthropoda; class Insecta; order Lepidoptera; family Erebidae; genus Lymantria; species Lymantria dispar. The sequence continues at coordinate 26,001,369 of CM063441.1, forward strand.
CGCGGCGTCCGCCCTATCGTGGCTTATGCCGAACGTGGGCGGACCGAGCGCTACGTGCCGACGGCTGTACGCGGGGGTCATCCGGTCGATGGCCCTGTACGGCGCACCGGTGTGGGCGGCGTCCTTGACCGTCCGACTTAGGGCCCTTCTGTGGCGACCACAGAGGGTCATGGCGGTCAGGGCCATCCGCGGATACCGCACGGTGGCGACAGAGTCAGCGTGCCTATTGGCCGGGACTCCCCCGTGGGACCTGGAGGCGGAAATGCTCGCCGAGTTGTATCGGCGGGTGTCGGGGGTGCGCGGGGAGGGCGGTGTTGTTTCCTTGAGGGAGCTCACCGCCTGGCGCGTCGACGCCCGCCGAGACGTCATTGCCCGTTGGGCAGTCCGGCTGGAGAGGCCTCGGTTCGGGGTGCGAATCGTGGAGGCCTTCCGGCCGGTGCTGATGCAGTGGTTGGAAAGGCGGCACGGGGTGCTCTCCTTCCGACTAGTGCAGGTGTTGACGGGGCATGGGAGCTTCGCCAAATACCTGCACAAGGTCGTTAGGAGGGAGAGTACGCCATCCTGCCACCACTGCGATTGCGACGAGGACACGGCGCAGCATACGCTCGAGGCCTGCGCCGCTTGAGCCACGCAGCGCCGTGAACTCGTCGCAATCATCGGTGCCGACCTGACGCTGCCGGCCATCGCTAGGGCGATGGTCGACAGCGTCGGGAATTGGGACGCGGTCGCAGCCTTCTGCGAGACAGTGATCTCGCAGAAGGAGGCGGCGGATCGCCTGCGCGAGGAGCGCAGCCTCGATGAGGAGATCCGCCGCCGGCGAATAGGGCGGCGCAGGCGCAACTACCTGCGCCTCATGCCGCCCTAGCCGAGGCCGCGGGTGACGTGACCGGGGATTAGTCTGTCACCCGCTGAGAGGCCGACCGCGTGAGGAAAGACCGACGTCCTCCCCGAGGGGGGGACGTCGGTCGATGGGAGGGTACCCCAATTAGGGGTATTCCGTCGGGCCGACCACTGACGACAAGTTAACGCTGCTCCAGTGGTCGGCCCAACGACGAAGGCGACGTGGTTTTCGGGTGGGTCGCGGGAGTTGCGTGCTTAAGCCCCTCTGTCGCCCCGGACGGAGTGGTGCGGAGGCGCGCCAACCGCGACCCACCCACAAAAAAAAAAAATCCGTCTTTTTCAATGCCCTACATTCAGTTCCATATATAATAACAGGTCTGATGACACTCTTGTATGTATTCCCCTTAAGTTTAAGGGGCATCCGTGCGTCACAAATTGTTCCCGAGACCTGTCGTCACTTCATCCATCCTGCATTCATTGCACGATTTACCTCCCGGTCAATGTTGCCGTCGTCTTGGAGTAGGGAGCCTAGGTACTTAAAGTCGGAGCAAATCGGTAGGGATAACCCATCTAAGGCAATGTGAGAGAATTGGGCAGAGTCACCGAAGTTACAGAACCGGTGTTCAGTCTTGGTGCGGCTGATCCTAAGGCCTACTCTTTCTAATCTCTTCCGCCATTTCTCCAGTCTGCTCTGTACTCCAGCTGCCTCCTCTCCGGCGAGGACAATGTCATCTGCAAACAACATACACCAAGGTGCTTCCTCCTGTATTTTTTTTTATTGCAAGTAGTGGCAAACGAGCAAACAGTACACCTGATGGTAAGTGTTGCTGCCGCTCATGCACCTTTACAAGGCCGCTGCCTACCGTGAAGAAAGCGAAGGGAGTGTGAATGCGTGCACTTAGACTCGGTGATAACAAAGGTACCACCAAAATCCTCCACAGGCAAACACCCTCAGAAAGTAGGGCTGCCGCCTCTCTCGCTCACCGAACGAAGCGCAGTAACAGATTGCTACTACTCAGACGTCGATTTTCTGCGAGAACGTAGTACTACCCCGGACGGACCGGCCCGTGGCTGTAGCCAGATAACTGTCGACAGTGTGGTCCTACCACTATTGTATGTCTGATGTTAGAGCATCCATCACCAGGAGGAAGGTAAGGACTTAAAGCCGATCCTTGGTGCAAGCCTACAGTGACACTGAACTCATCAGTGACTCCAGCTTCGGACCGGACATTCGTGCGCGCTTCTGCATACATGACTTTCACTAATCTTACATACTTCCCCGGCACTCTTCGTTCTTTCAAAATCCACCACAGAACTTCCCTGGGAACTCGATCGTACGCCTTCTCTAGATCAATAAATACCATGTGCAGGTTTTTATGCGCACTTTGGTATTTTCCATGAGTTGACGTAAAGCAAAAATTGCATCCATGGTTCCCAGTCCTGGCCTAAAGCCAAACTGGTTCTGGGTTATTTCACTTTCCTCTCTCATTCTTTTCTCTATCACTTTCTCCCAAATCTTCATGCTATGTGACATGAGCTTTATTCCTCGATAGTTGTTACATTCTTGTACATCACCCTTATTTTTAAAGATGGGCACCAGTGAACTGATACGCAGTTCATTCGGGATCGACTCTTGATGCAACAACTTATTAAAGAATAAAGTCAGCCACTTCCGTCCATCCGCTTGTAAAACTTTGCATACTTCTACAGGTATACTGTCTGGGCCAACCGCTTTACCTTTTTTCATATTCTGGACAGCCTCTCTTACTTCGTCTAAACTTACTTCTTCCACCAAACCCAGATTGGTCGGTAGATCCACTATCTCTCCACTCCAAACGTTCTCTTCATTCATTAATTTTTGAAAATAACTCTTCCACCGACCTTTTATTTCGTCATCACCGGTGAGACCATCTTTTATACATTTAACATGCACGACATCTCTAGCATTCTTTTCTCTCGCTTTCGTTAAGTGGTACAGTTCCTTTTGCTCCATGGGGCTCTCAAAACTTTGATATAGTCTGTCTTGGGCCTTAGCTCTAGCGATCGCTACACCTCTCTTACCCTTCTTCTTGAATTCCATATAGGCCAATCTTTTCTGCTCTTTCAACACCGGGTTATCGTCATTTACACCTTTCTATTCTTTGAATGCATTCTTATTTTCTTTCAAAACCTTTTGGACACTATCATTCCACCACCACGTATCTTTAGCAATCACTCCCTTGCCTTTCGTCTCACCCAGTACATCCTTCGCTACTTCCCTTACACATGAGGCCATCGCGTTCCAGCATTCATTTACCGAGTTATCCTTCATTCTATTTTCCATCTCACTCATTTTATCAACCACTCTCTTCCGGCAATCATGCGCAGAATCCTCTTTTTCAATCATAAACCATTTAATTTTTGGTGGGGGCTTAGGTTTAAACCCAGCTATCGTTCCTGTGATCTTAATCTCCAGTAACAATAGGCGATGCTGGGAAGTTAGAGGATCACCCGGGATTACTTTGCAGTCTACAACTACGTGTATGTGCGTTCTTCGAAGGAGGAAGTAGTCGATCTGGGTTCGGTGGTTCCCACTTTCATATGTTGTCAGATGTTCATCTCGCTTTTCAAAAAAGGTATTTGCAATAGCGAAATCGAACGCCGATGCAGCCTGCAGCAATGTTTCACCCTCTGGGTTCCGCCTCCCTAAGCCCCACCCTCCATGCACCCTCTCATAACTTTCTTTCATTCTTCCCACATGGCCATTAAAATCACCCCTACGTACACATTCTCACTCTGTGGGTTATTCATTAATATTGCATCAAAATCCTCCCAAAACTTACCTTTCACTACATCATCGCATCCAACCTGTGGCGCATACACACTTATAATGTTCAATATTAATTTTTCCCACACCATTTTCACTACTATAATTCTATCATTCTCTCTTTTTACATCCGTCACACATTTTTTCAGATCCTTATCCAACACCACACCCACTCCATTTCTCTTACCATCACCTCCCGAATAGAAAAATGTATAACCCATTCCGATCTCTAGCTCTCGTACCCTTCCATCTTGTTTCTTGCACACAGGCTACATTTACTCTTCTTCTTTCTAGGACCTCCGCAAGCTCACTTCCTCTTCTAGTCATCGTTCCTATATTCCAGCTTATCATCCTCATTCTTACTTCATGGACTCGCGTTTTACGTCGCACCCGTCCCTGATGCGACAACCCTTGTCCATTTGCCGCAGGCACCGGGTGCTGCGCCTGCGCGTCGCTTCCGGGGTACGCCCTAACATTATCACACATTACATTCGCTCTTAAGTCCATGTTGTTTACAGTTACGGCTATTTATTTTTATGACCGGCCGGCCGCCTGGCGTCAACCCTCCTCAGGAATTCTCGTTAATGGGGAAGGGATGTGGATATGGCGGATATTTAGAGTGGAAACTGGGTTTGGGGACACTACTGCCATTAGATATAAGGATAGGGGTATGACAGCAGCAGCTGGAGCAATCCGGGATCGCGTGCTCGTAGCGACACTAATCAGTTAACGGACAGTCAACCTTTAGTGGCACCCTTTGAACTTAGCTGCGCAATTTAGTATCGTTAACTATATTACTATATTGTTCGTCGTAATTTTAGCATAAAATCGCACATTATGCTATGCCCATTTTTAGTGTCAGCCCCATAACCTAGTAAAACACATTAAGTATTTTTCAATAGACTAATTTTTATTTGTTGTTTTTGACTGGTGACATGGTTTTTGTGTAACATGGACGGTCTGAGAGGTTCATTGTCATGTCTGCTCTACAAGGAAGATAAATTAAAAGATAAAATAAAACAAACTATACTCTAAATGTATTTCTTAATTAGGAACTTGCCATAGCAAGAATGATAATCGCTTAAATAAAAAGTAAAGATGAGATCAATAATTACGTAAAAAAATCGATTCAAGATACAACAAAAACATATTTTTATTTATCTTTTCACAAAACTGATGGTGAAGCTTTGGTACTCTTTATTAGCAGACTAGGCATCATATTTAGCAGTGTACACATGTTTTTATACAAATTACATTGATAATTCTATTAGTAATTTGAGTGAGACAGGATTGCCGTGTTCTTAGCCTGTCAGAGTTTTGTGGTTCGGGTCGCATATCAGTATCTAAAATACGCGCGAAGTTATTGCGTATATCGAGAAGAATATAAGTATTTTAAAGGATTTGTTGCATGAAATAATTTGATAAACTATCTATACCAATAAATAAAATTGGAGTGTCTGTTTGTAATGTCAAAATAATAGGCTTTTTTCATGCTCACACGGTTATTTGCACGACACCTATGCCTAAAATAGCAATTAAAAAATTTTTGTCTGTCTGTCTGTCTGTCTATCTGTCTGTCTGTCTGTCTGTCTGTTTGTTCCGGGTAATCTTCAAAACGGCTGGACCGATTTAAAAAAAAATTCTTTCACCAATGAAAAGCTATAATATCAGGGCGTAAACTAGGCTATATTTTATCCCGGTATTCCCACGGGAACGGGAACTACGCGGGTAAAACGACTATAACCTATAACCGAAGCGAAGCGAGGGCGGGTTGCTAGTCCTTCATAAATAAAAGCTTGATAACATCAACTTGATATTGACGAGTCTAAGCCAGGCAGGTTCGGTGATGTGCGTTGATAACATCGGAACTCGGGCCTAGGACGGCACTTCTGAATCGCACTCTAATGAGACGATTTCGAACCGATTGAACTGAAATGTGCCGTAGTTGCAGTCGTCATAGTCATTGTTTTTGTCCACGATTCTGAAAATGTCAGGCGACTACGTTCGCAGGAACGAAAAGTTCTTGACGAATGCACCGAACGATCGCCCGATCATCGCGGGAGTTGTCGTACGATGACGACCTTATCCAACGAGTTGTTCATAATCATTACTTTACAAATAACGATTATATGCGCGCAGGGCCGGATTTAAACTTGATGCCGCTCCTGGGCACCGGAAAAAAAATCCGCCCCAATACTGGAATTTTACTTAAACTTATAGTTTATATATTTTATTTTTCGAAATTAACATAACTAATTTATTTTTTCTAACAATTATAAATTTGGCACTAAGCGTGACTCATAATTATATTACATCAATTTTTTCACAGGCAAACACGTCTGACTTTTTGAATTGCGAATTGGTTGATTAAATCTAAATAATTTAAGATTGCGAACAATCTAAACATTGAAGTACGTCGGATTCGATGCATAGAATAGCTAAGCTATTGAGTCTATTAGCAGTCATTGTAGAACGTAAGACGTTTTTAACTCTCTTCAAACATGAAAACGATCGTTCTGCGCTACAGTTGGTTACAGCTAATGTTATAAATATTCGATAGGCGATTTCCACGTTTGGAAACTCAGTGTACAGGTCGTTTGCATGCAACAGTTCAAAAGATTGGAAGGCGATTTCTGTTCCATCATTTTTTCAGTGCAATAAGCATGGAAGTGTACAAATTCGTCATCTAATGAGGACTCGAGATCTGAAGAATAAACATTTCTCACGTTCAGCTCGTTTACGAATTTCTCTATTATTCAAGTTGCCAAATTCAGTGATAACTGAGAACTTTTCCTGAATTTTTTTCACATGCTGTACATCTTTTGCGCAATTTAGAATCCAGATTGTCAAGAATCACATTAAAAGTATTAACTCTAAAATGGTCCCGACCTGACAATGGTACATCTCCATCTCTTGATTCATCAGCATGTAATTTTCTCTTTCTTTTCCTAGAAACTGTTGTTTTATATTCTTGAATTTCTGAAATTAATCAAAATTTCTGAAAGAAATAAAATGATCATCGATCACTTCAGCAATGTTACAATCAACTTTTTGCAATCTTTGGTTAAACAGCAGTAAATCTTGAGAGTAAAAAATACCAAAGTATCTGCATAAATGATGTCTCAAGTTGCTCTAATGGAATTCGAATCCCTTTAGCTTGTTGTCTTGTAATCGCATTTTGTTCGGTATCTTCTTCAAGAATAATCAAAGTCTCAATTATTTCGTTGAAACGTTGATTGCTACTTGAACTGCTTCATATCGAGCTGACCATCTAGTTGCAGATAACGATTTTAACGTAATCTTTATTTCAGTATGAGATTGTAAAACTTTCTAACGGTGCGTTGATGCAGTAAAAAAGTTGTATAAAGCTTGTACTGTATGAAAGAACAAAGCAGCTTCTGGCGTACATTCTACTGCGTGAACTCCAACTAAATTCATAGATTGAGCAGCACAAGGAGTGTGTTCTGCAAGATCATTAATTTTTTGAATTCCCTCCTGTAAACCTAAATAAATTCCTGATACTTTGAAGAATATGGTATACTTCCCCCAAGTTAAAGAAGACTTCTAGCCCGTACGGAGATGCTTTCGGGTATTGTAGAGTCGGTGTAAGAACCAAGTCTCTAACTGGTGCTGTTGGTGGAGCCAATTTATCCAGAAAACTATCGCTTAAAGAAAGTGGCATAGTCTCAAATTTTCTCCTGGCCGGTACACACCCCCGACTTGGAGGCGGAGATGCTCGCCGGAATTTACCGGCGGGTGTCGGAGACGCGCGCCCGCGGCATCATGGTCTCGTTGAAGGAGATTGCCGCCTGGCGGGTCGACGCCCGCCGAAACGCCATTGCCCGTTGGGCAGCCCGGCTGGAGAGGCCTCAGTAAGGTGTCTGGACCGTCGAGGCCTTCCGGCCAGTGCTGATGAAGTGGTTGGAGCGGAAGCACGGGGTGCTTTCCTTCCGACTGGTGCAGGTCTTGACAGGGCACGGTTGCTTCGGCAAGTACCTGCCCAAGATCGTCAGGAGGGAGAGAACACCGGTCTGTCACCACTGCGATTGCGACGAGGACACGGCGTTGGAGCGCGTGTCCTCGTCGCGGAAGGAGGTGGCGGAGCGCGCGCGGGAGGAACGCCTTCACGACGACACAATCGGCCACCGGCGACTCGGGCGGCGCAAGCGCCAGTATCTGCGCCTAATGCCGCCCTAGCCGAGGCCGCGGGTGATTGGACCGGAGATTTAGTCCGTCACCCGCATAGAGGCTGACCGCGGACAGAGGGTACGCCGCGACCGCAGTATTCCGTCAGGCCGACCATTGAAAACAAGTTACCCTGCACCGCTGGTCGGCCCAACGACGAAGGCAACGTGTCACTGGTGGGTCATGGGGCCGCGCGCCGCCCCTCTGTCGCCCCAGAAGGATCCAGGTGGCGAGTGCGCTGAACATGGCTTAGCCCTAAAAAAATGTCTCAAATTTTGAGTCACTAACTCCAGGTTTGTAGCGTATTATATTACGCCAAACAACTGAGGGTTAGCATTAGGAGAAATAGTTGAACAGAAATTTCTGCATTCCATAAGTTTTTTGTTTTCCAGGATTTTTTTAGTTATTTATTATTATTTATTATTATTTATTTATTATTTATTATTAATTTATTACAAATACATTAGTTGTTAGTTACTTCTATTGCGATCTTCTTTCTATCTTCTAGTTCTCGATATAATGTTGATAAGCTCCGTAAAGTTTTCTTTAGACATATTTAAATTGTATTTTATTTCAGCGACGGCCACACTGTACTCATAATCCCACCAAGGTGGAGATGATGGCTTATACAAATATGTTTTAAGTGGGAAAGTTGCATTAGCAGCTTCAGTCATAGCAGCATTGTAAGAACTTGTAAAAGTATCCTCAGAATGTTGTTTGAGTGTTTGAATTTTGTCTTCTACATACTGTTTGTATTCATGCCACTTTTCCTCCAATATTTTATGCTTCATATGAGGAGGTTGTTTAGTAATCATACTTATTTCAAACTAGCAACCTGCCCTCGCTTCGGTTTCAGTCGTTTTTCCTGCGTAGTTCCCGTTCCCGTGGGAATATCGAAATAAAATATAGCCTATGTTACTCCCTGATATTATAGCTTTCCACTTATGAAAGAATTTTTGTAATCGGTTCGGTGGTTTAAGCGTGAAAGCGTAACAAACAAACAACCTTACTTTCGCGTTTATAATATTAGTAAGGATAAGGATGTATATAAGCTGAAAATAAATTGTAATAGCTTTGCATTGGTGAAAGAATTTTTGAAATCGGTCCAGCCGTTTTGAAGATTACCAGGAACAAACAGACAGACAAAAACAAATATAAAATGTATTCTAGGCATATGTGTAGTACAAATAACCGTGTGAGCATGAAAAAAGCCTATTATTTTGACATTACAAACGGACACTCCAATTTTATTTATTGGTATAGATTTTAGGAAGTGGTCCCTGCCATATGTGGATGATAAAATATGCCATGAGGTAGTAGAAGCTAAACTAGGAGATGTTTGTTACGTCTATTGAACTGTCATTTTTAAAGGGCCAGTTCTGCGAGTTGGTGAACCATCATTTATCACACATAAGTTTTGCCTATCTAACACCTCAAAAAGATCACCATGGCTGTTGGTTAGTTAGCTGCCCCATGCCCTATGATATGCATTAAAGTCTTCCATGATTATAATAGGTCTAAGTAGAGTAAATTACAAACTATTTGTGTGCAGAAATGTTTGATAGGAAGGTTTAGGAACATAAATAGATAAAAAACAGATTTTATTTATGATACAAGCAACAGCAGAGAAGGAAGGATAGTTAATTATAGGAATCTGTGAATAAGATGAAGAGTTTTTAATTAGAAATGCAGCTCCCCCATACCCATCAGGTCTGTTATTTCTTAGGCAGGAGAAGCCATGTATTTTAAAGACTAAATTTGATGTTCACCAGGTCTCTACCAACACAAATATAAAAGGATTATATTTCTTAATTAAATATATAATGTCACATTTTTTATTGACTGCACTCCTGCAGTTCCATTGGATAACTATGGATCTGTGATCCATTATGGTTGTTTAATACAGATATTACTTCTGTAACTTTAGCAGCGTTGGTTGGTTCTATTATATTGGAATGTACTATATTGTTTAATAATGAAATATTGTCAGATATGGTAAAATTTGTACTATCATCACGCTTTTCAGTTAAAAGAGCTCCATTTGATTGAGAAAGTGAGTGTTGTCTAGTTAAATTATGATGAAGCTTCTGGTCATAACCTTAACTAGTTTTAGGTTTGATAAAATAGTTTTTCTATTTGAAGTCTGGCCTGCCCTCATCTGAGGGTTTAGGCTGTTCCGAAGAGTTTTAGTAAATAGATTTTTGGGAGTTGCTAATATCTCTGAGTATGATTTTGAAAGTGGTGGGAGGACTTTGCTAGCCTCTGCATATGAGATGGATTTTTCTGCCATGATATATTTTATATTCTTTTGTCTATTAACTTCTGGTATTTTTTTATTGGTAGCAAAGTGAATGCCTCCACATAGACAACATAACGCATTATCATCATTAGCCTCACAAAGATCACCTGAGTGTTCACCACCACACTTAGAGCATTGTGGTTCTATATTGTAGCTTAGTATGACCATACCGACAGCAATTATAACATTGAATTGTAGGGTAGACATATACTTGAACTGTAAGAGTGGTATAACACACATAAATTCGTTCTGGTAGGACTTGTCCATTAAATGTACTACTATGTACTGTCTATGATGGTGTCATTGTCACCTCACCATCTCTTAATTGCTTCAAATTTATTCGGTGAACTTTTAAAATTTTGCCACAACCATTAGGAAAAGTACAGCTATCTATAATATTCTCAGGTGACAAATTTGTGGGAACTCCACGTACAACACTCATTCGCGAAACTTTATAAGTTAGTATGAATACCTTAAAATTGTTTTCTTTAAGACTAGGATGTTCTATAAAAGCACTGGCATCTAAATAATTATGGCAAGTTAATGAGACCCTATTTCTACCTATCCTTTTCAAACTGCCATTCAAAATATTCTTAAAAAAGTTTCGATTTAGAAATTTGCCAAATATAATATGGTGAAATATGACGCCGTTGTTCGCCTGATCGCTTTGCCTCTGAACATGTACTACAAAAGGTCGTAGGTCTCTAGAATTATAGGCAGGTCTTGTAATTGGAGTTGGTAGTGATAGTTGGGCCGCCACAAACAGGTGTTTGTGGCGTTACTGTCTTAATTACTGCGGAATTTAAAATATCTTTAGTGGTAGTAGCGACTTGTGTATGTTAGGTATTGAAGTCATTTTTTCTTAACACTACTGTGGACGTCTAGTCTCACAGGCTCCTATATGCACACACATTTTTTTGGGGAATTTGATATAAGATCGCTTTAAATCTGATTGAATAATAAGTTATGGGATTTAGCAATAAAATAGTGTGCTTTAATAATTAACTTTATTTAAAATAATTTTTTTTTCTTAATAAAAAATTACTGCATTTTTCAGTCTAAATCTACTTGGTTACACTTTTAGGTATTAAAAACAGCTAAACCTATTCATAAAACAAACTTGAGTCTTTTTATCTCAATATATAACATATAAGAAACCAAAAAAAAAAACATCTACTTCAGGTGACAAATATCAATAATTTTTACAACAGTCTAAAAACGTAAATTTATTGGCAGTTGGCAAACATTGGACACACAGGTTTGTTGCACCTAACATAAACATGGCTAGTCATCCTATGTTTTTTCGCGGGATAGATTCTACATATTCTTCTGGTTTTTTGACAGGTGCCTTTGTCCTGGACATCTTCTGTAAACATATGTTAATCTAAATCTCGAGTCATGGTCAACCTAAGCTCTCTTGGCATTTCACATTCATCTCATATTTTATTGTCTTTGTAACACGTCTTTGCACATGAGGCACCAGCACACGTGCATTTTTTTACAAAATCTCTTGATTGGTACATGTTATATAAAATATACGTTAGTTATATATACGCATATATAATACGCATGTTATATAATATACTGACGGACTCATAAACTGCATCAAACTTCAGGATTACTTTGAAATGATTTTTTTAATAAGTATGCAAACTTTTTGATGTGAAACATCTATAGGCGAGGGTGACCGCGATCGTCGTGTGGCGTTTCACGCCACGCTTCGCGGTCCGCTCTTAATTAACGACAATTTTTTTTGATGTGAAACATCTATAGGCGAGGGTGACCGTGATCGTCGCGTGGCGTTTAACGCCACGCCTCGCGGTCCCCTATTAATTAGTTATTAAATAAATACTTGGATGCATATACCTACATTTTTGTAACGAAACCATAGTGCGATTTAAAATTTTGTACAACGCCATCTAGTGAACTCAAAGTAAATTGTTACTTATAATGTATATTAATGAAAATAAATGTTTATTGAATAAAAATCATCATTTTTTGGAAAAAAATCGCGATATTTTATTAATACTTTATGCCTTAGTTTTATCGTATTAGTTCCTGTCGTAATCTAATGTTCTTTTATGCATATAATTATACTTGTTTTATAAATTAATGTAAAATTCTCTAACTTAGTAATATAAATATACCAGTAGGTACGGTATTTAGTTTACTTTCAGCTACGAAAACTGGAGAACCGTTTTTTATAGGCTTTTATTAGTTTCAGGTGTATATATATTTATTTCTTTGTATATTACCGACTTTATAGGAATTGGATTTTGACTCACTTTAAACAGTCAAATTTCATTTAAAAGTTGAAAATTTAAGGAGGACCAATGACGTTAAAATTATTTAGATAGCTTGTCTTATTATCATTACAGGATTAAAAATTTCTTTATTAAATATATTGAAGCTGAGAGTTGGTCGTTAGCTCGATAAATGCCGCCATTTCTGTTTCCTAAATCACACTCTTCGTGCGGAAAAAATGTCTGTGAACGGATGAAAGCATTTCATTTTTATAGGCTTTTATTAGTTTCAGTTGTGTATTTATTTGTTTGTATGTCACCAACTCCTTAAGAATTGGATTTTGACTCACTTTAAACAGCTTGTCTTATTATCATTACAGGATTAGAGAGTTCTTTATAAAATATATTGCAGCTTAGAGTTAGTCGTTTGCTCGATAGATGCCGCTATTTCTGATTTATAAATCGCAAATTATTTCAAGCTACGTTTCAGAAGGTTCATTTCGTTTGTACTAAATGACGTTACCATAAATATGTCGTCGTTACCATAAATAGTCGTTAAGTCAATTTTAAAATGGGTAATTTATTCGATACGATGCCTACCAAAAAGTACTTTTTGACTAAAATATCGAGTACAAAAGTATCGGTATCGAAAGAAAAGTACTCGATACCTAAAGATAAAGTAAATAAAAGTACTCGATACTTTAAACAGTACGTTACTTATCTTTCGATACTATTCATGAGTTCAGTATCGATACTTTATATTCGATACCGTGTCTCTACTCGTACAAAATAGTTTCGATGTTTCACATCTGTCAGGCGTCCTGAGCGACGCCTTACTTTTTTTTTTTTTTTAGATTAAATTATATAAATATGGAGAGACTGGCCCTTAATCTAAAAAAAATCAATATTTAAAAATAGAACTGCAGTAAAACAAATGAATATAGCCGGGAAAAGAAAATTTACTCGTAGTATCAGATTTGCGTGTTATTTATAGCAAAGTTTTAAAATTGATTCTTATTGATTTTTTATTCTTTTGTCAATTGATTTATTGTTACCAGCAGAATTGTTGGGTTAGCTTTTTAACTCATCGAGAGTTTCTAAACCATAATATGGATACTTCGTCCGAACAAGCTGCTCAAATTGTAGCATTGGTGTGGGAGAGCTTGGATCAACGAAATTTAAATTTAAACCAGTCTTCGGTTTCTAGAATATACAGAAGGTTTGTGGAGACAGGTTCTTACAAAAGGAGACTTGGTATAGGCAGAACTCGAGCAACCACCGGTCGTGATGACCGATTCATTGTTACAACTTCCCTGCGAAATCGTTTCCTCACGTCAGTTAACATCAAAACAGAGCTTAATGAAGTGCGTGGAGTAAACGTTAGTGCACGAACAATAAGAAGAAGGTTAAAGGAAGCGGATATCACCCCTTTTAGACCACCAAATGGCCCAAAGTTGTCTGTAGCTCACAGACAAGCTCGCTTAAGATTTGCGCGTGATCACCTAAATTGGACAGATGAGCAATGGGCCTCCGTATTGTTCACAGACGAGTGTAGGACATGTTTATATGGTGCAGATGGTCGCAGAAGAGTCTATCGTCGACGTGGGGAGCGATATGCTCAAAGTTGTATTGAGGAGCGTGTTCCTTTTGGAGGCGGTTCGTGCATGGTCTGGGGTGGCATATCGATGAACGGGCGAACAGAACTTGTGTTCATAGACATGGTCCGTCAAAACGGTAGTAGAGGGGGTTTGACTGCACATGGCTACATAACAGAGATCTTAGAAGATCACGTGGTGCCTTACATGGGATTTATAGGCGAAAATTTTACTTTAATGCAGGATAATGCCCGGCCGCACGCTGCTGCACAAGTTCGACAATATTGCGAAGAAGTTGGGATACGTACAATGAATTGGCCAGCACGCAGCCCGGATCTTAATCCCATTGAGCATCTTTGGGACAATTTAAAAAGAGCTGTATATGCGAGAAATCCTGTGCCTACGACAGTGGCACAACTAAGAACAGCACTTTCAGAAGAATAGGACAATATTCCGCAAGATCTTTTAATAACCCTAATCAAATCTATGCGGAACCGATTAGAATCCGTAATAAGGGCATGTGGAGGTAATACACCTTATTAAAACATAAAAAAACCCTTGCATAAAGTTTGTTTCTATTGTTATAAACAATTTTTTAATTAAACCAATTTTCTTTAAAATTTCTGTTTTTTCTTCAAAATAGTTTTAAGGTCCTTTCCAGTACACAAACTTAAACTTAAGGATATGACCCTACGCTGTTTTAAAGTTAACGAACCAATCTAGACGTTTCAATTTAAATCTGAGTAGTTCTGAGTAGTAAGTTTGCATACTTGGTTAAAATATTTATTTAAAAGTCGTTTTTTACTTTGATGCAGTTTATGAGTCCGTCAGTGTATATTCATAGCATTCAAGTCTAGGACGCGATATAGAAACACTATGGCCTGACCCTGACACCTGGCTCTGATGTTGCTCCTGATATTCATTATTGTAGTTTTCATGTTTTCGTATCAGGTTGGACTTCAATATAAAAAAAAATCTTTAATCTCTCTTTATTATCAGGATGATTCGAAGCTGAAAACAACTCGCTCACTTTTTGTTCGAAAGATGGGCCCTGAAAAGACCTCGTAGATGGTAGTTTTGATTTATAACTACCGGATTTATTGTTTATTGACATTTTGTACTAAAAAAACTGAAGCAAACGTAATCGCTCTAATAAAATATATTATAGGGCAAAAATGGACGTGTAGCCTGACAGGCTCCGGTCAATTTTTTATGACAATTACTTTCGTGATATTCATCAGACACGCCCTCCTCCCTCGTTATGAGTTTTACAACTAAAACTACTGAGCCGCTCAATTGTGATAAGTGGGGGGAATTAGGTAAAACTAAGAAAGCGAAAACAACGAGTAGCCTGTGAGACTCTACGTCCATACTTAAAGGTTAATTTTATCAGTACAGTCACACGCAGTGCAGTATCTGTATTAGAGCTAGATGTTTGTTTCCTGCGTTTGTTAAACTGTTCGCACATTTTATGCAAACGCATTCGCTTATGGCCTTTTCTTTTTTTTTTTGTGGATGAAACAGTATCCATCCCAGATTCGGAGAAGATTGTAACATAATTCCCCGTCAGTGGGTCTGTGCCTCCTGGGTTGGGTGGCTCGTTCACACTGTAAACGAGTATTTAGTAAAAAAGATTTACCAACTATTTTTTGTACACTAAAACTACTATGAATATGAAAAATATTAACGTAACATATACAACTAAAATATACTCCACTGATACACGAAAAGAATTTTATAAGAATTTAAAGTAAAAAACGCGGTCGCCCTCTTTGAAACAGCCCGCTTTTTTCGAAAATTGGTTAGAAAATGAGTTACTACATTTTTTTTTTAATTTTTAGATATTATTTCTTTTTTAATTTTCCAATTAGTATTTAGTTACTAGTAATAGTAGTACTAGTTTCCAATTAGTTTTTTTTTTATTTCAAATTTACTAAGTTATTGCTGCAAAATTGAGAAAAAAATGAAAAAAGAAATTACATTTTAATAAAAGTTTTAGAAAAGTAAACATTTAAAAATAAGGAAACTTTTTAAATAAGAAAAGTTTTCTTATTTAAAAGTAAAAAAAAAATTATTAAAATAAAAAAAGGTCCTTTTCAGAGCAAAAATCTTACTTCTTTTATTATTTTCAAATTATAATCATGTGGGTAAAAGAAACGGTTGGCTGGATCAAATTGAAACTTTGTAGGAAAAAAAAAATACGGAGATTCAATTTTTGGTTGCTTCATAAAATTATTGTTTTGTTTTCAAAAACACTGACAAATCCTCATAGAGCATTTATTCAAGTTTTCAAAACCCACCGTGAATTTTCTGTGCGATTACTGGTTGCTCAGATATTGATTAATCAAAGAGAAAATGATCCTTTGCCATTCAAACACCGATATCTTAGTCAGAAATTTTGTATCGAGGTCTTTAGAAAACGAAGCTGAATAAACAAGGTAGCCGGTCCATATAGAGCAGGGTTTCCCAACCTTTGATCTCTGATGTTTACGCGAGTAATACACATTTTAAATAAAACTACTTTACAGATTTTATCGCGTTTGTATTTGATTTTTGATTGCTCGATCTACCCGATACAGAAATTAGTTATTAAATATTGACTCACATTTTGATACAATTTTATTGCCAGTGTAAGAAGAAAATGATTCTATATGAAAAAATTATATTGTTTATGGTTAGTAATTATGTAACATTAAAATTAAGAGTAATTATATTTAAAAACCTAACAATCTAGTAAACTACCACCGGATCGGAACACGGCCACACTGAGAAAGATCCGGCAAGAAAACTCAGGTGACATGATGCTAAATTAATATTAACCCTTTCATTGCCATTAATTTATTGAGAACATATCCTGTGTGCCACTTGTTATTATTGTTGAAATTAAAAGAAAATACGAATTTATTCAAGGTTTTTATTAAATAAAATAATAAAAATTAAGAAAATCAATAAAAAAATCATATAGTCGGGTAATTTGTTATACTGAGAGAGATATAGAAATAAAAATACTAGCGACTGTTAGCTAATATAAAATATTTAATAGTAATAATAATGATAAAAAAAAAAACAATACTAATACAGTGTAAACTCTTTATAACGAAACTCAAGGGACTGAGCATTTTTTGTCGTTATAGAGAGTTATCGTTATATGGAGTGAACAAAAAAAACAACCAAATTAACAAGAATTTTTAATATGTATGTCTTAGATAATAAATGCTTATAAATTATTGTTTACACATATAGTCTGATAACTTTGTCTGACGTTTTTTGCTATGCCAGTACTTGTTTTGTATTATTTTATGTATTCAATTCATATCTAGATATGTGGTGAAATCGTCTTGATTAAACAACAAAAATTTTTCTTCCAACTTAGCGGCATCTAGGGCTTGTTGAATTGTTGGTGGTGATTCGGCTTTGTGCACTTGATCATATTCTTCATCTTGATTATCGGGTGTTTCCTGATTTTTTGACACTAAATCAACAATTTGTTCATCTGTAAGTGTACCAGTTGTGGCTACATCCTCATCTATATTTTCGTACGATTGTAGATCTTCGTTAAAATTGTTTGGTATGTTGAACTGGCTTATCCATTCACTCAGTGGTAGAAGAATGTTGGATAGTGGCCGCTGTTACCTCTTGCTAGGCTTTTGATAAGAAGTTCACTGCTTGTAGCATGTTGATCGAGACCTTGCCGTCAGATTCGATCATATCCATCAACATTTTCCGTCTATAGTGGCCCTTTAGGCTTTTAATTACACTCTGATCCATTGGTTGTAAAATACTGGTTGTAATTAGCTGGGAAAAATGCTAACTCTATGTTTCGAAGATTAGATATGATTGGGTGAGCAGGACAATTGTCTACTAGAAGCAAGATTTTCCGTGATTTTAATTCAGCATCCCATTTTCTTACTTCCTCTTCAAAAATCTGCGATGTCATCCAAGCTGACTTGTTTGCTTTGTACGTAACTAGCAACTGTTTTATGTTCTTGAAACACCGAGGGTTTTTCGATTTGCCTATAACTAAGAGCTTTCTTTTTTCTGTGCCACTCATATTGGCAGCCACTAGAACTGTAATACGCTCTTTAGACAGTTTTCCTCCAACACATTTTTCCCCTTTGAATTTTAAAGTTTTGTCGGGAGTCAACTTGAAAAAAGGCCAGTTTCATCTGCATTAAAAATGTCTTCTGGTGAGTACTTCATCTTTACTTTAGGCTACACTGTATTAATCCAATTGTTAGTCACATTCATATCGACATCCCGCGCCTCTCCGTTCATTTTACTGTACGTAATTTGATGACGGTACTTAAATTTTCCGAGCCAACCTTCAGATGCTTTAAAGTCAATTATGCCAAGTTGGTTGGTAAACTTTTCAGCCTTAGCTTTTACAATTGGCCCCAAGATGGGTACATTATTCTGGCGCTGATTGTTAAACCACGACAACATTGCCTGATCTAAGTCTTCGAATTTTGGCTTTTTTTTTAATTTTTTAGAAAAGTTTCCTTCCAGCGCCGCCTGTAGAATTGTTTTTTGGTTTTTCCAAATGGTAGCAACAGTGGATTGACTTAGTTCAAAACGCCTTCCAACGTCACTTTTCTTTTCTCCCTTTTCAATCGCACGTATTACACAAACTTTTTCGTCAACACTAATCGCTTTCCGTTTACTGGCCATGTTAACAGTTTCAAAGTAGGTTTACGACTGATAATACGATAGGTACCCAGTATGCTTGGTCGAAGACCATCACTTCCGAGAAAACAATGCGTCATACTGCACGTGTTCAAGGCAATTAAGGATAACAAAAGCTAGACCGATCTCGGATGTTTTGGAGCTTCAAAGTCTTTTGTTACCAGATAACATAACATAAACAATAATACCGATAATAAATATTTACTGTCTAAAAATATGAACCCATTTCTTAATTTTTCCTAATAGAGAATGACTTATCGCTATAAAGAGTGTTTCAAAATGTGGGTTTGAACGCAAACCAACCAAGTTGGGTTCACTTCAACGTTATAGGGAGTTTATCGTTATAAAGGATAACGTTATAAAGAGTTTACACTGTATTTGTGAAATTCTCTAAAACAATTTCATCATCATCATCATTTCAGCTCATACGTCCCATTGTTAGGCTCAAGCCTCCTCCACAATAGGAACAAAAAATTGACCTTACTATACCACGCTGGTCAGATAGGTTGGTATAGGGTTTTATTTCGAGTTTTCCTTCTCATGCATAGATGTTATATGCATATTATATCCCTCAGTCGTCTTTTACGACATCCACGGACACGATAGGGAGTGGTGAATTGTATTGTTACTCCGTCACCACACGGAAACACAAAAATCATATTGCTCAGGACAATCGGGACAAAAATGTAATGTCTTTTCTTTTTTTTTTTTTTTTGTTGTAAGTCAGCATTGTTTACAAAGCTTACATAGAACCATATTGCCTGCACCTTTTTGACGAGGGCCTGACTGTAAAACATGTATAGTATTTCGGTAAGGTCGATTTTCTTCTTTTATGTTATCATCGTCTAATGGATTTGAAATCACGTCCTGTCTAAAATTGCAAAAACTGACTTTTGTAGAAAACAAATTGTATGAGGTGAATGAGTTGAATAGCATCTCTTGAAATATGTGAACACCTTTTTTTTTGTTCACGCTGTGGAAATGCATTCACGCACTGTCCCCCGCCAGTGGGCGGGGGTTGTGTGGGACTCACCGGCCACGTCCGCGGCCGGAATACCCACAAAACCACAGCGGCCTTTTCCGAGCTTTTACGGGGTGCCGGAGAGATCGTCTGATCATATTCAATCCCCGGCACCCCAACGCATGGCCGTCTGGCCACGTCCTGTCGTCATTATTCATGGCGGTGGGAGTAGGTGCGCATATTGTCGTCTCCTTCTCCCGGGTCGCGGGTGACGAAGCGAGCCAGCAGAGCCAAGTGTCTCACGTTCCCGCTCCGCCGCTTCCTTCCTGGATAGGACGGCCTCGCAAAATGAGGCCATCGACGACCAGCACCTGTCGCCGCCAAGCATCTTTGCGATAACGGTCGGCAGCGACAGGTCCGTTCCAAGTACCGCCGTTGGTCCACGCTGTGGCACGGAGCTGGTAAACTTCAGCCAACGCTTCAGCCACAAGCGGCCAAGGCGGGTCGCCTGCCAGTAGCGTCGCCGCAGTCCAAGACACCGTACGGTAACCCTTGATAGTCTTCACCGCCATGACTCTCTCCGGTCGGTGCAGGAGGGCTTTGTTGCGGGCGGTGAGGGACTCCGACCAGATAGGGGCACCATACAGTGCCATGGACCGCAGGATTCCAGCGTAGAGACGCCGACAGGACGACCCAGGACCGCCAGTGTTTGACAGAAGTCTTCCCAACGCCGCGGCTGACCTGGTGAGCCTAGGGACGAGCTGGGCAAAGTGTGGCCCGAAATTCCATTTACTATCGAGGTGCAGGCCTAGATATTTCATCTGGGTCCTCACCGGCACGGCAACTCCAGACACAGTGATATGTGCTCCTCGAGGGGACCTCAACGTGGACCATGTAAAATATGTGAACACCTAGCTTCTTGTACCATTTTATCGTTTTGTGTTCACAGCAATAATAAGCTAGCATTTAATCTTGGTGGTTAATTCCTTCCATATTTTTATTATAATTATAATTAACTACAGCCTCTGGTTTCGTAACAGAATTACCGCGGCGATTTGTTACAGTAGTCATATTGGTATTAATACTTCGTGAATAACTAAAAAAAAATTAAGCTTGTGGAGAAGGAATTTCGTGAACAGAATATCGGCGTGAGGGTGTTCATTAATATTACTGTAACAAGAAAATATAGCTTTAAACAACATATATACTTCTTTATAACTATTTTAGTATTTACTTAAATAATATAATTATACAATGACAACCATAATTTTATTATACGTTCTGAAGCATCAAAATATTGACAAAAAGTCCGATCCAACGAATTAGATTTTCTGCAAACTGGGAAACCTTCTGTGAATTAGGTTATGCACAGAATACTGTGCCTCAATATTTATAACTTACTATAGTTAATATGACCATGTATGGGACGACGCAGTGTAGGACGCCCTCTTACTAGATGGATCAGCGAACTGGTGAAAATTGCCGAGCATCGTTGATTGCAGATGGCAGAGGACTTACGTCCAACAGTGGACGGCGATAATCTGAATGATGATGATACTTAATAACTCAAAAATTTATAAAACTAAAGGGCAACATCTCTAAAATCTTAATGAGATCTGCTGTACTGCATAGCTCCTTCTATGGGGTGACGGAATAAGAATACATTTCACCACCGCGTTTCTTGCCTGTTCGTCCGGGAGGTAGCGTTGCATTTTAGGTAGTGATTTTATGCCGATCGATTATGATCTTTTCCAATAGATCTCGGATGACTAATAATCGAAAGTAATAATTGAAAGCCAAAGCTTGCCTATGAATAACACAATGTGAGCTTTTTCCCTTGAGCTTTTTAGCTAAGCCCGATCGTATACCTATCATTGCAGGTGCGCCATCTGTGCAAAGTCCAATGAGCTTATTCTAATCAAAATTATTTTTTTCAATAAAATTTTATATTGAATTAAATATATCTTCAGATGTAGTACCTGCTGTCAAAGATTGGGAGCATAAAATCTCTTCTTCAATGATATTTTCGCCGATAAAACGAACATAAACTATTAACTGTACACAATTAACCATGTCGGTGGATTCATCGCAACTAATGGCAAAATATGGCGATAATTTTACTTTGTTAATTATTTGTGACTTTTTTTATGGGACTAATCCCACCACACATTCCCACCATTGTAACTCCTGTAAGCCAGGATCCACAATGGTCTCCATAAATGACACCGAGGTTTGACCCTCAGGCAGTCCCGGGATATGATTTTAATTGTCTTGGGACCCGCAACAAATTTAATTAGAAAAGATTAAAGAGGAGGAGTTGGAAAGAGAGATTCCACTTCCCTCCTAGGCAAAGCGGGAGACAGGAAAACAAAATGACTAGTCAGTCAATAAGTAAAAACGTGTACAGCTACGATAGCGCAGAAGTACGGCACCACGGATACGGAAGAGCTTAACGGGGCCTATATGTGAGCGTTAAGATTGATTGTTACAGTAAGTATGGCAGAAACGCATGAACGCACGGAAATTTTCTCGAGTTGCTACAAGGTCCGTATAGTATACTACCCCACAGGTGACTTGCAAACTGTTTAACATAAGGTTACGCTCGTTTCGCCAGAGATCGCACTCCCAGAGAATGTGATGTGCTGATTGTTCATACTCGTGATCAGATGTGGAACATTGACATAATGGTGATGGTACGAGTTTAAAAGAAAATATTATATTTAATAGAAAATATTATATTTGTGACTTAATGTCTGCTGCAATGTCATCGATTCTACGCTTAACTGTTTTATTCGAAAGAGAAATAGATTTCATTTTTTGCTCTGAATCTTCGCTTAAAATTATCTGCGTAGCTTTTAGGACACATTCTTCACCGATAGTATGTGGTTTCTTTTGCTTTGCTATCATAAAACCTATTTCAAATGAAGCTTTGAGATGCTGCGATACGCTTGTGTGATAACTTTCTCATTTATCCAATCTCATCCGCTTGAGTGATTCTGCTTTAGAAGAAAAAACTCTGTTGTCTTCAAAACCAGGGTAGGATGTTGTTGCTTCAAAGGCCTTTCAAGGCGATTGGGCCTCATGCTATCAGTACTTAAAACTTTCATACATATCACACACTGAGGCAACTGTAACTCGTCTTTTTCTATGAAAGTAAATCGAAACTTCATGTAATCTTCGGAAAAATTTCTTTTTTCGCTGATATTTTGCACCTAAAACAATATAATACAAATAATAAACAATCAGTCATAATGCCCGATTTGATTTAAGAAAGCCTCTCCGCTCTGTTACCAATTTAGTAAATTAAATAAAAATAGTGACTGAAGTTTATAAACACAAACTTACCTTTTAACACAATAATTTTGCACACTCAAACTGATTTTTCAACAAAAATGTACACCGATACGTCAAATTTGTTGCAAGTTTGCGGAAGAGAATTTTACAGATGCTCGTGCAAGTCCGGTAGGCACACGACTGTTTTCTAAGTGATGAATGTTAAGCGGAGCGGGTGCGCGCGGGTTTCATGTTGTGACTTGTCGAAACTTGTATAAACTGCGATTGACGACGTCGGGTTTTATTAAAACAGTGGTTGACAGAAAAAGTGAATAGATTTACACGCATAAAGTTAATTCAATTAAATATCGTGTTTAATTTCATTAACTTTATTCGTGTAAATCAAACATTACATTTGAAATGTTATTTGTTAATTTTTTTGTTTTTCTTGCCTGTTTGCCACCTCAGTGGTTATACAAAAAGAAATTACAAACGCTTTCCGCCCCCCCATGACATCTCTATCTCATCATCTCTACGCCCGCCTTGGGAGGCGTGCCCCCCTGGTTGGGAACTCCTAATATAGAGGTTAAGTAAAATTTATTTTATCGGAAAACCAGTATAAAAAAAAATCGAACACTTTCTCGGCGATTTTCTTGAGATTACTATGAATAAAATTAAAACAATTTGGAGCTCGGGTCCAAAAACTAACCACTTGGAACTATAATTTGCTTTTTTTTACTTGCTATACTTACGGTCGTTTTTTCTGTTGCCTGTTGAAAATTTCCCCAAAAAATTTGGATTTTTTTCTTATCCCCTTAATTTTGTGTATAATATTGCCGTTTGGTGGCAAACGAGCAAAAAGCACACCTGATAGTAAGTGATTTTATCGCTCATCCATTTTAGCAAATTATAATCATTCCAATAACAGATATATGTGAATGTCATTAAAATATCAGTATTTATCTTCCCATTTAATGATAACATTACCGAAGAGATAAATTCATATTGGTTACTAAATAAAAGTATTAATGGTTTTAATTATAAATAGGGATCAGTATGAAGGAGGCAATAAAACATTCATGATTGTTTAGAAACCGTAAATCGAATTATCCTTGGAGGTTCTTTTAGTTATATTCCTTTGGGTACTGAATGAATAATCATAAAAAGGAGATCGTAAACTAGGCAGTAATAGATAAAATGGTGATAACTATATTCCGAAGATATGCAAAGAAACAAAATTCATTAACACTGTTCACATATACATATCTGAGGGAAACTTGGCTGCAGGAGAAACATGAACATATACCGGGGTGAGAAAACGGATTTTCCTAGCCGTAGTATGCGTTCATGTTATAGGTTCTCCTAGGTAGACTTAATTTGATCATTGTCAAATATGCAAATTTCAATGATAAGAGTCACTTATTTTTAGTACATGACAGTTGACACGGAAATATACTATATGTGGTAGGACCACATTGTCGATAGTCGTCTGTCTACAGCCGCGAGCTGGTCTGTCCGGGGTAGTACAAAACTCTCGTAAAAAAGCGATGTCTGAGTAGTAGCAATATATTACTCCACTTTGTTTGTTAAGCGAGAGAGCCGAAAGCCCAACTTCCTGAGGGTACTTACGAGTGATGGGTTCTGGTGATGCCTTTGGCATCACCGAGACTCATTGCACGCATTCGCGCTCCTTTCGCTTTCTTAAATATGAAATTGCCGTTTTAACGTATTAGCCATTTTGAATTAAAATTAAACCTGCATGGTGTCAGATATCAAAGTGAAACTGTTTTTAAATGAAAACTATAACATTCTAAATTTAAAAAATGTACATTTGATTTTTCGACGTTCAATTGTTTTTACATTCAGCTTTTGAAGTGAACATGGATACGGCAAAAATCAGAGTAATTTCTGAATACGAGTGCCGACGTGGGAGTAACACAGCAGAAACGTCTCGTATAGACAATCCTCCCGCATCGAGCGGCACCTCGTCGGGGTCGGGCCCGATTTGTCGGACGCCCAGTTTGGTTTTCGGAGAGGGAGTTCGACGATCGCGGCCCTGCTGCGCCTGAAGGCCGTGGTAGCGGAGGCCGTCACCCGCGGAGGAGTCCTGTTGGCGGTGTCCCTGGACATCGCCAACGCCTGCCACCCGGGCACAACGTCTGCCATTCAGCTGCATCAGGGAGGGGCTGAGGTATCACGGGGTGCCCGTGTACCTCAGGCGGCTGGTGGCAGACTACTTGGAGGGGCGCAGCGTCCTCTACGTTGACCGAGTAGGGGACGTTGTGCGAACGCCCATGACGTGCGGTGTCCCACAGGGGTCGGTTCTGGGTCCGACCCTATGGAACATCGGCTACGACTGGGCGTTGAGAGGAAGCCTCCCACCCGGGTTGGGTGTAATTTGCTACGCCGACGATACACTCGTCACAGCCCGGGGTGGGACGCTAGAGGAGGCGGCACGCCTGGCAACTCTCGGCACCGAGGAGATTGTCAGGCGGATCGAAGCGCTGGGGTTGAGGGTAGCCCTGGAAAAGATGGAGTCCCTTTTGTTCCATGGCCTCCGTACCGCCGGGCCTCCCGCCGGCGCTTCGATCACCGTAAAGTCGGTCACCATCAGCATCCAGGCCCACATGAAGTACTTGGGCCTGGTGCTCGACGGGCATTTTTGGTTCCGGGAGCATCTCCATCGACTTGTTTTCCGGCTTGTCGGCGCGGCGTCCGCCCTTTCGCGGCTGATGCCGAATGTGGGCGGACCCAGCGCTACGTGCCGACAGCTGTACGCGGGGGTGATCCGGTCGATGGCTCTGTACGGCGCACCTGTGTGGGTGGGGTCCCTGACCGTCCGGCTGAGGGCCCTCTTAAGGCGACCACAGAGGGTCATGGCGGTCAGGGCCATACGCGGTTACCGCACCATGTCGACGGAGGCAGCGTGCCTCTTGGCCGGAACTCCCCCGTGGGACCTGGAGGCGGAGATGCTCGCCGACATTTATCGGCGGGTGTCGGAGACGCGCGCCCGCGGTGGTATGGTCTCCCTGCAGGAGATCACCGCCTGGCGGGTCGACGCCCGCCGTGGAGTCATTGCCCGTTGGGCAGTCCGGCTGGAGAGTCCTCGGTACGGTGTCAGGACCGTCGAGGCCTTCCGGCCGGTGCTGATGGAGTGGTTGGAGCGGACGCACGGGGTGCTTTCCTTCCGACTGGTGCAGGTGCTGACGGGACACGGATGCTTCGCGAAGTACCTGCACAAGATTGTCAGGAGGGAGAGCACACCGTCCTGCCACCACTGCAGTTGTGACGAGGACACGGCGCAGCACACGCTCGAGGAGTGTGCTGCGTGGGAGGGGGAGCGCCGTGAACTCGTCGCGATTATTGGTGCCGACCTGACGCTGCCGACCATCGCCAGGGAGATGCTCGTCAGCTTCAGGAACTGGGACGCGGTCGCCGCCTTCTGTGAGGCCGTTATCTCACGGAAGGAGGCGGCGGATCGTGTGCGAGTAGAGATCCTATTCGGCGACACGTTCCACCGCCGGCGACTCGGGCGGCGCAGGCGCGAGTATCTGCGCCTAATGCCGCCCTAGCCGAGGCCACGGGTGATCGGACCGGGGAATTGTCCGTCACCCGCAGTGTGGCTAACCGCGCGACGGCGACCGACGTCCCAGGATGTCGAGAGGTGAGGGTACCCGAAAGGGTATTCCGTCGGGCCGACCACTGACGACAAGTCACATCTGCTCCGGTGGTCGGCCCAACAACGAGGTGACGTGGGTACGGGTGGGTTATGGGCCCGCGCGCCGTCCTTTCATCGCCCTGGATGGACTGGACCGCGCGTGCGCTTACCATAGCCCAACCATAAAAAAAAAATAAAATAAAAAAAAAAAAATAGACAATCCTGTATTTGGAGAGGACACGGCTAAAGAACGCACCGTGCGTTTTGGTTTAACTGCGTTCGTAGTGGAAACTGGGATTTGAAGAATGAACCACGAGGAAAACCAGCCACTAAGGTAAATAACGATGAATTGAAGGTGGTGACAGTCGATCCGAGTCAAACTACCAAGGAACTAGTGGCATGGTTTGACGTTTGCACACCCACAATATTAACCTATTTGTACCAAATCGGTAAAATAAAAAACTTGAAAAATGGGTGCCTCATAATTTGACTGATCTGCAGAGAGCAGCGCGCGTTGAAGCTTCCCTTATGCTATCAAACCGGTATAGAAATGAAGGGATTTTGGACCAAATTGTGATAGAACTCCGAACAATGATGGCGAAACTTGCACTAAAACAGCCCCGACTTGTCAATCGATCTTCACCATTATTGCTCCATGATAACGCAAGACGTCATACTGCTCGAGAAACTGTTTTAACACTACAAGAACTGCAGTTAGAAACCATACGTCATCTTCCGTACTCGCCAGACCTCGCCCCAACCGACTACCAATTTTGCCGCGGTTTGGATAATTTTTTTCACGAATAAATCTTTTCCCGAGGAAGCAGTACAAAATACCTTCACATAGTTTGTGGAGTCCAGGACCTCAGAGTTCTATCGCAAAAGTTTAAATGTTCATCCAATTAGATGGCAGATATGTATAGATAACCAGGGTTAACCTTGATTAAAGAAATCTGTTTAATGAACAAAAAAAAATGGTTTTAATTTATCAGTACGAAACGGCAATTTCATACTTTAACTGCTAATAGTAGGCAGCGACTTAGCAGAGCGCCTTATAGACCTTTTGTAGTAGCCCAACTTTGATCTTTCATAGTAGCCCATTTTTATAAATATAGTTAAAATATATTTGATTTGCCTAAATCCCGTTTCATTTAACTTCTCCAAAAAGTTATGATTGCCTTCTATAACGGATAGCAGGTTAACGTTAAAATACCACTAGTGAGTCATTTCATCATCATCATTTCAGCCCATACATGTTCCACTGTTGGGCTCGAGCCTCCTCCACAATAGGAGGGAATTTGACCTTAATATACCATGCTGGTCAGACAGGTTGGTATAGGTTTTCATTTCTAGTTTTCTTCTCTTGCATAGATGTTATATGCGTATTATATCCCTTAGTCGTTTTTTATGACATCCACGGGCAAGATAACGAGTGGTGAATAGTATTCTTACTCCGTCACCACACGGATAGTGAGTATTCAAATAGAATTTCAGGTAATCAATCTTTATTGTTTACTAAAGATAGATATTATTAAATATCATCGTGTTTTAACGTTTTAAATTATATAATTACAACAAAAACAGACTCGTAAATTTTAAATTAGATAAGTTAGTAACACAATATTATTACGGATCTTAGAAATATATCTAAAAGTATGTTATTATATAAGATTAACTTTGGCATTAACATAAATTATATTATCACCAAAAGCCAGACCTATCACCTTTCCACATCTCAAGGAATAGTTTTTGGATGTTATACAAGTTTTGTGCAACCACACTTGACACATCTCACATTGAATCCAAATTGATTTCAATTTAGTAATATTGTAATTTTTAAAACATTCTGTGCAATAATAGTCCGGTCTTTTTAGGCATTTGAAATAACAAAAATTTCGACAGGCAAATTTTTGTGGGAATCTTGGATTCACCATCAGAGAGAAAACTTCAAAGTTCCCCATCGATCCCATGTATGCTACCAAAATTACTTGGGGTTAAAGGTCAAGGTTTGATCATCGTTTAGCAGCTTTTCCTTTAGGTCTTTCCAACTTACAGCAGTTTCTTCATTTTCGATATCAGAACTAAAGAAAAATGTTTTCTCTTCCATAAAGCTCTTGTGGTTGCACTATTTTCTTCGAAATGCTTTTTCGTAGTGCCTTTTGCTATTTTGTTATTTTTTATATTTTCTTTTCTGTTCCCTTTTTCTAGTCAATTTTATCATTCGTTTAAATTTTTGCAGATGTTATGTCCCCTTGGTTGGATGTTTCTTTTTGATCATCATCATCTCGATAATCTTGCTTTTGCGGTTCATTTAAACATACCCCCGACGGCAATCATAGCTCAGTAAATCAATTTCGTTATTTATTAAGGCTAAACAATTTAGAGAAAATGTCAAAAATGATGAAGTCGGTTTCGGTGGCGTGTGTCTTTTCTCCACGTTATAGTTTTTAGTGTGGGTACACATTGTTACTGCAAAATACATAGAGAAAACTGATTAACAGAAAGAGTGTTACACCTAGACGACGCCATACCAAGCACATCTTCGGCAACTCCGTAATTATTGAGAGTTTGGTTGGGAAGTTTTAATGCATCTACCATGTAGCCCTGACCTTGCACCCAAAAGTTTTCACCTGTTTAGCATTCTTCATAATTCTTTGGTTAGTGTTATGCCCCGTCTACATGTTGGCCGAGCGGAGGCGAACGATGGCCAACGCCAACGCGTGTACACCCGATTTGCCTTAGTTGACCAACGCTCGCCGTTGCTCGCCTAGTTGGCCGAGTGAATACAAGCGCCAACGTGCGGACAGCTAATTTGTCTTCACTCGCCGTCACTCGCCATCGCTCGTGATCAGTTGCCTCACTTCGCCTCGGTGTCGGTTTTTGTGCACAAATCAAAGGCGCTAGTCTGCGCTCGGCCAATGCCGTCCACACGTTGAACTGCTCGCCATTACACGGTTGACATCCATCGCTGTTAGACGCGTTTAATTTTATAATGTCGCTTAACACAAATGATTACACCACTACTTCTAGATATGCGACGTAAATAATTAGATCTAAGTCACCCTACATGTTACCTATAGTATCAAAAAGTATCTTCATCATCATTTCAGCTCATATACGTCCTACTGTTGGGCTCCAGCCTCCTCCACAATAGGAGGGAAACTGACCTTACTATTCCATGCTAGTCAGACAGGTTAGTATAGGGCTTTCTTTCGAGTTTTCCTTCTCTTGCATATATGTTATATGCGTATTATGTACTATATTCATTAGTCGTCTTTTATGACATCCATGGGCAAGATGGGTAGTGGTGAATTGTATTCTTACTGCGTCACCACACGAATATTTCTTACATTGTTGTATTTCTGTGAATACTCAGTATCAACCACCTTCTTTTTTACCACTTTACTGCGGTATACACTGAGATAATAGTTATATACGCTCATTAAATAAATAGTCGAAGCTGCAGCAACGTCAATGTCAACGTACGTAGTGTTTCAGTGCACGATGAACACTGACCGAGGCCAGTTAGTTAGTTTTATCTTCGCCGCTCCGTAAGGAGCTGTTTTAACGGTGTCAGGGCTGAGCCCTCTGACCGTGGTTTCTTGCGTCGTGGCTGAATAGCCACGTGTCATTGGGTTTAATTAACCGAGATCCCCCCCACTCTTCACGCCCGGAGGCGGTCAGCCCGAGCCAGATGAGACCCCCGGTATCCCGGGGGAGGTCCAGCTCCGAGCGACTAGCGACTACCGGGGACTTAGGCAGGAGGGATCAACGGGTACGGTGTCTTGACGCGGTGTGATGGAGCTTCGATGTTGTTTTGTTATTTAATAGCCGCCAGTGGCGCCGCCCCGCGGACACCGACGACAACCACATACTTATGTAAGTATGCGATAGTGTCTAGTTTAAGCGGGGGGAAATGCGTCCCGACGGCTATCTTCTCGACCTGGTTTCTTTGTAGGTCCCGCGGTGGTGGCTAAGTTGGATTGGGCCAGCACATCTGCGAGACCCCCTGCGACGATGAGTGTCAGCTCGTCATGCGGGCTGCCGGCGGCCAGCGCTGTAAGAAGTTTCTGTAGGAGTTGTATAATAGTCGTTAGTAGGCGTGGGGACCCAGTAGGGGCCCGGTGGGTAGCTGACGACTCGGAGCAGCGGTTGGTGGCGCCGCGAGGCACAGTTGATGTCGTCGCAGCGGGCGCGAATAGCGACGCGGCGGCGGCGTCGCGCGTCGCGACGTCTACTATGGGCGTCGCGACGACTGCCATGGGCGTCGCGACGGCGGCTGGCTTTTTCGAAGGCTTCTTTTTATTTTTTGGTTTCTTCGGTTTCTTTATAGTGGTAGCGGGGTTTGCCGGCGCCATCAGGCTTGACGCCTGAGGATCGGCAGGAACTGTTGATTGCTCAGCGGGCATGGGGCTCGGCTGAGGGCCTGTCTGGGGCCGGGAGGAGCGGACTGATACGCCCGCCCGGCGATTTCGGGCTTCTTGTTGAATGGCGGGACAGCCGGCATAGTTTGCCGGGTGGGGCCCACCGAAGTTGCAGCACGTGGCCGGCGACTCGTGGGGGCGGCTGCAGTTTCTTGCGGCGTGTTCACCTCCGCATCGCACAAAAGCGAGCGGTCGGTGGCAGTGGTGGCTGCTGTGGCGGAATTGCTGACACCGGTGACATTGCGTGGGGCGGCGCTTGCCGCGCCATGCCTCCACGACGACGCCGGTGATGCCGAGCAGTTCCGTCACTTGGTATAGGCTCTCGATGTTGTCTGTGTGATGGAAGATGCCGTGGTGAATGCACCCGGGGTGACCTCCCCTGGTGCATATGGGCCGAATGAAGGTGGCCGTGAGGCCGAGGGCGGCAAATTCTTCAGCCAAAAGGTCCAGAGGGGTGTCGTACGGTAACCCCCGGATGGCGACTTTGACGTCTAGTTGATCTGGCGGCGTGAACGAATACCAGGAGACCTTGTCTGTGGCCTCCAGATTCGTCAGGTACCGGTGTACGATACGGTACTCGTCTTCGTCTGATGGAGAGAAGCGAATGCCCTTCCCGAATGGGCGAGCATTCGCGAGTCTTCCCAGCTGCTTTTTGATTTCCCCCAAGTGGCGAGGCCAGTTAGGGAGGCTCTCAACCACCAAGGGGGGATATTTCGACTTCGGCTGCACAGGTGCGGGCTGCGAGCACGAAGGCGGCGGGGCCGACATCGGCGGCGGTGACAAGACGCCGGAAGGCGCTGTAGTTGGCAGCGGGCGGGGAAGCTTTCGCGAGCGCGCGAGCGCTCAGCGGGCTCACCCTCAGCGGATGCGTAGGAGGCGAGGCGGGCCCGGCGGCGCATAATCGCTTCGCCGGGTCGTCGATGGAGGTGGGGCTGCGCTGGCGTCTGACACCCACCTGGGTGTCGGGTGACTTGCGTGGTGAGAATTTCTTTTTGAAGATTTTGGTCTTCATTATCTCCCTTACAGGAGAGGCGTCGTCATGCGCCTCGCCCGATGTCATTGTAGCATCGGACGGGTAGTCGCTGTCGTCGCGGCGTTCGTGGGCGCTCGACGGTGGCGAGCGGGAAGGCGGCTGCGGGCTGGTCCGGGATGCGGAGGCTACCGCAATGTCCTCTCGGCTGCGGTAGATTGTTAGCGAGCGCGTCGATGGCGCGCGCGCTAACATGCAGAGGTATCTGCCGTCCTCACCAACATAGGGACGGTCTGAACGGGCGGCTGAGGCGGGGGGCAACAAGGCGTAATCGCCTGTGCCCACATCCTCTTGAAGCGGCGCTGAGCGCGGCGCACGCGTGAGCGCGCGCTGAGGCTTCGGCGGCGAAGGCGGCGGTGGCGAGAGCGGGGGCGTCCTGCGGCGCACTCCCCCGGGTTTCGGTGGCGATGGGCCGGCGGCTGAGGCGTCCTTAGAACGGCGGGTACCCCGCATGGGGTACGCCCTTCTAGGGCGCATGGAGAAGACGCTACTGAGTCAGTACCCGTGCGACAACTATGGTAGCTGGCTGCGCGTCGGCAACCGCTCCGATGCCTATGCTGACGCCGAGACGCCAATACAAACACCGAAGAAGCGGCAGACGGCAGACCGTGGAGTCCGAACACTTGTTTGCAACGAAAACGTAATAAACTGCGGTACTGAGGCACTCCGACCGAGGCCAACGTGTGGACAGCTCTACAAATACTCGTCTACGTTGGCCACTCGCATTGGCGTTCGACGCACTTGGCCAACGTGTGGACACTAGCACTTGCTTTGTACCTATTTGCCGATGCTCGCATTGGCCTAGGCTTGGCCAACATGTAGACGGGGTATTAGATTAACATTAACTGACTGACTGTCAAAACTTGTCACATTTTTTATCGGATAGCCCAGAATATTTATAGTAATGAGATCTCGTGACAATCTACAAATAGGCAACAAGTTGTTAAAAAGAAAGTGGCATACATATTATAATCAAATTTAAATATAGTATAATTAAAAATTATCTTGTTATATAATCCGAAAAAAAAAATCATTAACCTATTAGATGGCAGAATTATTACTATTAATCAGATAATTCGAAATATCAACCGACTTGCTGAAAAATGTTCTAAAATAGAATATAGTAAACAAGACTAAATCCTAACAAAGCGTTCGTCTTTTTTTTTTGTGACCGGCTATGGTCCGCTTATCAAACCGGATTTATACCTTAAGTTTCCTATGACTTTAGTAATAAACTTATACTTTGACTAACGAGGCAATCGTCTTTTTAATACTTATACTTCCTAGTTAAAATCATAAATTTTTCTTAATAATATGACACCTACATAAATTTTCCTTCTTTCCTAAGTGAAGTTAGGTGAAAACTTCAGTGATAAGGGTAATGTATGCTTCTGGAATAAAACGCTGTCAGCATGGGTACCACAGTATATCATCTCATATAATATCTGATTTACTACCACTGCTGGATAAAGCAAAGTATTGATGCGTGAAAAAGAGATATCTTTTCTTGTAAGATATACGTAACTGCGTTTACAATATTTACTGAAGCATCAGCATATTTAAAAAGAAAAATTGAGGTTCTATGAGCTATGCAAAGACCACTGGGATAAGTCCTGCTCATAAATCGAAGCTATCCTTACTAATATTATAAATGCGAAAGTAAGGATGTTTGTTTGTTACGCTTTCACGCTTAAACCACCGAACCGATTTCAAAAATTCTTTCACCATTGGAAAGGTGTAATATCAAGGAGTAACATAGGCTATATTTTATCCCAGTATTCTCACGGGAACAGGAACTACGCGGGTAAGGCGACTGAAACCGAAGCGAAGCGAGGGCGGGTTACTATCCTTATCCTTATTAATATTATAAATGCGAAAGTAAGGATGTTTGTTTGTTACGCTTTCAAGTTTAAGCCACTGAACCGATTTCAAAAATTCTTTCACCAATGGAAAGCTATAATATCAGAGAGTAACATAGATTATATTTTATCCCGGTATCCCCACGGGAACAGGAACTACGCCGTGGGTAAGGCGACTGAAACCGAAGCGAAGCGAGGGCGGTTGCTAGCATTATATATATCTATCAGCTTAGTATTTTGTGCTTACTGCTCCGCTTCTATTGATAGCAGTAGATATACATATAGATGACAAATGGCAGGACGTATATGTACTATCCCTCCTAACGACCTTGTGCAGGTATTTGGCGAAGCACCCATGCCCCGTCAACACTTGCACTAGTCGGAAGGAGAGCATCCCGTGCCGCCTTTCCAACCACTGCATCAGCACCGGCCGGAAGGCCTCCACGATTCGCACCCCGAACCGAGGTCTCTCCAGCCGGACTGCCCAACGGGCAGTAACTGCATTTACAATATTTACTGAAGCATCAGCATATTTAAAAAGAAAAACTGGGGTTCTATGAGCAAAGACCACTGGGATAAGTCCTGCTCATAAATCGAGGCTATCCTTACTAATATTATAAATGCGAAAGTAAGGATGTTTGTTTATTTGTTTGTTGCGCTTTCACGCTTAAACCATCGAACTGATTTCAAAAATTCTTTCAACAATAGATAGCTATAATATCAGGGAGTAATATAGGCTATATTTTAACCCAGTATTCCCACGGGAACGGGAGCTACGCAGGTAAGGCGCGTGAAAGCGAAGCGAAGTGAGGACGGGTTTCTAGTCTATATCTATACCAATAAATAAAATTGGAGTGTCTGTTTGTAATGTCAAAATAATAGGCTTTTTTCATGCTCACACGGTTATTTGCACGACACCTATGCCTAAAATAGCAATTAAAAATTTTTGTCTGTCTGTCTGTCTGTTTGTTTCGGGTAATCTTCAAAACGGCTGGACCGATTTCAAAAATTCTTTCACCGATGGAAAGCTATAATATCAGGGCGTAAACTAGGCTATATTTTATCCCGGTATTCCCACGGGAACGGGAACTACGCGGGTAAAACGACTATAACCGAAGCGAAGCGAGGGCGGGTTGCTAATATAAAATAAAATTTATAATACTAAAATGTATATATCATGCGATAGATTACCTATTATAGGAATCAATATGCATAAATAACTAGAGGATAAATTACATCCTTACTAATATTATAAATACGAAAGTAAGTTTGTTTGTTTATTTGTTTGTTTGTTACGCTTTCACGTTCAAACCACGGAACCGATTTCAAAAAT
Source organism: Lymantria dispar (assembly GCA_032191425.1). Taxonomy (NCBI): domain Eukaryota; kingdom Metazoa; phylum Arthropoda; class Insecta; order Lepidoptera; family Erebidae; genus Lymantria; species Lymantria dispar. The sequence goes on from CM063441.1 coordinate 26,036,558, forward strand.
TCTTTTACCAATGAAAAGCTATAACATCAGGGAGTAACATAGGCTATATTTTATCCCGGTAGTCCCACGTGATCGGAAACTACGCGGGTAAGGCGACTGAAACCGAAGCGAAGCCAGGGCGGATTGCTAGTATATGTATAAATCCATATTTTTGTATGGTGACAGAATAAGAGTACAATGTGTCAGCACCTTCTTTTTATATAGGTGATAGTCTAAGACGATTTGAACTCTTAAATGTAAACCCTTTATTAACTAAATGTCTGACCAGCGTGGTAAATCAACTTTACTTCAAGAATATTTCTTTCGTCGAGTAAAGGTCAGTTAAGAACGGATTTTGCGAAATTCCACCTGCAAGGGGTGTTGCGGGGTCGTTAACAATAATATACTTATAAAGGAACAGGGTGAGCCGAAGCTACTGAAGCTAGAAAAATGAAATTTAGACCGTAGTTTCATTTCGTGACGTAGGCACCCACTAAGAAAAGATTTTTGAAATTCCCCCCTAAGGGGGTGAAACGTAACGGTAAAGTCTGCACGGAAAGAAAAAAAAACTTTAGCTACTGTCTTCAAATTAAGTACAAATACTCTTTAATAAAAATAAATAAACATGTGTTTCAGTGTTTGTCCATTTTCATCCTCTAAGGGTGTAAAATAGGTAGAAAGATGTCAGTTTACTGACTTATCACAGAGCTGAAACTACTGAAGCCAGAAACATGAAATTTTGACATTAGTTTCTTTGCGTGACGTAGAAACCTACTAACGTACGGCGGCATAGGCGCGAATGCCTGCGCCTAATGCCGCCCTAGCCGAGGCCGCGGGTGATCGGACCGGGGAATTGTCCGTCACCCGCAGTGTGGCTAACCGCGCAACGGCGGCCGACGTCCCAGGACGTCGAGAGGTGAGGGTACCCGAAAGGGTATTCCGTTGGCCGACCACTGACGACAAGTCACATCTGCTCCGGTGGTCGGCCCAACAGCGAGGTGACGTGGGTACGGGTGGGTTATGGGCCCGCGCGCCGTCCTTTCATCACCCCGGACGGACTGGACCGCGCGTGCGCTTACCATAGCCCACCCATTAAAAAAAACAAAAGGGTGTAAAATAGGTAGAAAGATGTCAGTTTACTGACTTATCACAGAGCCGAAATTACTGAAGCTAGAAACATGAAATTTTGACATTAATTTCTTTGCGTGACATAAAAACCCACTAAGAAATGGTTTTTTGAAAATCAACACCCTTTTTTCTTTTTTTGTGGGCGGGCTGCGGTCGGCGCGCCTCCGCACCACTCCGTCCGGGGCGACAGAGGGGCTTAAGCACGCAACTAATACAACCCACCCGAAAACCACGTCGCCTTCGTCGTTGGGCCGACTACCGGAGCAGGGTTACTTGACATCAGTAGTCGGCCCGACGGAATACCCCCTATTGGGGTACCCTCCCATCGACCGACGTCTGCCCCTCGGGGAGGACGTCGGTCTTTCCTCACGCGGTCAGCCTCTCGGCGGGTGACGGACTAATCCCCGGTCACGTCACCCGCGGCCTCGGCTAGGGCGGCATGAGGCGCAGGTAATTGCGCCTACGCCGCCCCAGTCGCCGGCGGCGCATCTCCTCATCGAGGCTGCGCTCCTCGCGCAGTCGATCCGCCGCCTCCTTCCGCAAGATCACTGTCTCGCAGAAGGCTGCGACCGCGTCCCAATTCCCGACGCTGTCGACCATTGCCCTAGCCGGCAGCGTCAGGTCTGCACCGATGATTGCGACGAGTTCACAGCGCTGCACTACCCAACCCGTGCAGGCCTCGAGCATATGGGCCGTAGTATATGCGCCGTGTCCTCGTCGCAATCGCAGTGGTGGCAGGGCGGTGTACTCTCCCTCCTAACGACCTTGTGCAGGTATTTGGCGAAGCACTCATGCCCCGTCAAAACCTGCACCAGTCGGAAGGAGAGCACCCCGTGCCGCCTCTCCAACCACTGCATCAGCACCGGCCGAAAGGCCTCCACGGTTCGCAACCCGGACCGAGGCCTCTCCAGCCGTACTGCCCAACGGGCAATGACGTCACGGCGGGCGTCGACGCGCCAGGCGGTGAGCTCCCTTAATGAGATCACACCGCCCTCCGCTCGTACCCCCGTCACCCGCCGATACAATCCGCGGGAAAATTCAACCCCTAGGGGTAAACCACAGTAACAAAGTTTGTATAAAGAGAAAAAAAAATTACATGAATTTTCTTCAAATTCTCCAAAAATACTCAACTACTGCTTGATATTCGTGCCGAGGTGAAAGAAATAATCAGAGAGGAATTACAACGTACTTTAAAATTCTATTCCGAGAAAATTGACGAATATGAGAGGAAGATATAGTTATATGAAAAAACTTTAAAGAATGTAGAAAATCGCTGTACAGACTTACAAAACAGCTGGAAAAATATCAACATTAAATATGAGGTACTTGAAAATAAAATTAATCAACTAGAACAGTCACAAGTAGCCAACCAACTGGAGATTTGTGGTATTCGTGAATCGGAGAATGAAAATACTGGCCAAATTGTGAAAAAAGTTGCCGAATTAATTCAACAAAAACCGGAGGATATAGTAAAGACTTACAGAAGGAGGAAAAATTTTTCAAATATATTGAACCGTAAAAACCTCATAACACCTATAACAGTGGTGCTGCGCGAAGGAACTCGTGATGCGTGGTTAGATACTGCAAAAAGATCGATGCTGTCAGCTGCTACGTTAGGACAAAATGCAGGGGATAAGGTGTATCTTCGGGAGAGCCTGACTCCAGCTACTTCTTATCTTCTATGGAAAACCAAAAACGAACTGAACGGCTTGTGTAATTTTATTTGGTGTAAACATGGCAATATATTGGTTCGTAAAAGTGAAAAGGAAAAACAAATTTATACTATTCGTTCTACATTAGATATAGATAAAGTAAAATCATCGCATCTAACAAATACCAGTAAGTAATTTATATTGTACATATTTTTTTTTTTCTCTTTTATTGTTTTAAGCGTTCACTGGATTTGTTTATTTTTTTTTTTTCTTGTATTTGTATTTCATTTTATCTTACATTAATTTATAAGTATATAATAATTGAATACCTATAAACTGGATACAACAGACCATAATATAATTGAATTAAACTGTCAAACATGGGATGATTTTACCTGCAATTTAATAAACACAAAAAGGAATTTATTTATGTTACATGTCAACATTCGATCAATAAAAAAAAATTTTGCACAGATCGAGCTTATTGTATCAAGTTCGAAAAATATTGTTCACTTAATCTTAATAACGGAAGCTAATTTAAGGAATGATGAAGTGTCAGTGTTTGGAATTCCTGACTATACACTGTATTCGGAACTAAGAACCCTTCGTAAGGGAGGTGGTGTGTTACTATATGTCCATAATTCAATATATTTTACTAGGATAAATAACTACATAGTTAATGAATTTGAATATATTTCTGGTGAGCTAAACTCTGGTAAATACATAATGGGCGTAACTGTCGTATACAGGCCGCCTTCTACAATGAAACATCGTTTTGTAAAGGAATTGTCCACATTATTAACTACGTATCCCAACAAACAGGACCATATAGTCATGGGAGATATGAACTTAGATTTAAAACATAATAATCCTATCATAAGACAATACATGGATTCATTATGCAGTCTTGGTTTTATAAGTGGAATAAATACATATACGCGTATTGACAAATGTGGGAATCGAATAAGCGAATCATGTATCGATCATGTATTTATTCGAAATGCGTCCTATAAAGCTATTAGGACAGCAGTAGTAAACAGTGCGCCGGCGGATCATTGCATAACCGGTTGCGCGATCTTGGGTGCCCTCGGTCCGGGAGAATCTCATCACCAAAAACAGCTGATAACGGTCATTGATGACCGCTCAGTAAATGAGGAACTGTTTAACGTTGAATGGAATACACCTATGCAATATAATAATCCCAATGAAATTGTTCACTTTATATACAACAACTTTTCTCGTATATATAATAAACATAAAAACACTAAATATAAAAAATACAAAAGGAATGCATGCGATTGGGCAGACGGAAAACTAAAAAATATGTGTAAACAACGTGATAAATTGTATTTAATATGGTCAAAGGATAAAAATAATATGACAAAAAGATTATTGTATAATAAATATAGAAATAAAACAAATAAATATACGCAATTAATAAGGAACAAAAAAATCATGTCAGATGTAACTCAAAACTTCAAAAATACCAAAAAAATATGGTCGATTATAAATAGGTTAACTGGCAAAATTATGGAATGTATAGAGGACATCCTTTTAAAAAATTTTAAAATGCACCCTTTAATTTTGGCTAATAAATTTGCGACTGAATTTGATAATAACACAAAAATATGCCGTAGCATCTGTAATACACCCATTCTTGACCGTTCCACTTACGAAATTATACCCGATCGAGCTATTAGAATCAAACGGGCTGATAATCTATCTATTAAAAAAATTATTAATGAAATAAATTCAAAAAAAAGTCCCGGTTATGATGGTATACGTGCCAAAGATGTTAAGTTTGCATCGGAAAAAATTGTTCCCGTTATAACCCACTTAATAAACTGTTGTTTAAAGACTGCCACTTACCCTGACATCTTGAAAATTGGAGTCATAAGACCAATATATAAGAAGGGACAGCGTGATGACTATAACAATTATCGTCCCATCACTATATTGTCCTGTATAGATAAAATTATAGAAAGATATTTAGGCAATGAAATCAACTATTTTCTTAGAAAAAATAATATTATAAACGAAAATCAATTTGGTTTTCAAAAAAATAAAAGTACGACGCAACTTTTGTGTAAATTTACAAATGAAATAAACTCATATCTTGATTCTAAAATGCATGTAATAGCACTTTTTATTGATTTCAGCAAGGCTTTCGATATGCTTAATTATGATATACTATATGATAAGCTATTGCGAAGTGGAATACAGGGCCCTCTTCTTGAACTTCTTAAAAATTACCACAAAGATCGCTATACTACAGTAAAAATAAAAGATCTATATAGTACAGCCATAATGACCTCCAAGGGTACGGCACAGGGGTCCATAATTGGCCCTAATGAGTACTTAATGTACGTCAATGATCTTAGTAATGTGCTATCATCGGCCTCCGTATACCAGTTCGCAGACGACACGTGTCTGGTGGCTGCTCATAGAGATATCAGTATAGCTCAGAAATCAATACAATACAATTTTGATCAGTTATGTAAATGGGCCCATGACGTTGGACTAGTGATAAACGGATCTAAGACAAAAGTTGTTTATATTCACTCATCACATAATAAATGCACCACTAATCCTGTAGTCGTGGCTCATGAGCATCACTGTTTGCATGGACTAGTTATTGACTGCCAATGTCCAACTTTAGAAGTAGTTGATCAACATATGTATATCGGCTTAATCATCGATAGTCGATTTTGTTGGGGCCCACACAAAGATTACGTCTGTAACAAACTAAGATCCATTGTTGGGAGAATTAGTATTTTAAAATATAAATTACCATATAAGACGCTGAGATTGCTTTATATGGCCTTAGCAGATTCGATTGTTGGGTATGGTCTCAGTAGCTACGGCAGAACATATAAAACATACTTAAAGGAAATATATCACTTGCAATTAAGACTACTAAAAATTATCGTACCTAAACATATTAAAGAATTATATAAAGACAACGAAAATGAGCTATTTAAATATTGTAAAGTGATGAATGTATATCATAAAATAAAATTTGGCATTCTCACTGAAATCAGTAAACCAGAATTATTGGATGAAAAAACTAGACTAAATTACCTGAGATTAATTTCATATAAAAATAAGTATACTCTGCCCAAAACGAACAACTGTTATGGAGAAAGAGTAGAAAAACATTTGATACCATTATTTTTAAATGAGCTTCCCAACAACTTACAACAAAAGTATAGAACAAATTGTAAACAATTCAAAAACAAACTTAAAAAATTTTATGTAACCAGTAGCATTGAGTAGTATGATGTGTAAAAGATAACATATGTATGTAAAATGTATATAACTATTAGAATGTAGGTATATAACGACTCACCGTAACCCAGACAAATCCCTCGCGGTTTACGTGGTACGGATCACGCCATTATATTATGTATTTAATGAGAATTTTGGAAATAAATGAATAAAATACTATTTAGTAAAAATAAGTAGTAAAGTATTATGAATAAAGTTTAAAGTTTTGCCTTTTTTTTTTCTTTTCGGGTGTGTGGCTTAAAGATAAAATGTCTTGCGACGCTTTTATAGGCGGCGAGTGAGTTGATCATGGCCCGCCCTTAAAAAAAGGGATGTGAAACAAATTAGATGAAATAGTGCAGTGTGAAACAACGGAGTTTTTTTAATGAAATATAGGTTCGCGAAACGCCAAAATGAAAGGATTGTATTTGCTGGTTGTATTTAGTACAATCATTTTTGGATAACTCACAAATAAGTACAAAAATATTTATTTGTAATTAAACTTTGAACAATTAACTTTCAGGATATGAGACTAAATAGGAACAATTATAACGAAATAACACAAAAAAACATTTTTTTTTTAAATCACTAGTGGCAATCTCTTCCCAAGTATCCGGGTAAGATGGGCATAATATTTAAGGTAAAATGGCCATAGCTTATTCCTAGTTATTTTGGTAATTTTTTGGTCTTCTTTTCCTTTTGCCCGCATTTTGAACATGTGATAACATCGAACTCGGTGCAATGCTCGTACATCCAAAACTGACAAAATTTACACTGAAGCCATTCTTCGATTAGCTTGGTTTCATAATAGTTGTTTCCACATCCGCGACAATTAGTTATCCTCTTCGTTAGCTTTTCGTTTTTTCGTTTCCTCAGCAAAAATTTTTAAAGGATTATCGTCAATACAATCAGACAGTTTACGAATAATATTTTCTTTGTTCATAGTGCACCTTTTAGGTTCTTCCTTTTTTTAATTTCTTTTTTTTTAATATTTTTTCTGCAACACTTTTTCTAGCATTGATATGCTCTTCTGAAGTCAATATTATACTTACTTGCTTTGCTCTTTTGCGAACTTCAATAAGCTCTAGCAGAATAGGACATTTTTTTCTACAAAATTCGCGATGAAGTGTAATTTGACATGTTACCGGATGTACCTTCTTTTGGAGTGCTTGGTTTTGAAACCTTAGATACTGTAGCTGCATTGCAATGCAATGAAGTTTTTGGTTTCATGGAAACCATTTCAGGGCTATAGCTAGGATCTCTATTTAGCTCATTTGATGAACTTGAAATAAATATATCATTATCCTCCATAGCAGAATTATTGGAGTGTGAATCATTTCGTGAAACAGGTCTTGAACATAAGCATAGGCTGGGATTGTTTCTGGATTTAAAGGATGTACTCCCGTTGCTCTAAAGCCAGATATTGCATTTGCCGCCGATGCTGCTTTTCCCCAAGCTCTATTTAGTAAGGCCCCGAAAGGAGGTCTTGTTATACGATGGCCTGAGTTTTGTTTCATCCAAAGTCTGCAGTCTATGAACAATAAAAATGAGTTTTTAATGATTTCAATACTGAAAGATCTAATGGCTGCAGTTAATGAGACGTGTGACTCGGCAATGATATTAAAATAATGCTATTCTGATGAGCAAACTCCAAATTTTTTTGCGTTTAGTGATACACTTCTCTCAAAGTCATGTAAACCCTCACTTGCCAAGGAATTGCTTAAAGTGGTCCGTGAGGAGGATAGCTATACAGTCTGCTTCTTACGAGCCCAAGCTACCATAATTTTCTTTCCTTCTTACGTTTTCTATCTTCTTGCACATTCTTCCTCTGCGTCTCCCTTAGCAAAACGTGTTCTCTTGCCGGAGTCATCTTTCTTCTCTTCCCCTTTAACCCTTGCTGATGACTTCGTAGGTGGGCCCTACTGGGCCTCTAATCTCCTTTAATTTTTAATGAGTTTATTGTAGATGTGTGACGTTTTTTAAGACTCTCTAGAAACTCTCTCCGTACTCTTCAGAAAAATCACAGGCTGAGTTCATAACTCAGTACAACACATCATAGTAAAACTCTGTAGATACGTAGAGCGTATTCTGTACGAAATACTATGAAAAAACCTTTCAGAATACTTTGAGGCGTATGATAATGGAAAACACCACATAGCTTTACCAATATTTATTCTAAATAATGACAAATGATGTTATGCTACAGTGAATAAAGAAACTTTCTGGGTCACTGAGAAAAAACCTTGACTACTTTTGTTAAGATGAAGTTTCCGCCAAGTCATTCGCGATTTGCTTTATTTTAGCACAACTTTTATGAAAGCTTGTAAACAAGTTTGAATAGGGCAAGCAGTTTCATTTTGAATAAATCCTACTGAAGATTATACTGCGTTCGTTTGTAAAAAATAAAATATGTCGTAATTAATTTTAAGTTTATCAGAATGATGTTTTCCTGACCAATTTCGGCAACAGCGACCAGCGTTCATAGACACTAGGAAAATACACAAGACATGCACATAAGTGCAGATGTGTGTACGCAGAGGTACATGCACTCAATATTCCCGTAGTCTTATAATCTAATAAGACGACAATTGGACACGATCGAGGAGATTACAGGTGCAGGACCGACTGCTTAACTCATACTACGTAACATGGAAAGTAAGTACCAATTTATGAATACACACATATATTCCGAAATGCGTGTCTTGAATGTAAAGTAAAAAGTCAGAATGGAAGTCGAATCGAATGCCTTTATATTGATAGCCCTCGGTCTACGGTTTATTAAAAGGATAGCTTTTCAGATAGCTGGCCACTGAACTTAGTTATTGACGGTGCCAATGCTTCGTTCAAAAGTAATCGTAGACTGTGTGGTCCCACATTTTTCAAATCACGTTTCTCAAATCAAATTAATACGGTCCTGAAGATTAGAAGCTTAAAAAAAATATTTGCAGATCCGGCAGTAGTGTAGTTTTACCATATTTTCATAGTTGTTATCGTGTTTGTTTGTATGGTCAAGTATGTACGTTCATAGTGCAATTTTCTACAGAATGGGTTTTCTTTTTGGAAAAGATTCAGGGGTGCCCCCTGAATGTAAATTGAAGTTAGCGATGCACGGTTAAGAAGATATTTCATCAATCGCATTTTCCAAGATGGCGGCTGGGACTTGCGTCCCGCGCCCCGCCAACTTGGATTTAAATTCGTGGGCAGCTTTGAACTTTTTCCAAAAAGAAAATGCGTTCGGAGTAAAATTGCACAATAAAATAACACTCTTTATCCTAAAATATGTTCCCTTGGGATAATAGTTCAACTTTGCGAAAGTTAATTTTCACGCGGTAAAAGCTAGCAAAAATTATAAAAAAATGAATAAAGCTGTTTAAAAATAGAACCATTCTGGACACATTCCTTAGCATTTTATTTGTGAAGTTATACATAAACGTAGCTTGGTGTAAACGTTTATTATTTTGAGCTACCAGTATATTATACTCAAAAATATTTTTCTTCAGGAAAGTATATTTATGACGCACATATTTATGCGTGTTTATGCTTTGTTTGCGTCGTTTCGTCTCAGGTGTTTGCGTACAGAAATATATGTATATTTCTTACATAGGTACGAGGGGTGATCCAAAAGTAATGATAATCAATAATAAACACAATGAATAAAATAAAAAAATATATTTATTTCTCAACATAGTCTCCTAGCAAGTCTATACATTTAGTCCATCTCTTTTCTAAACCTAAAATTCCCTTACAAAAAAAATCTTTATCTTGACTCTCAAAAAAGTCCTCAACCGCGGCCATCACGTCGCTATCATCATCAAATTTCTTGCCTCGGAGGTGTTCCTTGAGTCGTGGAAAGAGATAGAAGTCACTGGGGGCTAGATCTGGTGAATAGGGGGGGTGTTCCACCAACTCAAAGCCCGCTTCCTGAATGCCAGCCATGGCAATTGCAGCTTTGTGAACAGGTGCGTTGTCTTGATGGAACAACACTCCAGCCCGCAGTTTGCCTCGCCTTTTCTCCTTAATAGCCTCCCGCAATCTTCTTATTTGTTCTGCATAGTAGGAGCCTGTAATAGTGGCCCCCTTTTCCAAGTAGTCCACCATGATTATTCCTTCAGCGTCCCAAAAAACAGACGCCATAACCTTCCCTGCTGAGCTTGACACTTTGAATTTCTTCGGCGTCGGTTCATCGGATCGTTTCCATGTCATCGATTGTTGTTTTGTTTCAGGATCAAAATGGTGGATCCAGGTCTCGTCCATGGTCACAAAACGTGACAAAAAATTGTCCTTGTCTGCCTGGAACTTTTCGAGATTTGCTCTTGACATGTCGACTCGTTTCTTCTTTTGCTCGTCGTTTAACATTTTCGGTACCCAACGCGCGGAGACCTTTCTCATATGCAATTCGTTCGCAAGGATTCTTTGAATGCTGCCATATGAGATCCCTGTGACCTCAGCTACATGCCTGATAGTCACTCTTCGATCTTCCAATACAACTTCTTCAACTTTTTTCACATTTTCTTCAGTGAGGGACGTCGATGGGCGTCCTTCGCGGTGTTCGTCTTCCGTCGATGTTCTTCCCAGCTTAAACTCCTTAGCCCAGCGTGCAACTGTGGAATATGGAGGAGAAGAGTCCCCTAATGTTTCCACCAAGTCGCTGTGTATGTCTTTGGTAGACATTTTTTTCAAGCAGAGGTATTTAATGACAGCTCTGATTTCGTGTTTTTCCATTTTGATGTTCACTCCTTGACAGTCCGTATTCAAATGAATGTAGCTCCCGGGAATTGTGGCCTATTTATATGATTTTTTTTTCCTGAACTAGTGGGTAACTGAGCAAGTGACTGAAATTTTTTTGTATTTTTGTGTGCACTAGAAATAACTGATTATCATTACTTTTGGATCACCCCTCGTACAAATCCACAGTGATAAATTCAACGCGTATTATATATGGCTGTATTTATATGTATAAACGAGCAGAACCTTTCTCAGTCATATAGAATAATAGTTTAAGCTATTGAGTATTACTTTTGTGATGATAGGTTAATAACAATGTGTTACCACCTCTAATTTTATGTCAGAATGGCAAAATCTGGTTAAAGAATCACCAGTAGGATTGGCAGCAGTTTTCGCCTAAGAAACATACACTGTCCACTACGATTGTTTAACTCTTAGCGCATTTAGCGGCTATTGGATGGATGGATTGAAGATCAATTGAAATGAAATATTGTAGTCATTTTGTCATAGGGAGGTTACTCCCTCGGGGCATTCCGTCCGGCCAACCACTGAACTCAAGGAACTCTGCACCGGTGGTCGGCTCAACGACAAAGGCGACGTGCTACATGGGTGGGTTACGGGGTCGCCCCTCTGTCGCCCCGGACGGAGCTGGGCGGCGGGTGCGCTGGCCATAGTCCACCCCAAAAAAAGGTCTTATTATTTTATCAGTGTCATGTCATTTTATTGTTTAAGAGGCACATCAAAGGTGTCCAATATTTATTAATTACCCATAAATTTTAAAATAAATACACCACATGGGTACAATATTTCCGACCACTGATGTCAAGTAACCCTGCTTCGGTGGTCGGCCCAACGACGAAGGCGACGTGGTTTTCGGGTGGGTTGCGGGAGTTGCGTGCTTAAGCCCCTCTGTCGCCCCGGACGGAGTGGTGCGGAGGTGCGACGAACGCAGCCCACCCACAAAAAAAAAATGGGCACAATATTTATACATATAAACGTATAAATTTTTACACAATTTTGATGATAAATATAAAATGTGGGGTTTGTATCTAATATATAGGTCAGCGAGATATAGAGAATTGGACAACAATGGAGGAATCGCTAAAATGTTTAGAATTAACACAATTTGTTTTTATAGTTGCTAAGTATTTAACGAATGTTCACTTTGCTATAATAAAAACGTAAAACTAAAGTAGGTAAGCAATGTAAAATAACAAACATGAAATAAAATAGTTTTAGAACATTAATAAAATAAAAAACAATTAAAAAAGTTAATGTAATCATGTTTTTATAAGGGACTGAAAAGTATAAAAAAACCGGCTAAGTGCGAGTCGGAGTCGCACACGATGGGTTCCGTACCATTATCTAAAAAATTGCGAAAAAATCGCATTTGTTGTATGGGAGCCCCCCTTAAATATTTATTTTATTTTTAGTATTTGTTGTTATAGCGAGCGGCAACAGAAATACATAATGTGTGAAAATTTCAACTGTCTAGCTATCGCGGTTCTTTAGTTCTTCTAGGGTCCCGGTTTTTACCCTTTGGCTACGGCACCCTAAAAAGCACCCCATGTTTTTCTAGTCTAATCTTACAAGTATTATAAATAGCTATCAAAAGATGCCGGTGAATGAATGCCTATGAATTTTCAAGATGGTTTAGAGAAAGCTAGAAATTCTGCAGTTTTATCCTTCATAGGCATTAAATAAATTATTTTATATAAAAATACTAATTGATTTTAAAAATATAAAAGATCTAAATGATTTTAAATACTTTTGTGATGTCCTTAGACAAGCGATAAATTTCAGATTTATTTTTCTTGTTTATATCCGAAATATCTTCTCTTCTTCGTTTTTTTTTCTACTTTTTTGCACATTTACGTGCATTGTCACCCACTTCTGTATTATGGTTCGAATTTCAAGTAGGTATCTAGTTCATCGGAAAGTTAGTAACACAAATCCACTCGCACAAACATATGTATCTACAAGAGACCGGGTTATTGAAAACATGGTAGTAACATGGTATGCACGAACTTATATAAATTTTATAAAAAAAGATTATTGTAACAATAGGGATATTGTGCTTTCCAAGTGTTAATATGTACCTACATATTTACGTACTTACGTATTTTTTCAAGATAAAAATCCGACCCAGTAAAATCTATAACCACCATTGCCAACTCTATCCAGTTTCAATTAAAAAGAAAAATATCTCGTAATCTACCCAAGCGATGATGCTTGACATTTTTTTTTTGATACACTGTTATCTGATAATTTTCAGAATTTAATAAAAGAAAACATTGCGACGAAATCAGCATGTCGACTAAGATTTTTTTCTAAAATGATACACATGGCTTAGATAGAATTCAGTCATAGAATATTATTATCCATTTACAGTAAAATAATCCTCATCATCATCACAGGTCATATACGTCCCACTGCTGGGCTTGAACCTCCTCTGCAATAGGAGGGAAACTGACCTTATTATACCATTCTGGTCAGACAGATTGGTATAGGGTTTTGTATCGAGTTTTCTCTCTCTTGTTTTATGCTTATTAAATCCCTTACTCGTCTTTTACGATATCCACGGGCAAGATGGGGAGTGGTGAATTGTAGTTTTACACAATTACTACACTCACAAAATAATATTTGAATGAAATTGTTTAAAACAGAAAACTGTCTATTGTAGGATTAATAATAATAACTAAGGTTTATAAACATATTATTAGAATATGTATAGACCTATTACTACTACTACTACTACTAATACATTTGTATTAGTTGGCTATCCAAAATATTGCAATTTATCGCTTAAATAAGTCATTTTAGCTATTAAAAACGATTTTTTTAAATATATTATGTGCATCAAAGTTAAGTAATTAAAATACATTGTTGCAGATTATAAGGAATGCATTCATTTCAAAGTAACTGACTGCTCCGGCGAGCTCATTTCTCAGGATTTAACTTATTGTGCTTTCACAATTTCGCCGAGAGCTCATCCATTTGCATTAAGTTATTTTACGTTCCGACGGGATAAGAATGAGAATGATAGGATGGTTAGTATTACAAGGGGCATAGAAGAAGCCTTTTTAAGTAGCAATCAGGCTTACAGAATAATAATGCCAATAAGATAATACATTATTAAAATAAACTATAGTAAATTGATGCAGAACGTTATGTCTATTACTACTGCTAAGAGAGCAGAGCCGCAGCTCGCATGATGTATTATAATATCTAAAACGGCAAAACACTCACGTGCTGAGATCGATTACGTCGACCCGGGTTTCGAGCATGTCCGATGCTCATCATCAGGGCGAGTGCGCAGCGGCGTCTGCGAGGCCCCGGCGTGCACTGCGCGATGCATATCGAGCAGCGCGCCTCGACACAGCCATGAGGGGTGCGGGGGAGGTGTTCGCCTCTTGATAGTCCTCGGCGGAAACGTCGGACGAAACTTCACACCCGGAGTTAAGCGGCGTTGTTGGTATGTCACTCCGTGTGTCGTCACCATCACATACCACGTTGGTCACGTCACTCTCCACGCACACCATCACCTTACGACTCACGGCAGTATTAAGAGCTTTTTTTTTTTTTTTTTTTTTTTTTCACGCTGTGGAAATGCATTTGCGCACTATTCCCCCGCCGGTTACAGACAGGGGAGTGTGTGTGGGACTCGCCGGCCACAGAAGTGACCGAAATACCCACTAAAACCACAGCGGCCCCTTCCGCGCTTTTACGGGGTGCCGGAGAGATCGTCTGATAACATTCTATCCCCGACACCCCAACGCTTGGCCGTCTGGCCACGTCCTGTCGTCATTCAGAGTGGTGGGTGGAGGAGCGCATAGCGGCATCTCCTCCTCCCTGGTCGTCGCCGGCGGAGCGAGTCAGCGGACGCAAGCGCCTCGCGTGCCCGCTCCGCGGCCTCCTTCCTTGTCATGACAGCCTCACAGAAGGAGGCCATCGACGACCAACAGCTGTCGCTGCCGAGCATCTTGGAGATGATGGTCGGCAACGACAGGTCTGTTGTTGCCATGTCCGTTGACAGGACGTGGCGCTGAGGCCCCCAGGCGGGGCATACTTCTAGTGTGTGGCGCGCATCGTCAATTGCCGCGCCACACTCATGACATCCTGGGGCCTCTTCTCTTCCAATTTTGTGCAGGTACTTACGGAAGACCCCATGTCCGGTAAGCACCTGCACCATTCTAAATGTAAGGCTGCCGTGCCTTCTCCTGAGCCAGCGGTGGAGATGTGGCGCCACCGCCTCCACAGTCCCCCGCCCTGCTACGGGGGACTCCAGCTCTTCCCTCCACCGCCGGACTACTTCCCTTCGGGCCACTTCCTGGGCTCTGCCCAGTCCCCTTATGGACACTTGCTCTCCGTTGGCTCGTGCTGTGGCGCGGAACCGGTACACTTCCGCCAACGCCTCCGCCACCAGTGGCCAAGGCGGGTCGCCTGCCAGCAGTGTCGCTGCAGTCCATGACACAGTACGGTAGCCCCTAATGGCCCTCACCGCCATAGCCCTCTGCGGTCGTCGCAAAAGGGCTCTGTTGCGGACGGTGAGGGACTCCGACCAGATAGGAGCACCATACAGTGCCATGGAACGCAGGATGCCGACGTAGAGACGTCGGCATGTCGACCCGGGACCGCCAGTGTTTGGCAGAAGTCTTCCCAGCGCCGCGGCCGACTTGACGAGCCTAGGGACGAGCTGGGCAAAGTGTGGCCCGAAATTCCAGTTTGAATCTAGGTGCAGACCCAAATATTTTATATGGGCCTGCACCGGCACGGCAACCCCAGACACACTGATGTGTGCTCCTCGGGGGGGACCTCGACGTGGGCCATGAAAAAGGAGGGCCTCGGTTTTGTCCAGCGAGACCCTCAGACCCAACATCCCAATCCGGTCTACGACGAGCGCTACTCCTTCCTCTGCCAATCGGACAGCCCCCCGGAAGTCCGCCCTCTTCACCGTGACGAGGGTGTCATCCGCGTAGCAGATGATCCCCATCCCAGGAAGGAGCTGACCCCGTAGGAGCCAGTCGAACCCGACGTTCCACAGCATCGGACCGAGAACCGAGCCCTGTGGGACGCCGCACTCCACCCGATGGCGATGTATACGCCCGTCGCCCCCCTCCCAGAGCACGTGCCTTTCCTCGAGGTACGCTTCCAACAGCCTGCCAAGATACGGAGGCACTCCATGGTACCGGAGCGCCTCTTTTAACGTCTCGTGAGGGAGACTGTTGAAAGCGTTTTTAATATCGAGCGAGACTGCCAGGAGGACTTCCTTTTTGGCCGGCAGTATTAAGAGCTGGTAACCATGCTGACGACAGCTTCCATCCACCGTCTCTGTTGAAGGTCCGATGTCGGTTTATCTCTATGGCCTCACGTATTTGCCGCGGTCTGTAACGTCTCTCTGTGGCTAATACGGAGGCTTTGTCGAACCGAATGTAGTGCCTTGTATTCGCGAGACTGGCATGCTCTGCTATTGCTGATTGTGTCGTATCCATGCTCTTCATACTCCTGATGTGTTCAGTTAGTCTGGTGACGATGTTGCGTCCAGTTTCTCCCACATAACTCTTGCCACAATCACATGGTACTTGATAGACGCCTGGTACGCCCAGGTGGTTTTTGTCTTTCGGTGAACGAAGCATTTGCCGTATTTGGCCCGGTGGGCGGAAGAACGTTCTAATGTCGTATTTCCTTCGCAAGAGATGCCCGATTTTGTCCGTTATTCCTTTCACGAACGGTAAGTAGGACGGAGAACGTTCCACACCTGTTGGCCGCTTACGTTCACTTGGCTTGGCCCATCGGCAGCATTGCCGCCAATTGTACCCGTTGTCCACTAGTGCCTTCCTTACGTGTTCGAGCTCTGCATCAACGTATTGGGGATCACATATTCGAAGAGCCCGGTTGATTAGTGATCTTGAGCATGAGGGATTGAGTTTTATAGATATTTAATAACGTGACATACCCATGTTTTAAGTCAACATTTAAGTATTAGTTATTGTAGACAATAGTAGGGCGACAACTGAACAAATTCTGTCCATATTGGTTTTTTATAAATTATGTGAGCCATATTCCAAACTCATTATTACTTTTTAGTGTTGAAGCTATTGTGAGTTTGATACGCATTAGAGATTCAAGTAACCAGCAATTGATTCGCGTTTAGGATTGATTATAATTTTGAGTCTATTGCTGGTTACTCATCTCATCTCTGCCAATACGATCTCATTCTTAGGTTCGAGCCTCCGCCATAGTAGAAGGGAGATAGACCTACTATACCACGCTAGTCTGACGGATTTGTATAGGGTTTTATTTCGAGATTTGCTTCTTTTGCCTAAATGTTCTATGCACATTTAATCTTAGACGTCTTATGATAATCCCACCGGCTATCTTGCCGATGAGATTGCCGTATCTTGGGTGGTGAAATGTATTGTTGTTCTGTCACCTCACAAATATTACTGTTAAACGGTGTCATTGTCAGCCTAAGTATCAATATAATGTCCTCATTTTATGTTGTTTTTATCTCGATGAAAAATCAAATGGATTGAACTAAAATTCGAAGAGATTACTCGTAATCATTTATCATGTGGAGCTAAGAATTTAATTTGCCGGGGCGAAAGGAGGGGTAGCTTGTATTCTTGTTTTATTAGTGGCCCAAATACCTCATAATGTACATGGGTCTTATAAATATAATATATAAAAATCTCGTGTCACAATGTTCGTTCCCATACTCCTCCGAAACGGCTGGACCGAATTTAAGAAATTTTTTATGCATATTCAGTAAGTCTGAGAATCGGCTACTATCTCTTTTTCAAACCCCTAGGTGATAAGGGGTGTCCACCCCTAAATTTTTTTTTTTAATTTTTCGGGGCATTTTTTTTTTATTATTTTTTTATTGTGTGGCATTAAAAAATATATACAACCCTAAATTTTCACTATTCTATCGCCAACCCCTGCTTTTTAATAGTTATATAATTTGATCATTTTTTATCCCGCTCGATAACATCAAGTATTATCACTTGGTAAGTTATCCCCTCCATGTGTCTGCCGGTGTCACTTCTCACCCAGTAAACAGCACGGAGTAGGGATGTCAATGACGATGGTCTCCTATTTCTCTCAAACAATAAGCCTTCTCTCACTCCCTCTACAATTTTCGCGAAGCCACCATTTTAAATGGCGAGTTTCGAGGTGAAAATATATTAATACCACGAATACTTATTATACCCATAGATGTGCCAATTCAATATAAGCGTATTCAATTTCCAATTAGATCGGCCTCTACAATGACTATAAATAAATCCTTAGGCCAAACAATGTCTGTTTGTGGCTTAGATTTGAGCACACCATGTTTTTCACACGGACAATTGTACATTGCATGCTCTCGAGTGGGTAAACCATCAAGTTTGTTTGTATTGGCTGAAGACGGGCTAACAAAAATATTATTCACGCTGTATCATTAAGAGATTAATATTATGTAATGAATTAATGATATAAATAATTGTTACTTAAAATAAATTACAATAAATTAAAAAAAAAATGTTTGGTGTCTTGTTATTTTTATATTTCCTCATTGTTCACAGCGCTCCATGCCTTTTTTACTCATATACTACATCCTTACACACTTCCAATAAGTTAGTTTTTTTTTTCTACACAAGAAATTCTCTAGAAATTATTTATATGGCAAAACAACGATTGCCGGGTCAGCTAGTTATAATATAATATTATAAAGAGGAAAGATGTATTTGTTTGTTTGTATTGAATAGGCTCCGAAACTACTGGACCGATTTCAAAAATTCTTTCACCAATGGAAAGCTATAATATCAGGGAGTAACATAGGCTAAATTTTAACCCGGTGTTGCCACGGGAACGGATAATACGCGGGTAAGACGACTGACACCTAAGCGAAGCGAGAGCGGGTTGCTAATAAATTATAAAAATTAATAGAGGTATAACACACGGTATTCAGGGCCCTGTGGTAAGGGTGGACGTGGCTACCGAGTAGGGAGCCGCTTATTACACTACCCGGGCCAAAATTTAGTTATAACCTTCTCAAGTGTTGCGCGGCCGCTATAATGGCTCCCACGTTGTCAAAACAAAAAAAAAAAAATATGCTTTTAGCTGTAGCCGTTGCAGTTTGTAGCGTAAAGTTAAAAAAAAAGAGAACAATTTGGGTGAAAGAATACTTACAATTACGAGCAAAGCTTTCTAATACGCAGATACTTAGTATTCAGGACCCATCAGATCCAAGAAATTATTTCAAGAATAAGAAGTGTTGAATTTGAGGAGTTATTACGTTTAGTCCTTATATACAAAAAGACACAATTTTAAGACAAAGACGTATAAGCGCTAGTGAAAGATTGATTGTCATATTAAGATTTTTAGCCACAGGAAACTCTTACCAAGATTTGAGATTTAGTTCTTTGATATCGCAACCACTTTTCTCCAAAATCATCGCAGAAACGTGTCTATTTACAAATGTTGAAGACCTCGCATCAAGGTAAGCAAGAAAAATACTTTTCATTGTTCATTTACCATATCTTATCATACAGCACAGTAAATTACAATACAATAATTAGCTACAAATAAAACAATTATATAGCACAATACTATAAGTATCTAGCAGATTTTATTTCTTGGTTTTAATTATTAGAAATTCTTTCATTACGTTTCCAGGACCTTCACTTTTAGGAAATGGTAAATTGGGTTCAGAGGAGTTTTCTTCAGGAACTAAATTCAAAAATTCTTCAGCATGATGATGATGGTTGATGAGTTGGCTGGCATGCTTGAATTTGGAGGTTTTGTGATTATTGGCGTGCTTGATTGGTATGCTAGAACTTGGTTTTTTGGTAATAGTTGATGAGTTGATGTATCATCTAGCAATAGTCAGCCATCATATTAACGTCCCAACGGCCTTGATATCTTATTTCCATCTCTTTTATGTCCTGATGAAACCGTTCACTTTGTTCACCTTGTACTGGGTAGTCGCCTAGATTTTTTGGGAAACAATAATTATGAGACTTATAAAAGTGAATTTTCAGACTCATATTACAGCCTAAATTTTATAGGCGTTTAACTTTTCCCCCGACAATATTTTTATACTTTAGTGTTTCCAAGAAACTTAGGTACGATATTTTGAAAGCCATGCCAAGCATTTCGTTCCAAAGTTGCCACAAATTTTTCAAATTCTGTATCCCATCACTTTCCTGATGTTAGGTCCCGAGAATATTCCCTCTTTCAATTTCGCATCAGATAAGCTAAGGAATCATGAACAAAGATACTTGAAAGTATTTCCACGTCGCGGTAATGCCTTTACGAACTGTTTGGTCAAACCAAGTTTAATGTGAAATGGTGGCAACAATACTTTTCGGGATCTATCAAACTCGGATTGTACTTCGACTTTCAATTCCAGGCAGATTTTCCAATCAGTTTTGCCAATGTAAATTTCTTGCTCTAATATCCCATTCCCAAATATAACACGGACGGGCATTATGTGTAAACTTTTCTTGACCAGGAAGCATGCTTATGATTTGTAGGTCACCGCAAACTAAGCATTTGTGTTCGGTGTACTTACTACAAAATATTTTTCAAGTATTCGTAAGTTTCTTTAAGATAAACTGAATGAGCTACAGGTATCGATGAAAATTTATTGCCGATATGCAAAACCACACACAGCCTTGAAGCTTCTTTTTGAAGAATCTATAAAGAGTCGCCATTCTTGTGCATAGTATTCGATATTGAATGTTTGTAAAAACCGCCAATGTCACAGCAAAATACAAAACTAAAGGATAGCTCTTAAAATACTTTACAAATTTTTGTTCTCTGTTGTGATAATCCAAAATCCCGTACTAAATCATTTAGTTCTTGCTGTTTTAAAGGTCGAGAGTCGTTTGTAGGGTGAAATATTTCACCATTTCTTTTATCTGTATGCAAAAAGAATGACGTGATACATTAAAATAAAGTTTATATTTGCTATATACAGAACAACATCTACATGTTTGTGATGAATTTATTTAAAAAACATTTTCATCGCAGACCTGTGAATTGCACTGACTTGCGTACTCGAAAACTGCGTTCAGTCCGCTTGTCTTGCGACGACTGAAACTCACTAGCGCCCTAATCGTGATTACATTTCTGCGGTAGCTCCAGTCACCCCGATTAGGTACCCTAACCCGTTTACTGTAATACCCCTTTAAGTTAATCTACCACGCTGACTGGACGGTTTGCATAAATTGAGTTCTAGCTGTTACGATCTTGAAAATATTCTGCATAATTATGTATATCATTTATAATAGGGCAGTTTGTATTTGTACTTTTCAAGTGACGGTAATTTCAAATATGTTTAACACGGCTGAGACCTATGAAAACAAGATGGCAGCCGTCTACAGTACAGTTTATTTGTCCGCAAACTGTAGGTCAGTACGCTGTAGTTTTGGAGTATCGTATTATACACGCAATTAATAAAAGTGTTTGGTGTATATAATCAGTATATATGTGATATCGGTGATTTATTGGTAAGTTCGAATAATGTGTAATACTATTCCGCGAAAATGCCATCCATTACATTGTGAGTCTTGCATTCCTTCTGGGTTTTCCACTTTTTCCTTTAGGTTTTGGTGCTTTTTCCATATGGCAAAGTTTTTTTCCCATTTGTTGCTTATATTTAGTATTACTTGTTTCTTTAGCTTTTGTCCACCATTGCGAATATATTTTTTGTTCGCCAGCGTCAGTCTTTTTGAATATTTCGTATGGCCTTCATAACACTACATATTGGAATATAAGCGTAACGTAATCGAAAGCAACTCATATAAGAATACAATAATATCATTATCATTATTTCAACCTATCGTCGTCCACTGCTGGACGTAGGCCTCCTTACACGTTACGCTACAGAGCACACTCCTATGCCACCTGCATCCAATGACGCCTAGCAACTTTCACCAGGTCGTTTGTCCACCTTAATAGGTACATTCTACATTGCGTCGTCCCATACGTGGTCGGTCGTGGTCGTATAGTTCGTGCTTAAGTAAAGAAGTATTTTTTTTAAATAAAATAAAACTAAAACGAACAAAAAATGTTTCAGTAATACATTTAAAAACATTTAAAATAATACAAAAATAATAACTGCACAATCTGTACAGGTAAACACCATATGCAAAAAGAACCTGAAAAATAAAAAGAATTTACATTTTGGTGAGTGTTTGAAGCAAGTTGGGAATCGTAATTCGTAACAATGAAACGTTTATTTTCTTTTCATAAAAAGCGTATGTAATGTTAACAGTAATCCTTTTCGATTATATACACAGTAAAATACGGTTGTCGGCGAACGACTTTATTGCACAGAGGGAGAAACGTGCTCTATTGTCAGCCTTTCGGTGTTCGACATAATGCACATATATTACCTTTACTGGTATTGATGCTTTGACCCTTGGGCTCCAATTGTTTAAAGTGGAGAACCAACAAATTATTACTCTCCGAATAAAAATCATACGTAGTGAAGTTTGGCTTACAAACTTTACGAGTTTTTATTTAACCACTCTGCATCATGGAATAAAACTTTGTTTCGTTGGGTCCTTACAAAAATATTGATCGTCCAAAAATCGTTTCTTTGTCAAGATAGAAACCACGATACTCGGTATGTGAGATCGCTACTTAGACCACTATGCTATATGTGTAGTTATAAAGATGCGAATTTAGGATCACCCGTAGTGAGATCAATCAACAGCACGAGCAAGAGACATGTTGTGGCAGACAGTGCTGTGATATCGCATTGGCATAGAGTTGAGGTTGTCAATAAGCAATACCATTTTTTACTACATGCTGTAACATACAGCAAATTTAGGTGCAGTCAGCCATTATTCAATACAAAATGGATTTCGTAATAGGAAATAGATTAAAGACCACTGAAGTCAAGGAACTCTGCACCGGGACCGTCGGCCCAACGACAAAGGCTACGTGCTATATGGGTGAGTTACGGGGCCGCGCGCCGCCCTTCTATCGCCTCGGACGGAGCCGGGTGGCCTGGCCGTAGCCCACTCAAAAAAAAAAAGGAAATAGGTTAAAAAGGTTATATTAACTCTTACAAAGTTGGAGTACTACAACTTCACGCACAAGTAATTCCATAGGTTCAAACACTTCATTCAGGTTCAACAAAAGTACTTTTAAAAATATAGTTTCAGTCGCCTTACTCGCGTAGCTCCCGTTCCCTTAGAAATACTGGGATAAAATATAGCCTGTGTTACGAAGGGATAGTGTAGCATTCTAATGGTGGAAGAGTTATCGAAATCCGTCCAGTACTTTTTGGGTTTATTTGTAACAAACATATAAAAATACAATGTCTCCTCTTTATAATATTAGTGTAGATGTAGATAACATAAGGGTTTTTAACACACCTTATTTTCCAGTGGAAGTTAATAAAACCAACTGCGGCACGTGCCTGAGAAACTTATACACCAATTGCGATCGCGAATTGATGCCACGCCATGCGATTAAGGCATTATCTACCTTTTTTATTGGCGACAGTCTATGGTATGATCACACCCTAGCCGATCCCTCCCGGGCGAAAAAGAGGACAGCGTGCATCCCCATAGTCAGCCATACACGTACTCCTTTATTGCCATGAGGGCGGGCCACTGGTACCTTGTACTTGTTATCGTTAATCCGTCCACCGGGATACCTTTTCAAGTACCATCTCCTGTCGACGCCCCGGTAAGTACCGCTGAAGGCATTATCTTCTTGAGGAGGCCTATATCGATAAGATGAAATGGGATTGACTAAGTTGATGTAAATGGATGGATAGAACAGGAGAGCGTATGTTGAGGTCTCATAATGTGAGCTCTAGTTGAAACAAAGATTTTCCTATTTAGTTACACAGCTAACATCTTCGTAATACATAAGCTGGATTCGAATAGCTCATCGCTTTTCGTTTGATTTCATTTCGTCGTAAATATAGGTCGAATAACATTTTTCATGATAGGTACTAAAAGATGTGACGTAACAAATAGAACGACTTTGAGCGTGCCAACAAAATTCACATTAGCAAGAGGGTCTGTTAAATGTAACTTTTCACTTATTGCACGACCGAGACGTTTTATAAGCAACGTTCTTTATTTTTTTAATTTTATGGTGATAGTAGTAATGTAACCTCCAGGGAAGAGGAGACGCCGTTATGCGCTCCTCCTCCCACCGCCCTGAATGATGACAGGACGTGGCCAGACGGCCAAGCGTTGGGGTGTCGGGGATAGAATGTCATCAGACGATCTCTCCGGCACCTCGTAAAAGCGCGGAAGGGGCCGCTGTGGTTTTAGTGGGTATTTCGGTCACTTCTGTGGCCGGCGAGTCCCACACACACTCCCCTGTCTGTAACCGGCGGGGGATAGTGCGTAAATGCATTTCCACAGCGTGAAAAAAAAAAAAAAAATAAAAAGTAATGTAACCTACTATTTTTCGCTATTTTGGTTCTCTTGTTACTCCCGAGTGTATGGTATTGTATTTTATAGATTTTCATATAATTTATTTTAAACAATAAATAACTAATGAGGTTTTATGGTTCATCATCATCATCATCGCAGCCCACATACGACCCACTGTTGGACTCGGGCCTCCTCCACAATGGGAGTGAATTTGACCTACTATATCATGCTAGTCAGACATATTGGTAAAGGGCTTCATTTCGAGTTTTCCTTCTCTTGCACGGATCCTATGTGCATATTATATCCCTTAGTCGTCTTGTACGACATCCACGGGCAGGACAGGGCGTGGTGAATTGTATTCTTACTCCGTCACCGCACCGAAAGTTTTTTATGGCTGCGCGAGTATTATTACATTACGTTATAAATAAAACTGTTTACGGATTTTATCGCGTTTGTATTTGATTTTTGATTGCCCGACATTTCAAATACTTTACAGCGTTCATGGTCACGGACGAACTCAGATGTCTCATGTCCAACTACTCATCGTTATTATAGAGATTTATATTTACCCGCTACTGAATAAGTTAGTAAAATTTGACCCACATTTTGATGCAAATTAATTGCAAAAAGAAAATATTATGAAAAACTTATATAATTTTTGATCAGTAATTATTAACCATTAAATTTGTAGTAATTATAATAATATGACAATTTATTAGTTTTACCTAACAAATCTAATGTACTATCACCAGATCGGAACGCGGCTACACGGAGGAAAATCAGGCAAAAAAACCTCATACAGCATTTTTTTTGGGTGGGCTATGGTAAGCGCACGCGCGGTCCAGTCCCTCTGGGGCGATGAAAAAACAGCGCGCGGGTCCATAACCCACCCGTACCCACGTCACCTCGTTGTTGGGCCGACCACCGGAGCAGATGTGACTTGTCGTCAGTGGTCGGTCCAACAGAATACCCTTTCGGGTAACCTCACCTCTCGACGTCCTGGGACGTCGGTCGCCGTCGCGCGGTTAGCCTCTCTGCGGGTGACGGACAATTCCCCGGCCCGATCACCCGCGGCTTCGGCTAGGGCGGCATTAGGCGCAGATACTCGCGCCTGCGCCGCCCGAGTCGCCGGCGGCGGAACGTGTCGCCGAATAGGAGCTCTACTCGCACACGATCCGCTTCTCTACTCCTTCCGATCTACTCCTTCCGATCCGGAAGGAGGCGTCCTTCCGTGAGATTACGGCCTCACAGAAGGCGGCGACCGCGTCCCAGTTACTGACGCTGACGAGCATCTCCCTGGCGATGGTCGGCAGCGCCAGGTCGGCACCGATAATTGCGACGAGTTCACGGCGATCCCCCTCCCATGCAGCACACTCCTCGAGCGTGTGCTGCGCCGTGTCCTCGTCGCAACTGCAGTGGTGGCAGGACGGAGTGCTCTCCCTCCTGACAATCTTGTGCAGGTACTTCCCGAAGCAACCGTGCCCCGTCAGCACCTGCACCAGTCGGAAGGAAAGCATCCCGTGCGTCCGCTCCAACCACTCCATCAGCATCGGCCAGAGGGCCTCGACGGTCCTGACACCGTACCAAGGACTCTCCAGCCGGACTGCCCAACGGGCAATGACTCCACGGCGGGCGTCGACCCGCCAGGCGGTGATCTCTTTGATGGAGACCATGCCGCCGCGGGCGCGCGTCTCCGACACCCGCCGATAAATTTCGGCGAGCATCTCCGCTTCCAGGTCCCACGGGGGAGTTCCGGCCAGGAGGCACGCTGCCTCCGTTGCCACCGTGCGGTAACCCCGTATGGCCCTGATCGCCATGACCCTCTGTGGTTGCCACAGGAGGGCCCTAAGACGGACGGTCAGGGACCCCGCCCACACCGGTGCGCCGTACAGGGCCATCGACCGGATCACCCCCACGTACAGCTGTCGGCACGTAGCGCTGGGTCCGCCCACATTCGGCATCAGCCGCGAAAGGGCGGACGCCGCGCCGACAAGCCGGGGAACAAGTCGATGGAGATGCTCCCGGAACCAAAAATGCCCGTCGAGCACCAGGCCCAAGTACTTCATGTGGGCCTGGATGCTGATGGTGACCGACTTTACGGTGATCGAAGCGCCGGCGGGAGGCCCGGCGGTACGGAGGCCATGGAACAAAAGGGCCTCCGTCTTTTCTAGGGCTACCCTCGACCCCAGCGCTTCGATCCGCCTGACAATCTCCTCGGTGCCGAGAGTTGCCAGGCGTGCCGCCTCCTCTAGCGTCCCACCCCGGGCTGTGACGAGTGTATCGTCGGCGTAGCAAATTACGCCCAGCCCGGGTGGGAGGCTTCCTCTCAACGCCCAGTCGTAGCCGATGTTCCACAGGGTCGGACCCAGAACCAACCCCTGTGGGACACCGCATGTCATGGGCGTTCGCACAACGTCCCCTACTCGGTCAACGTAGAGGACGCTGCGCCCCTCTAAGTAGTCTGCCACCAGCCGCCTGAGGTACACGGGCACCCCGTGATATCTCAACCCCTCCCTGATGCAGCTGAATGGCAGACTGTTGAAGGCGTTGGCGATGTCCAGGGACACCACCAACAGGACTCCTCCGCCGGTGACGGCCTCCGCTACCACGGCCTTCAGGCGCAGAAGGGCCGCAATCGTCGAACGCCCTCTCCGAAAACCAAACTGGGCGTCCGACAAATCGGGCCCGACCCTGACGAGGTGCCGCTCGATGCGGGCAGCCAACACCCTCTCCAGCAGCTTGCCCGCATCATCGAGCAGCACGATGGGCCTATAGGCCGAGGCCGACTCGGGAGACCGTCTCGGCTTCGGCAGGAGAACCAGCCTCCCCTCTTTCCAGCATCCAGGGAACTGCCCGGACGTCAAACAGGCGTCGAACAGTCCCCTGAGGCGTGGTCCCAGGTGCTCGAGGACCAGGGCCAGCGCACGGTTCGGAATACCGTCGGGCCCGGGGGCGGTGGATTTCACTCGCATACGCGCCACTGCCGCCCCCATTTCCGGCTCCGTGATGGGCGGAGCACTTTCATCTTCGGCCTCCCGGTCGCTGTCCGGCGAAGCCATGACCGGGGGCGTGTGCTCCGCCCGCCGTGGAAAGAGGTCCTCGACAACTCTCGTGAGGAGGCTGGGCTGGAGAGTCTCGGTTAAGGGGGGGCCCCGCCCGCGGAGCTTGTTCAGCGCCGCGAGGTAGGGGCGACCCCAGGGGTCACGCTCGAGACTGTCTAGCATCTCCCGCCGACTAACGTCCTTGGCGGTACGGACGGCCAGCCTGAAGGCAGACCGCGCACTGCGGTAAGCCTCGTACAGCTGGCCCTCCCGCTCAGCGTCGCGATGACGCGCTGGGCTGCGAGTGTAGACCCTAAATTATTATAAATTTTAAAAGTCTGCTTACTTTATTTTACTAAAGGTTTTTTGCTTTATAATATAATCTTTAATCATTACTCTGGGTGACCTATTAAGGTGGATCATGACCATGAACGCTGTTGAGCAATCCAAAATCAATACAAAATTGATAAATCCGTAACAGTTTTATTTACAATATATAATTATCCGGGAGTAAATTATTAATAATATAATTAATTACTACTCTTTACTAACTCATGGGTTTCGTAAAAATCGCCAAAGGTAATGCCAGAGGAAAGGGTGATGCACCCTCCTAGGAAATGTATAATAGCGCGACACGCATACTGCGACAACTCTCTGTCAGTGACGAGTATGGCCATTAAGGCTGTGACTCAGTCAGAAATCAGTGACTCGGTGTTTACAAAATTATTTAAATTCACATTAAATCATTAAGTAGCAGTTTGTGTTTGTGTATGACATCGAACTAATAGTGAAAAAGGATTGCTCAAAAACAAAGGGGTTGAAGGTGAAAACTTTTTTAAAGTAATACCTAATAGTCCTTGGCAACGTTCCACTTGATAACTATTCATACGATCTTAGCCGCAAAGTACTTAGCACGCAAGTTTTACCTGAGCACCGAATTGTTTGAGCTAGACTTTTATAGGAAATCCAAAAATAGTAAAGATAGTGTTGAAATATGACTGAAGTTTCTCACCATATTTTATGTATGAGTACTCGGATAGTCATTACCTTTTAAACCTTTTACAATACCTACCTACACGAGACAGTAGAATTTGGACATTTGTTTTGTTATTAGAACTGACTTTAAAGACATTTCGAAGTAAATCGCTTTCGAAGTAAAACAAAATCGTTCAACGTGCTATAGAGAGGGCTATGCTCGGTATTTCTCTACGTGATAAAAGCCAAAATACGAAAAACCGTAGAAGACCGGGTGTAACCGCAGAATTAGCACCTTGAAATGGCAATGGGCCGCCCACATCTCTCAATGAACCGATAATTTCTGGGGAAGAAAGATTATCGAGGTAGCGATTGCGTATCGGGCGACGCAATTTAGTCCACTCACCCATCAGGTAGACCGACGACTTGGTGATGATTGCTGAGAGTCGTTGGATGAAACCAGCACAGAACTGTACTTTATGTTGTTGTATAAGAGAGGCTTACGTGTAGCAGTGGAAAGCGATGCGCTGAATGATGACACTCTGAACCAATACCGTAACAATCCTTTAATATCTAAATTTATATGTCAATTAATGACAATGTACCAAAAAAAATCGAAGATTGGCACGGTTATCCTAATATTTATGTCATTAAAAGCTACGTATATAACGCTATTAACAATCTTAGTTAACTAGTATTATTTTGAGTTAAAAATCGATGACGCAAAATATTTATATTTATTATAATAATAATAATTTAAAGCAGATTGTCTGAGCAACAAATGAGCCAATTTCATGGGGTTGGTCTCTTATAAGAGTTTTGAAGATTCTTGCAAAAATCTGCTCGATTTAACGCTCTGGTGCGTAACGATAGCTGAGTGTGCGCGTTTTAAATAATTGAACGTTAACATTTAATATAATGTGCCTAAATATGTTATACGAATCCATTCTACGCCAAGAAAAATGATTTATTAAATATAAAATATGGCATAATAAAGGCCTTTCTATTTGGTCAGTGTTGGCTATGATTCACAACGTTGGCTTTATTCAGAGTGACAGGCTCATAACGTGATTGTGAAACTTATTCATAAATGCAAGTTTCTATAAGATATGAAAGAAAACGAAAAATAGAGAGAATTCATTGAACATGTTAGTACATATCTTAACTAATTTTATAAATGCGAAAGTGATTTTATTGGTTTGTTCATTATGCTTTCGCGCTTAAAGCAATAAACCGGGTTTAAAAATTCTTTCACCCATGGAAAGCTATATTATCAACAAGGCTGTATTTTATCTCCGTATTTCCACGGAAACGGGCACTATACGTGCCTTAAATTAGTAAAAGTTGAAGATTAATTAGCAAGGCACATATTTTGTTGAAATATATCATTAGAAAATAAAACGGCAGTGTTGCGGTTCGCCCGACTGTTTTTTTGCTCGACTTGACGACAGATGATTGTTAAAGTATTATTCTGTTTCGTATTAGGCTTAACCTTATGCTAAACGTCCCATTATTGGGTACGAGCCTCCTCCAGATGAGAGTAATTGCCGGGCTGGCCACGGAGGATAAGGAACTCGGTACCGATAGTCGGCCCTATGGCGAAGGAGAGGAGGAACGGTGGGTTATGGGGCCACGCGCCGCCCTTTCGTCACCCGGGACAGAGCGAAAGGCGTGTGCGCTGACCAAAGCCCACTCCCCCCAAAATAAAAAAAGGATGAGAGTAATTTAACACACTGAATGCAATTTAACATAATGCTGGCCAACACCGGCGTAATTTACCTACCATTTCAGTTATATCATAATTTTTTTATTAAAAATATTTATCATCATCTATTAATCATCTATTTCTTTTACGTATTAAATTCCAATATATCCTTCGGATGAATGAGAACAATACAGTAAGGGTTTACAATCAGGCACTTGCTTTTTTCTTGTTTACCCTGATTTAGGCACACAGCCAGAGTCGTTTTAGGCCATTCGGGGCCCTTAATCACACAAGAATTTGGGCCGCAGTGGAATAATAAAAATAAGTTGAACAGTAACAATAAAATTTTTAGGCTCTACATATTTATTATGGTTGATTGGTACACATAAAAGACGTGTTGTGTGGTGGTAGTTATGAATACTACCAACCCCATTGCTCTTGAGTGTCGTCAAAGGCAACTAAGAGTTTTATAAATCGATATGAACCATCTCCTTCTGACATCATCTGATCAACAACTATATTGCCAAGGAGGGTTGACGTAAGACAGGCCGGTTATAAAATCATTGCCGATTTCTAGATGCAATGGGTTCCTATTGCGTCCACCCCTGATAATTGGGATAAGAGCATGGCGATGATGATGATGACGGTAGTAATGATTGTACAACTGAAATATTAAATGGATCCAAAAATACATATAGGCGTCGTCACTCAGAATGAAAGGCTACCGATTATAGTCTATTAGCTTAGACTATTAATCTAAGCAGTAGCCTTTTATTCGTTATCTGTGTAGTCTTGTTCAAATAACATTGTATTTAATTAATATAAATTTGGAAAATCATGCCAAAATATTTGCCTTGCTTATAGCTATAGTTATGTCTAGTTGTTACGCTGTACAATATGCCGGAGAGTCGTTAGCAAGGCAGCAACGTTACTGTGGACAATATAAATTATTCAGTATTTTTAATTTAAAGTCTCGTGTCACGTCACCTGACGCGACAAAGGTTCGCAGATTAAATATTTAGTTTGTGTTCTTTGCGCTCGTAAATTGCATGCAATCCTGAATTTGCTGTGAAACTAAACTTATAAAATAACTAGTTATAATGTATAACTAGTTCGTCGGTTTCATACGATTTAACATTCGCTTTCATACGCTTTAATTTCCCATTGGACTTCCTATAGGTTAATATGGACATCATTATGTTAATTCTACATTTGTCGGATTTTTCAACATTACCAGTGTTTCTGTATATGTCACAAAATTATTTTTGGTATCCTATAGCTGCTTCGATAACCGACTTATATTGATAAGAAAAAAACGATTTTCTAAATCGGTCTAATAAATTTTGCGATTAGAGAAATAACCAATTTTTCCTGGTCTCATAGCAAATTATTAACAAGTTTATTAAATTACCAAACAATTGCATGTTGGAAGAATGACTCGACTGGGCAAAATTAGGCTAAGATAGTATCTTAGCCTAATTTTGCTAATTTTGCTCAGTCGGAGATCAAAAATACGGGCAGTTATGAAGCCCACGCAGTCTTGAGTATGGCCTGGGCGAACTTGACTAGGTGTAACCAGACTACTATCTGGTCCATTTTTAGCTAATGGATGGGGCTCGCCTAGACTTCTCCATCTTTCTAAAACATAGTCAAGGTTGGTCTTTCCTTCCATCGAAGCCCAATGCCAGTATTGTAATTAGCACAATTTGTAGTAACATTATCATCATCATCTCGGCTCATATACGTCCCACTGCTGGGCTCGAGTCTTCTCTATGATAGGAAGGAAATGACTTCACTATACCGTGCTGATCAGACAGGTTGGTATAGGATTTTGTTTTGAGTTTTTCTTTTCTTTCATAGATGTTATATGCGTACTACATCCCTCAGTCGTCTTTTACGACATCCACGGGCAAGAGTGGTGAATTGTGTTCGTAATCCGTCACCACACGGCAAAAAATTAATATTATATTTATATTATATATTAGTGATGTAACGAATATTCGCATTCGCATTCGCGAATATTCGCATATTTTTTGCATATTCGCATTCACACTCGCATTCGCGAAATTATTGCGAATGTTTTTGCGAATATTTTTACGTGTATAATTTTTTTAAGTAGGTAATAATAGTGGTTAATATAAGAAAATCCAATTCCATTAATTTCTTTTGTTTTTAATGCAATAAAAATAACTTAACCTCGTAATCACATTCTCGGTCTTCACTTTATCAATTGGTATCATTTTTTTATTTAACGTTAGGCAATGAAACTTAACAATCAAACTTATAACAATTTAAAAAACAAAACTAAATACTAAATGGCCTAAATGCAATGTAATCAAACAAAAATAATCTTCTATGAATTTTTACCAAAGTTTAATGTTATAATTATTTTCTTGAACAAAACTAAAAATAATAATCTACAAATACTTCTACAATTAATATTTATTTAACTTTGGGCAATGAAGCCTAACAATAAAATTGTCATAAGAATTTAACAAACAAAACTAAATAGTAAATAGCCTAAATGCAATGTAAACAAACAAAAATAATCTTCTATGGATTCCGGCAAAACATGTCAATAAATATGGCAATTTTTGAATTTCTTTTTCACGTCATGACCTCAGTCGATAAGAAGTCACCGGTTTGTACTTTATACATGGACATGTCTAAAGCATTTGATTATGTTAATCATGATATTTTATTAAAGAAATTAGAAGGTTATGGAATAAGAGGTAACGTTTTGAAACTCTTGGAATCATATTTGAGTAACCGAACACAATGTACCGAAATTTCTAAAATATGTCCAAAAACAAAATTAGAGACAATATATCTTTCAGAGTCAAGAACTGTTAAATATGGTGTACCCCAGGGTAGTGTTCTGGGTCCGCTGTTATTCTTGATTTATATTAATGATCTCCCAAACTCAATAAAGCATAAAATGGTGCTCTTTGCAGATGACAGTACAGCTATAATAAAATGTACCAATATTAATGAATATGAAAACGATATAAATAATTCTTTATTTGATATAATTAATTGGCTTGAAATCAATAATTTAAAAATTAATCTACATAAAACTAAACTTATGCATTTTCACCAAAGGTGTAGTATTCCAAATACTAATATTAGTTTTAAGGGCTGTACTATTGAAGAAACCCAGCGGGCTAAATTCTTAGGCTTAATAATTGACAACCAACTCACTTGGAAGTCACATATAGAAGAACTCAGTAAAAAACTTAGTAAATCGGCATATGCACTTCAGCAACTCTCGAAAAAAATTAATCGAGAATCACTTTTCACCGCATATCATAGTTTGGTGGCTTCCATCCTGAGATATGGCATCATATTTTGGGGTCACTCTACTGATAGGGATGTTGTATTTATAATGCAAAAAAGGTGCATCCGATCAATGTGCCACCTGAAAATGACTGATAGCTGTTCACCTTTTTTTAAATCTTTAAATATATTAACTGTACCGGGATTGTACATACTAGAAACTGCACTCTTCGTTAAATCTAACATTCAATTATTTAAAAGAGTGTCAGATGTTAGAAAA
Organism: Lymantria dispar; assembly: GCA_032191425.1. Taxonomy (NCBI): domain Eukaryota; kingdom Metazoa; phylum Arthropoda; class Insecta; order Lepidoptera; family Erebidae; genus Lymantria; species Lymantria dispar. The sequence goes on from CM063441.1 coordinate 26,069,983, forward strand.
GGTCCAATACGCTCGCAATATGCCGGCCACCTGTGTAACATGAACTGTAAAACAACTCTAATGCAGAAAAGTATATTTGGTATGGCACCCAAAATTTTTAATAAAATACCTAATGACATAAAGAAAATGACATCTAATAATGATAATACAATAATGACATCTAATAATGTGACATTCAATTCTAATTTTTTTTTAAATAAGATTGCATCTGATGTTTTTAGTATTATTATAATTATTTTAATTCTTATATTTTAATTTAATATATTTTAATTCTGTCTACCTAAAATAATAGCTTTTAAATAAATCTAATTAATGTTTTTTTTTTTTATTATAATTATGTTTTTAGTAATAATTCCAATTTTTAATGTTTCCTTGCTTTATTTAATTTGTATGCCCTAGAGGCAAAACATAGTGAACCAACAACTAGTATAAGACCATTTATGTACCTACCTATGTTTAACAAATAAATATTATTCTATTCTATTATATGATTTTTTACTATAATTAAAATCAAATAAAAGCTTAATATGAGTTGCTGTCATCATAATCACAAAGTGTTTATAGTATATCTATATTATATAGTTTATAGTATTTATAGTATAAATATAATCATTTTACATAAGAGTTAATAGTTAACACTTTAAGCAAGCAAGAATAAAATTGTCTTTTACTTTAATAAAGCTAAAAAATTTAATTGTTATTAGAACTTGTGACACAAAATTTTAATGCAATGAAACTAATAAAATTAAATTCTTCTATTAAACTTTTCTCAGTCTTTAGATATATTTTTAATATTTAAATTATCAAGATTGCGAGATAGGTACAAATGAGATCGTGACGGCAATGAAGTATATGAAGTTGCGGGATATGATAGGGTGTCGGTCGAAATGCTGAGGGCTGGCGACGGGGTAGTGGTGAGTCAGTTGCACCACCTTTTCAGCTTGTGTTGGAGAAAGGGTCGAGTACCAGAAGACTGGTGCAAGGCTGTAATCGTACCCTTATACAAGGGAAAAGGGTCGCAACAAGACTGCGCCAATTACCGCGGCATAAGCCTTCTCAGCGTCGTCGGCAAACTGTATGCTAAGGTACTGATAGGGAGAGTTATAAAGAGACGGATGAAAGAATCTGGGATGTGCAAGCAGGATTCAGAAAGGGAATGGGATGTACGGATCAGGTCTTTTCCTTATGTTGCATAGCCGAAAAATTCTTGGCTAAAAACCAGAAGGTCTATTGTGCTTTCGTGGCTTTGGAAAAGGCCTATGATAGAGTGGTTAGAAATGAATTGTGGTCAGCATTGTCTTTGCATGGGGTGAACGGCAACCTGATATGAGTACTGCAGTCTCTCTATGAGAAATGCAGTGCCTGTGTCAGACTAGAGGGAGCATACACTAAATGGTTTAGCATCCAAAAGGGTGTTAGACAAGGATGTGTAGCGTCACCATGGTTGTTCAACCTATTCATGGACAACTGCTTGACTGATTTAAAAGAGAGTGAATATGGACTGAGAATGAATGGGTTACTTATCAAATGTCTTCACTACGCTGACGATCAAGTTCTACTTGCTTCGTCGGTGAATGAGTTGCAAGAGATGGTAACAGCAGTACATGACGCTTTTGAAAGAAAAGGAATGAAAATTAATGTAAAGAAGACGAAAGTTAAGGTATTTGAAAGGGAAGAAGCTATGACGGACTGCAAGATACGTATAGAAGAGAAAATATTAGAACAAGTGCAAGAGTTTGTATATCTGGGATCTACATTTGCGAGAGATGGTAAATGTGAAAGTGATATTGAAAGAAGAGTGTGTAAGGGAAATATGGTGAATGGTGCTTTGCGCACCTTTATGGGCAGCTAAAGCCTGTCTAAGAAGACTCGCTTAGCTGTGCATAGGGGAGTGCTTGTACCAACTCTAATGTATGGAAGTCAGAGCTGGGTATAGCAGAAGAAGCACGAAAGTAGAATAAATGCTGTGGAAATGAGAGTGCTGAGGAGCATGATTGGCGTGAAATTAAGTGATAGAATTAAAAACAGAGTGATTAGGGAACGTTGTGGAATGAATGTAGATGTAGTGACAAGGATTGAGAAAGGTATGCTAAGTTGGTTCGGCCATGTAGAGAGAATGAATAAAAGGAGACTAACAAGGAGAATTTATAAGGCGAATGTGAACGGAAGTGTTGGAAGGGGAAGACCGAGGCGGACGTTTCACAATCAAATCGGGGACGTTCTTAAGAAAGGCCAGGTTAGGAGTACCCTGAACCGAAGAACATGTATGAGGAGATTAATGAATGTGGACGAGGCGAAAGTGGTATGTCAAGGTCGTAGCAAGTGGAAAGAAGTGGTCTCTGCCTACCCCTATGGGAAAGAGGTGTGATTATATGTATGTACTTATGTATGTAAATTATCAAACAAAAATTATATTCTTCTACAATAGACCATTAAATAGTTTAACTCTAAACAAACAAAAAAAATACGATTCTCAAACAAAAATACTTCTCTCCCTTAAAAAAAATAACAGTTAATTATATATATTTTTCATATTAATAATTGAACCTCAGTAGGGGCATATTAAACTTTAAAAATAGTACTTTTGATGCCTTGTTTGCTTCAAGTCTGTTTCCATGTGGCGTATAAATAAGTCCAGCACAACTAAATATGCGCTCGTCGGGGACACTCGTTGGTGGTGTAACTAAATAATGCCGAACTACAGGAAGCAGAACAACGTATCTTTCTTTGTTCACTTTCCACCAAGTTAAAGGGTCAACGTCATTTGCCACACGTTTATACTGAATATTCGCATTCGCATTCGCGAATGTTGGCAGCAGATATTCGTATTGACATTCGCATTCGCGAATGTCCAAAATAAGACATTCGTTACATCACCATTATATATATTATTTTTCTTTCCCAGCCCAACTTACTTCTGAACACGACGCAGATAGAACTGCTAATATTGCTCTTGACCTGCCTGGCACTCCAAATCTGTCACATATTTTTGATAGTAAAACATAATCCATTGCAGTTGTAATACCCTCAGACTAGATTGGTTCATAATGAACTGCAGTTGTAGTACCCTCATACTTTGAGTTGGTTCTTCACAATTTGACTGGGCGCCTTTTTATTCAGATGAGCTACTAAACTTTTTTGACTACATATTTTGACTACTTTTGGTTGTTTGGTTTCAGATTTTATTTTCATAACAGCTTTCTTTTCAGTGCTATTGTAGACTGTTTGGTTGTGCGTACTTCAATGTCACCTATCATCATTTGTTCGTTGGTCGGTTATAAACTTGTGTAGTCTTGAAGTACTTTTTTATTTTTAGCGCAAGTACATTTGAGTAAATCTCGACACTTGCACGCCAAATTGTCATATAAAACTATGCTTCCAAGACGAATATCTTAAACTTATTTTTAGGTATATTTGAATGAGACTTAAATAGGTTGTTACATTTTAAATTAAATGTTTGTATCTTTATGCAGAATAAATGATTTGATTTATGTTCACTCGTGCTGGTTCTATTGTAGGAACAGAAGATTTCGCTCATATTTCTAACAATTTTGAAACTACTAATAAAATAACTACTAATAAAATTTCCTCCCACCGTTTTGGGTTCCCTGAACAAGACAGAGGCCCTCTTGTTCCATGGCCTCCGTATCGCTGGGCCTCCCACCGGCGCTTCGATCACCGTGAATTTGGTTACCATCGGCATCCAAGCCCACATGAAGTACTTGGGCCTGGTGCTCGACGGGCATTGGTGGTTCCGAGAGCATTTCCGTCGACTTGTTCCCTGGCTTGTCGGCGCGGCGTCCGCCGTTTCGTGGCTGATGCCGAATGTGGGCGGACCCAACGCTACGTGCCGACGGTTGTACGCGGGGATGATCCGGTCGATGGCCCTGTACGGCGCACCGGTGTGGGCGGGGTCCCTGACCGTCCGTCTGTGGGCCCTCTTGTCTGGCGACCACAGAGGGTCATGGCGATCAGGGTTACCGCACGGTGGCGACGGAGGCAACGTGCCTCAGGAGGCCGGGCCGGAAATCCCCCGTGGGACTTGGAGGCGGAGATGCTCGCCGAAATTTACCGGCGGGCGTCGGAGACGCGCGCACGCGGCGGCATGGTCTCAATCAAGGAGATTGCCGCCTGGCGGGTCGACGCCCGCCGAGACGTCATTGCCCGTTGGGCAGTGCGGCTGGAGAGGCCTCGGTACGGTGTCAGGACCGTCGAGGCCTTCCGGCCGGTGGAGCGGACGCACGGGGTGCTTTCCTTCCGACTGGTGCAGGTGCTGACGGGGCATGGTTGCTTCTCCAAGTACCTGCACAAGATCGTCAGGAGAGAGAGCACACCGTCCTGCCACCACTGTGATTGCGACGAGGACACGGCGCAGCACACGCTCGAGGTGTGTGCCGCGTGGGCAGGGGAGCGCCGTGAATTCGTCGCGATTATCGGTGCCGACCTGACGCTGCCGACCATCGCCAGGGAGATGCTCGACAGCGTCAGGAACTGGGACGCGGTCGCCGCCTTTTGTGAGGCCGTAATCTCCCGGAAGGAGGCGGCGGATCGTGTGCGAGAGGAGCTCCTCTTAGGTGACACGTTCCGCCGCCGGTGACTCGGGCGGCGCAGGCGCAAGTACCTGCGCTTGATGCCGCCCTAGCCGAGGCCGCGGGTGACTGGACCGGGGAATTTAGTCCGTCACCTGCAGAGACGCTGACTGCGCGACGGTGACCGACGTCCCGGGACGGGGACGTCGAGAGGTGAGGGTACCCGAAAGGGTATTCCGTCGGGCCGACCACTGACGACAAGTCACCCTGCTCCAGTGATCGGCCCAACAACGAGGCGACGTGGGTACGGATGGGTTATGAACCCGCCTTTCGTCTTCTTTTCTTCCTTTCGTCGCCCCGGACGAAATGGACCGCGTGTGTGCTTACCATAGCCCAGCCATAAAAAAAAAATAACCGTATTGAGTTGACAAAAGCATGTCTCCAAATCACATATAAAATTAACAAGAAAATCTTCTCAATATTTCGAGTGCGTTCTATTCTTCTTATGACGCAAAATACTAATTCTTATGACGTAAATTATTGCTTAATACGAATTAAGCAACGTGCGACATCAATATTTAACTAGATCACTAAGTGTCAGTCAAGCACGAGTGATCTTCTCTAAAACTTCCTAACACTTATCCTTGAATTCAACGAAATAAACGTCTTTATTCGTCGTTACTAAAAAATATTACGTATAAATTGAGATATCATTAACAGAAGAAAGTATCGGTAACAAGAAATCAAAAATCTACTTTTCAAAAATATTTAGAGCTACCTAATTATATATATTTTGCTATAGTTAACTCTTATAATTTAACTTGGATATGTTTAAAAAAATTTAACACTATACATAAGTTTTATTTACACGTGCGAAGCTGCGGTTGGAAGTAAGGATTTTATATCTCTTTCTCTTATCTGTTATGTAGACTATTATACTTATTGCTTTTTAAGTTACCTCCTTTAATTACATCTTGTATTAAAAAGGAGACACTTAAAATGTATTCTTAGTGCTTATGCTTAGCGCATTATTATCAAAAATGTGTATGAAAAGCAAAACAGATGATTCATACTAGCACCTTTGAAAAGTAATGCTCAAAGACTTGTTTTATTTTACGAATTTAGAGAACCCTTTGATTTAGAGAAAATAAAATTACGTACAGCGTTCAAATTGAGTGGAATCGAGGTCGAGGTAAGCCTGCCAGTACGTGTTCGGAATATCGTAAGTAGGTACTGTGAGCAATAGGTAAACGACGCTGTAGACCTCTTGTCGCTCATTTATTCGTAGACGTTCCCTACTTTTATCGGTACTCATTGTATGAATTGAGTAGACTGTTTATTATTGGAAACAGTGCCATTACATCCCTTATTTTGAAGTGAATCTTATTAGGCGGCGATTCTATAATCGATAAACTGATGAAAATTGAGAGTAAAACTTTCAAAAAGTATCATGTATGGTCTTAAATTATTGAAATTGGGATTCATTACTTATTCTTACTCTTTTTATTATAAATATACGTGGTTATTTGGTTTTAATTATTGTGTGGTAGTGACTACGAATACTACCAAAAATTACATTGCTCACAGGTGTTGGAAAAATCTACTAAGAGCGTTGCATAGATTTGGGTCAACTCCATCTGATTTGGTCAATAATTACATTCCCAAGAGAGGTTGCCTTTAAGTACGATCGGTCATAAAACTAGTCATACTCGTAGTAGTAGGATAGGCCACACTGCTGTATTTCTATCTAGATCCATAAATGGCTCGGCTCCCAGTATTTTATTTATAAAGGAAATTGAGATCTGGTTGTACTCCTAGTGGAACGGCGACTCACGAGTGGCAGTTACCGCTTACTATTAGATGGGCTGCTTGCTTGTTGGTAGACAACCGCCACAGGAATTAAAATATTTCATCATCATCATCGCAGCCATACATACGTCCCACTGCTGGGCTCGGACCTCCTCCAAAATGGGAGGGAATTTGACCTACTATACCATGCTGGTCAGACATGTTGATATAGGATTTCATTTCGAATATTCCTTTTCTTGCAAGGATGTTATGTGCATATTGTATCCCTTAGTCGTCCTTTATGACATCCACGGGCGAGATAGGGAGTGGTGAATTGTATTCTTACTCCGTCACCACACGGAAAATACTTCATAATAGCAAATTTCTACAGTTTCACCCTGCTTAGTTTTTGCTCTCGTGGGAATATGGGGATAAAATACAACTTATGTTACTCCCTGATAATGTAACTTTACATGTCACACACTGTCTTGTTGCCGGGGCGTTGAATGGGATGGTACCCGAAAGGGTAACCTATCGAGCCGGCTACGGATGTCAAAGAATCGGTATCAGTGGTCGGCTCAATGGCAATGGGGAGGAAATACGGTAGGTTATGGGGCCGCATACCGCTCATCCGTCGCCCCGGGCGAATTGGGTGGGGCTAGGGACACGAAAAAAGTATCGATACTTTTAGGTATCGAGTACTTTTCTTTCGATACCGATTCTTTTGTACTCGATACTTTGGGTTTGATACTTTTACTCAATGAGTACTTTATGGCAGGTATTGTATTGAATAAATTGTTGAAATTATTCATGTTAAACTTGACCTTACGACCCATGTTTATGGTAACGCCATCTAGTTCAAACGTAAAGGACATAGATTCTAGGCAAAGTACTCAGTACTCGATACTTTGAAGTATCGATACTCTTGTGTCGATATTTTATCGAGTACGATACTTTTTCTTCGATACTACTCATGAGTACAGTATCGATACTTTATGTTCGATATCGTGTCCCTAGGCGGGGCGTGTCTAGACCAAAGTCAAAACCATAGGAAAAAAAGTCATGAAAGCGCAACAAACATACAAACTCACATGCGCAGTTATTGTGTCACTACTATTACGGACTGAGTATCACCTGATTTTTTTTGTATTACATTTTGCTTTCATAGTCATTATAACTTAGCCTATTCTTCATATAGACTTTTTATACAACAAAAGATGGTGAAATAACTCATTAGTGTACGCTTGTGTGAGCTTTGTTTCATAAAGAGTAATTGTTACTGGCTAGTGTCTGGACTAAATCCAATTTTTGTTTTTGTGGCGGTTGGAATTAGGCATGGCCGTGTCAAACGTGATAAATTCCCCGATGACCATCTCGTAGGTATTATTAGGGAGCCCGGTGTCGTATGTGGATGTGTCATCATTAGTGGTTCCAATTATAAATATTGTAGTAATATTTTATTTGCTGTTGAAGAGATTATTTGTTGTTGTATTTATTTCAATCTATTGGTCTATCGCCGTCGACTGTTGAAGTTAGGATCCAGATAGGCAAGTTGGCGGTCACAGTTGTTATTATAAATTTTCTAGGAGAATCCTGTTGACAATTTTCCTCGTGATCCGTTTGTCAACTTTTACGACTGCCATATGAAAGAGCGGTGGCACTGTGTTCTTAACCCATCACCAAACGTGTAGCAGTAACAGTTATGTTAATTTACATTGAATCGCCGCAAAATAGGACTGATCTATCCGATATTAACTGTCCTTAAGTTTGCATTTGGTAATCATGAGTGTCTTATGTATTAGATGGAATTTCTTAAATAAAGAGTTCTTATTCAGCTTTAACGACACCTATGAGCATTGATAAGTTTAATAGTGAGTTATTGATGATTGATAACTACAGCATTTATTATTTCGGATCAACTAGGGTACTCGTCAGACCTCGTCTTGTCTAGAATAGCAACGCTACATTAAAACATGATATTTTAATTAAACATTTACATTTATTATTTTCGTGTGCTAACGAAGTAAGAATAGATTTATGTGTACGATTTATTATGATATTATAAATAAAGATAGACTATTATCCTTTGGGTTTGGCTCTGTAAGCCGAGATACAGGCTTGTCCTCAGCTACAGTGGTACATAGTGGTTGCACTTATAAACTTAAGTCTTAACTTCGCATTTATGTCATTAGTTTAAATTTTATGGAATAATAAAGTTATTATTATAGTTTTCAACATCTTATTTCTTTGTCGTGGGAGTTCTAAATGATAAATAAGGGATGCAGTGTGCATAAAACATCTATGTAAGAAAAGGAAACAGTGGTAGGTCCACACTGTTTACAATTGTCTGTCTACAGCCGCCGTTCCGTCCGGGTTAATACCACACTCTCGCAGAAAATGACCGTCTGAGTGGTAGCAATTTGTTACTGCGCTTTGATCGGTGAGTGAGAGAGCCTGCAGCTCAACTTTCTGAGGGTGTTTACGTGTGGTGGGTTTTCGTAATGCCTTTAGTATCACCGATCCTCATTCCACGCGTTCACATTCTCTTCACTTTCTTCGCGGTAGGCAGCGATCTTGCAAAGTTCCATGAGCGGCAGCAACACTTTACATCAGGTGTACTGTTTGCTTGTTTGCCACCGTTAGCAGTAAAAAAAAGAAAAATCCATACCACCAATCCGTCTGATCAGCGTGGTATGATAGGGCAATTTCCCTGCAGTTGTGTAGTAGACTCAGGCCAACTGATTAATTCGGCGATTAAATAATTACTTTTAATATATTTACCATTGAGGCATAATTTGGTATTGTACTGTTTACTATTTTATCATCATTCATCATTTCAGCTCATATACGTCCCACTGTTGGGCTCGAGCCTCCTCCACAATAGGAGGGCATTTGACCTTAATGCACCATGCTGTTCAGACAGTTTGGTATAGGGTTTTATTTCGAGTTTTCCTTGTCTTGCATAGATGTTATATGCGTATGATATCCCTTAGTCGTCTTTTACGACATCCACGGGCAGGATAGGGAGTGGTAATTTGTATTCTTACTCTATACCTCTCTTCCGTAGATGTTATATGTTGTTATATCCATTTATGGTCTTTTACTAAACCCACCGGTAAGAAATGAGGTGGACAACTGTATTCTTACTTCGTCACTATACGAAAAATGTATGCTTTTACTTTAAATATTTACGTCCAAGATTAGAACTGAGACATATTATTTTCAGTTAGAAACTAAAACGATATCCTCGAACATCTCTCTAAAACAAACCTAGAGTGTAATCAGATTATTGGCGGTACGGTACAAAGCGTACAAATATGATAGTTGGGGTACTTTCATCCCGAGAGGATCGAGATCCAACTAACTTGTCGCGGTATATATTCAGTACATATTGGTTTTCGTTATTGACTATAGGGATAAGTCAATAAACATGATATTTTCATTCACCAACCTCTGAGTAAACAAATTTTAATGTTATTATGTAATGAACATTGATCTGTGACTGTGAATTTATTGGATGTGATTAGATCCGGAGTAATAAACATGTCTAATCATGAGCTTATGAATTTGAAATTTGGGTGCACCAAAAAGTATTGGAATTATCCAAATTCCTGAGATAGGTATATCATTTTAATTTTTAGGTTATTTATAAAAACTTATTTAGAACCAGAAAATGAGTGGCACACGTGAAGTTCGATCCCACGTCTATTGGAATACCGAAATATTCTATCGTCCATACTACAATTTGGACCAGCGTGGACTGGCGTATGGCATACAAATTGTCACTCGTATTTGTCGACTTTATGGGATGAATCGAGTTTTTATGTTACAGCTATAAGGTAGATTTATAGTAATATACTTATGTTATTTCTGTATGAGAAAAAATGTTAGTAAATATAATCGATTTCAAATAATGTAGTCGAGATAAATACACATTATTGAAGATAACTCAAAAACTGTTGGTCATATCTTGATCAAATTTATATGGAATAACCTCTGAAGTATGAATTACTGAACAAAAAATCGTCAAAATCTATTCATAATTAGCGGAATGATCGTGTAAAATACATACAAAAAAGTTTGAACAATGGTTGACCCTGCAGGCCAATCCTTAGAACTTCCCCTTATGTAACTCGGTACACTAAACTCGATTTGATCAGAACTTGCTGAATTATTGAGAAAAAAAAAAACACTATTTTGATATTATATAAGTAATAGCAATAAACTGCATTTTCAGTAATAATAGTATGTATTTTTGTAACATATAGAGTACTTACAGTTTATTGGTCCATAAAATGCCGGCTTCGCTTTTAAAGCACTAAACAATCTGGCCCCAGTGAAAGGGTCAAGGGGTGTTCATAGTGTTAAGAAAATATATGTGTAACGTTCTGAGCACAAAAACGGCGATAATAGAACCCGTTTCCACCTAAAAGTTTCTACGGCTCTTTTCACAGTGCCTTCAATTATTTCTTACGATCATCATTACTTATTCTGTTCCTAGTTGTTTAAGTCGCTATGGTCACAAATATGAAAATAATTATAATAACTATTGAAAACGGATACTTAGCCATCGTGTCTTCATATCGCACGCCCGTTTCTTCGTTATATTGTTAGTCGGTAAAGTAAAACCAATACTCATAGTTTAATAGGCATGAACTTTGAATAATTAGAGGTGCACTGTAGGTTTTAACTTGAGATTTCTATTTAGCGTTCTAGTGATCTCCCAGCTTAACACAAATTTTGTACTTACTTGCAACTAGCTGACCCGATAAACGTCGCTCTTTTGAAAACTTAGTAATTTCAAACTGGTTTGTTAAAATAGCATAAAAGTTTATAGGCTATTACTGAATTTATGTTCAAAATAATGCGATAATTTATAGCCTCCATACTGTTTGTCTGTGTAGTGACAGAGTAAGAATACAATTTATCTCTCCTTTTTTGTCCGGGGGTATCGTAAAAGACGACTAAGGGACATAATATGCAGATAACTATGTAAGAGAAGATAAACTCGAAATAATACCTCGTATCTACGACCAGTGTGTGTTACCAGTGATGACTTACGGCACAGAAACGTGGTCCTTAAATGTAGGTTTCATAACAAAGCTCAAAGTCGCTCAGCGTGCTATGGAACGGGCTATGCTCGGGATTTCTCTGCGAGATAGAATCGGAAAAAACGGCAATCCGCAGAAGAACGAGTGTAACCGACATAGCACGAAGAATTAGCACGCTGGGGAAGAAAGGTTCTCGAGTGGCGACCACGTATCGGACGACGCAGTGTAGGACGCCCCCCCACTAGATGGACCGACGACCTGGTGAAAGTTGCTGGGCGTCGTTGGATGCAAGCGGCACAGGACCGCACTTTGTGGCGTAACATGAGGGAGGCCAACGTCCAGCAGCGGACGGCGATAGGCTGAAATGATGATGATACCATGCTGGTCAGACTTGTTGGTATAGGGTTCAATTCGAGTTTTCCTTCTTTTCCACAGATCTTATGTGCATATATTATCCCTTAGTCATTTCTTACGACATCCACGGGCAAGAAAGGGAGTAGTGAATTGTATTCTTACTCCGTCACCACATGGAAATGTCGCCTCGTCAGCATGATATAGCTGGGCGATTTACCTTCCATTTTGAAGGAGACCCAATACCAAGTAGGGGGACGTATGTGAGCTGAAATAATAAAGGCGATATTTACTGATGGAGCTGGTGTAGATTGTTCTTGAAACTTCAGAGTAAATTTATCTGTAATAATTTTTATTTTAAATTTTCTGCGCATCTAGAATTCTCTATTTCTTAGAACACAAAGATATTATATCTAGCTAATAATATGTTAAGAAAAGCATTAATAATGATAGCGACAGATATCAATGAATGATGGATGAATCGTATAATGTATATTTAGATTAAGCTATGAGTTGCTCTCTGAATGTGCACTGCAAATACATATATGTATGTGAAATGTCTATTTGTTAATATTTGTTGTTCCATACAGAATACGTAACATGGCTGCGTTAGATTCTGTTGGGTTTTAATAGAGATAAGGATTCCATTTGGATGGATTTATTAGAAACATGACACTAAAACTGAATTTGTATTTTGATATGAGTTACTAGCTTTTTTTTTGCGGTGGGCTGCAGTCGGTGCACTCCTCGCACCACTCCGTCCGGGGTGACAGAGGAGCGTAAGCACGCAACATCCGCAACCCACCCGAACACCACGTCGCCTTCGTCGTTGGGCCGACCACCGGAGCATCGTTACTTGTCATCAGTAGTCGGCCCGACGGAATACCTCCTACTTGGGGTACCCTCCCATCGACCGACGTCCCCCCCTCGGGGAAGGTCGGCGGTCTTTCCTCACGCGGTCGCCCTCTCGGCGGGTGACGGACTAATCCCCGGTCACGTCACCCGCGGCCTCGGCTAGGGCGGTATGACACGCAGGTAGTCGCGCCTGCGCCGCCCCAGTCTTGAGTTACTAGCTGACGTAAAATTCGATTACACCACCACCTTACCGTACTAACGAATTGTTTTTATGTTAAAATCATCGCATTATTGCCTGTTTGATGAAATGTGTTTCCGTGTAGTGACGGAACAAGATTACAATCCACCACTCCCTATCTTGCCCGTGGATGTCGTAAAAGATGACTAAGGGATATAATACGCATATAATACATATGCAAGAGACGGAAAACTCGAAACGAAACTCTGTACCAACCTGTCTGACCAGCATAGAATATAAGGTCAATTACCCTCCTATTGTGGAGCAGGCTCGAGCCCAGCAGTGGGACGTATATGAGCCAAAATGAATGAAAATGAAATGTTTGTTACTTATTTCCTCCTAAACGGCCGGATGGATTTTGATGAAATTTTATACGTATGTATATTTCAATGCGCTCCTCATGGGATGGTTTGAAAATACAATTGGATCCGGTAAGTGGCGCTGTGGTCAGTATGCCACCAAATTAGATTTGTTATACTATTGAAGTCATTACAAAACATATTTAATGTGGCACTGCTTTATCGGCCACGTAGAAAGGAGATTGCCTAAAACCAGGCCCTTTTCATGTGGCAATGGGCCTAAACCAAATACTATCCTAAATTCATATCATATTTTTATACATTCTCAGAATTAATTTTAGACTAACTTATACCCTAGCATTAAAAATAATAATTAAAAGTCATACAAATGAACTTAGGTCTATGATTTGTAAAAATCGGAGTGACACATGTGTGTTGCCAGGTCAAGCCAAAATAATTTATCAAAATATCGATACATTCTTATCGATTGTGAAGGTGAAATTAAACGAATTATTTTAGTCAAAAAACTAACATATATATTTATTGATTGTATTTTATTGAAAATAGCATTGGCGGTAATAATTACAAAACACACAACATGTTTATTGTTTATTCAATTATCATCAATCATCGTCATCCAGCCTATCGCTGTCCACATGTAGGATGGATGTAGGCCTGCCTTATGTTTCTTTACAAAGTGCGGTCCTGTGCCGCTTACATCCAACGACGTTCAGCAGTCTTCACCAGGTCGTCGGTTGTTGGTCGGTTGTTGTGGTCGGTCGTGGGCGCAGAACTAGTTCTGCGCCCACGTGACACGAAAAACGAGAAAAACGTCTAAATATGAGTTTAAATCGTGACACCTATTATATTTACGTAATTCAATAATATTGAATAATAAGTGGAGATTAAATAAGCTGAACAAATTTAAAAGCGTTTTTACTATTTTATAGAACAAAAACAAAATTATACCAAAATGGTAATAATTAAAAATAATAATTTCCTTTCAGCACACTTTAATCCTACATACATTATAAGCCCTCATAAGTATGAATAGAAAAGATAAGTACCCATTATCCTTTTAACCCATAATATCTTTTATCGGCCAGCCAAAATAATAATTATGAATGAATAAAGGGTTGACTCTTTATATGTAGGTAGATAAAATTACCGTTATGCTTATACTTCTAATTATGCAGTGATGCTTTTTTTCATTGTTATTCGGTAAAACATATATTTCTTAAATACTATGCAGTAGCAATTAAGTTTTCATTACTACAATATTTTTGGTAGCCTTTATGATCTGAAAGCAATCCCTGAGACTGCAGCTCTCCGGAGGCACAACATTTCAGCGGCAAAAGCGTAGAGGAATCGAGCGATAGCGAAGTGATTTAACTAACGATTTTTCGTGCCAAGTGTCAAGACTTTAATCCTAATCCAAAATTAGGAAAATCTTTAGTTAACAGATTATGAATTGTCCTCAGTCTATTCAACGGCGCCCTCTGATTGCTATTCTAGGACGTAGAATATTTTATTCTTCCCGTTTATCGATTATAAAAGTGACCGAGACTTGGGGTTCACACATATTTCATGGCATATTGTGTTCCCTGCTTACTCCTTTAAGGTATATGGGTGTCTAAAAATACAAAAAAAGAAAACTTATCTACTATTTATTGATAGATTTTCTTTTCGTCGATGATTAGAAAATAGAGACGCTAGATTTATTGCCATTTCCAATTAACTTTTTTCAATCCAATTAACGTTGACTACTTTTTCTATATTTTGATCGTCCGCTCGCTTTCTTGCTTTCTGGATAGGAAAATTAGTGAGTTAGTAGAATAATTGATATTTATCAAGCTGTGAATTCGGTTGATAAACGAGTTTCATTTAATATATTGGTGACAGAAATACTTCGAATTGCTGCTTGCTGACTGATTTTAAAGTAATTTATATTTAGCTACACGTAAGTATTTGTGTATTAAAATATAGTGATTTTATTTAAAGACTTAGTTTCAGGGGTACAATTGATATTTTAATTTTAAATCTCATATATCGTAAAGTTGGATGACAAAATGTGTTTTATAGTTTAGAATGTTTTGTTATTACTGGCTTCTTCTCTTCTTTTCAGTCTATAAACCTATGCTTCCACATCTTAAATATACGTTCTTGTTAGCCAGGACTTCTTCCACCCTGATACGGCAAATTACTTTTTATACCGTCAGACGAGTTAGTATAGAATCATATGTTGCGTTTGATTTCTTTTGTATTAATATTATCTGCATTTCATATCCCTTACTGATTTTTATGACACCCACGGCAAAAAGGGTAAATAAAAGCAAATAAATTCTTACACGGTCACCACACGGAAATTGGCGTACCTACCGGCTTACCGTGATTTGGGAACGCGAATGTAAAACAATTGAACACAAGCGTTGTGTGCGCGTTGAATAAGTTTGTCAATTCTATTGAGAATAAAGTACCTTTCCATAAAGTACGCCGCCAATCCGCCTTAGTGCACTTTGGATAGTACCTATACCGTATGCACAAGCTGCAGTGGACTATTTGAGGTGAGTGTTCCGGAATTAGGTGAGGAATTGATCTTATCCTAGAAGTATTAAATATGGAATACTCCAGCAACCGTTCATCCACTGTCGCCGAGAGCAGTAGCGTCGCGTGGTCAGCTTCACTATATTCCTATTTATATATAACTATGCAGTTCATACCTCAGTGTCTGAAAACACAGGTCTACGACCAGTGTGTGTTACCAGTGATGACTTACGGCACGGAAACGTGGTCCCTAAATGTAGGCCTCATATCAAGGCTCAAAGTCGCTCAGCGTGCTATGGAGCGGGCTATGCTCGGGATTTCTCTGCGAGATAGAATCCGGAATATGGAAATCCGCAGAAGAACGGGTGTAACCGACATAGCACGAAGAATTAGCACGCTGAAATGGCAATGGGCAGGCCACATCGCTCGACGAACCGACAACCGGTGGGGAAGAAAGGTTCTCGAGTGGCGACCACGTATCGGACGACGCAGTGTAGGACGCCCCCCCACTAGGTGGACTGATGACCTAGTGAAAGTTGCTGGGCGTCGTTGGATGCAGGCGGCACAGGACCGAACATTGTGGCGCAACATGAGGGAGGCCTACGTCCAGCAGTGGACGGCAATAGGCTGAAATGATGAATGATGATGATGATGATGCAATTCATAGCAAAACACTATTATGACAGTGTCCAATGTTCCGTTAAACAATGTCCTACCAAGAATTAAGCACTTGCAGCGCTTACGAATACATCCATTGGCACAATCGCCTGGCGGACAAACTTGTGTCTAATCTTTAGCTTATACTGTCTTAACGACGGTTGCAGATTCTAGGTTGTGAAGTTTTTCTAAATGCATTCCACATAGCTTGCAAAGACCGAGCAGTACCAAAGACTCAGACAGCAAGCTACGTATGTCTAAATTATAGGGTCCAATTTAATATAGGAGCTCGAGATGGCAGACGCCATTACATTCGCCTTCAGTTACGTAAGTTTAAAATCGTAACAAACCATCAAAAACTACTAAGATACTTAATTTAATAATACATAAGTAACCCTTTCTCTTAGTCTGTTAAATCGAAGGTAGGTACTGGTGATTTCTTCTATTCGATAATTAGAAAAATAATACGCGAACGCCGCTTTTTATGATTGTGTTGTTGATCTCTTTTTTTTTCAAAATATGAATAATATCCATTCGAAATAGCATGTAGATGATTTAAAAAAAATGAAGTATCGCACGCAAAAATTTAAATTAAAAAGAATTTGTTAAAAGAGAGCTTTGGTTTATTGCCGATATCTTAAACACTAAGTAAGATTTTTTTTTTGTCGACATCAGTATCCGGGCCCATATGAGGTACTTGGGCCTGGTGCTCGATGGGCGATGGTGGTTCCGGGAGCATTTCCGTAGGCTCGCTCCGCGGCTCGTCGGCACGGCGTCCGCCCTATCGTGGCTTATGCCGAACGTGGGCGGACCGAGCGCTGCGTGCCGACGGCTGTACGCGGGGGTCATCCGGTCGATGGCCCTGTACGGCGCACCGGTGTGGGCGGGGTCCATGACCGCCCGACTTAGGGCCCTTCTGTGGCGACCACAGAGGGTCATGGCGGTCAGGGCCATCCGCGGATACCGCACGGTGGCGACGGAGGCAGCGTGCCTGTTGGCCGGGACTCCCCCGTGGGACCTGGAGGCGGAGATGCTCGCCGGACTATATCGGCGGGTGACGGGGGTGCGAGCGGAGGGCGGTGTGGTCTCGTTAAGGGATCTCACCGCCTGGCGCGTCGACGCCCGCCGAGACGTCATCGCCCGTTGGGCAGTCCGGCTGGAGAGGCCTCGGTTCGGGGTGCGAACCGTGGAGGTCTTCCGGCCGGTGCTGATGCAGTGGTTGGAGAGGCGGCACGGGGTGCTCTCCTTCCGACTGGTGCAGGTTTTGACGGGGCATGGGTGCTTCGCCAAATACCTGCACAAGGTCGTTAGGAGGGAGAGTACACCGTCCTGCCACCACTGCGATTGCGACGAGGACACGGCGCGCCATACGCTCGAGGCCTGCGGGGCTTGGGCAGTGCAGCGCTGTGAACTCGTCGCAATCATCGGTACGGACCTGACGCTGCCGGCTATCGCTAGGGCGATGGTCGACAGCGTCGGGAATTGGGACGCGGTCGCAGCCTTCTGCGAGACAGTGATCTCGCGGAAGGAGGCGGCGGATCGCCTGCGTGAGGAGCGCAGCCTCGATGAGGAGATCCGCCGCCGGCGACTGGGGCGGCGCAGGCGCAACTATCTGCGCCTCATGCCGCCCTAGCCGAGGCCGCGGGTGACGTGACCGGGGATTAGTCCGTCACCCGCCGAGAGGCCGACCGCGTGAGAAAAGACCGACGTCCTACCCGAGGGGGGGACGTCGGTCGATGGGAGGGTACCCCAATAGGGGGTATTCCGTCGGGCCGACCACTGACGACAAGTTAACGCTGCTCCAGTGGTCGGCCCAACGACGAAGGCGACGTGGTTTTCGGGTGGGTCGCGGGAGTTGCGTGCTTAAGCCCCTCTGTCGCCCCGGACGGAGTGGTGCGGAGGCGCGCCGACCGCGGCCCACCCACAAAAAAAAAAAAAAAGTAAGATTTTTTAAATATGAATAAAACCAAAAGGAAGAGGTTTTCTAAGAAAGTACTACCTCGCGAAACTGTAGGTTCAATATCTATATAGTGGTTTGAAAATACCATTTAGATCATATTATAAATAAAAAATATTGAAACTAATTAAATATTAATGTAAGGAATGAAAAAAATTCGGTGTCTACTGTTTCTATAGTTTTGAGAGGTAGTAAAAAGCGCTTGTTGATTAGACTCAACGATTTTTTAATTGTACAAACAGTAGATTTATACGTACATTAAATTAATTAAAGTTTAAATAATATATCTACGTGATTTCGTCCCCCTGTTAAAATACCAGAGAACAAGGAAGAGATGGTGATACATAATATGTAATCCCAGTTCGTAGTATGAATGGAACTGATTTATTTTTGGCTTTAATTTCTTTGAAACTGCGTATGCGCATAAATCGAGTGGATATAGGACATATGTATATGTATGTTTCATCTATCCTGAGGGATAAACTTTTAAACGTATACTGTTGGACACAGGCCTGCTTGCGACAATGCCTCTCAGAACAGTCCTGTATTATTTGCATCCAATAGTTCCTTGTGACTTCAAGATGTCGTCAGTCCACTAAGTAGAGGGCCCTTCTGAGCTGCGTCATCCGATTCGTTGTCGCCATTCGAGAACCTTTCTTCTCCAATGGTTTTCGGTTCGAGAGTCATGTGGACTAGGATATATTTATTCATTAAATATTTTAACGTCACGCGGTGTTACGGTGTTGCGACACAATCGCCGTTTATCGCGACAGGCCTATGTCAAGTTGTATAACAATCTGGAGGCTTCTAGTGCACGCCTGTTCTGAGCGTTACGTGCTGATTACTTTTTAATTACTATTTGATGAGAAATTGGCAGTTATTGAATATCCTTATTGAATATTATAAATTCTATGTTAAATAGGAATGAATTTTGTTGTATATGTTAATATAACAAAATTTGTTATAAGTTTGAACTTAAATTGCTAGGCTTTAAATAAGTGACTACATCTTCGTTACGAACGAGTACGTATGTTACTCATCTTACTCATCTAGCAGTTACACCTATGGGAAGACGGTTTAAGGCTGTTTAATTATCATTATATCATTTGTAACAAATGGAATTCTTTGTAGGTTATATAAGTATCTAACGTGAAGACTCTTCAGAATAAACTTTTGAATTTTTGCTGATGACTACTTACATAATCATTGCTTGATTGCATTCAAGTACATAAAACAAGTTCTTTCCGTGTAGTGACGAAGCAAGAATAACAATTACCACCCCCCTTTTTGCACGTAGGTATCATAAAAGATGACTAAGACATAATAAGCAGATAACAGAAAAGGAAAACTCGAAAAAAAAATCCTATCCCAATCCGTCTGACCAGAGTCTAGTAGGTCAATTCATTTTAGGAGGATTGAGCAGTGGTTCTATTCTATAGTTTAGAAGTTATAAATTTATCATATTTCTAGAACAAAAATGTGTAACTATTCACTCATAATATAGTTAAATACCTATGCAAGATCGACTTGCAAATGCAAGACCTCGATAAAATATAACCATTAATATTTTATACTGCCCGATGGAATAGCTATGAATTTTTAGTTATCAATAAATATTTGCAGTAATATTTTCTACACTCTCTCGCTCTGTCAATCTATATATTTTTATTTTTGTGCTCAAACATCACCGTAACGATTCAACTGAATGTTAAAATGAACTTCAAGCAAAGCTTGCCTGATCCAACATTGACATTGTTAAATGACACGTAAAGCTTACATTATTCTGTTATACTCGTTGAGTACTTGCGTTTTATTTGTCGGTCTTTAACAATAAATATGATACTTTTATGGAAATAGATAATTGAAGTTGCATGCATGTCTTTAAATTCAAATGGATAGCCATCTTTTAGCAGCAAGCAGCTTTAATACTATGTGATAAAGAGTTATTAGCTATTAATTTTATGTGCGTCTTCACCAACGACGCTAAATTTTAGGTAACACCTTAAATAATATAAATATCATAAAAAAATTGTGTTATATGTTATTTTTATTGCTTTTACTTAAAATTTTAGTGGTCGTTGGGGAAAACGGTTATCAGTTTGGCTATTGAAGTCTACAAAGTATTGTAACTTTATCCAAGTGCAACAATATTTACAGGCCAATAAAAATAATGATGAGATATCATCATTATCGCTCTGCTCTTATTCTAATTAGGTGAGATTGATAAAATATATACTCTTTTATACGTTTTATTGCCGCTGTTATATGGCCGCCTGGCTGACGTCAAAGCTCTTTGAAAATGTAATTATTGACCTGATGATAGATCTAGCCTAGGTCCATGAAAAACTCTTGTTCGTCCTTTACGACATCCACGTGCAATATAAGGGTTTGTAGTATTATATATTTATAAATTGATGAAATTAAATTTATGTACATCTTAATACGTACGTAATCTCCATGTGGTGATGGAGTAAGAATACAATTCACCACTCCCTATCCTGCTCGTGAATGTCGTTAAAAATGACTAAATGTTACATATATTATATAACATCTGTGCAAAAGAAAGAAAACTCGAAATAAATTGCTATACCAACATGTCTCACCAGCATGGTATAGTAGGTCAATTGCCCTTCTATTGTACAGTAGGTCCGAGTTCAGCAGTGGAATGGCTATTAGTTGAAACGAACGACACGATACATCTTAACACTAAATATACTGGCCACTGACGTCAAGTTACCCTGCTCCGGTGGTCGGCCCAACGACGAAGGCGACGTGCATCGTGGGTGTGCGTGCTTACGCCCCTCTGTCGCCCCGGACGGAGTGGAGCGAGGAGCGCGCCAAAAAAAAACAACACTAAATGTACTGCTGTTTATAAAGGTATAAATATTTATTAAGAAAAAGTAACTTTCACATTTTGTTAGTAATACTACAACTCGTCTTATTCTGTAAACAAAAAATCTTTTAAAACTATCGACATATGGTACTCGCAGTACTAGTGTGATAAATACACACATCGACAAAATTAATGAAATGTAGATAAGGCCATAAAGAGTTTAAAACCTTTTCTTGGCGTAATACTGCCTGGTTTTTTACGTTACTTTTAGAACAAAATGCTATAATTAGGAAAAATTATGTCACTTTTTATTATATTGTTTTGTTTTATTTAAAGCTGTATTACATAAGCTGTAATACTAAATAAAACATTTCCCTCTTAAGATATTTCATAATATTAATGTGAAAATATGTAAAATTTGTAGACCTTTTAATTTTGTATAGTTTCTCCATGCTTTTTAGACAATTTTGATTTGGCTCCAACTGATATTGTCAGGGCACTTGAGGTACGCACTTATTGGCAAACCTATAAAGAGATTTCCAGATTTTTTCATAATCGTCGTTTCCTTGTGAGAAGTTCATCATTCTGTTTTTTATGAGAAGACCATCACGGCAGAAAACCGCGTACAACTAGCAGAGAGGACAGTAATTCACATTACATACATTCAGTTGCAGCCGCAGACACTCTGGAATAACGCCTGTTCGAGCTAGGAATGAGCTTGAGGTTCGAAGTGAGAAGATGGTATAAGTTCATTAGTATTCGTCAAGCTCCAAAAATGAAGTACATCATCATAGAAACAGGTTAGCTTTCGCCCGAATCATTGACTTTGAAAAGCTGAGCAAGGAAAAAAAATACAGTGATGAATGTAGAATTCTTTCAAGTCGAAGGGAAGAATACTCAGAGGTAGAGTCATCATCTAATCATCTCAGCCTATATATGTCCCACTTTTGGGCTCAAGCCTCCTCCTACTATTCCACGCTGGTCAGACGTGTTGAAACAGGGTTTTGTTTCGAGTTTTCCTTCTCTTGCACAGATCTTATATGCTTATTATGTCCCTTAGTCGTCTTTTACGACATCCAAGGGTAAGATAGGGAGTGGAGAATTGTATTCTTACTCCGTCACCACACTGGAATACAGACGTAGAGTCATCATCATCATCATCATCTCAGCCCATATACGCCCCACTGTTGGGCTCGGGCCTCCTCTGTAATGGAAGGGTACTTGACCTACTATACCACGCTGGTCAGACGTGTTGGTATAGGGTTTTATTTCGAGTTTTCCTTCTCTCGCATAGATGTTATATGAGTTTTATATCCCTTAGTCGTCTCGTACGATCACCCACGGGTAAGATAGGGGGTGGTGAATTGTATTCTTACTCAGTCACCACACGGATAAGACGTAGAGTAATCCAGCAAATATGGAAACTACAGTGTCATGTAGTGGGGGATTCATAATGGTATGGGGATCATATTCCATGTTGGGTAGCTTAGTAAAGAGACTTAGTTGGTGACCGATAGACGAAACCTGACCGCAGATTACAACAAGATTTTATTTTAAAACCCAAATGTGCTACTGTTTGACCCCTTTGTGGTTGATGTGGCTACATACTAATGTAAGACTAGGCTCGGTCACATACCATTCATGCAATATAGGCGTAGGTACCTAAATGAAGTGAACATTACATTAATCGAGTGGCTAGCGAGATCGTCGGGTATGAAAAGCATGTTGAGGACTTGTTGAAATGCAAGGTTAAAGGTACGGCTAAACCTGCGCGACCAAAGCGAAGCGGTAGCGTCAGCCCCGCGACAGACGCTACCGGACGCTACCCGTGATATCTTATGGCACCATGCACACCTAAGCGGCCACGGTGCGGGACTACCGCGTCGGTAGAGCGGGACGCACGCGTCTAGTAGTTAAACGTGTTTACCTCTACGAGTATACCTTGATTATAATTATTTTATTACAATCCACGATGGTGACCGAGGTTTTCCGTGTGGTGACGGAGTAAGAATACAATTTACCACCCCCTCTCATACCCGTGGGTGTCATAAAAGACAACTAAGGGATTTATTACGCATATGACATCTACGCAAGAGATGGTAAACTCGAAACAACCAACCTGTCTGACCAGCATGGTATAGTAAGGTCAATTTCCCTCCTATTATAAAGGAGGCTCGAGCCCAATAGTGGGACGTATATGAGCCAAAATGATGAAAATGATTAATCTACGATGATCAAGTGTCTACAACTGAAGATACAGAGATGTTTATAGAAAAAGTAAGGGAACATAAATATTTTATACGATTTAAAACATCTAGGATATAAGGATATAATAACTTAAGAAAAAAAAAAGATAAAATATGGAATTTCATCGGTTCGCGTTGTACTCGCGCAAGTGTGCACATCTAGTTTCGCGTTGTAGACACTCGCGTTTCGCGCCCACGTGTTTGACGCGCAGGTTTGGCCGTACCTTAAATCAAGGATAATGAACTTGACTGAGAACCGTCGTAGTCGTAGAATGATACAGTTTTCCTTAAAAGACGTTTGACAACATCATTCTTAAGCGTGTCAAAGCAATTAAAAACTTTAGTTGGAGCATAATGAGGAAATACGCCGTATTAATTTGTATTTTTAACAAGCATATTTTTTCATTCTATTTGTCAACTCAATTTTCAAAGAATTTGAAATGTAACATTTTTTTTTGTTTTTTTTTTTTTCTGGGTGGGCTATGGTAAGCGCACGCGCGGTCCAGTCCGTCCGGGGCTATGAAAGGACGGCGCGCGGGGACGTCACCTCGTTGTTGGGCCGACCACCGGAGCAGATGTGACTTGTCATCAGTGGTCGGCCCGACGGAATACCCTTTCGGGTAACCTCTCACCTCTCGACGTGGGACGTCGGCCGCCATCGCGCGGTCAGCCTCTCTGCGGGTGACGGACAATTTCCCGGTCCGATCACCCGCGGCCTCGGCTAGGGCGGCATTAGGCGCAGATACTCGCGCCTGCGCCGCCCGAGTCGCTGGCGGCGGAACGTGTCGCCGAATAGGAGCTCTACTCGCACACGATCCGCCACCTCCTTCCGTGAGATTACGGCCTCACAGAAGGCGGCGACCGCGTCCCAGTTCCTGACGCTGTCAAGCATCTCCCTGGCGATGGTCGGCAGCGCCAGGTCGGCACCGATAATCGCGACGAGTTCACGGCGCTCCCCCTCCCATGCAGCACACTCCTCGAGCGTGTGCTGGCGCCGTGTCCTCGTCGCAACTGCAGTGGTGGCAGGACGGTGTACTCTCCCTCCTGACAATCTTGTGCAGGTACTTCCCGAAGCAACCGTGCCCCGTCAGCACCTGCACCAGTCGGAAGGAAAGCACCCCGTGCGTCCGCTCCAACCACTCCATCAGCACCGGCCGGAGGGCCTCGACGGTCCTGACACCGTACCGAGGACTCTCCAGCCGGACTGCCCAATGGGCAATGACTTCTCGGCGGGCGTCGACCCGCCAGGCGGTGATCTCTTTGATGGAGACCATACCGCCGCGGGCGCGCGTCTCCGGCACCCGCCGATAAATGTCGGCGAGCATCTCCGCCTCCAGGTCCCACGGGGGACTTCCGGCCAGGAGGCACGCTGCCTCCGTCGCCACCGTGCGGTAACCCCGTATGGCCCTGATCGCCATGACCCTCTGTGGTCGCCACAGGAGGGCCCTAAGACGGACGGTTAGGGACCCTGCCCACACCGGTGCGCCATACAGGGCCATTGACCGGATCACCCCCATGTACAGCTGTCGGCACGTAGCACTGGGTCCGCCCACATTCGGCATCAACCACGAAAGGGCGGACGCCGCGCCGACAAGCTGGGGAACAAGTCGATGGAGATGCTCCCGGAACCAAAAATGCCCGTCGAGCACCAGGCCCAAGTACTTCATGTGGGCCTGGATGCTGATGGTGACCGACTTCACGGTGATCGAAGCGCCGGCGGGAGGCCCGGCGGTACGGAGGCCATGGAACAAAAGGACCTCCGTCTTTTCCAGGGCTACCCTCAACCCCAGCGCTTCGATCCGCCTGACAATCTCCTCGGTGCCGAGAGTTGCCAGGCGTGCCGCCTCCTCTAGCGTCCCACCCCGGGCTGTGACGAGTGTATCGTCGGCGTAGCAAATTACGCCCAGCCCGGGTGGAAGGCTTCCTCTCAACGCCCAGTCGTAGCTGACGTTCCACAGGGTCGGACCCAGAACCGACCCCTGTGGGACACCGCACGTCATGGGCGTTCGCACAACGTCCCCTACTCGGTCAACGTAGAGGACGCTGCGCCCCTCCAAGTAGTCTGCCACCAGCTGCCTGAGGTACACGGCACCCCGTGATACCTCAGCCCCTCTCTGATGCAGCTGAATGGCAGACTGTTGAAGGCGTTGGCGATGTCCAGGGACACCGCCAACAGGACTCCTCCGCCGGTGACGGCCTCCGCTACCACGGCCTTCAGGCGCAGCAGGGCCGCGATCGTCGAACGCCCTCTCCGAATACCAAACTGGGCGTCCGACAGACCGGGCCCGACCCCGACGAGGTGCCGCTCGATGCGGGCAGCCAACACCCTCTCCAGAAGCTTGCCCGTATCATCGAGCAGCACAATGGGCCTGTAGGCCGAGGCCGACTCGGGAGACCATCCCGGCTTCGGCAGGAGAACCAGCCTCCCCTCTTTCCAGCACCCAGGGAATTGCCCGGACGCCAAACAAGTGTCAAACAGTCCCCTGAGGCGTGGTCCCAGGTGCTCGAGGACTAGGGCCAGCACACGGTCGGGTATACCGTCGGGCCCGGGGGCGGTGGATATGGCTCGCATACGCGCCACCGCCACCCCCGGCTCCGTGATGGGCGGAACACTCTCGTCGTCGGCCTCCCGGTCGCTATCCAGCGAAGCCATGACCGGGGGCGTGTGCTCCGCCCGCCGCGGAAAGAGGTCCTCGACAACTCTGGTGAGGAGGCTGAGCTGGAGAGTCTCTTTCCCGCCCGCGGGGCTTCTTTAGCGCCGCAAGGTGGGGGCGACCCCAGGGGTCACGCTCGAGACTGTCCAGCATCTCCCGTCGACTGACGTCCTTGGCGGTACGGACGGCCAGCCTGAAGGCAGACCGCGCACTGCGGTAAGCCTCGTACAGCTGGCCCTCCCGCTCAGCGTCGCGGTGACGCGCTCGGCTGCGGGTGTAGGACCTCCGGGCACGTATGCACGCGACCCGAAGGTCCGCCAATTCTCGGGACCACCAGGGGACCGCACTCTTCGGGGGCAGACGCCGCACACGGGGCATGGCCGCATCGCAGATCTGCGTTAACGCACAGCGGATGCGGCCAGCCTCGGCATCCACCCCGTCCGCCTGGGGCGGTGAGGACAGCCACGACTGAACGATGGCTGCCTCCGCCAACAGGTCCCGATCCAATCCACCCACAGCCCACCGCGGAAACGCGGGAGCTCCGTCCGATTTGAAATGTAACATACAGTTCAGATTCTTTTTCCTCCTTTACGAAAAAAAAAAACACATGCAATATGTTTGCAATAAACAAGGTGTTTATTAATTTAAAAGGTGTAATTTTTAGTAAAAAAGGAAATCTCTTTATTTCGTTTTAATATAAACATATTTGCAGACACTTTTTAGCTTCTATTTATACTCCGCTAACTATGCCGGTGTGTTATTTATAACGTGTATATCTATATATATAAAAGAAAGTCGTGTTAGTTACTATGTTTATAACTCAAGAACGGCTGTACAGATTTGGCTGAAAATTGGTGGGGAGGTAGCTTAGAACCAGGAGACGGACATAGGATACTTTTTATCCCGTTCTTCTTCTTCTCAATGGCAATGAACTACTTTTTATCCCGTTCGATCGCGTTCCCGTGGGACATGGCATAAAATGTCAAATAGATTTTATTTTGTTTCTGTTTGTCCATTCGGACGGGCAAAGGATTCAAAACCATACAGCCAAGTCTGATACAATTTTCTTCATATTATTTAACATTTCTTTATATAGAATAGCTTATTTATAGTCATGCCCATCAGTAAGTCAAGTCGTTACCATTAATTAGCCGCTGTAAACCTAATTATTTAATTTCTCTGGGAATTACGGTAGAATATGAAAATACACGTAAACCACTCTTATATCACATTCCTTACATACCTTAACTATATTATATTACATAAAATATCAGCAAAATTATTCAATGTAAAATAAAACACTAAAAAAATTAATATAATACAAGAGCTAAACATGACATTTCCATATTCGCACCGAAACTCATGTCAAAGGGAATACAAGTCACTATGAAACGTAGGATAACAAAAACGCATTTGATATGTAATAACAAAAGGCAAATGACAGCTAAACGTAATTCTGTTTATAGTTAAGTATGGTTTAAAATTTGATAATTATAATTTTCTCAGAAATCAATCACCAGTAATTTGTATTCTCTTTGAATCATCATTAACAATGGCGAGACCAAGACGATGGAAACTTTTCCGACAAAGCCGTAATGGTTCCTCCATTAGAGAATATATATTCGGAAATTTAGAAAATGTATATACGAAAAAAAAAATTATGGCATTACGAAGTTCGCTGGGTCAGCTAGTAATTTATAAAAAGAACTTTACATCATTCAAGTGAGTTTCTTTCTAGAATTTTAATTTGTCAACGTATATTTGAGGACGGATTTATCCGTCCGACTTTTTATACGGGACTGTGCATCTAACGTTTTTGTACACCAATGCTTGCGTAGCATGTTTTTATTCAGACCACCATCTGCGTTTTGAAAGTTTTATTTTTCTAACAAAGCTGTAAATTTGCAGAGAAGTCGTTTCTCAAATTAGTGCGATGTGTACCCAAGTAGAGTAATAAATAAAAATATATTTACTAAGTATTAGAATTGGGTGTATAGCCATTCATCATCTTTATTTTTTTGTATTTTAGTTAATATTATTCGTGGAAACGACGCCTACATTTAGATAATATCTTAAATAATTTAAACATCAATGTTGCTATTGAATAATATTGAGCTCTTAAATCTATTAGTAATTCATGTTGTGCATTATATATCTAAATTGTTGTATTCGTTGTTAACATTGCTTTAAACACAAGGACTAAGGACGTGAATAATCAATATAATAACTCGACAATGGCACCAATAGCTCGTATTATTGCAGCTGATTGCCATTAAACAAGAGGAAGAAGAATATAGATATTATATTAGGAAGAAGAACATTATTTTAATATCGTTTTAATGAATTTAACATAAATTTTGCACATGAACCATGTAAAGTCACATTAAGTACTAAATATTAAATATGAAATTTGCAGAAATTGATTTTGCTTGATGCGATGTGAATTAGACCTAGATTCGTATTCGTTAATTTTTTTTGTGTTGCCCCCCTTTGAGTAAGACTGTATAATTATGTATTATTTGTCTATAAAAGTATTTGCATCATGTTCGCAGTTGAAACCACGGTTATACGGTGCAAATAATTTTCAAAGCGTTTGTAAAATGGCTGTAAATTAGATTCCTGTTTGTTGCGCTGTTGTTGTATAGTGCCGAGGAATCTTAATTAAACTGGTGCAAATTTTAATATTTACCTTTAATTAACAAATTATGCCAGTTATCTATTAATAATTTTAAGGCGGTTTTAAATTTTAAAGAATTTACACAGCACATTTCTAAGTTGTAACTCTGAATCAGATTTACGGTACTTTTAATTATAAGTTTAAAAATAAAATGCATCTTCAAGTCAAGATGAATAGAGACATTCTCTCTTATCCCTTTTATAATATCCTGTGGAGACGATGAGTCATTGCAAATTTGTTGTCTCTTTAATTTCTTTCGCAACCGATTTGGGATTCCATGCCAACATGTGTTACTCCTACTACACTACTTAGTATTTAATTGATATTTATATTTTATATAATATAAATATATATATATACATATAAATTTGATTTTTTGGTAATTTAGTAAAATGTAATTTTTTTTCCCCTGATGTTTCATCCTCATCCTCCATTAAGTCACATAATTTTTTTTTTTATTTCCCTATGTGATTTCACTAGCATTATTAAAATTGTTTCTAATAGATTTGATTAAATGAAGTATATCATAAATTGTGTATTCTTTTATAAAGTATGTAATAACGAAATTAGAGTCTAATTTTTTAGTAACCATATAATGTTATGCTTGATAATTGAACCAACGAGGCTGGTATAGTAAGTCGGTATCTTAACCACCACACCATCCCTGCAGTTAGTGCAGCTAAACTTGTCGCACATTGACAAACTTCTAGTGACGTTATTATATTTTCGATTGCGGGAAGGGATTAGAGGACAGAGTTGCTGTTGAATTTATTGCAGAAACGAAACAATACCACTTGCAATAATTTTTCTATATCAAAACTCTTAAAACCAAAGCGGGTTTTAAATTTTCAAAGATGGTGTGATAGTTGGTGAAGGTGTTGGTCACCACCTCATAGTCTTCTATCATATCACTGGCTTCATTTTATATTAATCACGATCTCAGTGCCATTTCATCAAAAAACATAACCCAACTTATTTTCATCTGAGAATATTTTTATGCGTTTTAAAATTATTTTTTATTTGTTCCAGATTCTAAAAAAGCAGTTTTTAGGTCATGAATATTGCTACTTGGAACAGATCAAGGCCATTCGAACTAACGATAGGCTTTAGGTGAACGCTTAAAATTGCCCAAGCTCACATTTTCATATTCACATCCATCGTTTTGTGTTGGCATTTGTGTTTACCCTACAATCACAGTAGCGGCAGCATGGAGTTGGCTCCCACTTCACGACCATTTACAGGATCTTTTATTGTAACTCTGCCCTGACAATGTTAACTGCATTGATTACTGAGGTCTACTAAGTAAAGACCTCTCATGCCCTCAGCATATACTCAATCTCCATGTAGGCAAATTATGCTAATATGAATATTGACATCCCTGTCAAGGGAAAGCAGAGGGATCAAAACTGGCTGATATTCTAGAGAAGGAAAGCCTCTTTATGATGTATTTCTTCTGAAACAGCCACACAACTAAAAACGAGATAGATTTCATCTCGTTGGACACATGAGAGATATTTAATGATGTAATATAGATACGTTTCTATCAGAATAGCTATGGTGCTGCACTTATATTTTATTTTATTTTTTGGGATGGGCTACGGTCAGCGGCCCCGTAACCCACCCATATAGCACGTCGCCTTCGTTGTTGGGCCGACCACCGGTGCAGAGTTCCTTGACTTCAGTGGTCGACCCGACGAAATATTCCAAGGGAGTACCCTCTCCCATCGACGTCCCCTCGGGATGGCAATCGCAGTCGCGAGGCGAACCTCTCCGCGGGTGCTGGACTAAATCGCCGGTCCGGTCACCCGCAGCCTCTGCTAGGGCGGCATCAGGCGCAATATTTTAATTTTTACGAGGTGTTGCGTTTGTTGATGTCTGTGCAATTTCTTTTTGGGCGGTAAGCGGTTAGCTATGGTTAGGGCATACTCTCTCCGTTTCGTCCGGGGTGACAAAAGTGCGGCACCATAACCCACCATATTGCCTCTCCATCGAAGAATTCCAATATTTCATACGTATATAACATGCCAATATTACGACGTTGTTAACGGTTTGTAGTTAAATTGTGATATTATAACAACAAAGTACCTAACAATAGTAATTAAAACGCATCTGTTCGGATGGGCAAAGGAAATAAGGGCCTTATTTCCTTTTCCCATCCCATTCAGCCTAATTAATATTTTGTCTTGATTTTATTATGATTTTTGTGTTTATTTTTGCTCTAATATTATTTTTTGGTTTTTTATTTTATTATTTTCAGCTTCTTTATCGAAATAATTCTTATCTTCATATATATCAGATTAGAATGTCTATGTCTTTTTTGCTTCCAGTCCGTAAAAATTTGACGCCAATAATATTTCATAGGTATATAAAAGGTAACATCTACAGTTTGCAGGATATGTGTGGATTGGGAGGTAAAAAAATGGATTTGATATGATGGAATGGCACATAGAACTAGTATCTTTATTGAGAAATGTAAAGAAAGATTAACTCCAACAATTAATTTTTGACCCATTTTATTTCGCATAATAAGGAATGATGACTGATATAAACAGATCTTCCAAAGCAAACGGAATCAAATTATCTAGTTTTCGCAAGATTATACGGCATATTTGGTGGAACTCCTTTTTTATAAATGGTCGGCTAATTTATATTGATTGTGGCTATTGATAGTGTTAAAATGGTTCCATCATCACAAACTGCAAATATACTCCTAGCTGAATTTGTGCAGTTAATTACGTGTTCTGACTACTTTTCCAGATACACTTCTTAGATTCAGGATCGTCAGTAAGATTGCTCTCGTCATAATTTGTTTCTGCCAGAGGCATATGCTCGCTTAAAGAACTTTTTAATGATGATAAACAACGAAAAAGTTAAAACTTTTACCCTCCAACCCCTTAAAAATAGGGGATGAAAGTTTGTATGAGACTGCCGCAAATTTTGATGTCAGATTATAAATAATGTAATACATGTTTTAGGATTTTTAATAAATCATTGCCCTATAATTTAGATTTAATCGATATCTCAAAAACCCTGATTTCGTCACTTTCGATAAAGATGTGACTATGTGACGGTAGCGAAACAGCTGAGCTACGTCTTTTGACAAAGGTGTAGAGTTTGTGAAGTTAGGTCCTGTAGGTTCAGAGCGCGTAGAGTTAAAAGCTTGGCTCTACATGAGATGTGATATCTTGTTGACAGTGTGAGACATATGGTCTCGTTTTTGCAACGGTTTACATGAAAATTTTGTTTTAGTGGTATTAAATAATTCTTTAAATGTTTAACAAACGCATAAAAATAAATGTTGACAATATTAGCTATTATTACTATAATTTAATCTATACCATATTACTTTGACGTTAATTATTGTAGTTTTGGACAAAATTGAAATGCTGTTACGCGTAATATGTAAAGCCCCCTACACATGTTGGCCGAGCCTAGGCCAACGCGAGCGTCGGCAAATAAGTACAATGCAAGCGCTAGCGTCCACACGTTGGACAAGTGCGTCGAACGCCAACGCGTGTGGTCAACGTAGACGTGTATTTGTAGAGTTGTCCACACGTTGGCCGTTGTCAGTGTTCATTGTGCACTGAAACACTATGGACGTTGACATTGGCGTTGCTGCAGCTTCGGCTATTTATTTAATGAGCGTATATAATTATTATCTCAGTGTATACCGCAGTAAAGTGGGGAAAAAAAGGCTGTTGATACTGAGTATTCACAGAAATAGAACAATGTAAGATATATCCGTGTGGTGACGGAGTAAGAAAAAAAATTCACCACTCCCTATCTTGCCCGTGGATGTCGTAAAAGACGAGTAAGGGATATAATACATAATACGCATGTAACATCTATGCAAGAGAAGGAAACCTCGAAATAAAACCCTATACCAACATGTCTGACTAGCATGGAATAGTAAAGTCAGTTTCCCTTCTATTGTGGAGGAGGCTCGAGCCCAAAATTGGGACGTATATGAGCTGAAATGATGATGAATGATGAAGATACTTTTTGATACTATAAGTAACAATATCTGGTTGACCGAGCTTTGCTCAGTATATTTTTGTTGTATTATTGCCGAACTTATTTAGATATATATTGAAATTTGAACACATTTGTGTTGAGCGACATTATCGCATTAAACGCGTCTAACAGCGATGGATGTCAACCGTGTAATGGTGAGCAGGCCAACGTGTGGACAGTATTGGCTGAGCGCAGACGAGCACCTTTGATTTGTGCACAAAAACCGACACCGGGGTGAAGTGAGGCAAGTGATTACGAGCGACGGCGAGTGAAGATAAATCAGCTGTCCACACGTTAACGCTTGTATACATTCGGCCAACTAGACGAGCGTTGGCCAACTAAGGCAAATCGGGTGTACACACGTTGGCGTTGGCCATCGGTCGGCAACGCTCGGCAAACATGTGTACGGGGCATAAGAGATATTACATGTTGCAATAAAAAAAAAAATGTAACACCTACGGCGCCGCCGTGCGGTTCAAAGAATTTGTAGTTTATATTTGGAACAAGACTTACGGCGTTGTAGTAAAGTTGAAAATCGCCTGAATTATTAAAAACTTTGATATATAATTTGTACTAGTGTCCAGCCACTGCTGTCATATCCATGTGACGACGATATACAAATGTAATATGGCATTTGACATACCCTTCTTTTATTGTGGTGTCATTTGAGATGACTTAAGGAAATAAATATATAACATCCCTACAAGAAAACGTATACTCAAAAGTTATCGCGGTATATATGTGTACTAGCAACCTGCCCTCGCTTCGCTTAAGTTTCAGTCGCCTTACCCGCGTAATTCCCCTTCCCGTAGCAATATCGGGATAAAATATAACCTATGTTACTTCCTGATGTTATAGCTTGCCATTAGTGAAAGAATTTTATTAAATCGGTTCGGTGGTTTAAGCGTGAAAGCGTTACAAACAAACAAACTTACTTTCACATTTATAATATTAGTAAGGATGTTATATTCTTAAAATAAAAAATGGCAAATATAGAGACTGCCGATAGAAGTGAAAACTTGGAACTTTTAGTATTAAAATTCGAAATTTAATTCAAACGCCAGAATAAATACAAGTCTTTAAAATTATGTTCTGTTATTTATTTTTATCTTAAAAATATTAGTATATTTATTTAGTACTCACTATTGTACTGCACAACGATTCTTCAATTGAACGATTCAAATAATAAACAAAAACACTATTTCAACAATGCACAGTATATACAAATCGAACTTTTCACTAAATCTATTCAATTACACTTATCTTCTTTATCTTTGTATGTAAATTTCTTGTGTACGTGCGTATGTCACTGAACTCCTTCTAAACGGCTGGACCGATGTTGATGAAACTTTTTGTGTTTTCAAAGGGATTCGAGAATGGTTTAGATTCACAATTGGACCCGGTAGGTGCCGCTTTATTTTATTTGAACAGAACACCGTCTGTTGGGTCAGCTGGTAAGATATATGCACTGCACTATACGTCAGTTATATAGCTACAGATATACTGCTATAAGCATGTCGGTGACGCGAACGTACGAAATTTCACTCATATAAAAAGTGTCTAAGGCACATATCACACTGCTCGTGCGCCAATCATGAGCATGTCGGTGACACGAACCTATAAGTTTTCTCCCTACCGAAAAGTGCTCAATGCGGCTAAAGAAGATTTCACTTCAAAAAGTTATTAAATAAGTTTAAGTAATAAGTTATTAGATAAGATAACGCACAAAAATATATGTAATGCATCAGCTTTGATAATTTGGTGCAGCATTGGAAAATATGTCATGAGAATTAGCGTTCAATAACAAAACTGCCCGCTCTGCAAGGGGCCCGCTCTTCACGTTTTACTCGTATTTTTATGGCAGCCATATACGAAAGGGTTGTAAAATTGGCAGTTTATGTGTTACAACATTGTTTTATATATGAAATTGTGGAATAGGGTCAGCTTACTTCGAAATATGGTTATAGAATCTAGAAAATTATTGAATATCAATAGCAAAAGTATAGACCGTGTGTTAAATGGTTAAAAATACTATGTGGTACCGCAACGAGATATAACTTTTTAGTCCATTTGGTCAACATAGTGTAGTATAATTATTACACTCATTATTTCGATGCTTCGTGCCTGACAATATTAGTACATGCGACAGAAGAAGGAAATTAAAAGAGACCTATTTAATGACAACTTATATTCACTGAAGGATGACGGATTCATCTTACTTTAAGCTGGAACGTTAATCCTTACTAATATTATAAATGCGAAAGTAAGTTTGTTTTTCTGTTACGCTTTCACGCTTAAACCACCGAACCAATTTCAAAAATTCTTTCACCAATGGCAATCTATAATATCAGGGAATAACATAGGCTATATTTTAGCCCGGTATTCCCACGGGAACGGGAACTAAGCTGGTAAGGTGACTGAAACCGAAGCGAAGCGAGGGCGGGTTTTTAGTAAATAATAAATAAAACAATTTAACAATTTTTTAATTAATTTTATATTTTCTATTAACTTTTAAGGAATGCTTTATTCTTATATTTATAATCTAACTTCTTACTAGTCTTTATAGTAATATGCTTCTATATTAATAACGATATAACAGTTCGTGTTATAATTCAGGTAAGTTACTTGCCATTCTTTTGGTAATTTTTTTTTGTTTTTAGGAGGAGTGTATTGTATTCTTAACTTGTCATTACACAGATCATAATCATCATGTCAGCTCATATATGCCACTGATGAGCTTGAACTACCTAGACAATTCGAGGGAAATTAACCTACTATACCACGCTAATCAGAATAGTTGGTGTAGGATTTAGTTTCGAGTTTTATTTCTCTTGCAAAGATGCTATCTGTATATTTTTCTCCTAGTTGTTTTTTCGACACTCATGAGCAAGAAATGGTGGGGTGAATTGTTTTCTTTCTACACAATTATCATGGTATAATAGACCTTCTAGTAGAGGAGTTCGTATTTAAACGTGGGACGTACATCTGTGAGGTTGGAAGAAATAGAATCACAGTGTTCTTTTGCTTTGTCGTTTGTCTATTCTGTATCTTAGAGATATTAAATTTTTAACTACTATGTAATCAAGTTATTTGTTTAAAAATTTAAATAAGATTTTTTTCAGTAGCTTCTATTTTCGTGGAAATATACTAGCATGACTAGCAACATATTATATTAGAGCGTTAATAACTTCACGCACACATTGACATCACATCTCGCTAACCAGTATAGTGGCAATATATATATAATCTCGGGTCATTCATTATAGTGCCCAAACAGGCACATGTTCAGATAAGGTTTTAATAAGATTATGTAATGGTATAATATAATAATACCGTGTTATATATTTCTATAAAATGGTCTGGCCTTCTTGGTCGTTTTTTTTTGTTAAATTGAACTTAGAGGGTTAGTTAAAGATGTTCAAAATCAAGGCAAGGAAATTATCATTTAAGATTAAGATCGATCTTGATACTTCAGATAATAGACAGCGTCTAAAAATTATGTTATTTGCCTCTGGATACCTTAAAGCAGTTCTCTTACGTCTTTTCTTTTCTTACGCGAGAACACAACTTTACAGATATTCAATCGTTAGAATAGTGAAGGGGTTACGACAAACTTGGCCACCCCGCTGCCTGCTTAATCCTTCGTCGTTCTTTGTAGTTATACATAACTAACAGCGATGGTTGCGCCCTTCCCATTCATTTCAGCAGATTTCGGCCACTCTGTTATTTTTTTTTTCACGGCACATCATGGTAAGTTGCGCGCTCTTCTATCCCTCTGAGGCAACGAGAGAGGCCTTCCAACGAGCCCATAGCCCGCCAGGTGTGTATGTAGATCTGCACCTAGTTGGTGAGCCACCGAAATCCGACCTTGTCATCGGTTGCCGTTTAGGACGGTTACCCTTACCTTGCGGGTACCGACTCTAGTCAACGCGTAGCACTCGCGCGAACGGCTTCTCCGCGCGTGACCGGACCACTACACGGCCCAATCACCTGTTGTCACGGTTACTCTGGGTTTACGACATTCGGGCCAGCCTATTTAGTATTTTATTATTTACTTGTGTGTAGTTATATTGATTTTCAAGGCTATACTACTGTTAAATTTAAGAATTAACTTATTCTTGAATTCTTGGTAATAAAGTAAAATAGTAATTAATAAAAAAATGCTTGTTAATAGTTGAATGTTATTCTGTCTCCAAATTACAGTAAACTATAGTCAAAGTTTTTTTTCCGTGTGGTGACGGAGTAAGAATACAATTCACCACTTCCTATCTTGCCCGTAGATGTCGTAAAAGACGACTAAGGGATATAATATGCACATAACATCTGTGTGAGAGAGGGAAAACTCGAAATGAAACCCTATACCAACATGTCTAACCGGCATGGTAGGTCAAATTCCCTCCCATTCTGGAGGAGGCCTGAGCCCAACAGTGGGACGTATAAGGGCTGGAATGATGATGCTAATGATAGTCAGTTTTATAGTAAACTAGCTGACCCAACAGAGGTTGTTCTGTTCCAATAAAGCGCTACCTACTGGGTCCAATTGTGAATCTAAGCCATTTTCGAATCCCCTTGAGCACACACAAATTACTTACTCAATCCAGTCAACAGATATCGCCATCTATTAAAATCGTTTGGAGTTTAGAGATAATTGTGAATGTCAAATAATAGACAAATAATTTGCAATAAAATAATATTGCGACTATAAATTACGATGTAAGCTATCCTATCTTTCAAGTTGGATCAAACTGCACACGGTGTGCAAATTTGATTAAAATCGGTTAAGTAGTTTAGGAGTCCATCGCGGACAAACAACGTGACACGTAATTTATATATATTAAGATTTGAATCTTGAAAACTTGACTTCGTGTATTTAATATTGGTCAGTCAAGCATTCAAATTTTATCTCAGTCCATATACTGTTGGGCTCGGGTTTCCTCCACTATGGAAGTGAAATTGACCTACTATACCGTCCGTATACTATACAGTCTGACCAGCAGGTCAGACTTATTAGTATACGGTTTTGTTTTGAGTTTTCCTTCTCTTGCATAGATGCTATATATATACTTATTAAATCTCCTAGTCGTCATTTACAACATCCACAGGTAAGATATGGAGTGGTGTATTTTATTCTTATTCTGTCACCACACGGACACTACATAAGTGTATTAATTATTCATAGGGGATAAATAAGAAGAGGAATAAATAAAAAACCCGTGTGGTTACGGAGTAAGAATACAATTAATCACCCCCTTTCCTGCCTGTGGGTGTCGTTAAAGACGTCTAGGGGCGAAATGCAGGTAACATCGCTCATCGAAGTCAAGAAAACTCGATATAAAACCCTATTCCAACACGTCTGACCTGCGTGGAATAATAGGTCTTTCCCCTTTCATTGTGGCCTGAGCCCAACAGCGGGACTTATTTGGGTTGAGATGAATGAAAATATAAAAAAAAACAATGTTTCATACTCGAACGACAAATAAAAATTGGATTTGTAAGTTTGCTTATTGGAAATCATTTTCACAAGATATTATCATATCAATTCGGCTGCACAGATGGTCTTGTTAGATCTACGCTGAGCACTTCGTAGTGAGGGCGACGCTGTTGGACGGCTCAGTGGAGCCCGTCTTCACACACGCCAAGATGTCATTATAAAAAGATTAGGTCACATTTTGAAATACTGGCATTTTATTTTCATAATCATTTAAATGTATTTTATTTTAGACCTTTCCTAGAGTTAGACGAGAGCTAATCTGTATACTCAGCATAGTGTACTTTAACATAAGTAGTCCTTTTGTTTTTCTTGTAATTGTACAAGTGATACAATAAATAACAAATTAATTAGGGAGATCCTAGTCGATTTACTGTTTAACTGATTTCAAAATGGAGGTTGACACTTAGACTGTATATTACTTATTTGTATGTATGTTGTGCGTTCATTCTGCCAAATATGAATCGATTTTGATGATTCTATTTTTTTTTTGTAAATAGGTGATCTCATATAAGTTTGATTAAGATCTTGTGGCGACTATCCGCCACTAAGATAACTTGGACCGCAACCCAACAATGCGAAGCAATCCGCTTCGCTAATGAAGATTGGCCCATACAAGAAGACGCAGGTACGAGGCAGCTGGCGTGCACAGCTGACAGATGTGCGACACACCTGACACCTGCATTCACACCTGCGGTGACATCATCGAATGCGCACCTGTTGGAACACGTGCACATTCGGACCACACGCAGACTGAATGCTAGTATATATACACCGCCTTTTGCTGTCTATTCATTCTCCATCCGACGTCCTCGTCACGTCCTTGACGAAGAGGACGACAATATCACACTCGCTCAACAAAGAGCCTACACGGCCCGCGAGGCCTTAACAAATAAATATCCGCGGTTCCGCCCTCGCCGTCGAGGTGCGAAACCGCGCCGCGCAAAAGTCACTACTAAAAACGTGGGCACGCCCACTTTGCCTCCAGCGACGCCCCAAGCCAAGGTCCGTTCCCCACAGGGGGAGCCCTTGGGCGATGTCGCTTAGCATACTTTTCTCCGGGTTGAGAGCCCTCAGCGCTCACCCATAGTCCGCGTCAAGCTGTCAAGGCCATATGCGGCCAACAGCTGAAAAAAAAAAAAAAAGGCTATTCATTCAGTCGACATACGATATCAGCTCGCACACTTGTACGGTCGTCACTAGTTCTATCATCAATTTATTGTACATAATTTATGAAATGTAAATAAATCGTCAGTCTTAGAAATAACTCTCTTCGTTCTTCTTCGCCTTCTTCTGATATCTACCTGCGCCGACTACAACACAAGTGTAGGGTGGCTAATCTCCACACGCCATCCTACAATCTGACTGGTAATTTTTCAGTTATCCTTATCCTATCCCTAATAATGTGTACATGGTTCATATCGATTACTTAATTTTGAAGTCGGTTTTTATTTGTTAAAATTCTCTATTACTGGACTTGATCACTCCACGTGCGTTCGTATTAAGACTGTTATTCATTTTATTAAAATAATATGAAGGCTGTCACATTTTTATTTTACATCATGGACATTTAAGTAGCTAATCCTAAACTCTTGTAAGAGTATATTAATCTAAGGGGGTCTTCTCGATCCAAGTATTATTGATTCCATTTTCCACGTAGGATATAATGTAGTTTCCTTTAAATATTTGTAAAGTCACAAACGATAGGAATGTTTTATTCTTTACTACGAAAGTTTTATGTTTTCGCAGGCCTGTTGTCTTAAAATTATATCAAACAGATTTAAGAATTATACTATTAATATATTCTAACACGTGTCTTATTTTCACAAAGTTAAACACATTCAGAGTTGCGAATAGGGCAAATAATGTACTATATAACGGTATTCTACAAAGCCAGCCATATGTGAAATGGCTTTTATTTTAAAATTCGTTGAATTTGCACATTCTGTTTGAGTTAATACTCTCTCTGAATTATTTGGTGTCAGGTTTATTGCAAAACAAAATAGAGGCTGAAGTAGGAATGCATTATAAAGTGAAATTGACTTGCAAATCAGTCTCTAGGCAGTCTACTGTTGAATGCAACCAGATTTGTTCGCAAATCCGAACACTAATTATATTTCAGGTAGAAATTTTAAGAAAATATCTATATATTACATTGGATATATTGAATGGCTTTTTATTAAGTCAATATTAATAAACAAGATAAAAGTAAAAACTAAAACCCAACTACGACAAAAACGAGTTATCCGATAAATACGGGTAAAGTCACGAGAAAATGCTAATAATATGTGTATATTTTTGAGATGTACAAGTAACGCCCTTTCCAATGATATGAAACACGTCAGTAGACGATCAAGACGCTTCTAATGATAGTTCATCTGTCCGGTTTTAATAAGTAGTTGAGGAATTATGAGGGAACAGATAAATATACATACATACATAGCCTGTAAAAATCATAACTCTCCGTAGTCAGGTAATTAAACTTCAATAACTGTCCATCGTGTTTGTAAATACTTTGAGATAATTATCCAAATTACGTTTAAGATAATTAAATCATGATCATCACAGCTCGTATACGTTCTACTGCTCTGCTTGAGCATCCTCTACCTTGGATGGATAATTAACCTACTGTACCGCTGGTCAGACGGGTTGATATAGGAATTTTTAAGAGATCCTAAAAGACAGTACATATAGTTCAATGAAATTCTTTTAAAAATATAATTTAGGCCATACATTATCAAATATGGAAGGAGGCTGCGGAGCGCGCGCGCGAGGAACACCTCCTCGACGACGCGAACCGCCCGCCAAGGCCGCGGGTGACTGGACCGGGGAGTTAGTCCGTCACCCGCCGAGAGGCCGATTGCGTGACGACGACCGACGTAACCGGACAGTGGGGGGACGCCGGTTGAGGAGAGGGTACGCCTCAAGGAGTATTCCGTCGGGCCGACCACTGACGACAAGTCACCCTGCACCGGTGGTCCGGCCCAACGACGAAGGCGACGTGTCACGGATGGGTTACGGGGCCGCGCGCGCCGGCCTTCTGTAGCCACGGACGCCCACCTCCAAAACAAAGACCTTATCAAATGTAGTTGTACAT
This sequence comes from Lymantria dispar, assembly GCA_032191425.1. NCBI lineage: Eukaryota > Metazoa > Arthropoda > Insecta > Lepidoptera > Erebidae > Lymantria > Lymantria dispar. Next base: position 26,111,261 of record CM063441.1, read on the forward strand.
ATAAATGACGTTTTGAAAAATGATAACTTGTCGTGCCGAATGCGTGGGATTGATTCTGTATAAAAGTTACTAATTATTGACCCAAATTAGGGGAAAATTTGTTTTAGTTAGTAAATAATGAATGATAAACTACTGTCGATTGAAGAACAACATCTAAACTCGATAATGTTTTCCATCAAGACAGTAAGTGCGATACAAACCAGCACGATTTTTCTTATTTCTTATAGTAACCTTCTAGTAATATATTGAATATGTGATTCAATAATAACATACTGATATTCTCATTATTCTAACAGCATCCAGCTGCGATTCGTTGTGTGATATCGTGAAATGTTACAGCGACGACGGTGACACTTCCTTGTATCAGCTGCTGTTGTTGACAGAAAGATATAGATAAGAATATAATAGAAAGATACACGTTTGCTTTTCTTATTTCATATTAGATATTATTTAATTACATATGTATTTACATTTTATTATCTATAAATATAAAATAATAATTATTTTATTCAGTGATTTTTTTTTTGGGGTGGGTTACGGTCAGCACACCCGCCAACCGGTTCCACCCGGGGCGACAGAGGGGCAGCGCGCGGCCCCGTAACCCACCCAATAGCACGTTGCCTTCGTTGTTGGACAGAGTTCCTTGACTTCAGTGGTCGGTCCGACGGAATACCCTGAGGGAGTACCCTCTCTCATCGACGTCCCCCCGGGACGCCGATTTCCGTCGTGAGGCTAACCTCTCCGCGGGTGCCGGACTGAATCCCAGGTCCACATACTCGCATTTTATTCAGTGATAACACAGACTCATTATTATTCAGAGTATATTTGCAAATTTTAAATCGGGGCAGTTGCATGTATAATCTATAATATAAACTCATTTGCAAAAAAAACGGGCGGTTTTGATTTTCATTCATATTTAAAAAGATACAATACCAAAAAGGTTTCAATCGTTTGTACACGTTACTGGCCGGTTTTAAAAATGCTGTGGTATTTAAAAAAGTACGTTCTAAATTCAATTTTTCATTTGATGTTCATTTTTACAGAAAACCCCTTTTTATCCTACATTTTTGGCGCGAAGTTCCAGAAGTTAACATCGACTTTCATAACTTTTATTCAATTTTTATCGATTAATTTCATATCCTTGACTGTCAAAGCTTTATTTAATGCTGTTTGGCTGTATCAAAAATGGTAGATAAAGTGGTAAAAGCTACCAAAATTATCGCGCTGCTTGAAGAGGGTTGCAGCCAATGTTTCGTGGCTAGGAGGCTAAATGTTAGTCGCTCGACAGTCCAAAGGACCTGGCAGCGATATCAGGAGACTGGTTCCGTCGAGAGAAGGCCTGGTTCTGGAAGAAAACCATGTACCCAACCACGGGATGATCGTTTTCTTGTGAGTCGCGCATTGAGAAATCGCAAATCTTCGTATGTGGATCTTAAGAACAACCTCCAAGAAGTAAGAAATGTGCATATTAGTCTATGGACGGTCAGGAGGAGGCTTCTCGCTGCCAATATACGCAGTCACCGCCCGGCCCGCGGCCCCAAATTACTCCGTGAGCACAGAGTTCACAGGCTTAGGTTCGCTAGAAATTGTGAATCATGGACTCAAGACGATTGGAATAGGGTTTTGTTCTCTGATGAAGCCAGGATATCTCTGTTCGGTGAAGATCGACGTCGGCGAGTGCTAAGAAGACAAGGAGAACGCTTTGCAGAGGCATTTTTCGAAGAAATCACACCTTATGGTGGGGGCTCTGTTATGTTTTGGGCAGGAATAAATTCAATGGATCGTACAGAGTTAGTCTTCATTGAAAACGGCTCACTGACTGGGCGTCGATACATAACGGAAGTTCTAATTTCTCATGCACAACCCGCATTGGCCGCTCTAGGTGAAGACTCGATTTTTATGGACGACAATGCTCGCGCCCACCGATCCCGCGATGTTAATGCGTATGTGCAAGAGGTCGGCATTCGTCGTTTGGATTGGCCAACTCGAAGTCCCGACCTCAATCCCATAGAGCATGTCTGGGACGTTCTGAAACGGCGTGTGAGATCAGTACACCCGGCTCCGCAGACCATCAGAGAGCTGAAGAATGTGATTACTGCGGAGTGGGAACGTATTCCGCAAGCAAGTATCCGGGATATACTCGCTAGCATGCCCAGACGAATTCAAGCTGTGATTTTAGCTAGAGGGGGTCACACTCGATACTAAACATTTATCTGCTTTTACTTTATTAAAGAAAAACAAACAAAAAAACTTTTTTAATTTTTACTTCATGAGCATATGCACTACTAGCGAATATACACTACTAGCGAGGTTTAGCATTATTTCCCATAAATTGTATCTAAATTTTATGAAATACTGATGAAAACGATTATTTTCTTATTAATTTAGCAAATTGTGTGGATAAAACTACCTATAATTATCAAACAAAGAAATATTAACATTTGAAATGGTTCATTGCTTAGGTGCCCGTTTTTTTTGCAAATGAGTGTATAATTCCCGTATCAAGATGTTATCCGGAATGAACTTCGAAAATAACAATCCAATATTAATTATTTTTTTTAAATGTATATTTCGTTTCAACTTTAGAGTTTTTTTATTGTTTTATTATTTATTATTTTATTATTATTTTTTTATTTCTTATTTTATTATTTTATTATTATTTTTTTATTTCCTCCCTGAGGGGGGGACGTCGGTCGATGGGAGGGTACCCCAAGTAGGGGGTATTCCGTCGGGCCGACCACTGACGACAAGTTAACTCTGCTCCGGTAGTCGGCCCAACGACGAAGGCGACGTGGTTTTCGGGTGAGTTGCGGGAGTTGCGTGCTTAAGCCCCTCTGTCGCCCCGGACGGAGTGGTGCGGAGGCGCGCCGACCGCAGCCCACCTACAAAAAAAAAAAAAAGAGTTTTTTTTTATTTAATTTTTTTAAAATTAGGTTTTTATATTCAGTTTTCTTATCTAAATGTAAAATCGACGATTTTCATATTACGAGTAGTTGCGGTGCAGGATAGTATTTGTACCCAAGAATAAATTGTCTCTCCAAAGTTTCTTTAATTTTCGTCTAAAATTTTGTCAATTTGTACTTTCAGTTCATCAAGAGAGTTCTCCGAAACGTTCGCAGTCATGCTCATTAGAACAAAGTTGTGGAAAAGGTACCGAATGCATTAGGAAATTAAATTAAATTACTAAGTGTTGTCGCCCATCGAAATATATCAACGTCGTTGGTCTAAGTATATATTCAGATATTGAAAATATATAGAAAGGTTATGTTAGTAAGTTATATATATATAATGGAGATGTAATTATAAAGATCTACGTGTGATAAATTATATATATTTCACTAGTTCGGTGTTTGTCTTACAAAAATTCTTTAAAGGTCCGCTGTTGTTATCGGTTACCTGATTTGCAATCCACAAATGAAATGATATTAATCAACTAAAATGTTACGTAAGTAGGTACACCAAATTTTGTGCTTTTGTTCCCGAACAAGCAGAGAATGTAACTATACATTTCGTCGAACAATCGTAGTTCCACGTAATAGTATGCAATCTTATTGCTGCTCACCGGACTTTTCGAGCTTCAAGAATCTCTCTTAAAATATATAGAAAATCGCGGCAACTTGTAGTAAACTCCAAACACATTTTTTTGTTCGACATAAAATTTACGTGTGGTGACGAAGTAACAATACGATTCACCACGCCTTCTCGTGCCCGTGGGTGTCGTAAAAGACGACTAAGGGATTTAATATGTATGTCTACACTATCTATACAAAAGAAGGAAAGCTCGAAACTAAACCCTATATCAACCCCTGACCAGCGTATAGTAGGTCAATTTCCCTCCCATAATGGAAGAAGGCCAATCCCAATGGGACGTAGATGGACTGCGATGATGATGATGATAAAATTCCAAACTAAGATCTCACAATCATCTCATAATCATGATCTCAGCTTATAAATGTGCTACTGCTGAGTTCGATATTCGTATGTACTAAAAATTGCTCGTTTATATATTTTAGGGCTTCAACTCCATTGACGGCCGTTTAGATGGCGTTTACGGCTCCGCTTTTATATTATAGTTATGTTGCATTGCTAAACGTTGCATGTTACAAATAGATTGGTAAGATTGTGTGTGATTTTATTACACTAAGACTTCCAGTTCTTATATGTTAATAAAGTAATAATAATTATAGATAGAAAATAATATAGGCAATAATCTCATCACAGCTCATTTACGTCCCACTGTTGAGCTCGAGCCTCCTTCACAGTTGGGGAGAAATTGACTTACTATATCAAGCTAGTTAGGCCGAATTGTACAGGGTGTTATTTCGAGCTGTTCTTCTTGATAGATGTAATCTGCATTGCATAAATATTATCTGCATATTGCAATCCCCTAGTCGTGTTTTATGACACCTACGGGCAAGCAGTGGTGTCGAGGTGAATAGTGTTCCTACTCCATCACTCAACAAATATATTGTATATTTTACTTGACTTAATTTATTAATTTACTTACTTTTCTTCAAACGAGAGAGTTTAATATAGACAAAGAATTGTGTTGAAAATATCTCATAATCATAAGAAATACTTTTGAAAAACAAATGGTTAAAATTCAATTAAGCTCCCCTACGGTACATAATTACGACTACAACGTTAGCACGTAGTCAAATTGATGTGCGACAGAATCGAGTGAACGAATTTATATTTCTTTATGACGCTACCGTAGCACATAAAGCGTGAGGAGCTATCAATCTTGGACTAGTACTAAATTAGTACTTAGTAATATTGCTGTAAATTTCGCAGATATGTTGCTGTATACATACATATATATATTTACGCCTCTTTTCCATAGGGGTAGGCAGAGACCACTTGCTACGATCTTGACATATCACGTTCGCCACCTCCACATTCTTTAATTTCCTCATGCACCTTCTTCGATTTAGGGTACTTATATCCTGGTCTTTTTTAAGGACGTCCCCGATTTGGACGTGGAACGTCCGCCTTGGTCTTCCATTTCCAAAACTTCCGTTCAAATTCGTCCAATAAATTCGGCAAGTTTTTAAAAAGTAGTCTATAACGCAAGAATTATAAATTTATTCTTTGCAAGATTCCGGAACAGAAGAAAGGAGGGGTTATCCACTATCATGATTAGTACTTTTATTTCATTAGTAAAAAAAGTACACTGATAATTTTAGATGTAGACTACAGACCAACGTGGTCATTATCATTACAAATCATCTCAACTCACACACGTCTCACTGCTGGGCTCGAAGTTCCTCCCCAATAGGAGAGCAATTTACCGAGGGTTTCATGTTGAGTTTTCCTTCTCTTACATAAATCTTACCTATCCTTAATCGATTCTTACGACCTCCATGAGCAATTTGGGAAGTCATAATTATCATCATCATCGCAGCCCACATACGTCCCACTGTTGGGCTCTAGCCTCCTCTACAACGGGAGGGAATTTGACCTACTATACCATGCTAGTTAGACATGTTGGAACAGGCTTTCATTTCTAGTTTTCCTTCTTTTGCTTGTGCAAAATGTGTTATGTGCATATTATATCCCTTAGTCGTTTTTTACGACTTCCACGGACAAAATAGGGCGTGGTGAATTGGATTCTTACTCCGCAACCATACGGAAAATATGGGAAGTAGTGAATTATATTCCTATGCCGCCATTACACAAAAAATGAGGTATAGTAGATTAATTTCCCTACTATTGTGGAGAAGGCTCGACCTCAGTAGAACATATACAATAGGTTAGGTTAGAACATTTACAATAGGTTATAGTCGTTTTACCCGCGTAGTTCCCGTTCCCGTGGGAATACAGGGATAAAATATAGCCTAGTTTACGCCCTGATATTATAGCTTTACAATGGTGAAAGAATTTTTGAAACCGGTCCAGCAGTTTTGAAGATTACCCGGAACAAACAGATAGACAGACACAGACAGACAAAAATTTTTAATTGCTATTTTAGGCATAGGTGTCGTGCAAATAACCGTGTGAGCATGAAAAAAGCCTATTATTTTGACATTACAAACAGACACTCCAATTTTATTTATTGGTATTTTTTTTTTGTGGTGGGCTTCGGTCGGCGCGCCCTTCGCACCACTCCGTCGGGGCGACAGAGGGGCGTAAGCACGCAACACCCGCAACCCACCCGAAAACCACGTCGCCTTCGTCGTTGGGCCGACCACCGGAGCAGGGTTACTTGACATCAGTGGTCGGCCCGACGGAATACCTCCTATTGGGGTACCCTCCCATCGACCGACGTCCCCCCATCGGGGAGGACGTCGGTCTTTCCTCACGCGGTCGGCCTCTCGGCGGGCGAGCGACTAATCCCCGGTCACGTCACCCGCGGCCTCGGCTAGGGCGGTATGAGGTGCAGGTAGTTGCGCCTACGCCGCCCCAGTCGCCGGCGGCGGATCTCCTCATCGAGGCTGCGCTCCTCGCGCAGGCGATCCGCCGCCTCTTATTTATTGATATAAGATATAGATGATTGATTATCTAGTTTATGTAATTAATGAAATAATGATGATTCATGAATTTCTATGTCAAGCATCATCATCTTGCTCTTATCCCAATTACTTGGGGTCGACGCAATATGTCATCTGTTTTGACATATTGCAAAAAGTTTCGGCAATGACTTTTATGACCGGCCGCCTGCCTGACGTCAACCCTCCTTGGGAATGTAATCGTTGACCCAAATGGTACCAGATGGAGTTGGTCCGGGTCAATCTAGGGCTCTTAGTCATCTTTTACGACACCCACGAGCAAAGCAAGGGTTGGTAGTATTCGAAGCCGCTACCACACAGCGAATTTCTATGTCAAGCATGTAACTATATCCTATTTTCTTTTCTTTCTTTCTTTCATATATGTGCTGAGACTTGGACCTTAAGATTTTACTTATTATAACATCTTTAAGTAATAATATTATATAGGCAGTGTTCCTACGCAGTATCATAACAATGGCATCGTAAAAGCTATTTTAATGAACGTCTTCGCATCCGGATGGTTATTTAGGCAAGTGAACGACTTACAAGCAATAAAACACAGAGAAACGTTTACGCAGATTTTATTAAAGATTTTTCCACACTACATTTAACGTAAAATATAATTACTTCATTCTAAAGAATAGATGAAGCGATGTTGTATGGTCATCCTAAGCGTACATTGTTTGTAGGGCTTGTTTATCTATACCAATAAATAAAATTGGAGTGTCTGTTTGTAATGTCAAAATAGTAGGCTTTTTTCATGCTCACACGGTTATTTGCACTATACATATGCCTAAAATACACTTTACATTTTTTTGTCTCTCTGTCAGTCTGTCTGTCTGTTTGTTCCGGGTAATCTTCAAAACGGCTGGACCGATTTCAAAAATTATTTCACCAATGGAAAGTTATAATATCAGGGAGTAACCTAGGCTATATTTTATCCCGGTATTCCCACGGGAATGGGAACTACGCAGGAAAGACGACTGAAACCGAAGCGAAGCGAGGGCGGGTTGCTAGTTCATAAATAAATACGATCAAAACTAGCAAGATTTCCATGTTAAAGTGCTTATTCTGCTATTGAACTTTTTTTTATTGCTGTTGGACGCAACCGAGTAAACAGCAGATCTATTGGTAAGTGATACTACTGCTAATGGTCCCCTACTAGGCCGCTGCCTCCCCTGATAAAAGTAAAGGGAGTGTGAATGCATGCAATGAGATTCGGTGATACTAAAGGCATCACTAAAACCCACAAACTCCTTCAGAAGTTTGGGTTGCCGGCTATTTCGCAGTAACAAATTGTTACTATTCAGACGTCGATTTTCTGTGAGAGTATGGTACTACGCCGGACGGATCGACCCTTGGCGGTAGACAGATGACTGTCGACAGTGTGCTTCTGTTACTAAACCTATTGGCAATCCGTTTTAATCACTGTAACAATTTTGTTAACGTGATGCTTACGTACAATAATCAAGTTTTCTTTTCACTACTAAGAGTAAGCCGTTTGTCTTTAGCCAAACATTTAATAATGATGAATATTTCCTCGAATGGGCTTGCACATAAAAATACCAAAGGGACATCGCGACTATAAAACGATAACGATCGAGCGATCAAATTTTGATTAAATTACCAATGTTTTGCTGTGTGGTATTGACAACGAATACTAACAACCCTTACATTATTCGTGGGTGTTGTAAAATATAACTAAAAGCTTTAAATAGATATAAGCCTATCATATTCTTCTTTAATGATATCTGATGTTTACGCGAACACTACACATTGTAAATAAAACTACTTTTACGGTTTAAATCGCGTTTGTATTTGATTTATGATTGCCCGACGTTTCGAACACTTTGCAGCATTCATGGTTATGGGTCTAAGGTGTCTCACGTCCAACAAATCATCGCCTATGTCCATCTCCTGGTTCTAAGCTACCTACCTCCCCGCCAATTTTCAGGTAAATCGGTACAGCCGTTTTTGAGTTATAAATAGTGTAACTAACACGACTTTCTTTTATATATATAGATATTTGTATAACTAGTTTTTCTCCTATTGTGGAGGAAAGTCGAGCCCAATAGTAGGACATATATGAGCTGAAATGATATATGTTCCACTAGTGGACACGAATTTTCTCCACAGAAAAGGTTAACTCGATCAATACACTCGGTATGACTAGTTGGATTCTAGTTCAGTATTTCATTCTTTACAGTTATTTTATCTGCTTACGTCCCCTAGACAGCTTTCACGGTTTGAAATTTGCAAAAAAAAAAACAATTCCGTCACCATAAGAAAATTACTCCTTATGAATCGATACTCAAAAGTTACTCACAGTACTAAATAAGGTAGGGAACGCAGTCGAATATTAGCAAAAAAATAAAGTCGTTAGTTGCCTTCCGGGCAATACATTACGTACTGACCGCATATATATGAATACAAATCAATAATATTCCAGATGCTACATTGAAGGACATCAATCTTTATGATATTGTATTTGTGTAGCAAACCTAATATATTTTTATGTGTGCATATGTGTGGGTATAGGTACTAGAGTTCATGCGTGCGAGCATGTATTCATGCGTGTGCTTGCGCTGAAGTGGTATTGTATGTAATGTTTTAATTGATTTAATGTTTTAGAATAATAACGTATAGAAGGTAAGTCCGCGCACAAAAAAATTAAACATTTAAATTGGAGCCTAATGTAGCTTGCGCCGGACCATTCCATAGTGTACAAGGTCACTGTACTGCACGTACGTACGCAACGCTTAAAAAATAAATAGGTAATTATGACGGTTTGTGCATTCAAATGGTGTCACAACACATTTGAAACACAAAAAGGTTTTTAACATTACTTTTAAAAGTGTTTCGACGATTTATGTAAAGAAAAACAAAATTTGATTTCATAATATGTATAGTGGTGTGCGTGTGCATGTGTGTAATCTCCTGCGCGCATGTAGTATTTTTAGCTTCATGTTTTTGATTGCTTAAGTACCGATACTATCCTTCCTTATACGTTATTATTCTAAGTTTAATGTATTTCTTTCCGTGTGGTGATGAAGTAAGAATACAATTCACCTTCAATCTTGCCCGTGGGTATCGTATACTACCACTAAGGGGTGTAACACCCATATAATATTTATGCAAGAGAAGGAAAATTCGAAATAAAACCCGTCTTATCAGGGTGGAATAGTAGGTTCATTTCACTCTTATACCGGGTCGAGCCCAGCAGTGGGACGGGACGTATTTAAGCTGAAATGACGATGATGAACGTATTTCTAATACATAACTGCATATTAGGTATATAAACTTATTAGCTTTCAGTGTGGTGCAGAGTAAATTTACAATTCACCACCCCCTTTTGTCCATGGGTATCGTAAAAGACGACTAAGGCAAGACAAAGATAACACTAAATAAAACCCAATACAGTCCGACAGCAATACGTCCGACCAACGTAATATAGTAGGTCAATTTTCCTTCAATAGGAGGAGGAGCACCTCGACCTCAACAATGGGAAACGTATGAATTGAAATAATGATGATGATAATTATCTTTCCAATTCACATACATTAATGCCCGTAATTTTGCTAAAATGTGCTCAAATTTCTTGTTTCATATAATTATTTCGCTTTTTTTCATCAATCTTATTTTTCATCAGCCAATTTGAAGTGTATAAAGATTCAATTTAATTAAATGAACGATAGATATATATGAACATTCATAAATTCCATGTTTTATTTTTATGAAAAGGAAATAATACGCTTAGCTTCAAGTCACTGAATACGGAATTTTGAGCCAGTAACAAATGTGCCAATTCTGTAGGAGGAATGATCTTTCAAAAGAACGCTTGAGGGTTTTTGCGGAGGCTTATGTCCTCCTGATTTACCGCTCCGCCGCTACCTTATAATGGTTGAGTAAAGTACGTGTTTTGCATAATATAATTACTCTCATTCATAATAATGTGTGTACGAAACTACTTAATTACAAAAACTGCTTTAACGTAAAGATAAAAGATATTATTAAAATTATTTTTCATTTTACAAAAGATGAGGGCTTAGTATAAGGTTTCATGGAAGTTTAATATTATTATTTCTGTTTTAAGACACGCATTTATTAGTAGTAACGATGGGTTTGTAGATTTTCGTGTGGTGACGGAGTAAGAATACAATTTACCACTCACTATCTGGCTCGTGGGTGTCGTAAAATACGACTAAAGGATATAATATCCCTATAATATATATGCAAGAGAAGGAACACTTGAAATAAAACTATACCAACCCGTCAGGCCAGCGTATTATAGTAGGCCTATTTTTCTCCCTTTGCGGAGAAAGCTCGCGCCTAGCAATGGGAAGTATATGAGCTGTGATGAACGATTATTTTGTAGCAATTCCCTCTCTTACCCGTGAATGTCGTAAAATACGAATGATAGTAATAATTATAAGTATATATTTAAAAGATTGTCTCGCAGTGCCTGTCGTTTAAATATAAAGCAAAAACACTTCCCATGGCCTTTTCATGTTATTGCCATAATAAAATCTGTGGTAATAAAAAATGTAATTTCACACAAACGTCCCGTGGCGTATCCAGTACATACTTAGCTACGTAAAGTAGATGTAATAAAAACCATATTGTTTTTACAAACTTGGAATATTGCTTCTAAGAAAAATCTTACGGACGCCGTTCCAATAGTGCATTCATTCACATTCCATCTATTTAGAGATATCTCTATGCATATACTAAAATGCGGCTATAAAAATATGCCTGTACAAAAACAATAATAATTTAGTTTTTCTTTGATATCGTAAGGTAATTATCACTTATGGATTGCGTCCCTACTTATTTCCATCCCCCATTTTCTACAGAGAGCATCCCCTAATTACGCTCTGGAGTGAAGAAATAATATTTTATATTTATTTAAAGTTAATTTGTCGTGCACTGTTTTTATTTTTGTATTCAAAGAATGGCAAATACCAGTCTTAAACAAAACTAAGACAATGTTTTTGTGGAAAATTTGTTAGGAACATAAAAAATACGTTAATTCGAATCAATACTTCCCAATCTGAATATATTGTAATACTAGCAACCCGCCCTCGCTTCGCTTCGGTTTTAGTCGTTTTACCTGCGTAGTTCCCGTTCCCGTGGGAATACCGGGATAAAATATAGCCTAGTTTACGCCCTGATATTATAGCTTTCCATTGGTGAAAGAATTTTTGAAATCAGTCCAGCCGTTTTGAAGATTACCCGGAACAAACAGACAGACAGACAGACAAAAATTTTTAATCTATATTTTAGGCATAAGTGTCGTGCAAATAACCGTGTGAGCATGAAAAAAGCCTATTATTTTGACATTACAAACAGACACTCCAATTTTATTTATTGGTATAGATGAATAGATTGTGAAGTCTATCAACAGTATCACAAGTTCATATATCCACTTGTCCATCAACGTCCACAGCATTCGACAATGTTAGATATAATTGCAAAAGGCACGCTTGGCCGTAGTTTGGCAATTTTTGTTGGTGCAATGTTTCCCGCTAGAACTTGTGCTGGTCACTTTCCTGGTGATGACACAGTACATTTTTACGAAACGTACGATAAAGTTAAGAGGAAGAGGACACGTTCTATTCTCGACCCTATATGTCCCACTTATAGGCTCGAGCTTCCTCCATACTAAGAGGGTATTTAACTTAGTATACCATGCTGTTCAACTAGTTTTTTCTTTGGGCCTATTGCCTGGACGTTCCGTCTTGGGTGCGACCTTATATAACTCACCGAATTCCCTCCCTTCGCCATTGGAACGACAATTGACACCGAGGCTTTGACGTTTGTCCTAGCGGGTCAGACTTTTGGGTACCTCACGCAGTCAGCCTCTCTGCTAGGGCGGCATCAGGCACAGGTTGCCGTTTTTTATGACACCCACGGGCAAGAGAGGGGGTGGAGAATTTTATACTTACTCCGTCATCACACGGAAAACCTAAATACTAAACTTAAATAAGTGTTGTTTAAATTGAGTTGAATAACTGAAATAGATATTTATTGTGTGCTGATGGAGTAAATATTAAATTCACCAGCAATATCACCAGCCCAATTCCTGTAGATGGCTGTCTCAGAAAAGGATTAAGGGATAAAATGTATACATAATAAAATATGTAAGACAAGAAAATTCGAAATAAAACGCTACACTAACCCATTTCTCCAGCGTAGTATAAATTTTCTTTCTTTGGTAGAAGAACCTCAGGGGGCTTAAATTAACTGAAACTAGTAAATGTATTTACTATGCAATAATTAATGATATTTATTTTTTCTAGGTATAATTACTTCTCACGAGGAGAGCATACGTCCAGCAGTGGACGGCGATAGGCTGAAATGATAATGATGAGAATTACTTCTTAAACTATTTTTGTGAAACAAAGTAATAAAATTCTACTATAGTTTATATGTCTATAATAGTTGTCTATTTTATTTTAGATAAGCTATAAAAAACCCATTTTATATACATATTATGGGACCTAAACAATCACAAACATAATGTAATGAACACTTCATCACTGGCGATATTGATTTTACTTTAGTTTTTATCATATTGCGAAGCGTCATTGCACGGACGCGTCTGGGCTAATGAAACAGGGGCTATTCGTCTTGTCCCTTGAGTCGTCTAGTCTCTACTAATTTATTATCACCCGGCCTCACGTAATCGAATAATATTGCATCATGTGATTTTATTAATATGATTTATGTTTAATCTATACTAATATTATAGCTGAAGAATTTGTTTGGTTGAATGCGCTAATCTCAGGTGACTAAACTACTGGCGCGAATTGAAAAATGCTTTTGGTGATGGCTAGCTTATTTAGCGAGAAAGTCTATATAATATCTTCGAACAATAGGTGCGGAACATTAATGTCAAATACAACCATTTCTAGGAATTTCATCGCGTTTGTATTTGATTTTTAAATGACCGACGTTTTGAACACTTTTCAGCGTTTATGGTCGCGGGTGGACTAACGTGATAAAATCCGAAAACAAAAAAAATATTTATAATATATTTGCGTAATGATCAGAAATAATTATTAATTGCAAATGCAAAAAAATAAGTACTTATTATTTTTGAGAGTTTCTGATGCGAGCGCTGCGCGTTACAGATCTCTAGTACCCATTCTCGCTCCTATTTAACGCAAAGTTGCGGCAGCTAATGAGTTATATGTTCTCATTTTGATATGAAATAAATCCGTGTGGTGACGGAGTAAGAATTCAATGCACCGCCCCGTTTTTTTAGTCTATTGGGTTCGTAAAAGATGACTAAGGGATACTTACAATATGCATATGTTGTATGCCCATGCTATGTTCTATACAAGTAAAACTCGAAATAAAACCCGATACCAATCCGTCTGATCAGCGTGATGAACCTACTATAGGTTAATTCGCCTCTTAATTGTGTCAGGCCCAGCTGTAGGACGTATAAGAGCTGAGATGATAATGAAGATTATGAAATCAATAGTTCGATATTTTATTGCTTCTGCTGATTTTTGTAAGTCTACACTAATATTATAAAGAGGAAAGATTTGTATTTTTGTATGTAACGAATAAACTCAAAAAGTACTGGACCGATTTTAAAAATTCTTTCACCATTGGAAAGCTATAATATCAGGGAGTAACATAGGCTATATTTTATCCCGGTATTCCCACGGGAACGGGAACTACGCGCGTAAGGCGACTGAATCCGAAGCGAAGCGAGGGCGGATTGCTAGTCATTAATAAGGTTGTTATTTTAATAATGTCAATAAATATATCACTTTTCATATGTTTACTCAATACGCATGACACATCAACAACCCTTGTTTTCGCCGCACGTACATATCTTTAATGATAGAATATATTGCTTTATACTTAGCGATATCGTATTTAGCAGGTAGATACCGACGAGGGATAAATGTTGTATATGGATCAATCCCCTAATTGACTGATAAGCTAAGCGGATTTTAAATGATATCATATTTTTACAGGGTGTTTGTCTTTCAAATATTATGCTTAAAAATATAATGTCATTATTATTATTACAGGCCACGTCTAGAGATTGCAAACCGGTCCCGGTGCCCTTTTAGGCACCCACCGGGTCCGGTAAGGATGGCCAGTTTTTTAAGATCACTCTTTCAGACTGGAAAATAATTATTTTGCCTTATGCAAGTTAGAATATACTTTTTGTTATAATATTGTAAGCGTTTAACTAAAATCATGTAACAAGTAAATTAATTTCTTTGCTATTGGCAAAATATATGTGTTTGTTATGAAGTCATTAATTCTTAGAATTAGAAACTCCTTTTGCATGCCGTTTGATGATCAAATATGATGATACATTGTCTACCTGCAACTACTAATACTTTATACCCATATATCGCAAAATAAATGACTACACTACACACACGCGTAGAGTTCATAGAATGACCAGTCTTGAGTCTTGGCGCTTATAATCAATCTCTAGTATATTCTTCGGAGAAGTAGGAGCTTTTCAAAAATCAATATAATGTACAATTTAAAATTTTTAATTAAAAACCAAAAATCATAACAGTAAAACGGTTAAAATTGTATTCTTAATATGCAAAGTATAGGAAATAGTAAAGTATAGACACAGAGTATAACTTAGTGAATAAAACTATTTTACGGAATTTATCGCGTTTGTATTTGATAGTTAATTGCCAGAAGTTTCGAACACTTTACGGCGTTCATGGCAGATTATGATGTCTTTCTTTTTATGGGTGGGCACACACGCCGTCCATTCCGTCCGGGGCGACGAAATGACGGCGTGCGGGCCCATACCATACCCGTACCCACGTCGCCTTCGTTGTTGGGCCGACCACCAGCGCGAGTTCCTTGTCCTCAGTGGGTGGCCCGACGGAATACCCTTTCGGGTACCCTCATCTCTCGACATCCCTGTCCCAGGACGTCGGTCGCCGTCGCGCGGTCAGCCTCTCTGCGGGTGACGGACTAAAGTCCCGGGTCCGGTCACCCGCGGCCTCGCCTAGGGCGGCATCAGGCGCACCTGCGCCGCCCGAGTCGCCGGCAGCGGAACGTGTCACCGAAGAGGAGTTCCTCTCGCATACGATCCGCCGCCTTCTTCCGTGAGATGACAGCCTCACAGAAGGCGGCAACCACGTCCCAATTTCTGACGTTGCCGAGCATCTCCCTAGCGATGGTCGGCAGCATCAGGTCAGCACCGATGATTCCAACGAGTTCACGGCGCTTACAGCTTAACGGGGATTATGAGTGAGCGCTGAGGGCTCTCAACCCGGTGAAAGTATACTAAGCGACATCGCCCAAGGGCTTCCCTGGATCAGACCCCGGCTCGGGGCGTCGCTGGAGGCAAAGTGGGTTGGTGTTTTCTATGAACATCACACTCCTTTGAACTACGTAGTAGTGTGTGAGGAAGACGGAGTGACCCAATGTTGTGCGTAAGCGACTGTGCAGTGAATTAGTTATTATTGTTGTGTAATATTTCAAATAATAACATAAATCGTAATATTTTATTAATACTTTATGCCATATTAGTTCTTGTCGTAATATATTCTTTAATGCATATATACTTATACAAAATAATTTCGATGTTTCATATCTGCCAGGCGTTCTGAGTGACGGCTCACTTTTCTTTTCGTTTACTCCCTGAAACTTTAAGTAGCTTACAGTTTTGGCGTGTGTTCTCTTTTTCCTCGCCTTGTAACCGATTTTGTCCCCAAGATACAATCTGCTTTTTCGACCTATCACCTAAAACGTTAAAAGATTCTATATTATTCTTAATAGAGATCACATGAAAGTAATTAACAGAATTAGGTAGTAATAAATACTTACGAATCAAAACTGATCAGTCGCAGTATACGCTCAAGTTCGTATCGTCGTCTTTTGCACTGCCGGCGAGAGCCCGAGCGACATGACCCAGCTCCTTTGAGCGCCAGCGCGCAACTTGCTTATGAACTTTTTTTTTTGTGTGTGTACAGCTGTTGGCCGCAGATGGCCTTAACAGCTTGACGCGGACTATGGGTGAGCGCTGAGGGCTCTCGACCCGGCTGGTTTGTGAACAATTATGCCGTTCAATTTATAGTAATATTTAAAATTTAATTACGAGGGTGACTATTCGTATTTCAATTTGGTTTTCTTTTGCTGCTTCTACAATAGTCGTACAAATAGTGTATATTTTTGTAAATGTTCCAAGGTTAGTATTATTCACAAAATTAAATGTTTTATGTTTAAAACAGGAGCCATTTTCGTCAAATTAATCTTAAGGAAATATTTTTTTTTTAGTTTTAAATGGAAAAAAATCTTGTATTTCATTTTATACAAAAACAAGAACAGTAATTTTCCTAACATCTACAATTTTTTTCGAGCTTCCACGACTTATGGTTTATTCGTACCTGAACTTCAAAACTCAGTGTTTTCGTAAAATCTCACGAACTTAAGTTCAAAACACCCTTGCCTTTTAATAAAATAGTAACAATATTGAGTTATAATTCTATACAAATACAATATAAAGATGTGTTTAATGTAGTGGTTATATTAGTTTTTAGTAAACCAATATCATTAACGAGTAACCAGTCCTCAAAAAAACACATTTTTTTTTGTTTACGGCCGCTTATTACCTATGACACACTTAATAACCAAAGTTTAAGAAAAACCATAATACTTTACTTTTAGCAGATAAAAATTTGTTTATACCAAAGCTACCAATGTTAAGACACGTTTAGAACTTTAAGCTGTGTTATTAGTTTCTTATTTTAATGCTATGTTTTCAAATAGACACTATAAGGAGTAAAGAGAAAGACCTGCTTGTGTAAACTTATAAAAATAAATGAATAATTACTAATACTAATGTTACTTTTCCGTCCATAAGTAAAAGCAATCAATTATGTATTAAGCGTGATTTTGAGACTTGAGTGAGACTGAGTATTGTGATAACTGTTCAAGCCAGTTTGAAATAAATATTAACGTTGAATCATTGTCATTTTCCATTCCTATATAGAAAAAATTCATAAAATACTTTAAACGTTTCATCATTAATACAAGCGGGCTGGGCCCGGTGGACCCGGCCGGGTTGGCGACAATTGTAGCCGGGCCCGGCCGGGTTGAGAAACATACCGGGTTGCAATCTCTAGTCACGTCCCAATACTCAAGCTTCCTCCACGATGGGAGAGAAGCTGATCTACTATATCACGTTGGTCAAACGGGTTGGTATGGGGTTTACATCGAGTTTTACTTCTCTTGATCTATGCAATAATATTAGCGTTATTTGTAAATAATGCCATAGTCACCTTTTACGACACTCACAGTTAAGAAAGGAAGTGGTGAATAGTCATCTTAGTCCCTCACCACACGGAATAACATAACGTATAATTCATATTTTTGTGGTATTTAACTTCTACTGCTTCACATAAGTGTATTTAAAAAGGATTTGAGTGCTTTATATTTAAAAAATACTAAAAAGGTGGACTAGTTTGATGGTTTCTTTGTAAATGTATCGACTTTAAAGATGGAAAATAACTCTAGGTGGGTTGTGTTCGTTGATGATAACGATGCAAATGTACTATTTTTTGTGATAATTGATTAAGTCAAGCTACTTATTGTGGCAGTTTATTATTAATATTTGGTTGATCGAGCTTTGCTCGGTATAATTTTAATTTTGTAAGTAAATGGTATTTTTAACGAACACATTTAGGATATATACCTATTAATTAAAAAGCTAAAAATGATGAAGTAATGAAAAAAATTAAAAAATTAAAAAACAGAATAATAATAACACAGATTCGATCTCACGCTGTTTGAATGCGACTGGACAACTTCCCAACTGAGCTATTGTCACTCGTGACGGCCGAGGCTAAATTTATATATATATATTATAGCAGACCCGGCCACGCGTTACTGTGGCTAATGTTTTTGTTATATTACATTTTATTAAACTATTTAAGTGGAACTGTAGGAGAACATCTGTCATGGAGGTCGTCATATTTTTTACAAATGGCATCTATGTAAAAAAGCAAGTTAAAATCGTATATGCCACGTTTGTGGGTTTGACATAGCAGCGCCATCTATTAAACAATTACTCAATCCAGTCATCAGATATCGCCATCTGTTAAAATCGTTTGGAGTTAACAGATAATTGTGAATGTCAAATAAAAATAATTTGCAATAAAATAATATTGCGACTATAAATTAAGATGTAAACTATCCTATTTTTCAAGTTGGATCAAACTGCATACGGTGTGCAAATTTGATTAAAATCGGTTAAGTAATTTAGGAGTCCATCGCGGACAAACAACGTGACACGTAATTTATATATATATACAAGAGTTGCTCGTTTAAAGATATAAGATTTGGAAAGAAGGATATGATATTCTGTGGCATGACGAAGTAAGAATACAGTTTATTAACCTCTTTCTTGTTCGTGAGTGTCATAAAAGACCAACACTTCTGACCACAGTAGTGTAGTAGGTCAATATCCCTTCTATTATGGAGGAGGCTTGAGCTTCAGCAGAGGGACCTAAAAAATCTGAAATAAAATCTGATATAATGATGCTAAAGGATATGGTGGAGAAAGGAAAAACCATTATTTAGGTATTGTCAGCGTTATACCATACAGTTTAAGAATACAACTAGCGGAGAAATCAAGGAAGGTCAGTATATTGGATTAGAAAATGTAGATTTTTCTTTTCATACGAAGTATATGTACTTCTTCTACAATCGAAACATAGAATCTTATGTATAAGTAAAATAGAAAATTTTGAATAACTCCCATATAAACTAAAATAATAAAAGAAATATTACGTTCTCTCCAAAATGAATGATCAATTAATTGTCACTTAACCACTATACTGTGAAGCACTTAATCGAGTGCTCATACGTCATTACATTATTTTGAAGCTAATACTCTTACACTGCTGGACCGATATTAACCAAACATAGCTAAGAACCATCGCATGAAAACTGGCTCTCGAATGAAAAAAACCGCATCGAAACCGGTCCATCCGTTTGAGAGCTACGATGCCACAGCCAGACATACACACACAGACAGACATCGACGATAAACTTATAACTCCCCTCATTTTGAGCATTAGTATATAAATAAGATCTAGAAAGTTAATGCGTGAAAGCGTAACAGACAAACACACATTCGCATAACATTAGCATAAACTCGTATAGTACACATAAATCAATTTACGTACATATATTTAAGATTCGCTAAATGTTTTCATGATGATCGTCTTTCAAGTGAAAATGAGTACTACAAAATTACTATACCTGAGGGTGTAACATGAGTATCGCACTGCTTAAACGTATACCACATAAAAGACACCAATAAAACTTACATAAGCGTATCATTGTCTTTTATTACTGAGACAGTTGTCCCAGTACAATGATGATAGTAAACCTTTTTCAAAATCGTTATTACTACTGCATACAAGGGTTAAGGTTAACGACCTGGAATCAATAGATCTCTGAAGGGTCAATGTCTTGAAATTGTTAATGGGTAGCGTGATAATCCTTACTAATATTATAAATGCGAAAGTAACTCTGTCTGTCTGTCTGTCTGTCTGTCTGTCTGTCTGTCTGCTACGCTTTCACGTCTAAACCACTGGACCGATTTTGATGAAATTTGGTACAGAGATGGACTAAAGCTTGAGAAAGGACATAGGCTACTTTTTATCGCGAAAAAATGGGTATAAGGGGTTGAAATAGGGGATGACATTTTATATGGAAATTCGTCATTTTCGATGATAGAACCACGAATCTTTGTATTAAGGCACCTGACAATAAATAAATAAATATTCGTTCAAGCGTTTTGGAAATTTCATTTACATGGGGATGAAATTCAACCCCTAAAATATCAAAAAGCATACAGCCGAAACCACTGGGCCTAGAAACGTATTTTTTTTATACACCATCGTATTTCTTGGGGTACACGAGCACTAGCAAAGGATTTTTGGAAATTCACCCCCTTAAGGGGGTGAAAAACATATAGTCTTTCACGTCTAAACCGATTTTGATGAAATTTGGTACAGAGATGGACTAAAGCTTGAGAAAGGACATAGACTACTTTTTATCGCGAAAAAATGGGTATAAGGGGTTGAAATAGGGGATGATATTTTGTATGGAAATTCGTCATTTTTGATTATAGAACCGTGAATCTTTGTATTAAGGCACCTGATAATAAATAAATATTCGTTCTAGCGTTTTGGTAGTTTCACTTACATGGGGATGAAATTCAACCCCTAAAATACCAAAAGCATACAGCCGAAACCACTGGGCCTAGAAACGTATTTTTTTTACACCATCGTATTTCTTGGGGTGCACGAGTACTAGCAAAGGATTTTTGGAAATGCACCCCTTTAAGGGGTTGAAAAGCAAATAGCCTTTCACGTCGAAACCGATTTTGATGAAATTTGGTACAGAGATGGACTAAAGCTTAAGAAAGGACATGGGCTACTTTTTATCGCGAAAAAATGGGTATATGGGGTTGAAATAGGGGATGACATTTTGTATGGAAATTCGTCATTTTCGATGATAGAACCACGAATCTTTGTATTAAGGCACCTGACAATAAATAAATAAATATTCGTTCAAGCGTTTTGGAAATTTCATTTACATGGGGATGAAATTCAACCCCTAAAATACCAAAAGCATACAGCCGAAACCACTGGACCTAGAAACGTATTTTTTTTACACCATCGTATTTCTTGGGGTGCACGAGTACTAGCAAAGGAATTTTGGAAATTCACCCCTTTAAGGGGTTGAAAAGCATATAGCCTTTCACGTCGAAACCGATTTTGATGGAATTTGGTACAAAGATGGACTAAAGCTTGAGAAAGGATATAGGCTACTTTTTATCGCAAAAAAATGGGTATAAGGGGTTGAAATAGGGGATGACATTTTGTATGGAAATTCGTCATTTTCGATGATCGATCCACGAATCTTTGTATTGAGGCACCTAATAATAAATAAATAATTATTCGCTCAAGCGTTTTGGAAATTCCATTTACATGGGGATGAAATTCAACCCCTAAAATACCAAAAAGCATACAGCCGAAACCACTGGGCATGGAAACGTATTTTTTTTTACACCATCGTATTTCTTGGGTTGCACGAGCACTAGCAAAGGATTTTTGGAAATTCACCCCCTTAAGGGGGTGAAAAGCATATAGTCTTTCACGTCTAAACCGATTTTGATGAAATTTGGTACAGAGATGGACTAAAGCTTGAGAAAGGACATAGGCTACTTTTTATCGCAAAAAAATGGGTATAAGGGGTTGAAATAGGGAATGACATTTTGTATGGAAATTCGTCATTTTCGATGATCGAACCACGAATCTTTGTATTGAGGCACCTAATAATAAATAAATAATTATTCGCTCAAGCGTTTTGGAAATTCCATTTACATGGGGATGAAATTCAACCCCTAAAATACCAAAAAGCATACAGCCGAAACCACTGGGCATGGAAACGTATTTTTTTTTACACCATCGTATTTCTTGGGTTGCACGAGCACTAGCAAAGGATTTTTGGAAATTCACCCCCTTAAGGGGGTGAAAAGCATATAGCCTCTCACGTCTAAGCCGATTTTGATGAAATTTGATACAGAGATGGACTGAAGCTTGAGAAAGGATATAGGCTACTTTTTATTGGGAAAAATGGGTATAAGGGGTTGAAATAGGGGATGATATTTTGTATGGAAATTCGTCATTTTCGGTGATAGAACCGTGAATCTTTGTATGAAGGCACCTGATAATAAATAAATAAATATTCGTTCTAGCGTTTTGGTAGTTTCACCCCCTAAAATACCAAAAAGCATACAGCCGAAACCACTGGGCATAGAAACGTACTTTTTTTACACCATCGTATTTCTTGGGGTGCATGAGTACTAGCAAAGGATTTTTGGTAATTCACCTCCTTAAGGGGTTGAAAAGCACAAGTAACCCTGCTCCGGTGGTCGGTCCGAAGACGAAGGCGACGTGGTGTTAGGGTGGGTTGCGGGTGTTGCGTGCTTACGCCCCTCTGTCGCCCCGGACGGAGTGGTGCGAGGAACGCGCTGACCGCAGTTCACCCCAAAAAAAGGGGATTGAAAAGCATATAGTCTTTCACGTCGAAACCACTTAACCGATTTTGATGAAATTTGGTACAGAGATGAACTAAAGCTTGAGAAAGTATATAAGGCTACTTTTTATTGCGGCAAAATAGGTATAAGGGGTTGAAATAGGGGAAAGTATTTTCTTTTTACGTCGTCTTATTTCTTGGGGTACACGAGCACTAGCAAAGGATTTTTGGAAAATCACCCCCTTAAGTGAGTGAAAAGCGTATAGACGACACTCTTGGAGCTAGGAACGTAAAACTTTCTATGCAATTCTCTTTCCTTTGTTTTAAGTGAGCTCTAAGAAATTATTTTATTAAAATCAACTCCTAAAGGGGTGCAAAATATATAGCCGAAATCATTAGGCTTAGAAACATGGAATTTTGTATAAAGTTGCCTTTCTTGGGGGAAGAGAGATTGTTGCAATTTTAGCCCTAAGGGGGTGAAAAGCGTTTAACCGAAATCACTGAGCCTAGGAAGGATCATTTTAGTACACGGTTGGCTTTCTTGGATTACCCCCAGATTTTCTTAGTGCTCACTTACCAAGCACTATGAAAAAAATTTTGGCAAGGATAAGCGAGCTCTAACAAAGAATTTTTGGCAATTCAACCCCTAAGAGGGTGAAAGCGTATAGCCAAAGATACCGGGCCTAAGAATGTGAAATTTTGTATACCGATTTCGGTTATTTGGGGTAAGCACGCACTAAGAAACAATTTTGGGCTGCCCCAAAAGGATAAAACGCATATAGTCGAAGACACCCAGCCAATGATATATCATCATTATCTTGCTCTTATCCTAATTACTTTGGATCGACGCGATATGTAGGTAGGGTACCTACTACTGCCATCGTAGATATATTGCAAAGGTTCTAGCAACATTTTATGACCTGGCCGACATTGTTGGCCAGACGGCATCACCAATTGGTCCAGTTCGATGTAAATCTTTGTCTTAGTAGTATTTTGCGATACCCACGAACAATGAAAACGTGGTAATATTTCTAGCAGCTACCAGACAGTAAGTTACAATCAAAATATTATTACAATTTTCTATCTCTACAAATAAATAAATTTGAAGCGTCTGTTTGTCTATCAAAATAATAGGTTTTATTTATGCTCACACAATACGGTTCAAATTTTTTTGTCTGTCTGTCTATTCGTTACAGGTAATCTTCAAAATGGCTGGACCGATATTGATTATATTTTACCATCAGGTCTACCAGTCGTACATAAGGAATAACTTAGACTATTTTATCTCAGGCTATATTTTATCCCGGTGTGGGTGAATTAAGTCGATTTTAAAATTATTTCACTAATGGAAAGCTATTTTTAAGCGAGTAACATATTTAAGCTATTTTTATCCCGATATTCCTACGGGATCGGGTACAATGTCGATGAAATCACGGGAATATAATGGTTTACAAAATTAATTCACTAATGAAAAGCTATATTATCAGTGAATACCATATAAAGGCTATTTTCATCCCGGTATTTGCCCAGGAACGACAACTATACCGGGGGATGTTGACCAATTTTTAAAATTCTTTCACCAATGGAAAGCTACCTATGTTGTCAGCGAGTAGCATAGGCAATTTATATCTCTGATATTTCTGGGATTTATATATTTTTTTTTACCCATGTAAATTTATAATATCAGCAAGTTACATAGGCATTTTTTATCTCGGTATTGGCATGGGAATGGGGTCTACGTGAATGAAACTGCGGGTGTTTGATTGATATAATTTTTTTTTCACCAATGGAAAAGTACGTTATCAGAGACTAAGGAAAGGCCACAATACCATCGTATTTGCACGGCAATCTGAACTACAAGGCTGGAAGTAATATTCAAATGTGAAAGTTTGTGAAGATATTTGGATGTTTGTTACTCAATCACGCTTAAACTGTTGAGCAGATTTGGATGAAAATTGACACGTAGATAGAGTATTTCTTAAATTAAGAAATGTAATACTTTTTATGTCGATAATATTCTTTGCGATAATAGTTCAATATAAAAGTAAATTTTTACGCGGGCGAAGCCGCGGGCAAAAGCTAGTATTAATTATATTTTATAAGTCCTTGTTTATATCAGTTTTAATTTCTGTATGGCTTCGACCGTTCCCGCCGGGTTTACCACGAATGTAAAGGATTCGGTACTACTGGTCGGCCCAATAGCGAAGGGCGAACACGGTGGGTTATGGGATCGCGAGCTGCTCTTTCGTCGGCCCGAGCGGGATGAATGGCGTGCGTCCACACCATAGAGTGCCAAAAAAAAATTGCTTCAACTGCTATGGTTTTCTGCAGATTCCAATACTCCGGATCTACGTCTACTTGGATATTTTCTTTTCTGTAGGATTAATTACACGTTCTCAATATTAATAATTGCCTGATAGCTAATATTCATAACGATTTTTTTGTTTATATGACAGGAAGCGCAAAATTAGACGTTTAATTTGTTTAGGATATATAACAGATTAATCTAGAAAAGATAAACAGATTGAACTGAAAATTTATTCCACTATATTTCTAAGAAAAGTGGAAGCTAAAACACAAAATTTACTGAGCACTTAATAAAATGAAAGCGACGAGTGCAGCAGTAAAGCATACACGAAGGTGACAAAGTTCTCCTTTGAACTTTGTCGCCTTCGCGCGACAAAGGATCGCGCGACGCTCTTTCGTCACCCCGGACAGGATGAACGGCGTGCGTCCACACTATAGCTTGCCAAAAAAATGGCTTCAACCGCTATGGTTCTCTGCGGATTTACACACGGTCGCCTTCAATACTACCGATCTACGTCTAGCTGGATATTTTTTTTCTGTAGGATTAATTACACATTCTCAATATTAATAATTGCCTAATAGCTAATATCCATAACGATTTCTTTGAACGAGTTGAGTTTATATCACAGGAAGTCCAAAATTAGACTATTAATTTGTTTGGGATATAGAACAAATTAATTTAGAAAAGATAAACAGATTGAACTGAAAATTGATTCCACTATATTTTAAGAAATGTGGAAGGTAAAACACAAAATTTACTGAGCACTTAATGAAAAGCGAGATAAATGTTACCGTTTTTTTTTTGTTAGGTATTTGATT
Organism: Lymantria dispar; assembly: GCA_032191425.1. Classification (NCBI taxonomy): domain Eukaryota; kingdom Metazoa; phylum Arthropoda; class Insecta; order Lepidoptera; family Erebidae; genus Lymantria; species Lymantria dispar. The sequence goes on from CM063441.1 coordinate 26,136,934, forward strand.
TCACTTCACCCAAATCGTGCGGGGCGAAAAAGATCGACGATCCGAATGCCTAACTGAGGTCTCTTCAGCCGGTTTGCCTGCCGGTTAATGACGTCTCAGCAGGCATCGTACCCTCAGACAGCCAGCTCGCGGAGCGAGACATAGCCGCCCACGTCAGCAACTACCCGCCTTTAAAGACCGGAAAGCATCTCCGCCTCCAAATCCCAGGAGGCACTCCTACCTTTTCTACCACCCCTTCTTTACCACTCCTTCTAGCCCACTCCGGGCTGTAATGAGCGTATCGTCGGCGTAACAAATTACGCCCAGTTTGGGAGTGGGGCTACCTCGCAGCACCCAGTTTTAGCCGATATTCTACAAAGTAGACCTGAAGACCGACTCCTGAAGAATACCGCAAGAAATGGGCGTCCGCACAACATCAAGGACCCTCTGCCCCTTCAAATAGTCTGCTACTAGTCGCCTCAGGTATAGAGGACCTAGTGATAGTGAAGAGTCTTCCTGGCGCAGCTGAATAGCAGACTATTGAGCTAAACCGCAATTGTGAAAACTTCTGGAAACCAAATTGGGCGTCCTACAGATAGGGACCGACCACACTTAGATGCTGGCCAACCAGGATTTTCTCCAACAGCTTTCGCACATCATCCAGTAGTACGATGGGCCTATAAGCCGCGGCCATAGGAATCTTATAATCTGCCCTATTGCCTATCTTTGCCCTATGAACGGGCTAACAGAATCGTTTTCTTATTACGGTCCCGCTCAATAGTTTATCCATTCAGGTACCTATTACCATCGGCGTCCCGACAACAAAGTGACGAGATGCACCTCTCACGCGGTCAGGTTCCTTGTTGACGGCGGACTAATCCCTGATCCGACCAGCTGATGTTTACTTATCCAGGAATATATATTTTATATGTATTATGAGCATAGTAAATGACGTCATTATTTACACATAATGAACCATCTATCTCTATAAAAATATTGCTCAAGTATTTTTATAGACATTAAATATCGTTCGCGTAAGTAAACGCTTCACATAAAGGTCGTTAATTAAGAAAATAGATTGCGTCACGACCTGGTGCTGCCTTCTATTATTTCATTAGCTTACTTTTATTCCTCAACAGCTGGCGAAGCGGAGTTTGCGAGAGAAAACAATCGACGGTAATTGGGTTAAAAAGTTGATTAGAAATAGTAATTGGTCTGCGGTTCGGACTTCTAATACCGTGAAATATTACAGTAGATAACTTTGAGATAGATATCTGGTAGGTATCAAGATAACTATTGATTTAGTGAGTACAATGTCTTATGTAAAAAATTCTGTAATAATTTATAGTTATTTTGACATTAAATGGTTTGAAAGTCAGGTGGATATTTGTCACGAAAATGATATAAATCACAATCTTGTGCTAAATTGATTATAAATAGTATAGTAAAATACTGCTTATTGTTTGATTATCTTATTTGTAAGTTACGATTATTGTTATTGTTATTGTGTAGAAAACGAGCAGGTAACCCACTTGATGGCAAGTGGTAACTGCCGCTCATGGATATCTGCAATACTGAAGGCCTGCTTTTCGTAAAGGTTTTGGCTTCTAGTTCTCTCGCACACCAAACGAAGCGCAATAGCAAAATTACTGCTCAGACGTGTACTACTACCCTACACTAACCGTAAGAGCATGTTTTACTTTAGATATTCCATTCAAGAAATAAATATATTAACAGGGTTAAATAAATATTTTGATGGAGGAAGGTAAGAATTTTGTTTGTAATATTTTATACCCCATGAGTGTCATAAATGATTGAGATCATTAAGATTATGAAGAAAAGGCAAACTCGAAACAAAACTTTGTACCAGCCTATTTTAGCTAGCATAGTTTGGTAGGAATTTTTTTTTTATTGAGAGCTTTTGCCTACATTCGAATATGTATTAAGTAACCTAACCGACGCTGTGTATCGTACAAATGAAAAAAAATCCTTGAAATCGTAAGCAGAGTCATCTACCAAATCCTAATGCAATTAAGACACATCGGTTGAATGGTTTCAAAGTCTGTAACCGACATAGAAACATACTGCAAATTGTATATATAGAAAATAAAAATTTCTCATTACTCTATATGTAATATAAAACTAACTGTATCTAACTCAGCTCATACATGCCGGGCTCGAACCGCCTCCACAATAGAAGGGAAAATGACCTACTATTGTTGGTCAGACGTTTTGGTTTAGGGATTTATATCGAGTTGTCCTTCTCTTGTATAGATGTTAGATACATATTACATCCTTTAATCGTCTTTACAACACCCACGGACAAGATGGGGGTGGCGAGTTGTATTCTTAGTCCGTCACTACACGGAATAACTGTATATTATAAATTAATGAACAAATAAAGTATGTATTATAAATAAAGGACGGACTAAACATACAAACTTGTATGTTATGTAGGCTTTTATAAACAAAATATAAACATATTAACTTCATCATAAAAGCTATTTAAACTAACGTCTTCGCATTGAGATACATACTTGTTTCTACGAGTGAACGACTTAGAGCAATAAAATAGATGCGTTTAACAATGTAAGTTTCAATTATGATTTTACTGTACTACAGTTAAGTGAAAAGTCTGATTATGGATTAGACGTTGTGATTTAGAACTATATAATTAAGTTAGTGTTTATTGGATTAATAATGTTTATAATGTCGTTATTCTTTTACTTCCATGTAAAAAAGAATACCTCATATAAGCATATAACCTTAAGTATATATACATTATATATATATATATCTTGAAACACGTCTAGGATTACAAGGAAAGTGAATTATACAGCGATGCTCATATAGCTGGGCAATTTGTTTACTCATCGTCATCCCAGCCCACATACGTTCCACTGTTGGGCTCGGGCTTCCTCCAAAATGGGAGGGAATTTGACCTACTATACCATGATGATCAGACATGTTGATATAGGGTTTTGTTTCGAGTTTTCCTTCTCTTGCACGAATGTTATGTGCATAACATTTCCCATAATCGTCTTTTACGACATCCACGGGCAAGATAGGGAGTGGTGAATTGTATTCTTAATCCGTCACCACACGGAAAATTTGTTTAGTATTATCAAGAAAACTTTTTAGTGTTCTGCGACACTAGAAGACCCGTGCGAATACTTCGCACCATTATACAATTTTGTTATTTACTTTATTGCAGCTATTATCTCATTTTAAAATTACTGCGTATTTTTTTCTGATCTGCTAACAGATTTCTATATTGCGGCGCGGCTGTGTATTATTCTTGGTCAATAAGAAACGTACTTCAGACTTCTTTTTAATTAATCCTCTAAATAAAACAATTCACTCTTTTAATAAAAAATATACTTTTACAAAAAGAAATCTACATTCTTTGAAGTTTATATCATTTCAAGTCCTTTATTAAATATAATTATAATAAAATGACGCTTGAAAGTAGCCAAGGCCGTCTATTGGTATATGTAGTCAGGATGTGCGGATGTAAACACAATTGTGCTTGACTGGCCTTATCAATATGCTGGATTTGTTTTTTAAATTAACTGGATTAATGAGGAATAGACACCTATTGAATATAAGATTTATAGATTTATCTTTTTTTATAATAAATTAAGCAATGCAAAAAAAATCGTTTTGCGGCGTGTACTTTTGGATTTGCTAAATTATTTATTTTTCATTTAATATTTACTTAATACTATTGATGACATTTAACGTGTTAAAGATTATCATGAGATGGCATCTTAGAATCATCATCATCGCAGCCCACATACGTCCCACTGTTGGGCTCGGGCTTCCTCCAAAATGGGAGGGAATTCGACCTACTATACCATGATGGTCAGACATGTTGATATAGGGTTTTGTTTCGAGTTTTCCTTCTCTTGCACGGATGTTATGTGCATAACATTTCCCATAATCGTCTTTTACGACATCCACGGGCAAGATAGGGAGTGGTGAATTGTATTCTTAATCGGTCACCACACGGAAAATTTGTTTAGTATTAACAAGAAAACTTTTTTGTGTTTTGCGACACTAGAAGACCCGTGCGAATACTTCGCACCATTACACAATTTTTTATTTACTTTATTGCAGCTATTATCTCATTTTAAAATTACTGCGTATTTTTTTCTGATTTGCTAACAGATTTCTATATTGCGGCGCGGCTGTGTATTATTCTTGGTCAATAAGAAACGTACTTCAGACTTCTTTTTAATTAATCCTCTAAATAACACAATTCACTCTTTTAATAATAAATGTACTTTTACAAAAAGGAATCTACATTCTTTGAAGTTTATATCATTTCAAGTCCTTTATTAAATATAATTATAATAAAATAACGCTTGAAAGTAGCCAAGGCCGTCTATTGGTATATGTAGTTAGGATGTGCGGATGTAAACACAATTGTGCTTGATTGGCCTTATCAATATGCTCGATTTGTTTTTTAAATTAACTGGATTAATGAGGAATAGACGCCTACTGAATATAAGATTTATAGATTTATCTTTTTTTTTATAATAAACTAGCTGACCCGGCGAACTTCGTACCGCCATAATTTTTTCGTAAATATATTTTCTAAATTGCCGAAAATATAGTATCTAATAGAAGAACCATTACAGCTTTGTCGGGAAAGATGACTCGGCGAACTTCATACCGCTATAATTCTTTCGTAAATATATTTTCTAAATTTCCGAAAATATAGTCTCTAATGGAAAAACCATTACAGCTTTGTCGGGAAAGATTCGATCGTCTTGGTCGCGGCATTGTTAATGAGGATTCAAAGAGAATACAAATTACGGATTTTATTGATTTCTGACAAAATTATAATTATCAAATTTTCAACCATACTTAACTATAGACAAAATTACTCTTAGCTGTCATTTGCGTTTTTTTTATTACTCATACTCATACTCATACATTATATAGCAAATGTGTTTTTTTTATACTACGTTTCATAGTGACTTGTATTCTCTTGGACATTTTATGTCACGTCACACGAGAACGCGATCGAACGGGATAAAAGAGTTAGTGGCGAAATCTTGTAAACTCCATAATAAAAAAAAAACGGGATAAAAAGTATCCTATGTCCGTCTCCTGGTTCTAAGCTACTTCCCCACCAATTTCCAGTCAAATCCGTACAGCCGTTCTTGAGTTATAAATGTAATAACTAACACGACTTTCTTTTATATATATACGAGTAGATTAAGCAATGCAAAAAAAAATCGTTATGCGGCGTGTCCTTTTGGATTTGCTAAGTAATTTATATTTCATTTAATATTTACTTAATACTATTGATGACAGTTAACGTGTTAAAAGATTATCATGAGATGGCATCTTAGAATCATCATCATCGCAGCCCATATACGTCCCACTATTGTGCTCAGGCCACTTCCACAATCGGAAGGAGTTTGACCTACTATACCATGCTAGTCAGACATGTTGGTATAGGGTTTCATTTCGAGTTTTTCTTCTTTTGCACAAACGTTATGTGCATATTATATCCCATAGTCGTCTTTTATGACATCCACGGGCAAGATAGGGAGGGGTAAATTTTATTTTTATTCCGTCACCACACGGAACAAGGCGCACACTACATGGCGTCTTAGAATATAGTTTTATAATGTCTTTTTTTTAATGAAGACATTTATTATGATAGTTTTACTTTTCATTCGAAATGAGTGGAAAAATAATCTGCTTAATGCTGTAGAAAACATGGTGGATCCAGTATTATGGAAAATATAAATGCAGAAAATGCCATTTAGAAATAAAATATAGGGATATGATATATGTATAGCAAACAAAGAAGAAAAATATTAATTGGAATAAATTCCCTATACTTGTGAAAGATATATTTATGTATGTTATAATGTAATAAGAAAACATTGTTAAGAAAAAATAAACGGCTTCATTAAAGCTTTATGAAGTTTAAGTGGGTGATCCCATGTCAATTTTTGGAACGATCTCTCTCTTTTTAAACCAATTTTTTTTACAATTTATCTGTTTACTAGCTGACCTAACAGACGTTGTCCTGTACGGATAAAATAAAAGGAATTCGCTCTTGAAATTGACAGCAGCGCCACCTACCGGGTGCAATTGTGAATCTAAATCATTCTCGAATCCCCTTGAACACACAGAAAAAAATTCATCAACATCGGTCCAACCGTTTAGGAGGAGTTCAGTACACATGTACACAAGAAATTTATATATAAAGATAATACTGCTGCTGACCCAACAGACTCTACTTATAAAAATAAAATATAATGCCTTAAAATAGATCACAGCATCACCTACCTATTTATTAATATAAATCATTATTGAATTTATTTGATCACACACAAAAAAAAATCATCTAATTCGGCCCAGCCGTTTAAGAGGAATTCAGCCACATGCACACGAACAAAAGAATTATATACATAAAGATAAAAAAATTATAGTCAAAACATACTTATAAAAATATGAAGATCCCAATTTTTGAGATCAGTTAAAATAATTAAATATTAGCCAGTACAGGAAACAACAAAATTAAACATTTAATAGGTAATCACTGCAGTATTACGTATGATTGTCAAGCAGCGATCATTAAAACTAGAGTAGTTGTGTACGCGTTAATGAACGCTGCGAATGTCGCGTTGTCTCTCATCGCTAATTGCTGCTATTTATCAAGGTTGAGAGGCTGCAATAGTTTTAAATCGAAACGACCAAAATAGTTTTGTATTATATGTTCTGCTGTGGTCTTTAATAGATCTTTATTAGATAGATCATCAGCATTTCAGCCTATCGTCGTTCACTGTTGGGCCTCCCTCGTATTACGCCACAGAGTGCGGTCCTGTGCCGCCTGCATCCAATGACGCCCAGCAACTTTCACAAGGTCGTCGGACCACTTAATGGAGCACCCTACATTACGTCATCAGATACGTGGTTGCCACTCGAGCACCTTTCTTCCCCAGCGTTCGTCGAAAGATTTGGCTTACCCATTGCCATTTCAGCGTGCTAATTCTTTGTGTTATGTCGGTTATAAATAACCCCCTTTAGTAAATATCTGAACCTATTTATAGCCCAAACAATTGCCAATGTTAAACATGATGCTCCTCCAATATGGCAGAAAATTTAGCTTATGCATTCAACACGAGAGGCTATTACACTATTTGCGTATATATTTTTACAGTCTTAACAAATTATAAGTATGTCATTTTCAGTGTGGCTGTGGAGTAAGATTCACCTCCACCTATCAAGCTCGCGGATGTCTTAAAAAATGACTAAGGGATATGATGTACCTATAATATCTTTGCAAGAGAAGAAAAACTCAAAATAAAACAGTATATTAACCTGTTTTGCCAGCGTGGTATTATAGTAGGTTATGTTCCCTCCTATTCTGAAGGAGGTTCGAGCCTAGCAGTTGGATGTATGCAAATGAATTGAGATGGTGATGAAATACGTATGTTAATTTATATTATGAGCATATTTTCCATCTAAATTCTCCCACTATCGTATTTCTAGATTGTTTGTTTTGGCTTAATATGCATGAAAATTTCAGTTACAAGATGTTGTTTTAAAATCTTGTGCGGTCCCGTAGATCAGTAAAATTACTTTAGAATGAAAATGCTCTATGAGAGGTAATATTTTACTAAATTGTTCTAGGAAAATTTGTATTAAGGCAATGCATCGCCTTTCACTTTTATACGGTATTAGCAACCCTTCGCTTGTAAATCGCTTCGCTTCAGTTTTGATCGTCTTACCCGCGTAGTTCCTGTTCTCGTGGGAATACCGTGATAAAATATCGCTTACGGTTACTCCCTGATATTATAGCTTTCCATTGGTGAAAGAATTTTTGAAATCGGTTGGGTGGTTTAGGCGTGAAAGCATAACAAACATACTTTCACATTTATAGTACTAGTAAGGATATGTACGTTCCACTCTTGGGCTAGCCTTGCCTGCTACGCGATGCTAGCTATACGTGTTAGGATAGGGTTTTATTTCAAGTTTTACAGTGATATTATGTGTCCTCAACAGCAAAAACATATTCTTAATGAAAAATCAAACAAATTTAAATACTGTTGCCTCTTAAATATTGCGAACATTACTTGTTGATTAGTTTTTAATGGATGTTTAATGATAAAACGTTAGTTATAGAGCTTCTTTATCAATGTTCGTTAATGTGATTTGTAGTTGAGCGAAACGATCTTAAATTTTAAAATAAGTAATATTCCATCTAATGATAAACGGTAACCGCCTTTACGCTATAGATAGTTTAAATAACTTTAAACTAGAGATAATGTATTTTTCTAATAACTTCAGTACTAGATATAAGTTCTGACCGGTATCCTTTGCAATAAAACTTAAGTTTGCAAACTTCTTTAACATTGTGGGGATTTTTAACTAGATGAAACGTAAAAATAGTACAAAAATATACAATAATTAAATTAATTAAACTTAAATTAAACTTAAATTAATTAGTTAAAATATAGATATGCACCACTCTTGTCTACCAAGTGCACTTTAGAGGCATACAATGTGCAAAATTCAATATGACTAATATTAGACATCGTCTGTAAAGTAAAATTTAAAGTAACTTAAAAGTTAGTAAGACTATTACATTCCACAAGTTGACCCAACACATGTTGATCAGTTCTGTATAGATAATTAAAAAAAAGTATGTGTATGCTTATGTACATAGGTAAGAAATTATGCTTCTTTGGCGTAACAAGATTAAAATCTTTAAAAAAAATTTATCCTTCGCGTTATCTTTCATTTGTAGAAAAAGGATACCAACAATAGAACAAAAAAGGTATTTAATACATTACAAGTTTTATTATAACGCATTATATACTTGACATTTGTAACGGTGTGTTGGTTTTTCGCGATGGTATGATTTTTCGCTAACGCGCTAAATACAAGATAACTTTAAAAAATAAATTTCTTGAAATCGATCACAGTCCAACCATGGACTTCCAATGAATTAACATAAAAGCCTGAAATTTTCATATACACTCAACAGCTTATCGCTTTTTAAATGCTATTTATTCCGCTTACAATACGCCCCTCGATTTTATTTTTTTGTCTGATCAATACTCTAGATCGATGAGGAGAGTCGTTTGTTACCTGGTACCTAAGATCTACCTTATTTATTATCGTTTAGTACATTAATTACTTTGCCGTGTGGTGACGGAGTAAGAATACAATTCACCAGTCCCTATCTTGCCTGTGCATGTCGTAAAAGACGATTAAGGGATAAAATAAGCATATAACAGGCAAGAGAAGGAAAACTCGAAATAGAATCCTATACCAACCTGTCTGACCAACATGGTATAGTATGGTCAATTTTCCTCCTTTTGTGGAGGAGGCTCGAGCCCTACAATGGAACGCATACGAGCTGAAATGATGAAAATTATGACGTTAATTATTTAATTATTTTAAAAAATACTGTTTCACTTAAAACTTTATTTGAATAATTTTATTACTGTTATAAATTGATAACATATGTATATACACAATAATTAAAATTTTATTTCTAAAGATATAACTACATAACGTAAATGTTTTTATAAGCAAATATTCCAAAGTATTTCCACGTTCATGAAACTGATCTTGGAGTGTTCTTTCATAGCTTGCTATCATAATATGATACTTCCGAGAATATATATTTCAAATTATGTTAAGTTCCCGTTGTATAAGGAATAAAGTTATGCAAGAACTTCTTGAGAAAGAAGTTGGTATATTAGAAGGCTGAAACTTGCGAGAAATTATATTACGAGAATACAACGAAAGTTTATAAATATCTTCACATCAAGACGTTCATTTTAGTGTACGTTTCCAGCTCCGTCAATTTTATTAAAGGATGTTATAATAAATAATAGCAGTATATATGGCATTTATCGAATCTTTATTTCATATGAGCCTTAATTTCTACAGGTTTTAAAAGACTGGACTAAGTATCAAGGTATAATTATTTACGACCGAAGGGGCGACGTCGGTCGAGGAGAGGGCACTCCTCAGGGGTATTCCGTCGGGCTGATCTCTGAAGACAAGGAACTCTGCACCGGTGCTTGGCCCATAGACGCCCCTGATGGATCCGGGTGGCGAGCGAGCTGACCATGGCCTACCCACTAAAAAAAGGTATTATTATTTGCTTTTACAAAACTATAACCAGCCTATAAACGGGGCTGGAAAGTTATTTATCCATGCAGCTGGAGAAATTCGTATGTCTAAGATTTTAAAAAGAATTTAAAGTTTCATTTTAGACATTTTATTTATAATGATTTTATGCAATCTTCGGAGGCTGGGTAACACAGTCAGCTCTTACTATATTTCTTTTAGTTTACCATAAAATGATGTTTACTTGGCATAGTTCCAGGCTATGTGTTTACAATTAATCATAATACTGTAGCATCAACCCAGGATGTAATTTCGGAACCTTACGATAAGTAGTCCACTGCTTACCGCAATTTACACAGCAGTATTTTAGATATATTTCTGTAGTAAGGCCATCAAAAAGATAAACGGGAAAAATGCCAAGTTCCTAAACGTTTTCACTGATAAAAAAGCTAGATCTAATTGAAATCCAAGTTCCTTTAAAGTTCACAGCTCCTGTCATGCGTAGCTTTCTTCAATTGCATAAAATCATTGCCTTGTTACTTGCTCTCTAATAATGCGACTTGCCAAGTTTTATCAAGGACCTATAAAGTTGTAGTTTTTTTTATGAGATAACTAAATTTTTTCGTGTGGTGACGGAATAAGAATACAATTCACCACCCACTCTCTTATCCGTGGGTGTCGTAAAAGACGACTAAGGGATATATTACGCATATCACATCTATGCAATAGAAGAAAAACTCGAAACAAAACTTTATATCAACCTGTTTGACCAGCATAGTATAGTAAGGTCAATTTCCCTCCTATTATGGAGGAGGCTCAAGCCCAGCAGTGTATGAGCCGAAATGATGAAATAATGAACTACAAATTTATGTTTTCCGTTTTTGCCTAATACATGGTGTCAATGTCATGTACATTGCTTTATACCAAATTTTATGATTTTTAGCTAATTTGGAAGTAGTCAAACTTTTTCATGAGTGTGTCAATAATTAAAATGATCTTACAATACTCATGAAATTCTAAGAGTGTAAGTTAATTAGAATTTAATAGGGGTGTAAAATGGTCTGAAATACTTCGTTTAACTCTACTTACGATCACTGTATCGTATTTTTCTTTCAGCTACATTTTTCTTCTAAGTTCATATACGTTACATTGTTGAACGTAATCCAAATGAAGGAAATTGCCATTCTATAAAGCTGGAAAGACAGGTGGCTATAGGGTTTTATTTTGAATTTTACTTCTATTACACTGATGTAATGTACTCACATACCTTAATCGGTTTTAGAAGTAAGAAAAAATCATTTATTTTGTTCTCATTACATCTATTAAAAAAACATAAGCACTACTAAAGAAAAGAATTTCCCACATAAATTTAAAATTAATTTAATTTTAACGAGGAACAAAAAGGGGAGCCTCCGCTCAGGACGCCTGGCGGATGTGAAACATCGAACTTATTTTTTACAAGTATATATGCATTAAAAACAGATTACGACTGGTACTAATATGGCATAAACTGGCGTTGTTCAAATTTCTAAAACAGGTTATGATTTCATTACAAAAATATACATATCCCAGCGTGGCGTTAACGCCACGCCAACGATCACGTTCACTCTCGCCTATAGATGCTTCACATCAAAAAGGCTATTGGCTCTGCCTGTGCTACTTCTCTTTAAAGAAACAACGATGATATTCTGCCAATACCTGATACAACACATACATGTTAAAAATAATTATCAAAACTTAACTAGTACGTGAATGTATACACACATTTTCGTGTTTTCGTGATACCCACGAGAAATGAAAAGATAGATGCATTCTTATTCTGTCGCTATACCGATAATAAGTATATTATTTGTGGTTCATTATAGGTCAAACTGTAGAAAATTGTTGTTGGAGAAATATAACATAGATATGTATAAACTTCTGTTTTATTTTAATATGCATAGCTCTCAAGCAACGATCATTATAAATGTGGCGGATATACTTGGTAATGAGACCAGTAATCGTCCGCTGTTGTCTCTCTCGGCACTAATTGCTGCACTCGTATTAAGGTCGAGGCGTTGCAACAGTTAAAATGCAAGACAAAAAGAAGTCTGATTCACTGGTTTGGAGGAATTCTTTTTAGTAATGCCGTTTGCCACAATATACTTTAATTAATTATGGCTTTAATATAATTTTTTTATGCTTCGTTGATGCACTGGTATACATTCAGCTATGAATAGCTATGGATCAGTCTATCGACATCCATTGTTAGGCCAGGGAGGCCTAATAATGGATGTCGTAGGCCAGACTGACTGTCGCAGTTGCTGATAATAGTTTCCTCTGCAGAGCTTTGCCGTCTGCAGGCGATTCTTCGACGGATATGGCATATGATTGTAGATTTAGAAACTATTGTTACCGATTTTATAGCATTTATATTTCATTTTTGATTGCCCGCCGTTAGTCTTCTAATACTCGTGTATACATTGGAAGTCATTAAATATTATTTCTAGTAGCACAATTTTTTTTTTTTTGGGGTGGACTGCGGTTGGCGCACTCCTCGCACCACTCCGTCCGGGGCGACAGAGGGGCGTAAGCACGCACATTCGCAACCCACCCGAACACCGCGTCGCCTTTGTCGTTGGGCCGACCACTGCAGCAGGGTTACTTGTAATCAGTGGTCGGCCCGACGGAATACCCTCTATTTGGGATACCCTCTCATCCCTTGGATGTCGGTCTTTCCTCACGCGTTCGGCCTCTCGGCGGGTGACGGACTAACTCCCTAGTCACGTCACCCGCGGCCTCGGCTAGGGCGGCATGACGCGCAGGTAGTCGCGCCTGCGCCGCCCCAGTCGCCGGCGGCGGGTCGCTGCGTCGAAGCTGCGCTCCTCGCGCGCGCGACCCGCCGCCAGTAGCACAATTATTTGGCGAAACGTCTACATTATAATATTAAGTATTTTTTGGCGACAAAGGCGTGAAAGTATCCATACTAATATTATAAATGCGAAAGTAAGGATGTTTGTTTGTTTGTTTGTAACGCTTTCACGCTTAAACCACCTAACCGATTTCAAAAATTCTTTCACCAATGGAAAGCTATAATATCAGGTAGTAACATAGGCTACATTTTATCCCGGTATTCCCACGGGAACAGGAACTACGCGGGTTTAAGTGACTGAAACCGAAGCGAAGCGAGGGCGGATTGCTAGTAAAATATAAATGAATAAGCGAAAACCAAGAGTGGTGAATCTAATTAGAATTAACGTAGAAGTAACGTTGTAGTATCAGGTGTCGAGTGAAATTGGAGAAGGAAGGTAGCTTCTATACTGTGCTGATACATAAAGTATTCTTTTTATGTCACATGAAATTTGATTAGTTAAATGTTCATACGTCTGGTAACGTAACGTACATACGTTAACGTATTCCACATGAAACTGTGGGCTAGTATCTATGAAATTTAGCAGTTTATATTCTCAAAGTTGCTGGAAATATATTTGCCGGCTTGTATTGTTGGCCAGCAAAGACGAACAATACAGAAAATGCAGTGTCATCAAATCTCTGAGTTGCTTTGCCTTTAAGATAGAAGTACAGAAAAATTATGCTTTATCTAGCTTTTCATAGATCTTTCCATAGAGGAAAAAAACATTATATTCGCGGTTATACTTATTTTATTAAACGTTGAAATAAAAGATTTTCACGGATTTTATGGCGTTTTTTTTTTATAACATTTTGAACACTTTTCGGCTTTCAAGATCCCGAAAGAACTAAAGTGTTTTACGTCCAATAAGTCTTCGTTATTGCAGAGGTTTCTATCTACCAGTAACATTATTAGTTGTTAAATTTTGATGCATATTTTTCATGCAAATTAATTGTCAGTAGGAAAAGAGAATGATTTTATATAAAAAACAATCTTCACTTCTAAATACTGGTAATACCAGAATAATTTAGGTGTTCTTATGACTTGAAAATACTACGAGTGCAATTTTTTATATAATCAGTCAGAATTGAAAATTTTAAATAACCCCCGAAACTAACTAAAATAATAAAAAAATGTATTACGTTCCCATCAACAGGAATTATCAATTAATTGTAATTTAACGATTACACTGACACGCACGAAGCGCTTAATCGAGTAATCATACGCCATTACATCATTTGGGAAAAGAGCTATTACTCTTACACTACTGAGCCGATATTAACCATACATAGCTAAGAACCAGCGCAAGGAAACTGGCTTTAAATGTATAAGATTTAGCCGGTGAGAGAATGAGATGCAGGATGCAGGATGAAGGATGCAGGATGAAGGATGCAGGATGAAGGATGAAGGATGGAAGATGAAGGATGGAGGATGAAGGATGAAGGATGAAGGTTGAAGGATAAAGGATAAAGAAGTTTCACTTCTGCCATGTGTACTTTGTACACACGCTCCTTTTTTTGATATTATTTATAAAAAGATACAATATCGGACGGACAGTGATTTTACTTATAATTTCAGAAAGCTAGTGGTTGCACGTTGCTCTAGACCGCACGATGTAACTTCTCTGGGGAGACTTACGTACAGTGCGGGACAATGAATGGCTGATAGATAGAATTTCTCATTTTTTTTAGTTTAAAAATATTCGTCTTCATTATCGCAGTTCATAAACGTCCCACTGCTGGGCGAGCCTCCTCCCCCATGGGAGGGAAATGGACCTACTATACCACGCTGGTCAGACGTGTTGTTATAGGCTTTTATTTTGAGGTTTCCCTTTCTTGCATAGGTGTCATATGCATATTGAAATCTCATAGTCGTCTTTTACGACACCCACTGGCAAGAAAGGGAATGGTGAATTAATATTAATATAGGTAGGTAATATTATTACTCGGTCATTACACGGAGATAAAAACATTACGAGACTACTGTTTGCTCTCTATTATGTAAAGGTTAAAGCAAATTAAATAATTTTTACTCGTTGGCGTTTCCTATTACGGTTTCTTAAAAGAAAATTTGTCTGTTATGTTTGTCCGGCGAGACTGTTTGATTAACGAGCCGGACTCGTGTCGGCGTTTTGTCACTGACATACGAAGATAAATAGTTTTAGGCAAAAAGTTTAGGGTAAGTATTAAGAATTTGTATAAAATACATACATACCTAAATCACAATAATTTTTCTACTACATTACAATGTAAAAATATTGATTGTAAAATTATAATAATTTGGCGGCTAATATATGTATTGAAGAAACCATGAAGATTAATTAAACATAACTAAGTTATTTTTGGTATGATGGCGAAGTAAGAATATGATTCACCATTCCTTTTCTTGCTCATGGGTGTCGTAAAAGACTACTGAAGGATTATAATATACAGATAACATCTTTGCAAGAGAACGAAAACTCGAAATAAATCCTTGTGCCAACCCGACTGACCACAATATGGAGGAGGCTAAAATCCAGCGTTGGGACGTATATGAGCTGTGATGATGACGTTATTTCAAACATATTTGTAATATACTTGATATAATTCACTGTAGTAGTAGTCTGTTGTAGTTATAAAATGCTTACATTCTTTTTGGTGTTTTCAATTTAGCAAATAGTATATTAGCTTCTTAGTACCGGTATTTACCGGTACTAAGAAAATTGTGATTTCATCCAATTCATAATCTTCCTATTTTTCCAGTCGAACTAAATTTTAGCAAAGCTTACCACAAAGGAACAACTACTCGCTTTAAAGAACTTGCAGAGGAAGAATGAAAAACAAATCCTATGCTCATGTAACCCGATTAGGGATAAATGAAATAAACTTTTAAAAGTTAAAAAAAACTGCAACTTGAATACGGCCAAAGAAAAATAGTGATTTATGGTACTGGCTGGCTGACGGCGTGCAACGATCTCCCATATCGAGTATCGAGAAGCCTAATTTGAGGCAGAATAGTACTTACATAATTTACAAATAAGTTTAAACTATATTTTTAATCTTTACCAAACCGTCTGACCAGCGTGGTAACTAGGTCAATTGCACTCTTATCCAGGAGGCGTACCTCTTATAATTTATATTTAATGGATATCTATAAACCCCGATGTCATCACTAACTTACTAAAAATCATCCAAATTCTTAGGGAAGTATCTTCACCTTGGACACATTCGATGGAGTGTATCCAGACCATAGCCAACCAAAAAAGGTTACCCTTTTGATGTCGTCAAAAGTTGACATATGATATGTAAGAAAAATAAAGCGAGCTTTTATCGCCTAACTTCATAAGCTAGGAGATCGAACTTCTTATTAGACTTCCATAAATTTTAATGCCAATGTTCTGGAAATTTTAGGGACTCCTTATTATAAACAAGAAAGAAAGAAGAATCAAAATATGTGACTTGGCTATCTCGTTACTCTAAAAACTATTGTATAACAGAAACGTAATGAACAGTGAATGAAATTTCACCTTACACCATGTGACGGTAACGAAACAGCCAAGCCTCATATTTTGACAAAGGTGTAGAGGACAGGAGACAAAGGTTGTGAAGTTAGGCGTTAGGCATAGCGTCAGACGCTTGGCTCTACATGAGATGTGATATCTTTTTGACAGTGCGAGCCCGAGCGAGTCTCACATCTTGACAATATTTTACACGCGAATATTTTATTGTGTGATGTTTTTTTTTGGGCGTAGATATATAAAACAAAAAATATTTACACAATAAAAATATTTACATATAATAAATACGGCTGTAAACCCTTTTTTTGTACTGTGCAATACACATTCCAATTATACTATTCTGAGATATCGTAGTTTAGTGAAAATAGTTTTTCTTGATCACAATAAGTGAACGAACTATCTCGTTCAGTTAAAACAAAGGGATAAATTGAAGTTTTTTGTTCTAGTCTGATGAAATGCTGCAATGAAATGGAACTATTTGGTTAAAATAGGTTTATACACGAATGAGTACAATAACAGATCTTTACAATATTGTTATAAATACGAAAGCGTGTAATTTTTCATTTACTTTTTTAGACTGTGTAAGGAGATTTGATGGCAATTCGGAGTAGTGATAGGTTTATATTTAAAAATGACATATTTTTTTTCATTTAACTTATCTAAACTATTGCCGTTCAAAAGAAACCTTTTTACTACATATACATACGTGTTTCTCTTGAGCACAATTCTGCTTTATAATTGAAAGGTAAATATATAAAATCCTAGAGACGCACTAAGAACACATATGTACCTAAAATATGATATCAATTTCTTCTTGTTAACAGATATTGCTAGAGACTATGACAATATGAAGGCAAAAGTATATTGGAGACTCAAAATATCAATTATTTCACACTCTCAAGTGTCTGGACATGCGTGCATTCTAACTGAAAAGAAGTGAAGTCTCATATAGGTATAAGAAATAGAGAAAATATTAGAAATAATAATGTTACACATGCAACATAACAAAATAAATATCTGGGAGCACGGCAGTGCCCCCGCCAAGTCGAGCAATAACGCAAGCAACACTACGTAACATAACGCACAACGTAACGTAATATACTTTTCTCGAAGCAATTCAGGTCATTTTTGACCCACTATAACTTCGCTGTGAATAAAACTAAAAGCCTAAATTTTTGGTAACCCAGCAGGCATTGTATACACACAGTATATTTAAAATTTCATTCAATTTGAACCAATATTTTAAGAATTATAACTAGTCACAATTTCGTAATTTTGTCACTCACTGATTAACTGACCGATCATCAATATTAATGAGGCACTTCTAGCAGACATAGAATCTTCAAAATTAGAATATAATTAGTATTTAGTGTATAAATGAAGGAAAAATTATAAAAAATTGTAATTTTCGTCCATTTTCCGAGATATACTAAGGATCTTACAACTTTTTATGGTAGAAGAACTCAGTTGCGAGGCTTGGCTTTTTTTTACAAGCTGTGTTTTGGTGGTATCATTTTTACTTAGTACATTATTTTAATCTATATAAACACTTGTAACAAATTATTGTGTGAAAATATATACCGCTATATCAGTATATGAGATTTAAGAAAAGCTCCAGTATCGAATTCAATTACTAAAACTCTTGAACTCAGTATTACTTTGTTGCAAGAAGAATCTTTCTTGGGTGTTATTACGTTAGGGATAATAATATAATGCACATATTCTGCTTTTTAAAGTACATTGAATTGACATTGTGGTTCAAAGAGCGTAAATTGAGATAAAGAAAATATGTTACGACCTACGTGCTAAGTACCTAAACGGAATAAAAGCACATCATTTATCTTCATGTAATAAAGCTACAATAGCCGTTGTTTGCGTTTTCCTTCAAAGCGTTTCACCGAATTTTGCTAGAGAAAATATTTCGTTGATACCATTGTAAGTGCTGCTTTGAATCATAATAATGATAATGACCACATTTCAGACATGGCAAACCAATATATACTGATATATAGTTGATCTATGATGAAGAACCCTGTCGTTCAACAAGATTGAATTAGGAATGTTATGCGGCTCCGTAATAGTAACCGAAACCATCAAATATCCGCAATGAAAATATGTCCAGCACTGTAACCGAAGCTGATATAAGATTCGAATAATTTTGAATAGGGTTGGTGTCTATATGAGACCTATTGTGACAGGTTTTCTTTCAATTGGACAAACTGACTGCGTAAAGGTAAGCTTCTTTAAACAGGTAAATACGATAATCATACTTAGAATTTTCTGTTTACAATTCTCTTTAAATCTATTCATAATAGTAATTGTCCGAATTTGTCGGATAATCAAAAATAATTTAATATTCGTAAATGTATTCGAAATTAATATCAGATTATGCTAATATCCGTCCGCATCCAGATTCAAAATTTTATGCCCAACATCCCTAGATTGCATGACCTATGAGGGAGTGATTAGCATTTAAAAATGCTTGCACCTTTCAACTTTGTGCTTTTACACGGTTATGAATACTAGGAACCTTTATATTGCTTATGTATGTCGTAAATGATTATAAAGAGCTAAACATTAACGGGCCAACGCCTTTTGGTGCCGTCTGAGCAGCAATTACATTCCCAAAGAGGGTTGATGTGAGGTTGGACGCCAGTCTAAAAACTATTGGCAATAACTTTTGTAATATGTATGATAAAGGCGGAGTATATATTGCGTCGACTCCAAGAAATGGAATTAAGAGCAGGGTGATGATGATGGATGATAAGGATAATTACATCACAGTGCCAGGGGTAGAGTAGCGGAAAGGGTGAATAGGGGAAATATGGTGTTTTAGAAGACAAACTCATATCAAGAAATTATGAGGTAATGACATGTGTTAAAAAGTATGTATATTAATTTATGATATTATATAGAGGAGGCCTGCGTCCAGCAGGATACGGCCAAAGTTGACTTTACAAATAAGAAGTATCGATAAAATTTATTATATTCTTAATTCATGATCACACGGAAAAGTCTATATAGTCTCATAAATGGGCAGTCGTTATTATAATGAAAAGTAAGTTGGTTTTCTACGCGAGCAAAACGGATTGGCCTTCTTTTGCCCTTATGGTATTTAATTCATCGTCATCAGTATCATTCGGTCTTTCGCCGTCCACTGCTCGACGTAGGCGCCCATTATGTTTTACAAAATGCGGTAAAGTTGCTATACATCCAATGAGGCCTAGCAACTTTCACCAGGTTGTCGATTCATCTGCCGGAGGATTTTTTGCGTCATCTGATACGTGGTCACTACTCGATAACCTTTCTTCCCCAGTGATTGTTGATGCATTGAGCCTGCCTATAGCCACATTAGTGTGCTGATTATGGTGCGACGTCGGTTACACTCGTTCTTTTGCGGATTGCCGTATTTCAGATTTTATCTCGCAGACAAATGCCGAGCATAGCCCCCATAGCACTCTGATGAATGAAAAAAAATAATATTGTGTTTAAGTCTGTATATTGTATGTAGACTATATTCTATATGTTGTGATGGACGTACTTACTCAGGTGTTACTTCAAAATCAGCGATGTAATATTTTTGTGATGCAATTTATGCTGAGGTGGGACCTATTTCGGTATTCTGTGTGTATGTCTTTGTAAAGATTTTGATTATTTACCTTTTGTTTTGGAAACCGAAATAAATGTTTTTTTTTCTTTCTTATCAACTTTGAGTTTGCTTATGAAACCTGCGTTTAGAGACCACATTTCCGTGCCATAAGTCATCACTAATATCACATACTAGTCTTAGACCTTTACTTTTCGACTCGGGTATGACGGATGAGAAGATCCTTTTAAGTTACCCGAACACTGTTGAGACGAATTTGATTCGTCGGCTGACCTCTCGTTATTTAATTTCGTCTCTTGAATATCTTTTAAGACATACGTTGGACAACATATACGATATTTAATTCAATAGAATCCAGTATTATGCGCGAGCATCAACAAATTTGGCAAATTCTAATATATTGTCCTTAACGTGTAGGACTCACTCGTAACGTGTAAATTACTCAAGAAATTTTTACCACTTATGGTGATAGGTAAAATATATGGACGTAGGAATACGAAAGATGATATAAATTTATTGCTTTTTTATTGCTTCATCTCTTTAAAATACGAATGTACAGACAATTGCCAATAACGACCCACGCAAATTCTGCTACCAAAAACGTGAATAAATACTTACATAAACGTGACTTCAGTATAGCTATGCCAATATAATTTTTTATTTTTTTTACCGTTGTTAATGTTATAGATGGGTTTATATAAATTGGTAATAGTCTAGACGGCAAAACAACAGATATTATCATGTATGAGGCTCGAGGTAGACCAGATGGCGCGCTTCTCTCACTATTCGAAATTATATCGCTTTTTCACCGTATTCAAAAAAGGAGGAGATTTCTCAATTCGCCCTTATATGTATAAGCTTTTTATGTTTGTTTGCGGATAACTTCGTTGTTTATGAACTGATTTTGATGATTCTTTTTTGTTGGAAAGGGTTATACTTCCCAAATAGTCCCATGAAAATTTTTATCGAAATCGGATAACCAGTTTTTAAAAATAATATAATAACTATCTAAGAAAAATATCTACATTGTATACATTATTGAAGACGGTTTCTCTTTTTGCAAAAAATTATTATTGAATGAACCAATAAGCCTAACATTTTTCCAGGTAATCACCGATGAGTATACTTCTTTAAACATCTCTGAAATTACAACGTGTCATTGCATTTTTATTTGAAATTGAACGCATTTTATTTCTAATTTTTTATGGGCAAGAGGTAATAATAATTAATTCTTGAAGTAAAATTTACTTTAGCCGTGACTTAGAAATAACCCAGATCTTTCTACGAGTGGAAGTAATATACATTAAAATAATGTATAGTTTTCTTATGGGAGAAGTCTAACTATAGTATGAGCACATAAGTAATATATCATTTTTAATCAAACATACATTAATGTTAAAATAATGATAACAATAATAATTGAGTTAGTAAATTGTAGTTTATCTAATACTTTAATATAATATTAATCACCATTCCATAGTTATAAATTATGTTTGTATATATAAAGTATGTAAATATGTTAAATAAGTATTGTTACCGAATAATAAATTATAAAAAAAGATTTTACTTCAACTGTGAGTAAAGATTCATAAAATCCATAAATTTAAGAAAACCGTTACGCCAGTAGAAAGAAAACTTAAAATCTAACTCGCCGGACCGACGTCTTGTGATAGTTTAGATGCCCTTATTTAGATGTGTATGAGCCGAAGAAAGAAAAATATGTAATACGGAACATAAATTAAAAAAAAGTAGTAGATGAAGCGGTGTTGCCGTAGTGACAGAAGAAAAATTGGAAACCTGACTTTGGCTACATTTTATGCGACAAAAAACATGACAATAACGCGTCTTGCCGAAAATTTACGATTTTTCGTGCTAAGTACACCACAAAATTTCAAAGGATTCGATACATCTCCAGAACTATTTTATTTTCAAACAATCCTTGTGAATTATTACAAAAGAAAAACTGTGTTCTTCATTTTATCACGTTTGCATTAGATTTTGAATTTCCCGATGTTTCGAATATTTTCCAGCGTTCATGATCACCGGACTGTACGCATGGTCATCGTCTCGATTCATACATGTCTCATTTCTGAGCTCGAGCCTCCTTCCCAATAGGAGAGAAATTTACTTACCAAGCTGATCAGACATCTTGGTATAGAGCTTTATTTCGAGTTTTATTTCTCCTAATACTCGCTTAAACATTAGAAATCATTATGTTATTACAATTTTCAAAGTTTAATCAAAAAGGCGGCAAATTTTATGACCTTGTATAACTTGCTAGTACATTTATCAAATAAACAAGTAAAAGGTATCAAATATCTTTTGCCATTACTCTTGTATACATCATACCGAAGCGAGGTATTTACTTCGTTTTACATTTCCCTAATATCTAATTTAAAATGATAATATATTGTCATCCACGTTCCGTTCAATAATTTTTGTGATATATATTGTGCGTAGACTGAAAAACATCTTTTCATTATGGTGAAAACATATCCTAATATTATAAATGCGAATGTAAGTTTATACCTAAGTAGTCTTATCATCATCACAGCTTATATACGTCTCACGAGCTCGAGCCTCCTTCATGGGAGTGAAATTGACCCATGATGCCACGTTAGGCGGGTTGGCAAAGGGCTCCATTTCGAGCTTTCCTTCTTTTCCACAGTTGTTATATACATAATATGTGCCTCCCTCACGTTTCCCTATAACTTTTACCAGATCATCGGTTCACCTAGTGGGGGGCCGTCCTACATTGTATGCTCCGATAGGTGGTAGTCACTTAAGAACCTTTCTTTCCGGCTCTTTCTTTCGGTTCACACATTACGAAAACCTTATGAAATCAGATGGCCTTAGTGGCATGTTAATGATCATAGACGGCATGTTTTCGGCCATCATCATTACCTATAATGATATCCCTTTGGACAGACCTTTGTATAGAAATATTATATATCAATGGGCCGTTCAAAAGGCAGGTTGTAGTCAGGCGGCAGGCGGGTTGTAGTCAGGCAGCAGGCGGGTTGTAGTCAGGCGGCAGGCGAGTTCATCAGTTGATGTCTTATGCTGCTCATGCTGTTATGCTTTAATCATCATCTCGGCTTATATTGAGTCTGTATGTCCTATGGTTGGATTTCAGCCTCCTCCACAATAGAGGAGGCAAACTGACCGAAAAAACCACGCTGGTTCGTCGAGTTGGTATAGGGTGTACTTTCTCTTGCATAGGTAATGTAAGTATATCATATCCCTAATTTATCTTTTACAAAAATTCCAGGCAAAAAAGTAGGTTGTGAATTGTGTTCTTATGTGTCAAAACAAGGTGAGGACGCATAATATGTAATTCCTGTAGCATTTATATAATTTTTATACAATTAACGATTTCAGTGAAATTTTATATTAAGTATCTGTGACACTTTTGACACTTTATACATTAAGCCCTTATAAACGGCTAGTATTACAATGGAACAGTAAAGCCATCCATAGCTAGGTATGTTGAGTCTACTTGAACGCGATCACCGCCTTCTGTGAGGCAGTCATTTCACGGAAGGAGGCGGTGGAATGTGGATTGGACCAGGGAATAGTCCGTCACACGCAGAGACGCTGACCGTGCGAGGACGACCGACGTCCCAGGAGGAGTGTTAGAAAGGGAGGGTACCCAAAAAAAAAGGCTATGCCGCCGGGCTGGCCACGGACGACAAGGCACTCGGTCGCCTTAATGGTGAAGGAGAGAGGACACGGTGAATTCTGGCGTCGCGTTCCTACTTTCGTCGGACAGAATGTACGGCATGAACTGACTACGGCACACAAAAAAAAAATAAAAAAGAAATTGTTGCGTCTCAACTCAGAATAACACGCATCGAAAATTGTTGTAGATATCGAACGCACGACCCTCGACAGATTTATAGGTTATACCATCATATACTACTACGCCATGCAGGCAAAGGCTTGAAAGAAATGCCGTATAAATGTTTTTATAAAAAAAAATAGATAAATAGGAACGCAAAGTAATATGCATTGTACTGCTTATGAATAGAGCAGGTAGGAAAAACGGTACAGTTGGCAGCAACAATCAGAACAGGCTGACAGTGGGTGATAGAACATGTAGGCGGCGATCCGTTACTAATACAATATTGGACATGTTTCGACGACAAGTAATAATATAGGCGATATTATATAAGAAAATCTCGCACATTGCGAATATGAAAATATGTCACATCTACATATTAAATCAATGTATTTTCTCTCTTATAATATTTATAGAAGTGTTCATTAATAAATTCAGCTGCTTATTTATGACAGATCGTGTGAATTTTTCATTGGTCAATATTATTTATTCTGACTGTTTATACCCGTTATTGAGAATGTCGATCGTAATGACTTATGTTCGAAATTTTCTTAAGTCACGTTTCACTGACCACTGACGTCTAGTCACCCTGCTCCGGTGGTCGGTCCAACGACGAAGGCGACGTAGTGTTCGGGTGGGTTGCAGGTGTGCGTGCTTATGACCCTCTGTCACCCCGGACGGAGTGGTGCGAGGAGTGCGCCGACCGCAACACACCCCAAAAAAAAGAAGTCACGTTTCACTGTTAGGTTTAAATCTCCGAGTAAAGGAAATTTATTTACTGATTTTATTAAAAGCCCTATAGATACACATTCATTGATGGTTTGAGTTTTTCTTCTCTTACCAAAGATCTACGATACGTTCGTCAATCGATTCTTGTGAAAACCACGTAAGTAAGATATGGTGTAAATAAACTACTTAAGACTCTTACTAAACTACTTAAGAATCTTGGTCCGCCCGTGACCATGAATGCTGTAAAGTATTCGAAACGTCGGGCAATCATAAATCAAATACAGACGCGATATAATCCGTAAAAGTAGTTTTATTTACAATGTGTAGTGCTCGCATAAACATCAGATATTATTAAGATATGGTGATCATTATGTTTTTACTGTGTGCGCAAATGTCAAATTTTTACCTATAAATTCGCCATAACAATCACAAATTTTGCGATTGTGATTACGGCAATATGCGCGATTCGTACGTGGAATTAAAATTACATTGGGCTGTAAAAATAAATGGGACGGCCGATCTCCAGGTGAGACAATAACTTTGTAAAAATCAAAGGACACCGTTGAATGTAAACGGCACAGGACTAATCCGAGTAATGTTCTTGTAGGAGTATGTTGTTTGTTGAAGCTGTATCTGTAGCAGTTGAAGAAGATATCTTTAGTATTGTATATTTTTTATGACACATATTTCTTGTTTTTAATTGACACCCTCCGCTGAGAAATACATTAACAAACCCTAACTATACCTGGATAAAAAAATTATAATAACAATTTGTGGATTGTACAAAGTATTAAAACTTTGCCTTGTAGTGGTGGTTTCAATTACTATCAATCCTTACATTGCTCATGTCGTTGTAAAAGACGAAGACGGTTGACTTCTGGCTGGCGGTTGGTCATAAAATTATTACCAAAGCTTTTGCAATATACGATGGAAGAAGAGCACATATTGTATTCCTTAAGTAATGGGTATAAGTACAGGATGAAAAAGATAAAGTATTAAAACCCATAACACAGTCACGGTAAGTCGGTATCTTAAGCACTATGCTATCTGTAGTGTATTTTGTTCATATAGTAAGTAATGGACTAATAATGTGTTATCATTCTACAAATATTTTGAGTACTATCTTCACAGTCGCTTGGTGAGAGTAATGGCACTTAGTAAATCTATACAGTAATCTGCTTTGTCACCTAGAAGCACATTAATACTTATTTTGAATGTCATCAAACACGTATTTCAATTTTTTAAAATATGAGCAGTAGCAAAAAAATTATTAGTAGTTAGTAACTTTTGTAAAATGTGCTATTACTACTAATATTTTTTGAACCTATATTACTATTATAAATATTTATTATATACATATAATTTTTAGAAATTAAATTAAATTCTTTCTTTAAACAAGGTTACGGAAGAGCACTTTCTTCACGGTAGGCAGTGGCTTTGCTATGCCTCTTATATTGCAAAGGTCCATGTGCGGGAGTTTCACTTACTATCAGGTTTGCTACTTGCTCATTTGCCACTATATCTTATCTATTCTACCTAAAACTACTTTACAGATTTTATCGCGTTTGTATTTGATTTTTGATTGGCCGATGTTTCGAACACTTTGCAGCGGTCATGGTCATGTTCGTCATGCCGCCCTAGTGGAGGCCACGGGTGACATGACCGGGAATTAGTCCGTCACCCGAGGGGAGGACGTCGGCCAGTGTAAGAAGAAAATGACTAATTTCTGTATCGGGTAGATAATTATAAATTTTCTGCAATAACGACGACTTGTTGGACGTGAGACATCTTAGTCCGCCCGTGACCATGAATGCTGCAAAGTGTTCGAAACGTCGGGCAATCAAAAATCAAATACAAACGCGATAAAATCCGTAAAGTAGTTTTATTTAAAACTAGCAACCTGCCCTCGCTTCGCTTCGGTTTCAGTGTCATACCCGCGTAGTTCCCGTTCCCGTGGGAATACCGTGATAAAATATAGCTTATGTTACTCCCTGATAGTATAGCTTTCCATCGGTGAAAGAATTTTTGAAATCGGTCCAGTAGTTTCGGAGCCTATTCAATACAAACAAACAATCAAATCTTTCCTCTTTATAATATTAGTATAGATGTGTAATACTCACGTAAACATCAGAAATCATTATCCTACCTAACATTATAAATGTGAAAGTAAATCTGTTTGTTTGTTACGTCTTCACGCCTAAACTACTAAGCCGATTTGAAATATTCTCTACCAATGGAACGACTATATTATTATAAACGAGTAACATAATATTATAAATGCAATAGTAAGTTTGATTGTTTGTTTCTTACGCTTTCAAACCTAAACATCTGAATCAAAATTATTTCACTATTGGAAAGCTGCATACTCAGCGAGAAACCTAGGCTATATTTTATCACAGTATTCCCACGGGAACGGGAACTACGCGAGTAAGGCGACTGAAACCGAAGCGAAGGCGGGGCACTAGTATATTATAAATGCGAAAGTAAGTTTGTTCATTTGTTATGCTTTCACGCTTAAACCACCGAACCGATTTCAAAAATTTTTCACCAGTAGAAAGCTACATTATCAGCGAGTACCATAAACTATATTTTACCCCAGTATTACCACGAGAATGGGAACTACGCATGTGAAACTGCGTGAATTTGTTAATATATAAATATAGACAAGATATACGATAAATGAAAGTTAGTATTTTTATAACGTCCCACACGAACGCTGTTACTGACAGTAATAAATACGAATATACACAAATGAAAATGTACAACGTGATTTTGCTATTAGCTCAACCAATCACGTTTACAGTGTTTCCTTTTATTTGTTTATATTTCATTTAATACAGCTTTATAGATTCACAATTAAAATTCTAATTAATTATCTCTTAGGTACTTCCATCACTACCTGCGCCTGATGCCGCCCTAGTTGCAGCCACGAGTGACTGAACCAGGGTATAGTTGGTCACCCACAGGGCGGCTGACCGCGTGAAGGCGTCGCTCTTCTCGGGGCGGTCCCTGAAAAAGTATTTTGCCGGGTTGGCCACGGACGTTTAGGAACTGGGTAGCAGCGGCCTAACCAAGGGCGAAGGTGAGGGATTAGGATACGTTAAGGGGCCGCTCACTGCCCTTTTGTCGCCTTGGCCGGAACAGGCGTGGTGCGTGGGTGTCCTGCCAAAGGGTACTCCCATCATACAATTTTTCTATATTTTAAGGGTTTCTTGGTAGATATGGTTACGGACTGGATTTTCCACTACACTGTAAAATATTAATATAATAGCAATGTATATAAACATTCCAAAACAGCTGAACCGTTTATGTTGAAATTTTCAGGCAATTTTTAGATTAGCCCAGAGAGTAATCTTCTAAATAGTTTGATTGCGATTTGTGATCGCATAGAAGATTTTTTAATTAATTATAAAAAAGTAATGTTTTATTAGGATTGAAAATTAATTGATAAAGTCCATATTTACACGAGCAAAACCGTAAGTATAGCTAGTATAGATTATTACGTAATCTGCTACTAGCTATATTATATCTTATTTGCAAGTCTAGTTCAAAAAGTAAAGGAATACGCAAGAGACCTTAAAATATTTTATGAAAACGTACTTATGAAGACGTTAAGGCAAGTCCGCCGTTTTAAACATATAAAATGTTTTATGACTATTTCGTAACTACTGCATGCGATGGCATGTACCGTCGTTATTCAATTTTTAGAATTGTTAATATTTTAGTATTACTCAATTTCCACGTCGAAGCTTTTTCTCTTATACTTATATATAAATTTCTAGCGTACGTGTGTATGTCACTGAACTCCTCCTAAACGGCTGGACCGATGTTGATGAAATTTTTTATGTCTGTTCAAGGGGATTCGAGAATGGTTTAGATTCACAATTAGACCCGGTAGGTGGCGCTGCTGTCGATTTCTAGGAAAATTCCTTTTATTTTATTTCAACAGAATTTCAACAGAAAACGTCTGTTGGGTCAGCTAGTTGTTTTATATAATTTTTAGTATTCTACGAAATTTAGTTTTTGTATTTAGTCTCTCCAAACAATGATTATGAATTTTTCCACGTATTTTTCGCGTGTTGACGGAATAAGGAATTCACAACTCTCTCTCTCTGACCCGCTGATATCATAGAAGATGACTAAGGGATATGCAGAAAACAACTACGCAAGAGAAGAAAGACGGGCAATTAAACCCTGCACCAACACGTCTTACCAGCGCAGTGCAATGGGACAACCTCCCATTGTGGCAGAGGCCCGAACCCAACAGTAGTATTTACGGAAGGCTAAGATAATTACCGCGTATGATTTTACAACTATTATTCTGATTTATCAATTACTGAAGGACTGCATTGTGTAGTAGCGGCTACTTACTGACTTGCTACTTCCAACCCTTATATTGCTCAAGGTTGTCTTGTATTGCGGCGTCTTTACAAACATATAATTCAACGGGCACAAATTACATCCAAACTCAGAACAACAATTTGCGGATCGCACAAAATATGGTCCTGCTTGGAATTCGAACCCGTGACGCTGGCACGGTAGGTATCATAACCACTACGCTATCTGTGCAGTCAAGTTAAAATTTGTATATTGAAACTTTTTATATTTATCTGGTTTTGACATCTATCAGCACAGATATAGTAACATTGACATATCTAGAAATATAATGTTAGCGTTAACACATTACGTGATCATGTCGATGGTGACTTAAGGGAAGTTACTCCACATTCAAACCTATAGAAGTTATCAATCCAAAAATTAACTGACACTTATTACATTATTTTTAATATATAATTACTGAATGGATTTCCTAGGAACGCATAAAGATTATCTTACATGGGAATCGAAACTATGACATCATAAGAACTGACTACTTCAATTACTACTCCACCCACTGGTGTGGCAGTCAATATACAGATAACGAACGTGACTGCCGTTCGAGATTGGTATTGATCAAATTGGACGGACACCGGGCCTATGAGTCCGCTGGGAAATATCCACGATGCCTTCTATGTTACATGTAGCAGATGATTTTACACATTGTCACTTTATTGACGCATTACAATACTCAAGATGGTTATGGGATTGATAGGCTGGTTTGAATACAAACCTCTTTCTACGTGCAGCCTTTGTGTGTTACAAAAAGTTCGCTTTTGCTTTGAAGTGAAAAATGTGTGACGATAACGATTAAGTACGAGAAATAGCAGTCGCTTAAGCTTTATTTTTTAACAAGTTCGCGAACTTATGAAGAGGAAGACATACGCTCTTATTGCTTTTGTAATCATATGTTAAATAATAATTTAGTATCATGCCCTCTGAGTTTTCTTGCGGTAATTTTCTTTGTATGGCCGCATTCCGATCCGGTAGTAGTATATTAGATTCGTTAGCTTTATTAATTTAATTAATAAATTTTCCTAAAATAAGAATTACTGTAAATAAAATTTTTATTAATTACTGAGCAAAAACAATACTTTTTTTTAAATAGATATATTTTTTTTTTGTAATGACATTAGACTTGTATTAAAATATTGGTTAAAATTTAATAACTTATTCCGTAGCAGGTAGATAAACATCTCTAATAATGATGACTTGTTGGACGTGAAACACTTTAGTCCTCACGTGACTATGAACGCTGAAAAGTGTACGAAACGTCCAGAAATTAAACACATAGATGATAAAATCCATAAAAATAATATAATAATTCTATACTAATATGTCTGACCAGTATGGTATAGTAGCTCATTTGCCCTCCTATTGGGGAGAAGCCCAGCAGTGGGACATGCATGTGCTGAGACAACGACGATGAAATAAATGATAAACATAATCTATGTTATTCGAAAGTGATTGATGAATAATTAAAATGTTTCCATGTAATACAAAAGTTTCACTTCTATGGTGTGTCTTTACGCCACGTTCTTTCTAGTTTTTTATATAGTCGTTACGTGTATGATGTGTATATCTCAGCTCATACGTCCCACTGCTGGGCTCAATCCTTTTCCATAATAGAAGAGAACCCTATATTGACCTATTTTACCACTTTGGTTGGTTTTATTTCGAGTTTTCTATTATATCCCTGAGCCGTCTTTTACTACACCTACGACCAAGATGATTAATTATTATTTTCTTACACCGTTACCACACGCAATGGCGGTCTTGGAGCTTGTTTTATAGGCTCATCATACATATATTCCTAAAGAGATACATATGTGTTAGACATGTTTGACGGTTCAGATTTGCTATCTGTGTTTTAAGTATCAACCTCTCGTGCAGTGTCGCGTGTCCGATGCTCACACAGGACAATGCTTTGCATGACTTCTCGAGTCTCTTCTTCCTTGTAAGTTGATTAAGGAGTCTGATGACTTTTATTTTATTGTTTTTATTTTTTTTATGGGTGGGCTACGGTAAGCGCACACGCGGTCCATTGCATCCGGGGCGACGAAAGGACGGCGCGCGGGCCCATAACCCACCCGTACCCATGTCGCACTCGTCGTTGGGCCGACCACCGGAGTAGGGTGAGTTGTCGTCAGTGGTCGGCCTGACGGAATACCCTCTCGGGTACCCTCACCTCTCGACGTCCCTGTCCCGGGACGTCGGTCGCCGTCGCGCGGTAAGCCTCTCCGCGGGTGCCGAACTAAAGTCCCCGGTCCGGCCACCCGCGGCCTCGTCTAGGGCGGTATCAGGTGCAGGAATCTGAATTCTTACGTAATTAACTTATGACGCATGTGGAATTTATTTCTGGGGGCTTTAATCTTTTGCATTATATGTTAGAGTTATAATATATCGTGGCTCAAAAAGCTAATACATAGTAAATATGTTTTATAGGTATTATTTTATGTAAAAGTAGGCAGTAAAGTAAAATTAATGGACAAAACCTCTGAGTTTCATGCGAGTTCTTCTCAGTGGTGGTCGCGTGCCGATCTTATGGTAGCTTATTGGATTAAATTAAGAGAATATATTCAAATTTAAATGCCCTCACAGGGCTTATACATAATCTGGGTCGGCTGCAGATGACAAGGAAACGGAGTATCATGACCATGATTGACCCTATGGCGATGGAGAGAAAACGCGGTGAATTACAGCACCGCCCGCCGCCTTACCATTCCAGCCCCGGACGGAATGAACGGGCAGTCCTGAATATAACTTGCCAAAAAAAAGGGATTTTGAATTTAATTCACAAATGACTGTTTTGAGTCTAGATGTACTTCATATTCGTTAGTTGTATGTTTTTAAAGACCCTCGCGTCACAAAGTTTTATTTCTTAGCTGCGGGGTGTTGACTTTGCCTCATACAACTCGTGTATTACGAATGTGTTATTAGTAGCTTATACGGGACCTGTGTCTAGGCGTCATACTTGCTGTTAGTTTTTTAATTTTAATTCCAGCTATTAATATTTTAAGCTTCTCTGAGGTATAAAACCTGGATACATGCCAAAGAGCAATAATTCTATAATTGCAATGGTTGGCAAGCAGGTTGGCGAATATAGTTAGTTTTTATATAGTTCAGAGAGTGAAAATAATTACCACACGCAGAATTTAAACTGTATCCGTTATTTCTGAAAGGAATTGTATTTGTTTACGAATTTTCTAATATAATATTTCATCATTACTTAATTTTTTATACATTATTTTGGTAATTATTTGCCCCTGTAATAGCAATTTCGGCTTGAGAGCCCTCAGCGCTCGCCTATAGTCCGGGTTAAGCTGTCAAAGCCATCTGCAGCTAACAGCCATAGTCACATAAAAAGAAAATGTAGTAACAATCAATAAAAAATATCACAAAATGAATATCTTCATCGTTATCATCGTCATCATTCAGTATATCGCTGGACGTAGACGTCAATCACGTTACGCCACAAAGTGCGGTTGTGTGCCAACTGCGTCCAACGAGGGATGACGAAATATGAAAATCCGAAGAAGTACGAGTTTAACCGACATAGCACGATGAATTAGCACGCTGAAGTAGCAATGGGCAGACCAGATCGCTCGACGAATCGACAACCGCTGGGGAAGAAAAGTTCTCGAATGTTGAACACATCGGACGACGTAATGTAGGACGTACTGGATGGATAAACTACCTGGTGATTAACATTATTAAAAAAAGTTTAATGCATTTTAAACGTATTATTTGGTGGTAATTTATTCCCTTTAACTGTTGCCGGTTTGAATCATCTCAGTTCATATACGTCGCAATACTAAGCTCAAGGTGCCTCCATAATATGACAGAAACTACTATAGTAGGTATGCTGATTAGACGGCTTGATATTGTGTTTTCATTCCAAGTTTTCTTTCTCTTGCACAAATGTTATATACAGATAATATTCCTTAGTCAGGTATCATAGAAGGGGTGGTCAATTATATTCTTACTCCGTCATCACACAGACTACCGGTTTAAATATTATATTCAAAAATCTACGCTGTAACTGTAATGTGCTTGAATGTTTGAACGCTTGAATGTACTTAAAATTAGTAAGTAGCTACAAGTAAAAGATAAAGAAGATACTGGAAAACACTTTCTAACGTTACGAAGTGTTCGCACGCCTCTTTTAATTTATTATTTTGGAATGTTAATTCTAGATAATCTTATGGCGTTTCTGTAGAAAAAGACAAATTCCTAAAAATTGGTGTGTAATCGCACTCAACAACTGGGCACGTTCATTAGAAAGCTGGATAACCCAGAGCAGAGTTACACGATAAATTTGAATAATTGCCTCGACGTGGTGTAACTGACGATGAGAAACATAGGGCTCGTTGTTTAAGGTAAGAGATTTTTTTATTTAGCTCGCATACTTTAGTGGTACTGTATATGAAATTGCGGTTTCGTAATTTAATTTGAATTATGTACATGTTTTATCATTATCTATACCAATAAATAAAATTGGAGTGTCTGTTTGTAATGTCAAAATAATAGGTTTTTTCATGCTCATACAATTATTTGCACGACACCTATGCCTAAAATACAGATTAAAAAATTTTTGTCTGTCTGTCTGTTTGTTCTGGGTAATCTTCAAAACGGCTGGACCGATTTCAAAAATTCTTTCACCAATGGAAAGCTATAACATCAGGGCGTAAACTAGGCTATACTTTATCCCGATATTCCCACGGGAATGGGAACTACGCGGGTAAAACCACTAAAACCGAAGCGAAGCGAGGGCGGGTCGCTAGTGGTACTATAAATCAGTACGATAATACACTATATCACCTATCTTTCTTTCTCGCGGACGTTATAAGACCCGACTAAGAGAAGTCAGCAAATGATTGTCATCATTATCTTGTCAGCTAATATACGTATAACTATTGGGCTCGGGCGTCCTCCATAATAGGAGAGAAATTGATCTACTATGCCACGCTGATCAGACGGGTTGGTATAGAGTTTTTTTTTGGAGTTTTCTTTTGTTAGCATAGATGTTATATGCATATTATATTCTCTTAGTCGTCTTTTATCGCACCTATGGGTAAGGTGTGGTAAATTATATTCTTACTCCGTCACCACACGGGTAATATTCATAGAAGGCAAGTTAAGTAACTTTCTGTTTAACTAGGCCGATTAAAGAAATGCTTCCTTGCCGTAACAAATGCTTGTACTATATTCGTGGCAATATAAAAAGTGCCTAAGTGTTAACGTATATGTTAGAATGCAAAATCGGGTTTGCGATCAGGAGTATGATACTATCTAGACGCCTTTTTTTTTTTTGGGGTGGGCCATGATCAGCGCACCTGCCGCTGGCTCCATCCGGGGCGACAGAGAGGCGGCACGCTGTTTCATGACCCACCCGTAGCACGTTGCCTTCGGCGTTGGGCCGACCACCGATGCCGAGTTCCTTGTCCTCAATGGTCCGCGCGAAGGAATACCCCCGCGAGGTACCTTCTTCTCTCGACGTCCCCGCTCCGTCGCCCGCCATCGCGTAGTCAGCCTCTCTGCGGGTGACGGACTAATCCCCGGTCACGTCACCCGCGGCCCCGACTACATTACCTAGTCTGGAGTAGTCACACTCTCGCAAAAAATAGACGTCTCAAAATAATAAGTTGCTCTTTAGTGAGCGTGAGAGTCAGAGTACTAATCTCACATTAAGGGAAACTGCAACCTAGTTAAGCCCCTATTATTGCAGAGGTCCGTGAGCGGAATAGTCTCTTATCATCACGACTTATCTCTTACCATCACTACCGCAAAAAAAGTGTAGCCGAGTTGACAGTCACAGTTATAAGTTGCCCAGAAATGGTCCTATCTTCTGGTGAACTCGTCGCAATTATCGGTGCCGACCTGGCGCTGCCGACCATCGCCAGGGAGATGCTCGTCAGCGTCAGGAACTGGGACGCGGTCGCCGCCTTCTGTGAGGCCGTAATCTCACGGAAGGAGGCGGCGGATCGTGTGCGAGTAGAGCTCCTATTCGGCGACACGTTCCGCCGCCGGCGACTCGGGCGGCGCAGGCGCGAGTATTTGCGCCTAATGCCGCCCTAGCCGAGGCCGCGGGTGATTGGACCGGGGAATTGTCCGTCACCCGCAGAGAGGCTGACCGCGCGACGGCGACTGACGTCCCAGGACGTCGTGAGGTGAGGGTACCCGAAAGGGTATTCCGTCGGCCGGCCACTGACGACAAGTGACATCTGCTCCGGTGGTCGGCCCAACAACGAGGTGACGTGGGTACGGGTGGGTTATGGGCCCGCGCGCCGTCCTTTCATCGCCCCGGACGGACCGGACCGCGCGTGCGCTTACCGTAGCCCACCCATAGAAAAAAAAAAAAAAAAAAAAAAAAAAAAAAAAAAAATCTTCTGGTGATCCTTTAGCTCCTTTTTACGACTACCGTGTGAAGGTCTGACATATTATTTTCCTAAAAAATCTCTAGACAATTTTTTAAAAATTATTATGTGCTTCGTCATATTATGAAATTTATGCAATTAAATATTTAATAAACATTATGTATTCTGACTGAGCATCGATCACGTTATACTTACATGTAACGTAAAACCTCATTAACGTAGTATGAATTTTTACATATTTGTTTTTCCTTTGAATAGGAAATGTTCGAACATCAGTGTCACTTTGCATTCTCTTTGATAATTATATTCAAAGGGAAAAGCAAGCCACCTTTACGACAAATATGTAGAGGTTTATATATACATATTACAATTAAGCTTCAGTTTGTTTGCCAATTTAAATATGTAGTAGTATTTAATCGATTTATATATATTGATATTAATTCTTTACCATATTTGTTTTAGCTAGATACTATGATATAATTTGTTGTAATAAATAACTTAGCAAATAATCATCGATGGTAGGGGGACCTAGTTAATAATATATTTCAAATTTATATCATCGGTTATGATTTTAATTATACTAAGAACAAATCAATGCTTACTACATCCTTTTATTATATTGGGCGGGTTATGGTCTAAACGCTTAAGGCACGTTGTCCGTTCTGTTCGGGGTGATGAAAGGGCGGCGCTCGGTCTCATAATAGACTGTCCCTTCTCCTTCACCATTGGGTAAACCACTGGTACCGCATTCTAGACATCCATGGCCAGCCCAACGGGTTACTCTTTTGATAGCCGTTGTAATGATACGTATTATACGAAACTTAGAACATTAGCTTTCGATAGAAACTCCAA
Source organism: Lymantria dispar (assembly GCA_032191425.1). Taxonomy (NCBI): domain Eukaryota; kingdom Metazoa; phylum Arthropoda; class Insecta; order Lepidoptera; family Erebidae; genus Lymantria; species Lymantria dispar. The sequence goes on from CM063441.1 coordinate 26,173,198, forward strand.
CGCGCTATATGAAGCCCGATACTGTAGCATCGGGACTTCATATATGTTTCAATGAGCTCTACAGCTTATACACCATCATAATGAATTTATAGATGTTACTCTTGGTTCTATACGAGCAGATGGTTCATTTGATGGTAATTAGTAACTCTCCGTGTGGTGACGGAGTAAGAATACAATTTACCACTCACTTTCTTACCCGTGGATATCGTAAAACACGACTAAGGGAATAAAAACTTATACTAACACATCTGACCAGCTTGGTGGTAAGTCGATTGCCGTCCTATTGTAGAAGAGACTCGAGCCCAACAGTGGGACGTATGTGAGCTGTCATAATGATGAGTAGTAAGTATCTCTTATGGACCTCTGCAATAGCAGTGGGGAAAATTTTCTTCAATCGAATTTTATCTGGTTTTCGTTATCTTTTAACAAACGATATTGGTCCATTCTGGACTATCCATCGAGAATGTAGCAATGTCGTCTGTATAAAATTCGGAATCAAATTTTTATCTATATTTGTGATCTGTTCGTATGACGTGAATGGCATCTCAGGAATATTTAGCTAAGGTGATGCCTACCGTAAAAGTTTAGACTCCTGGCTCGCTGGCTCACCAAACGAAGTGGGATAGCAAATTGCTACTATATAAATGCCGCAGTCGAGAAGGGCATTAGTGACTGCAGACAAAAAACTGTCAGCAACTTGGTTCTACTACTAAAACGATATACAGACAAACATTTTAAATAAAATAGTCAGGACCGCGCCCGCTATAACATCAGGTTTGATAAACCACAAATCCTCGCAAAAGAACACCGATACCTGCCTAAAATGGTACGCGAGGCTATTGAGATTAAAAAACACAAAAATTTCAATAGAGAGGATGGCTGGGTGTTACCATCAAGCTGGGATCCTGTTATAAACATTATTAAAAACAAATGCAAAAAGACCAAGACTGCAAGACACTGTGAGCTCATATTGTATAGATTTGACCCACAATAATAATAACTAAAGATAATTTTATAAATTAAAACCTCTTAGTAACATAATATAAGCCGCCTTCAAAATTAATATTAATTTAGCATCATGTCACTTGAGTTTTCTTGCCGGATCTTTCTCAGTGTGGCCGTGTTCCGATCCGGTGGTAGTATACTAGATTATTAGTTAGTTTTTAAATATAATTACTATTAATTTTAATGTTTAATAATTACTAACCATAAGCAATATAATTTTTTCATATAGAATCATTTTCTTCTTACACTGGCAATAAACTCTGTATCAAAATATGGGTCAATATTTAATAACTAATTTCTGTATCGGGTAGATAATTATAAATTTCCTGCAGTAACAATGACTTGTTGGACGTGAGACATCTTAGTTCACCCGTGACCATGAACGCTGTAAAGTGTTTGAAACGTCAGGTAATCAAAAATCAAATACAAACGCGTTAAAATCCGTAAAGTAGTTTTATTTAAAATGTATAATACTCGCGTAAACATCAGAAATCAGACAAACATTATTGTATTATTGTAATTTATTCCAGTAAGTTAAAATAATCTGCCTTAAGCTGTAGGCACTCTTGGTTAGAGTTTATAAAAATAAATGGCCAATTATTTTTAATTAGGCTGACTAGAGAATATCTTCAAAGTGATATGACTAGGATAATATTTTTATTATTGTTTAAAAATATTGTAAGATCAGTTAAAAGGTGTTAGAATAATTAATAAGTAACATACGTAGTTTAAAAACTAAAAAAAAAAACGCTTTTGTAGACAAGTGAACTGTAGAATGCGATGTAGAAAATTGGGAACGCTATATCTATCGAGTCACGTCAAAATCTCAGCTATAGATATGAAAAAGCACTAATCCTGTAAGGACAAAATTAAGCTTTTTAAATTATTGGATTGTTATCGGTTTTTGATAAGTTTACAAAGCTTTTTAACTAAATCCGACATTTCGAAGGGGGTGATCAATCATTCTATTATATATAAGCTAATCTAATAAGAGCGTGTTAAAAAGAATATAAGTGGTAGAGTTCTACATAAAATTTGTACCACTGCTGTCATGAAATATTCCGGTGGTTAGCCCAAATAGAAAATGCAGCAGGTTATGGGGCTGCATGCTTCCTCTTCCGTTGCTCTGGGCGGTGCAGTCGGGATGTTTCTTCATTGTAGCTTGTCAAAAAGAAGAATAGTACTTCAAAATAATATAAATCTTAGGATACTATAGTACTTAGAATGTCAGCTTGTGGGTAATAAATTGCCCTTAACATTGTCTAAACAGGTCGCTGACGATTGAGGCGGCACTTTTAGGGTACTCTGCGCCTAATGCCACTCTATCTAAGGTTTCTGGTGGGTTGAAAATAAAAGCCTGCTAGCTCCATTTTAGCTGTCGCGTAGCTCTGATATTTTGAAGTGCATTAGAAGGAACAATAGCTAGGTATCTGGCTTAGGCGCCAGGTAGACTATTGAATTTGAATATATACGATTCTGATGGTTCACTATAAAACTAAAAGCAACCTGTCTAAAGTATTTCGCTGTCACTTCTGATATTTAGGCGGGTTACGGTCAGATTATAGCCTGCTAACAAAAAGAAAGATATATAATTAGAATAAATATTAATTCAAGTACCATAGTGATATTTGATTTTATGTCAAATGAAAATAATGGTCATTGAGATAAAAGTTCAGTAATATTTTAGTACTAGCTTTTGCCCACGACTTCGTCTGCGTAGAAATCATATGTGGCAGGGGTAATCACAGATAACTATGTAGTGTATTCAGGGTTCTACACGCCCACCGTGTTGCTCTGGATGGCAAGCTAGTGTAGAGAATCTTGATTGCCCGCATCAGCCAGCACGTTAGCGAGGTTGTCTCGATCAGACCAACTCTTTCTGGCAGATGATTGCAGCCTTTCTATGTTTGTGGCTCGTTGTCATTAAGGCGCTCATTGGTGGAGAGGTGCTGTTGGCGGTGTAATTAGATGTCGTCAAGTCATAATAGTTTGCCAATCTGGTATATAAGGGAGGTGCTATTATCAGGGGGTGCTTCAATACTTAAGCGGCTGATTTCAGATTATTTGAAGTGGCGAAGTGGTCTCTGCGTGAAGCGCGCAGAGGACTTTGAGCTAACGCCTATTTTGTTCTGCTCCCAGCTGAGGTAGTTCGTGCGGGTGACAGTATGGTTTATTAGCTGAGATCACACCCATCAGCACAGCAATCACTGTTAATTCGGTTGCACTCGATCGAGGATCAGATAAAATATTTGGGCTTAGTACTCGACGGGCGACGGCGTTTTCAGGAGCATATTTATCAAATTACTCCCCGGCTCGTTGAGCGATGTTACATGTTGACGGGTGTACGCGAGGCTTGTTTAATCAATGTCTTAAAACTTTCTTCTGGCATTCGCAGAAAGGCATGGTGCTTATGCTACACGCAGATACCGTACCATGTCGACCGACGCAGCGTGCGGTTTGGGCGGAACCCTCCCGTGAAACTTATATGTGGAAATACACGGAGCCCTTCCACAATTGTGGTTCCAGCTAAGATACAGCAGGCATACTTTTGAGATCTTTTTTTTTTATTAAATAGTGGTAGGACCACACTGTTGACAGTTGTGTGTCTACAGCCGCGGGTAGGGCCGTCCGGGGTATTAACATACTCTCGCAAAAAATCTACGTCCGAGTAGTAGCAATTTGTTACAGCGCTTCGTTCGGTGAGTGAAATAGGTGGCAGCCCAACTTTCTGAGGGCGTTTGCGTGTGGCATGCATTCACACTGCCTTATCTTTCTTCACTGCAGGCAGCGGCTTAGCAAACGTCCATAAGCGGCAGCAACACTTACCATCAGGTGTACTGTTTGCTCGTTTGCTACTGTTTGCAATAAAAAGATATTCACAATCCCTTTACTTTCTTCATGGTTGGCAGCAGTCTAGCACCTGGTATTGCAAAGGTTCATGAGCGGCAGCAACACTTACCATGTTAGCAACACTTATCATGTGTACTCTTTGTTCGTTTGCCACCGTTTGCAATGAAAAAAGAAAAGATCTGTGTAGCCGGAGTAGAGCAGCGTCGTGAATTCATCGCAAGCATCACTGCCAAATCTACCAACCATTACTTAGACTATAGTCCATAGACCATATGAAGTCGCCATCTTCTGCTTGGCAATTATCTCGCGTAAGCACTCGGCGGAGCGATTCAGGAAGAAAAACTTCCAAGCTGTCGTGTCGGGTGTAGGCTGGAGCTCGGCGCGGGTGACCGTGCTGGAGTCCCGGCCTGCGAGGTGCTACAAGTGCATGGCGGTCGGACACACTCGGCCGACATGCACTAACTGCTTTGACTGCAGCGACCTTTGTTTCCGCTGCGGTCAACCCGGGCATAAGGCGGCATCGTGCGCCGCCACTCCCCACTGCCCCGCGTGTGCGGCAGGGAATAGGCCCGCCAAGCACCGCATGGGGGGCAGGGAGTGCAGACCCCCGGCTTCGGCCCCAAAGGGGCGGAGCGGCCCGACGACCCCGGCCGCTCCCGCCCCTAGCGCGACCCGATCGCCCGCCAGCGTGGAGGAGGTAATGGATACGGCCCACTAATGGCGGCCGAATCTTACCACCTCCTGCAGGCCAACCTCAACCACGCCGCCGAGGCACAGGACGTTTTCCTGCAAGCCATGGCGGAGTGGTTGATCGGTGCAGCCGTAGCCGCGGAGCCGTACGTGGTGCCTGACCGGCCCAATTGGCTGGGCAGCAGTGACGGCTCTGTGGCAATCGTCGCCTCCACGTCGTGGCATTCCCCGCCCTTGCTGCTCAAGGACAGGGGCGATGGGTATGTCGCGGCGGAATGGGGAGAGGTTACGCTATTTGGTATTTACTTCTCCCCTAACAGGAGCGCGACGGATTTCGGGGCCTTCCTCACCATCCTGGGGGCCTCGATACGGCGACTGGCACCGCGCCAGGTCTTTGTCATGGGGGACTACAACGCCAAGTCCACGGCGTGGGGGTCCCCCAGGACGAATGACCGCGGGCGGGCGGTCGAAGAGTGGGCGGCGGCACTGGGCCTCTGTTTGCTGAACAGGGGCTCGGTGCAAACGTGCGTGCGGCAGCAGGGCGGGTCGATAGTGGACTTGTCGTTCGCTAGCCCTAATGTCGCAGCACGTGTGAGGAGCTGGTGCGTGCAGGAGGAGGTTGAAACCCTATCCGACCACCGATACATCCGGATAGAGGTCTCCCGGACCCTCCTGCAGCCCAGCAGGGGTCACACGGCGGACGGAGCTCCCGCGTTTCCGCGGTGGGCTGTGGGTCGATTGGATCGGGATCTGGAGGCGGAGATGCTCGCCGACATTTATCGGCGGGTGTCGGAGACGCGCGCCCGCGGCGGCATGGTCTCCATCAAAGAGATCACCGCCTGGCGGGTCGACGCCCGCCGAGAAGTCATTGCCCGTTGGGCAGTCCGGCTGGAGAGTCCTCGGTACGGTGTCAGGACCGTCGAGGCTCTCCGGCCGGTGCTGATGGAGTGGTTGGAGCGGACGCACGGGGTGCTTTCCTTCCGACTGGTGCAGGTGCTGACGGGGCACGGTTGCTTCGGGAAGTACCTGCACAAGATTGTCAGGAGGGAGAGCACACCGTCCTGCCACCACTGCCGTTGCGACGAGGACACGGCGCAGCACACGCTCGAGGAGTGTGCTGCATGGGAGGGGGATCGCCGTGAACTCGTCGCAATTATCGGTGCCGACCTGGCGCTGCCGACCATCGCCAGGGAGATGCTCGTCAGCGTCAGGAACTGGGACGCGGTCGCCGCCTTCTGTGAGGCCGTTATCTCACGGAAGGAGGCGTCGGATCGTGTGCGAGTAGAGCTCCTATTCGGCGACACGTTCCGCCGCCGGCGACTCGGGCGGCGCAGGCGCGAATATCTGCGCCTAATGCCGCCCTAGCCGAGGCCGCGGGTGATCGGACCGGGGAATTGTCCGTCACCCGCAGGGAGGCTGACCGCGCGATGGCGACCGACGTCCCAGTACGTCGAGAGGTGAGAGGTTACCCGAAAGGGTATTCCGTCGGGCCGACCACTGATGACAAGTCACATCTGCTCCGGTGGTCGGCCCAACAATGAGGTGACGTGGGTACGGGTGGGTTATGGGCCCGCGCGCCGTTCTTTCATCGCCCCGGAAGGACAGGACCGCGCGTGCGCTTACCATAGCCCACCCATAAAAAAAAAAAAAAAAAAAAAAAAAAGCTGTCGTGTCGGGTGCTCGACAGTCGTCCATCTAGCGTCGCGAGCCGGTCCGTCCAGAGCGAGAGAGCCGGAACCCAAACTTTCTGACTGTGTTTGCATGTGGTGGGTGGTGTTTTGGTGATACCTTACCTTTAATATTACCAAACCTCATTGCACGCATTTACACTTCCTTCACTTTCTTCACGATAGGCAGCGACCTGGCAAAAGTTCATGCACAGTATCACTTACCATTAGGTGTGCTGTTTGCTCGTTTGTCAACAATGACTGATACCACTATAACATAATTTGCTGCCTGGGGTCAAAAAAGGGTATTTGAGTGACCCTGCACAGCCCTCTTTTTAGGAGTTTGTACCCAAGGGATGAAAACGGGACCTCATTACTAAGAATTCGTTGTCTGTCTGTCCGTCTATCTATCACCAGGCTGTATCTCAGGAACCACGATAGCTAGACAGTTGAATTTTTTACAAATTATGTATTTCTGTTACTGCTATAACAACAAACGCGATCGCGCCACTTTTTGTCTATTTTGCTTGATATCAGTAAACGGTAACAGGTGAAGCTTACTATATGAAATTTGTGTACCCACTGTTGTTTACCTAGTTAATGGTACGAAACCCTTCGTGCGCGAGTCCGACTCGCACTTGGCCGATTTTTATTGGTTATTCTACAAACTATGAATTTCGCCCGCTACACACCCTACTAAGGAACCTCACAAAAATACAAGTGACAGACACAAATTAGACTCAATATACTACTATCTAGTCTACTCTACCCAGCAACAATTTGTTGATCACACAAATAATTGTCCGGCGTTGAAATTGTCCCCGTGACACTGACATGGTAAGTTGCTATCTTAACCACTATGCTAACAGTGTAGTTAATTAATCATTGAGGTTGTATGAATTTATTACTTGTGTATGAGAGTGAATAATATCAAAGCAATTTCTTCCCTATTTTACACCCTTAAAAAGAATATATCCTCTGAGGGGTGGATTTTCATAATAGTTTCCATTTATAATTAATCTTTTTATATCGATTTCCAATTAAGTAGGTTGTGTACTGAGCTATATAAGTTACTATAGTCTTTTACCTATCCCACGGGAACTCTTTAATTTTCCAGGATTAAAAATATCCTAAATGTTGACCGGGGATATAAGGTACCACCATGCAAAATTTCATTTAAATCGGTCCAATAACTGCCGAGATTAGACGTACAAACAGATAAACAGACAAACAGACAGAGAAACAAAAAAATTTAAAACAATCTGGATGTGTTCTATTTCACTTCTAACACCCCCTTGACTCGGTTTTTAGCGTTTTTTTTTTGCAATGTACAGAATTTCGACCTCTACAGTTTTATTATATGTATAGATTATATATATATACAGGGTGACTGGTAAAAGATTGTACATATTGAAGGAGGGTATTCAGTAATCTATTCTGATACCGAATATGTAAAAAAAACGGTACTTAAATTTTGAACCAATTATCTTATAAAGATATTTAGTTATGGGCACATCTGACAACAGCTGTATTATAAGTACCTATTTATAGGTCAACGCACTTGAAATAAATAATTGCGTCACATTGAACTCACAGTGTTTCCACTATCACGTTGTAGTTTTACCCTAGATTTTTTCATTAATTTGCCCTAAATACCCTAATCAGTCTCCCCTCTCCTCCTTTCAAACTCATTTAAATTTTGCGCCCTAAATCCTTGATTTAGGGCGCAAAATTTAAATGAGTTTGAAATAAAACAAAACTTGATGGTTTGATTTTTATTTTTATTTGCATCTATTAATCAAAGGTAAACACGTAATCATAAAAAGAATTCATTTTAATATGTGGAAGAAGTAGATGGTGAACAATATGATGCTGTTGTTGAAGCTGAAGCATTTGGCTTAAGTTTTTTAGCTGCGGGTAAAAGTTGAGTACATTTGTCTGTCGGGTTCTTAAATAAAATCTGTAATATTTAGTCTGGTGTGCAACAAACCATTGAGGGTTTCATTATGAAGCTTTTGTCTTGGGTTGGGTTGTTTTTTTGAGCCAACGCATACTCCGTCCATTTCTTCCGGGGGTGATGAAAAGGTGACACAAGTCTCATAACCCTCCCCTTCGCTATTGGGCTGATGGATCCTCGTCGCAATCGCAACGTTGGCAGGACGATGTACTCTCTCCTCACGACCGTGTGTAGGTACTTGACGAAGCAACCGTCCGTCGTCACTACTTACGCTATTCAGCAAGAAAACACCCCGTGCCGCCGTCCTCAATACTCCAAGACCACCGGCCGGAAGGCCTTGACGACCCCAACATCGTAGCGGGGCCTCTCCAGCCGGACTGCCCAATGGGCAATTTTCCTATACCAGCTGTTAGTATCACACTAAAATATCGACATCTAAACACTGCAATATTTAATTTAAATTCTATTATCGTGTCTTACATAAAGTAATTTCGGTGAACTCTGGGAGCCCATAGAGGGTAACCATTGTTTGTGGTCGGCAAAGTCTATGATAAAATAGTGTTTGCTATTTTTATATTCAATTTTACCCCAAAATTACCCTAAAACCCTAAAGTATTAAATAGCCCTAAGCCCTATGCTAAATTCGTAATTTCACCCTAAAATAGATGAGAGAATGAGAGAGAGAAGAATGAGAGAAATGTAGAGAGAATGAATGAAAGGAGATTAACAAGAAGAATTTATAAGGCGAATCTGAGTGGAAGTGTTGGAAGGGGAAGACCAAGGCGGACGTTTCACGATCATATCGGGGACGTCCTTAAGAAAGGCCAGGTTAGATGTACTCTAAACCGAAGAATATGCATGAAGAGATTAATGAATGTAGAGGAAGCGAAATTAGTATGTCAAGATCGTAGCAAGTGGAGGAAAGTGGTCTCTGCCTACCCCTATGGGAAAAAGGCGTGAATATATGTATGTATGTATGTATTTTACCCCAAAATTACCCTAAAACCCTAAAAGTATTAAATAGCCCTAAGCCCTATTTTAAATTCGTAATTTCACCCTAAAATAGGGCGAAATCCCTAAAAGTGGAAACACTGCGCGTCGAAAATTTGGCAGATTTTAGCATAATATTAAAAAGCCTTGCAGGAAAGTAGTAAAATTAGACATTGACTAAATAAATGTGTTTCACTAGGGTAGTTGCCCTAAACATATTTAAAAAATCTATTTTTCTTAAATAGTGTAAGTTTTTTTTTCTGAACTTTATCTTTCTTTTTTTTTAAAGGCCACGCACTAATGAAATAGTTCTTGTATTGCTGGAGACTTCACAAACATATAATTAATGGACACAAATTACATCCAGACTCAGAACAACAAGTCGCACAAAGTGTTATCCCGCATGGGATTTGAACCCGTGACACTGGCACAGTAAATCGATGTCTAACCATTATGCCATCCGTGCCAGGCAACTGGCAATTCTCATATACATTCTATGTTTAATACATCTTGTGAGCGCATATTTTCTCAATTGAACAGTATAAAAAATGACGTGCGAAACAAATTTAAATATGACATGTTGCTGCAATTCTACATGTCAAACAGGTAGTTAAAGAACAGGGTGAATGCGTATATTTTACGAGCTAGCTTAAAACCCTATACAGGTGTATCAGGTTATGAGGCAACTGTGCGAATATGTTGTGTAGTGTGTTTTCAAAAATTTAAATAGTGATTTCAAAAATGTGTGTCTAAGAGTTAATGCCTTAAATGTTACGTATTATGTAGGCATGTACCGACAGGATACATGTAGGCATGTAAATCTTCGACAGTATAAATAGGTATGAATTGCGCAAATGCTTCAATGGTAGCGTAGATACAAAGGCACCTCGTGAACGGTCATCGGCCGATCAGCTGATTTAAAGCGAAGTTTGTCTGTTTATGCAAGTGTAATCATTGATTTATTCGAATTCTAATGAACATTTAACAAAGTACGAATATGTTGTAGATTAAGTATCACTAACTTTATACATTTCAATCAGATACTACTACTACTACTACACGAAAAAGAGATGATAAATTTGAAAATTTTACATGTCACTAATTCATTAACAAATCGTTATTTTGCCTTAAAATATTTTTCATGTGTTCCTACCGCCATTGCCTAACTCTCGTTTGACCAGTTGCCCATAACCTGATACACTCTGCATACAAATGTGAATAGAATTTAGAAATTTTTTGTTGATAAACATTTGAAAATATTAAGTTGCGTTTTCCTTTAATATTCATGCACATTAAAACTTCATCTATAGTAGAATTTTAGCATTTCTCCCGAAAAAAATAGCAGATTTTAGCAGAATTCAAATGAGTAGATAGCATAATTTAAATCTGGTCACACTGCAACCTAAAATAACATAACCTAAAATAATTACGGAATCGTAATAATGTATTTCTAATCCTTGCGTAACTCCGCACGTTGTATTGTTTTTTATGCAGTTCGTTATTATTTTTTTAATTTAGCAGCGATTACACATATGTCATTTTCAACGTGTTCAAGACTTTGGTGAACGGGATTGTTTCCCGCGAATGCAATTTGGCCACATAAATCTACAAAGTGATAAGTGTGATTCAGTGTGTTATCATATGTTAAGTGTAGTGTTTTTCGGTTTCTAATGCGCCCTCGTCGTGAGACGTATGGTCCTAACAAGGTACACTGGCAAAACTATTCTTTTGACAAGAAACAAATCACCTTATTTCGGGATAGGTATGAGCTGAGTCTGCAACTTTTAATGGTTTTTATGACATTATTCCTACACCTAGTTTTAATAATTCTAGTAATAAATATAAAAATCTTGACAACAGTTCTAACAAAACTTTAATTGTAACGCTGTCAGAATCACCGTATCGCCTATAGGGTGACCCACTTTTTAGGAGTCTTGAGGCACTAATGTTGTTGATGTTTACTATGTGGTTAATTAATATTGTCTTCTTTTTACATTTTTATTGGTTACTTGTGACCATTGTCTATAGTTTCTTTCAATATGTACAATCTTTTACCAGTCAACCTGTATATGTATATATGGGAAGGAAAGATTCGGAGAGCCATAACTCTCGATAGGAGTCTGTCCATGAGGGCGGCTCATATAGTACCCGAAAAGATAAACCGCCGGATGGGGCACCAACGCCCCCTGTCACCGGGTAACAGTGGCCAGCCCACATGGCGACATAGAGGTATGTATAAGGCAGGTTATAGAGTTGCAAGATGTCTTTTCTCTCACCCTGGATGGATCAGGTGTAATAATACCATAGCCTCGCCCAAGAAAAATGGTAGTTTGTCTGACAATAGACGTAAATCGAGGGATAGATGGATTATTGTTATAAACGAATTTCGTAAATAAATGTAATAAAGTATAAAATTGATTGAATTTTAAAATAACAATCTTTAGTTTATTGTTAAAAGCTTTTACAAAGATTTATTATAACTTCAATCGAACAAGTTAACAAGACAAGTTTAGCAAGATTTATTTCCAATGAAATATCTTGAAAATATATTTTACACTTCAATCATTGTTAGATATTTAATGACGTCCATTAACGAAGATCGTTGCCGGTTGGTTGCGTAATTATGACGGAAATCACAAAACTTTTACTAAGTACGTAACTGGTTTATTGAATTAACTATAATGCTGGAATTGTGCTAATATGTTCGGGA